>CM077115.1:94529074-95729074 GCA_039619475.1 Icerya purchasi
TCAAGTTTTCAAGTTTCAAGTTTTTATTATTATTATTATTATATATAATCCATCTATGCGCAAGTTTGCGCGAGCGATGGCTATTGAAAACAACCAAAAAAATAAAAAATTTTGGAATGAAAGTTTTTTAAACAAAATATGTAAACAATAAAAAAAAATTTTGAACCAAAATAAAATTTTTTAAACAAAATATGTAAACAATAAAAATTTTGAACTAAAATAAAAGTTTCTTAAACAAAGTAATATTAAAAACTGCAATTATATGTAACATGCACACTCATACATACAATCAGATGCATTTATACATTTAGACATTCTTATACATATGTGCACTCTAATTAAATACGTATATACAAAAACTGTACTTACTATTACAGAAGTAGTAAGTTGAAAATTAAATAAGTTAAAATTTGGTGAGCTTTTTTTTTTTTGTTTTTCCCTTTCCTTTTCCCTCTTCATGTCTTATCTGTTTCTTTCTTTCCTTAGTTCTACTCTCGTTTCTAATTTTATTTTTCCTTATCTGTGCTATTGTTAAGGTAGTAAGTATGATAAAAGAATTTTTCGACGCTTTTTGTAGTTTTTTAGTTGTATTTTTAAAGTGGAAGGTAAAGAATTGAAAAGTTTAGGACCCATATATATAGATTGATTTCGGATGTGGTATTTGTTAATATTCGGTAATACTGCTAATTCTTCGCCCGCTGATCTAGTAATACTTTGCATAACCGAAATATTAAATTTTGTTTTATTTTTAAGAACGAACATAAGTAGTTGTAATTCATAGAGTTTTGAAAGATTTATAATATTATAATCTACAACTGTGTCCAGATCTCTGCCAAGTAGATTTACAACATTTTTTTGGAGTTGAATCAAATGTTTTAAATGGTGGTCAGCAGCTTTGCCCCAGTGCATGATTCCGTAGCTTAATAAGGGTTGGTATAAAGCAATATATAGTTTACGGAGATGTATAGTATTGAAAAATTTGCTTAGATAGTAAAATATATAATTTAATTTTCTAATTTTCGGTGCAAGATAAATTGGATGTTTATCCCAAAACAGTTTACAGTCTAGTTGAACGCCTAAATATTTTATCTCATACACTCTATACAGGGGAGCATTATTTTCCCAAAAAATTTTGAAATCATTAAATTTAAATTGTGGTATGTGACTATAAATAATTAATTTAGTTTTATTTAGATTAATAAATAGTTGATTATGGTGCAACCAGTTTTTGATTTTATACAAGTCATCCTGTAAAAGACTCTGAAGAATATCTTGTTTGCGGGAGTTTACCATTAGCACGGTATCGTCTGCGTAACAAAATATTTTCCCATAAACGTCTAGATTACATAAATCATTAATATAAATTAAAAATAGGAGAGGCCCCAATATGCTTCCCTGAGGTACACCGTAAACTTGCTTTACATAATCACTTTTTATATTATTAATTTTAGTGCACTGCAGTCTGTTCGTTAAATAAGATTTAAGCCAATCATGCATAATCCCACGGAAGCCACAATTAAATAATTTCCTTAGCAAGATGTTATGATTAACCACGTCAAATGCTTTTTTTAAGTCTAAATAAACTGCTGCAACCGAACTGCCCATTTCCAATTTGGATGCAATGAAGGAAATATGATTAAAAAGTGCGTCATCTGTGCAAAGTTCAGGCAGGAAACCATACTGATTTTTGCTAAAAAAGTTATTATTCAGTAAGTAATTTAACATTCTACGCTTAAGACATTTCTCAAATATTTTGGCTGTGGTGGACAGAATGCATATAGGTCGGTAATTGGAAATATTAGAACAATCACCATTTTTAAAAACAGGCGTAATTATACCAAATTTTAAGACTGATGGAAATCTTCCGACTTGAATGGATGTATTAAATAAATAGGTTAGATGTTTAACAAAAAAGTGTAAATTTTCTTTTATTAATGAGATCGAAATTCCATCAAACCCGAAAGAGGACTTGTTAGGCATTGACATTATTCCAATCCTAACTTCATCGAATAATAATAATAATAATAATAATAATAATAATAATAATAATAATAATAATAATAATAATAATAATAATAATAATAATAATAATAATAATAATAATAATAATAATAATAATAATAATAATAATAATAATAATAATAATAATAATAATAATAATAATAATAATAATAATAATAATAATAATAATAATAATAATAATAATAATAATAATAATAATAATAATAATAATAATAATAATAATAATAATAATAATAATAATAATAATAATAATAATAATAATAATAATAATAATAATAATAATAATAATAATAATAATAATAATAATAATAATAATAATAATAATAATAATAATAATAATAATAATAATAATAATAATAATAATAATAATAATAATAATAATAATAATAATAATAATAATAATAATAATAATAATAATAATAATAATAATAATAATAATAATAATAATAATAATAATAATAATAATAATAATAATAATAATAATAATAATAATAATAATAATAATAATAATAATAATAATAATAATAATAATAATAATAATAATAATAATAATAATAATAATAATAATAATAATAATAATAATAATAATAATAATAATAATAATAATAATAATAATAATAATAATAATAATAATAATAATAATAATAATAATAATAATAATAATAATAATAATAATAATAATAATAATAATAATAATAATAATAATAATAATAATAATAATAATAATAATAATAATAATAATAATAATAATAATAATAATAATAATAATAATAATAATAATAATAATAATAATAATAATAATAATAATAATAATAATAATAATAATAATAATAATAATAATAATAATAATAATAATAATAATAATAATAATAATAATAATAATAATAATAATAATAATAATAATAATAATAATAATAATAATAATAATAATAATAATAATAATAATAATAATAATAATAATAATAATAATAATAATAATAATAATAATAATAATAATAATAATAATAATAATAATAATAATAATAATAATAATAATAATAATAATAATAATAATAATAATAATAATAATAATAATAATAATAATAATAATAATAATAATAATAATAATAATAATAATAATAATAATAATAATAATAATAATAATAATAATAATAATAATAATAATAATAATAATAATAATAATAATAATAATAATAATAATAATAATAATAATAATAATAATAATAATAATAATAATAATAATAATAATAATAATAATAATCAAGTTTTCAAGTTTCAAGTTTTTATTATTATTATTATTATATATAATCCATCTATGCGCAAGTTTGCGCGAGCGATGGCTATTGAAAACAACCAAAAAAATAAAAAATTTTGGAACAAAATAAAATGAAAGTTTTTTAAACAAAATATGTAAACAATAAAAAAAAATTTTGAACCAAAATAAAAATTTTTTAAACAAAATATGTAAACAATAAAAAATTTTGAACTAAAATAAAAGTTTCTTAAACAAAGTAATATTAAAAACTGCAATTATATGTAACATGCACACTCATACATACAATCAGATGCATTTATACATTTAGACATTCTTATACATATGTGCACTCTAATTAAATACGTATATACAAAAACTGTACTTACTATTACAGAAGTAGTAAGTTGAAAATTAAATAAGTTAAAATTTGGTGAGCTTTTTTTTTTTTTGTTTTTCCCTTTCCTTTTCCCTCTTCATGTCTTATCTGTTTCTTTCTTTCCTTAGTTCTACTCTCGTTTCTAATTTTATTTTTCCTTATCTGTGCTATTGTTAAGGTAGTAAGTATGATAAAAGAATTTTTCGACGCTTTTTGTAGTTTTTTAGTTGTATTTTTAAAGTGGAAGGTAAAGAATTGAAAAGTTTAGGACCCATATATATAGATTGATTTCGGATGTGGTATTTGTTAATATTCGGTAATACTGCTAATTCTTCGCCCGCTGATCTAGTAATACTTTGCATAACCGAAATATTAAATTTTGTTTTATTTTTAAGAACGAACATAAGTAGTTGTAATTCATAGAGTTTTGAAAGATTTATAATATTATAATCTACAACTGTGTCCAGATCTCTGCCAAGTAGATTTACAACATTTTTTTGGAGTTGAATCAAATGTTTTAAATGGTGGTCAGCAGCTTTGCCCCAGTGCATGATTCCGTAGCTTAATAAGGGTTGGTATAAAGCAATATATAGTTTACGGAGATGTATAGTATTGAAAAATTTGCTTAGATAGTAAAATATATAATTTAATTTTCTAATTTTCGGTGCAAGATAAATTGGATGTTTATCCCAAAACAGTTTACAGTCTAGTTGAACGCCTAAATATTTTATCTCATACACTCTATACAGGGGAGCATTATTTTCCCAAAAAATTTTGAAATCATTAAATTTAAATTGTGGTATGTGACTATAAATAATTAATTTAGTTTTATTTAGATTAATAAATAGTTGATTATGGTGCAACCAGTTTTTGATTTTATACAAGTCATCCTGTAAAAGACTCTGAAGAATATCTTGTTTGCGGGAGTTTACCATTAGCACGGTATCGTCTGCGTAACAAAATATTTTCCCATAAACGTCTAGATTACATAAATCATTAATATAAATTAAAAATAGGAGAGGCCCCAATATGCTTCCCTGAGGTACACCGTAAACTTGCTTTACATAATCACTTTTTATATTATTAATTTTAGTGCACTGCAGTCTGTTCGTTAAATAAGATTTAAGCCAATCATGCATAATCCCACGGAAGCCACAATTAAATAATTTCCTTAGCAAGATGTTATGATTAACCACGTCAAATGCTTTTTTTAAGTCTAAATAAACTGCTGCAACCGAACTGCCCATTTCCAATTTGGATGCAATGAAGGAAATATGATTAAAAAGTGCGTCATCTGTGCAAAGTTCAGGCAGGAAACCATACTGATTTTTGCTAAAAAAGTTATTATTCAGTAAGTAATTTAACATTCTACGCTTAAGACATTTCTCAAATATTTTGGCTGTGGTGGACAGAATGCATATAGGTCGGTAATTGGAAATATTAGAACAATCACCATTTTTAAAAACAGGCGTAATTATACCAAATTTTAAGACTGATGGAAATCTTCCGACTTGAATGGATGTATTAAATAAATAGGTTAGATGTTTAACAAAAAAGTGTAAATTTTCTTTTATTAATGAGATCGAAATTCCATCAAACCCGAAAGAGGACTTGTTAGGCATTGACATTATTCCAATCCTAACTTCATCGAATAATAATAATAATAATAATAATAATAATAATAATAATAATAATAATAATAATAATAATAATAATAATAATAATAATAATAATAATAATAATAATAATAATAATAATAATAATAATAATAATAATAATAATAATAATAATAATAATAATAATAATAATAATAATAATAATAATAATAATAATAATAATAATAATAATAATAATAATAATAATAATAATAATAATAATAATAATAATAATAATAATAATAATAATAATAATAATAATAATAATAATAATAATAATAATAATAATAATAATAATAATAATAATAATAATAATAATAATAATAATAATAATAATAATAATAATAATAATAATAATAATAATAATAATAATAATAATAATAATAATAATAATAATAATAATAATAATAATAATAATAATAATAATAATAATAATAATAATAATAATAATAATAATAATAATAATAATAATAATAATAATAATAATAATAATAATAATAATAATAATAATAATAATAATAATAATAATAATAATAATAATAATAATAATAATAATAATAATAATAATAATAATAATAATAATAATAATAATAATAATAATAATAATAATAATAATAATAATAATAATAATAATAATAATAATAATAATAATAATAATAATAATAATAATAATAATAATAATAATAATAATAATAATAATAATAATAATAATAATAATAATAATAATAATAATAATAATAATAATAATAATAATAATAATAATAATAATAATAATAATAATAATAATAATAATAATAATAATAATAATAATAATAATAATAATAATAATAATAATAATAATAATAATAATAATAATAATAATAATAATAATAATAATAATAATAATAATAATAATAATAATAATAATAATAATAATAATAATAATAATAATAATAATAATAATAATAATAATAATAATAATAATAATAATAATAATAATAATAATAATAATAATAATAATAATAATAATAATAATAATAATAATAATAATAATAATAATAATAATAATAATAATAATAATAATAATAATAATAATAATAATAATAATAATAATAATAATAATAATAATAATAATAATAATAATAATAATAATAATAATAATAATAATAATAATAATAATAATAATAATAATAATAATAATAATAATAATAATAATAATAATAATAATAATAATAATAATAATAATAATAATAATAATAATAATAATAATAATAATAATAATAATAATAATAATAATAATAATAATAATAATAATAATAATAATAATAATAATAATAATAATAATAATAATAATAATAATAATAATAATAATAA
Source organism: Icerya purchasi (assembly GCA_039619475.1). Lineage (NCBI taxonomy): Eukaryota > Metazoa > Arthropoda > Insecta > Hemiptera > Monophlebidae > Icerya > Icerya purchasi. The sequence continues at coordinate 94,535,736 of CM077115.1, forward strand.
TAATAATAATAATAATAATAATAATAATAATAATAATAATAATAATAATAATAATAATAATAATAATAATAATAATAATAATAATAATAATAATAATAATAATAATAATAATAATAATAATAATAATAATAATAATAATAATAATAATAATAATAATAATAATAATAATAATAATAATAATAATAATAATAATAATAATAATAATAATAATAATAATAATAATAATAATAATAATAATAATAATAATAATAATAATAATAATAATAATAATAATAATAATAATAATAATAATAATAATAATAATAATAATAATAATAATAATAATAATAATAATAATAATAATAATAATAATAATAATAATAATAATAATAATAATAATAATAATAATAATAATAATAATAATAATAATAATAATAATAATAATAATAATAATAATAATAATAATAATAATAATAATAATAATAATAATAATAATGATAATGATAACAATAATAATACTAATAGAATCTATAAAAACAAGTATAACACCTTTATTAATAATACTAATAATATTAAGAACTTTAAAGTGTTTGTTGAAAAAACATACAATAATAATTTAGGTCAAGCCATTAGCGTTTATCCATAATTGCACTTAAAGTCGCCGAAATTTTAAGAGTTTATAATTTCTATAAGGACATTATCGAAATCAAAAAAGTCAGGTGGAACCGAGTGATTATTCACTTTTCCTCTCTTTCCGCTGCTAATAATTTAGTTGATAGTCCCGTCTTCCTATCGCGTGGTTATAGCGCATATATTCCTTCTTACTTAGTATCCAAATGTGAATACGGATTACACGGAGAAACAACTGATGCAAATGATTGACTATAACCCGTGTGTAATCTTACATGAAGAGATTAAACAAATGAATCATCGTGGACAATGAAGTCAAGTATGTTCCTAGTGCTTCAGTCCTGATATCGTTATAGGGGCACGGTTTGCCATCCTACATTGTTTTGTGGAATGCGCGATTCATCTGCGAACCATTTCAGGTACGGACATGTATCAGCCCACTGCAAAAGTAGTCCAAGATGTGCTCGATGTGGAGGTAAAGATCACACCGAGGAACAGGTAACAGCCAGACAGCAGTATGTTTATTTTGCGGCGATCTTCACAAATGCACCGATCATCCAGTTTGTCCGGAAAAGAAACGTCAAACAAACATTAATAAAGGCTTCACGCAATCTGAGCTTCCAAGAGACTTTCTTGAAAATGCCCAAAACTATAGACAGTTATTTTCGAATAGAGTTAGTAACAGATTTAGTCTGCTGACAGATTACAACGAATATCCGGAGAAGCGATAATGCTGTATACAATTCGACATTTATTCTCAATGAATTAGACAGTCTAGGCAACATACGCATTATCTTCGCCGGTGATTTCAATGCGTTAAACTCCCTATGGGGCTGCAAGCGAAAAGGACACGAAGGGTGGGAAAATTTTAAAAATTATTACCAATTCTCAACTTTGTTTGATGAATGGTGGGTTTCCTACTAGAATAAATATTCCAGTTCATACCAGTAATCTGGTAGATTTAACATTACCCTCATCCGAATTCTATCTCGACTGCTCGTGGATGGTCGCTTCCCTGTCTCCGGGAAGCGACCATTTTCCAATAATGCTTGAAGTTTACTGTGGAACGTCAAGTACCTCGAATTCATATAATACTAGAGGAGTTGTCAGCCGAAAGGCCTGAAGATTTAGGGACACAGATTTGGTCAAATTTAGGGATCTGATGAAACGAGATATCGTTAGTGCTGAATCCGCGAATTTGCCCTTAGAGAAATATAGAATTTTTTGTACAGTTCTGAGCTACTCCTTAGATAATTCTGTGTCTCTTGTTCGCCCATATAAGGGGAAGAAATCTCCTTCTCCTTGGTGGAACGAAGACTGTAGAAATAAGATTAATGAGCGTTAATGCTGCTCTGCGGAGATTTCGAATGGATGGCCCCATAAACGCATACCTAAACTACAGAAGGATTTCAGCTGGAACTCGTAGAATTTTGAAGAGGATTAAGAGGGGGACCCTTAGGAAAATTATTGTGCGAAGTTCAATAGAAACACCTTCTTGAAAGAAATTTGGTCGTTAGCCAGGAGATTTAAAAATAAAAGCTACCATTCTAAAGATGCTGCAAACACCTTTTGGTTCGAAGACTTTACAGATTGAGTTGCCCCTCCTTACGTCCTCGCTGTAAATGAAATGTCTGATTCTATAATCCTCTCGTTTACCTCGACTTTTTGTCGAGCCCTATCAGTTGAGTTATTCCTGCTTATAAGAAATAAAAAAGATTCTTCTCCGGGGTTAGATGGCATAACATACTCTGTCATAAACAATTTAAGTGAAAACTCTAAACAGTACCTACTGGATATATTTAATGGTTTTTTACACGAACGTGTTTTTCCACCTCAGTGGTCGAAATTCCTGGTAGAGCATCCACGTACAGACCGATTGCGCCGGCTTCTTCTTTCAAAAAATGTTTCGAGATTGTGTTCAAGAACAGACTTACATGGCGAACTGGAAAAAGTAATATTTTTCCGCACGGTCTATTTGGTTTCAGAACTGGAACCATCGATTTCATCATCGCCCATTTACTTGATGACATCTACTTCTTCTTTTTAAACAAAGAGTTTTTAGTTGCGACCTTCTTGAATATAGAGGGTGCCTTCAATAATGTATCGATTCCCACTTTAGTAAAAAGGTTAAGAAAATCATGTATCCCTGATAGTCTTTCCAAATTTATCTGTTCATTTTTTTTAAAGAGAACCTTGTTTTTCCTTAATCCAGGCGAACACGAAATCATTTTTAGGCATGCTCACAGCGGACTGACTCAGGTTGAGCCCAATATTATTTAACTTTTATGTCTTGGCTTTATTTCATACACGGATATCTCCGAACTCACGAATTTAGTCATATGCTGATGATTTTGTTACCTATTATAGTGTTCATAAGAATGTCTCTCGCTGTGTTCGTGAAAATCAACTTTGTGCAGCTCATTGTAATGGAACATTGCATGATATTGGACTTAATTTCCCGCTAATTCAGCATTTTTCATTTGTACAACTAGATTATCCTTCTCTCGTGATCTTGCAATTCACATCGGCGATGAGCTTATTCCCACAGTTACCTGCGTTAAGTATTTGGAGATTAAGAATTCAAGTTTCCTCCCGATGCGTCTGTTTTTACCACCGAACTGTTGGCTATCGATAAGGTTTTTGATTTCATATTGAATGTTCTTAACCCGGATAATAAATTTACAATTTTCTCCGATAGCCTGGGTGCTGTGATCAGCCTAGACCTTATCTCTTTTAATTATAAATTTCACTCGCTTATTTACGAGATCAAGACTAAATACCTTCAAATTATTAATAACAATGGCTGTTTAAACTTTTGTTGAATTCTCAGTCATCGCGGGATTGGGCTAAATGATGACGATGATGCCGCGGCTAAATGTGCTGCTTTGAATGGAATTGTATATTCCCGTTCATTCCTTCCTCAGACTTACATCACAGGAGTCAGACCATTGCCTTAGAGGATTGAATAGTTCATAAAGATAGGCAGGATACTGGTAGATATTACGATATAGTTCAATCTGATATATCTTTGCTTCGTTGGTATTTTGATTTTTCACTGTCTTTTCGCGATCGTCTTATTCGTAAGTATGTCACACGCTAGTTTTTAGATTGCGTATGGGGCATTCCCGAGTGGCTTTAAATTTTGCAGACTTCTCGAAGTGCAACAGTAATCACATTAGGTCTACCATCATTAATGACATTGATCAACTGCTGTTCAGCTGCGACAAATACGAACACAATAGGAAAAACTTTTATGAAGAATTAATTTTATGCGGATTGTTCCCTCCATATATAGTGTTCATCATTTACTCTGTTCTAGGCATACAACAATTTTTACTATAGTTCGCTTTATAATTTATTAATTTTGGTTTAATTTATCCATTTATTACTCGTAACTCTTGTTGCGGGATTTTCGACTTATTTTCGTTCGCTCGTAATTTTAGATTCGTGTGTATTTTTCCGTCTCTCTTTTTTTCTTTTTTTTTTTTCCCTCGCGTGTTTATTTTATTTACTTTCAATTGTTCTTTTTCGATCAACTTTTCGCTTGAGCGTAAATGAGCGTTTCCAAAGGGGGCCGCTCAGCGGCCTCCCCCAATAAACTTTCAAACAATAATTTATCGCTTAACGTAATGGATATAGATCCTTCAACTAAGCGAAAGCCCTCTAGTCCTTTAACCCCTCCTCCGTCTTCATCTACTAAGGAATTACGCCTGACACAACCGGATACTCCTATCTCCGATATTCCTTTAAGTAATAATAACAACACATCCAGTACCACTAACAAAAATAGTAACAATACTAATATCACTAATAATACCGCTATCAACTGCAGTAATGATAACAATAATTTCAATAAAAATAATAACAGCATTAACAATAATAATTCCAACACTGAAACCACCACTGAGGCCATCTTCCCTTCCAACCATCCCGGTCCTTTCACAGTTTTTGTCGAAAATTGTACCTCCGACGAGAATATTGGCAACCTTCACCCGCTAGCTTTGGCTAAGCTCATTAGCAAAGTCTCCACTTCTTTTACTGACAGCAAATCCCAAGGTAGGGGACGCATTTCGGTCTTCTTCCCCAATGCTTCTTCCGCTAACTCCTTTCTCAACAACTCCTCTTATTTCACCGCCAACAAAATCAAGGCCTTTATTCCTCTTAATACCTTATATAGAATCGGTGTTATTACCGGAGTTCATCCCTCCTTTTCAGTCGAAGATATCAAAGAAGGGCTTGAATTTCCAAACTCTGTTATCTCTATTCGACGCATTTTCCGTTCCTCCGAGGGTTCCAAAGTACCCACCAAAAGTGTCGAGTTAAAATTCCACAAATCTTCCCTTCCCGAATATATTTCCATCTTCAAACTTCGCTTCCCGGTCTCTCCAAGTATTCGCTCTCCCACGCAATGTGCAAAATGTTTTCTTTTTGGGCATATTGCACGACATTGCAGGAGTTCTCACTCGATCTGTTCCCATTGTTCTTCCCAGCACCTCTTCTCTGAATGTGATAGTCTCCAGGAGCCTCCTCTCTGTCGCAACTGCAAAGGTTGTCACAGTTCGTCCGATCGTCGCTGTCCTGAATGGCAAAGACAGAAGGACATCAAAAAAATCATGGCCTTTGAAAACATATCCTTCCATGAAGCCTCCAAATTAAAAGCTTCCAGCATAGTCTCTCAAGCGTTTTCTTATGCTAACCGAGCCGCCGCTCCTGTTCCCTCTCTAAGCACTTCTACCCTTCCACGCAAAGTAACGCCTCTTCCTAGCCCGAAGTCCTCTACTTTTCATAAATCTCCCAAGTCCAAGTCGCATCCCAAACCCCTTCCCCACTTTCCTCCTATCCCTTCTCTGTATTCCCCTGCGCCATCAACCGGATGAGCTCTGAATAGAGTTGGATCCTCTTCCTTCAACTCGTCTCCACCTGAAAGTCATCTCCCTCTTGTTCAAAATAGTGCTCCTATTCACCACATCGATACCTCTTCTAATATTTGTAATTTATCCACTGCCATCATCCAACTCCTTTCATCTTTCAACATAGCCGCCTCCCCTTCATTCGGGGACAACCTTTCATCTTTCCTAGCCAATAATGTTCAGTTCAACTAACTTTTCTTCTATTCTCCATTTTTTATATTTCCTACATCTTAGTCGTTCTTCCATCTCCTGCCACATCAGATCAATTGCAAAGTTGAAACCTACTTACATGAGAAACTCCACCACTAGGCTACGATACATTACTGCCGCAATAGGAAGCCTACAAACTTGCATTAAACCAAGTTCGTGCAGGCATTCCTCAGATTTAAAAATGATCCTTCCATCAAATCTTCTATACGCTACGTACACTGTAGGAAGTCTACAAACTTGCATAAATCCAAGTTCGTGCAGACATTCTTCAGAACTATCACTGATGCTTCCAACAGTAAAAAGCTATTTTCATAAGAGGCCATGTCATATTTTGAATAGGCCTCCCTTCTGCTCCTCTACTTTGGAAGTGAGCCTATGCGGCACTTCCTTTAAGGCATTTTACTCCCTCTTTGTATCCTACTTTACTGCTCTCGTCTTTCCTTTCCCTTTTGTCATTATCCTACTATGTCGCAGCTTCCGTCGTTAAACATTATACAATGGAATTGTCGTAGCCTACGAGCTAACAAACAAGCTTTAGAGGGTCTACTTGACCGCTATAACATTCATGTCGCTTTGCTGTCTGAAACGTGGCTGAAATCATCCTCCTCCATCCATTTCAGAGGTTTTTCCATAGTTCGAGCTGATCGTGTGGACGGGTATGGTGGAGTTGCCATCCTAATCAGGAGCGACTTATCATACCAATCGCACACTATCCCTTTCCTTCCACCTCCCTATCCTAGCTCCCCCAATATGATCCATATTTCTCTTCTAAATCTGTCCCTAAAGCCTATCCATATCGCTTGTGTCTACAACCCTCCCACCTCTAGCCTCTTCAATATTCCGCTTTCCTCATTCCTTACAACCCTATCAGAACCATACGTCATTGGTGGAGATTGGAACGCTCATTCTCCCCTTTGGGGCTGCACTCGTTACAACTCCAACGGCTCTGTGCTGGAAGACTTTATCCTGAATCATAACCTCTTCCTCCTCAACGATCATTCTCCCACCTACTTTAAAAACGCTTTCTCCTCAAGTTCGGTGGACCTCTCCTTTACCTCTCCCAATATAGCTCCTAAATGCTCCTGGAGAACACCTGATGGCACTTTTGGTAGTGACCATGTTCCCATTCTCCTATCTCTTAATGACGTCTCTCCTCCTACCCAATCCAAGCCTCTCCATTCCTCTCGATGGATTCTTTCCAAAACTGATTGGACCAAATTTCGTTCATTGATGGACGATTCTCTCCCTCATATCCTGGCGAATTCTGATCCTATAGCCCAATACAACTCGTTCACTCAATCCCTTCATTCGTCCCTTTCTTCATCCTCTCCGCTTGTTCCCAATAATCATCACCGAAAATCGCCCTCTGCCTCCTCACTCTGGTGGAACGAAGAGTGTAAACAGGCTTTTAAACAAAGTACTGTTACATTCAAATTATTTCGTTCGCGGTCCTCAATGTCCAACTTTCTTGCTCACAAAGAAGCCAATGCGAGGGCTCGCTTTGTTCTTAAAGCGGCTAAGAGAAATTCTTGGAAACAATTTTGTTCCGCTTTTTCTAAAGACACGACCTTTTCGCAAATTTGGAAGATGGCTAAGGCTTTTACTTCTCCCCTTTCCAAGCGCCCGGTACATCCCTCTCCCGCACTGGAACATCTCCTTTCCTTTCTAGATTCTATCGCGCCCGCCTACGCTCCTTCTTTTGAGGAAATCTCGCTTCCTGTTCTTACACCCAACTCAGAGTCTCACTTCTTATCTCTTCCTTTCCGTTATGATGAGCTACTATCTATCCTTAATAAATCCTCCAACTCCTCACCAGGTTTAGATGGTATATCGTTCCTTATACTTAAAAACCTCTCCACGCTTTCTTTGCATTTTCTTCTGAATATCTTTAACTCCTTCCTACTCTCCGGATCTACACCTAAATCCTGGAATGACTTTGTTATCATCCCTATACTTAAAAAAAATCAATCAACGTTCCGTCCTATTTCTTTAGCCTCCTGTCTTCGTAAACTGTTTGAAGGTATGGTGAACAATCGACTCGTCTGGTGGCTGGAACACAATGATCTAATTCCTTACAATATGTTTGGCTTTCGCCCGGGGTTGGGCCCGGTCGACTGCATCAGTCTTTTCCTATCAGACGTCTACAAAGCTTTCATAGAAAGAAAATTCACTGTTGCTACATTTGTTGACGTCTCCTCTGCGTTTGATAATGTCCACCTTCCTACTCTATGCGCCAAGCTTCTTGGGCTTAACGTTCCATCTAATTTCATCTTTCTGATCCTAAACTTGTTCCAAAATAGATCCCCCTCTTCCTCTCTACTCCCTCCCGTGTCATTTCCAGATGCATCCACCGGGGACTTCCTCAGGGATCATGTCTTAGCCCCACTCTTTTCAATATCTATCTCCTTAATATTGCTTCCCTCCCTACAATTTCCTCCTCTCTCCTTTTCGCAGACGATATCCTCATCTACTCCAGTTGTAATGATGTGGCCGCCGCCAACGAAGAGATCAATAACTCTTTATCTATCCTTAGTATCTCCCTCGCCTCAATTCACCTCTCTCTCTCTCCTTCTAAGTCCTCTTCTATGGTGTTCTCCCTCCGCCCCTACAATCAAGCTTTGGTAAATATTATTTCATCTAACATTCCGATTCCGCTCGTCAGCTCCTTCTGCTATCTTGGTGTTATTCTCAACAGCCGACTCACTTTCTATGAACACATCAACTATCTCTACAATTCTTCCCTCAAAAGACTCAATCTCCTGAAAGCCCTTTCACCATCCAAACGGGGTGGTGACCCTGCCATTCTCCTAATCCTTTACAAAGCTATAACTCGTTCCAGAATCGATTACTGCTCCTTCATCTATGGAAACTCCTCTAAATCTCTCCTCACCAAACTGGACAAAGTTCGAAACTGCTGCCTTCGGTTGTGCATTGGAGCGCTAAAATCTTCTCCCATTCCTGCTATCCTCTCTGAATCTGCTGTGCAACCACTGTTTATCCGCAGATCGCAGCTTGGTTATAATTTTCTAATTAAACGGCTTTCTGTGTCCTCATTTAATCTTATCTCTTCCTATCTTAGTATTAAAAACCAATGGCGATTTGCTCCTCACAAAATCCCAATCCTTTCTCTCGTAGCAGCTCGAGTCTCCAATTTTTCGCCTTATGTCTTTTCTTATTCCAAGCTTTCTTACTTTTCCCATGACTTTTCCAGCATTTGGCAGACTATCAATCTCTTCTCTCTCCCTCTCCAAACCAGCTCCACCGCACATTCTTCAATCCAAGCCGAATTCTTCCACATGCTGGACACATCTTTCCCTTCTCATCTAACATTCTTCACTGACGGTTCTAAAAACGAAAATGGGGTGGGCGGCGCGTTTACCTCCCTCTCACTTAATCACTCTGAGTCCTTCAAGCTCCCTTCCTCCTGTTCTATCTTCACAGCGGAGTCTATCGCCATTTTACGCGCAGTCTCGTTCATTTCCAGCCATAAGAGAGATCAGTAAATGTCTGATTGTCTCCGATTCCAAAAGTGTTCTTCAAGCCATCTCTTCTCCTTCTTCTCATTCCTCCAATTCTATCATTCTTTTAATTCGTTTTCTTATATCCAATTTACTTTCATCCCGTTCCATTACTATTGACCTTTTGTGGGTTCCTAGTCACTCTGGCATCGAGGGCAACGAGTTAGCGGACTTTTTAGCCCGTTCGGCCGCCCGCGATGGTCCTTTATTCTGCAAAATTCCTACCTCGGACATTCTCCTTCTTTCCTCAGCTAATCATTCCCGACTATGGTCGGACATCTATCCTTCCCTATTTTCTAATCTCGCCTCTCACTATCTTCAAATTCAACCGGTTCCCTCTTCCCAGCCGTGGTTTCAATCCTATTCTTATCAACGCTCCGCGATCATTTCCTTAATCAGACTGCGTATTAATCACTCACTTCTGCCCTCTTCACGTTTTCGTTTTTCCCTGTCCCCTTCTCCCGATTGTCCCCTTCATAATTCCATCTCTCCTCTCATATGTGATGCAAACCACATCTTCTTTGAATGCCCTGCCCTTGATTCCGAGCGCTCTGTTTTGTACTCGAAAATCTTGGCACTGGGTCTTCCTGCTCCGTATAATTCTTCTTTTGTCCTTTCCTTTCCATCTCCAGATATAATCCCTGTACTCCAATCTTTCCTAAGCTCTATTTCTAATCGTCTTTTTATTTAACCCCTTCCTTAATTTCTGTTGTTGTTGGGTCAATGCCGCTGGCGCGCCCAAAAAAAAAAAAAAAAAAAATAAATAAAAAAAAAAAGAAGAAATAAGAGAAAGGAGAGAAAAAAATTAAAGAAAGAGTTTATCGAAAGAAACAGAATTCTTATTTAATTTTTCTTTTTTTTTTCTTTTCCCTCATTCATTGGAGTTTATTACTTTGTTGATGAAGACAGTTATATTTTATTTTATTCCTCATCGATCTATTTATTACATTCTTTCTTTTTTTATTTTTTTTTCTTGTATTGTGTAGTCTTTGTTCAGTATGGCTATTTCTTTTTTCCCATCAGGCACTGTGAACATTGCTAGGCAACTGTGGTCATATTATGAGATGGAAATTTTTTTTATTTTAATTTTTTATTTTGTGTTTTTTTTTTCCCTGGAAAGAACAAAATCTTATTTTTGTTTATTAAGTTTCATGAGGCATTGTGGGCACTGCTCTGCAGATGCGGCCATATTGCAGGATAACCTATTTTAATTTTTTATTCTACTTTCTTTTTCTTTTTTGGTTAATTTCATTGGGCATTCACTGCTCTGTAGTTGCGGCCATATTGTAGAATGGAATTTCCTTTCCCTGCTTTCCATTTCTTATTTGTCTATTACTAGTAATTTTTCATATCTAATCATAGCGTAGCTTGCTGGCCAACAACGAGAGTTTTCGTTACAATATTAACGTATTTTCCTACGTTTCTCTGATTAATATACGCGTAAACGGTCGTATTTAAAGAAAACAATGAGTGCGCCGGGTAATTCGAAAAAATACAATGTATAAGCAAGTACTGCGAACAAATAACGTATATCGGTCAAGCGTGCGTATGTGCGTGCGGAGAAACTGATATTAATTTTATAACTTTTAATAAACACTGTACGGAAGAAGAAGCGGTAGGAAATCTTCGTATTTCGCACGTCGTTAGCGACGATATGATTCCAAATCGAGTACTGGTTATTATCAGTTTGGCCGCTTTTTTTGTTTTCTCTTCCTTTTCATTCTTACCGCTGTATAAAATCGATTAACGATAATAAAATTGTATCGTCACGGTCTTATCACGTGATCTTAAAAGAGAGGTTAATCCTCACGGACTTGCGTGTGAGAAGGAAAAAGTAGAATTTTACGCGAACATGTTTTCTAAAATACGCCGCAGAAACGATAATTCCTATGTTATTGTTATTCGATACATTCATTATACGCGCTAATTTTTAGGTATAAGAATGGGGGGAAAGATAAAATCACTTTCGACTAAACAGGAATTAAGTTATGATTACAAATTCTGACGAGCAGTCGTTTCAACCTGTTCGCCGGAACAATCACACATTCTGAACGCCACGGGAGTGTGGTTACCTTCACTAACACGACTTTGTATTGTTTTCCTTTTAATGGAATCCTTTTCGGGGACATTAGCCCGAAAAATTGGAAGAAGATAGAGTTGTGTTCTTAAACATTTAAGGATAGAGGATCAAAAAATAATTCGAGGGTAAAAAGAAAAAGGGGAAAATATGAGAAGCACTATACAGGCCAAACATTCGAATAAAATGTAGTATCAGGGTCATAAGGGACGTATGTGGAAGGGAGTTAAGAAGGGTAAATGGAGCAAGATGAAAACCGAAAAAATTATGTAACAAGAAAACTGTGATTAAAACGAAGACGACGAACAGTCGAGAGTGCAGAGCGTTTAAGAGAAGGGAAGTCTAAAAACAATGGGCGAGGAGGTGGTTGAATAGAGAGATAAATGGAGTCTGAATTGGAAAATGAAAAAGAATAGGTGTCATAGTTTGGAATGAGTTATTTAAGGAAAGAGGAGCAATATTATGAGTTGAAAAGGTGCCCGAGAATCTACCACTGGAGAAGGAAGAGCGGTCTAAGAATTCACGATCTCATTGCCGTCAATGCCTAAATGACCAACGCTCCACAAACGATAGACCTGGTCCAGTGATGAGAGAGTGATGCAAGAAGTTTTCAAGAGAATTTTTATTCGCTCTAAGGGCTGCGGCAATTCAGCTGTAATATTTTAAATTATCAAAATATGACGATGGGAGAAACAAGAAATATAAAAAATAAGGGAATGAGAATAAACGAATGCATACGTGAAATAGCAGGATAATAGGAGAACGTTTTGGTGTCCATAATGAAACTAAGTATACTTTTTATATGTAAAACACTTTATTAAGTAAAAATATATACACCATAAACACATAAAATTTATTAATTTCAATAATAAATTTTACATGTTCATAATACATATATATGTTTTTACTTAATAATAGATTAATGGAAAGGAATGAGGAATCTGAAAGTCTATGATGTAACCACCGTCCACACAGTCTAACTTGAATACAAATCCAATTTATGTAGGAGATATAAATATAGATATCGGAAAAGATAATTCAATAGCTACAAAATATAAGAACACGATGACAGGAATGGGATACGAAAGTAAGTTGAAAGGATTTACAAGGGAAGAATGGAGGGAAGATAGGCTAACGCAAAGGAAAATAGACCCATATTTACACCAAATAGAAGAAAAGAAATATTGATTTACTGGTTACAAAATATCATTCTTTCTGTTCGTGCCTTTATCTCCAACTTGCGCTTAGCACGTTCTATTCTTATTGACTTTTTATGGGTTCCTGGCCACTCTGGCATTGAGGGCAACGAAGCAGCTGACTTCCTAGCTCGCTTGGCGTCTCTTCTCAATGGTCCATTCCTTCCACATTTTCCTGCCTTAGACATTCTTTTCCTCTCTGCAAGTCTCCATACCAGACTATCAGTTGACATCTACCCTTCCTTTTTTGCCAATCGCTCCTCCTTCTACCTCCCCCTACAGCCTACTCCCATTTCACGGCCTTGGTACCAATTTCTTCCCTTTTCTCGGCGCTCGGCTATTGTTTCTTTAATCACACTGAGACTTGGTCATTCCCTCCTTCCCTTTTCTCGTTTTTCTTTTTCTCTTTCACCTTCTCCCTTTTGCCCTCTCCACTCAACTGATCCTCTCTTTATATGCGACCCCAACCATATCCTTTTTGGATGCCCTGCTCTTTTTCCTGAGTGCTCTCATCTATACGCCGAACTTTTGGTGTTAGATCTTCCTACCACTTTCAATGCTTCCTTTATCCTTTCCTTCCCATCTCCAGCCGTTATTCCCCTCCTTCTTTCCTTTATACTTTCTATCACTGATCGCCTCAGAATCTGAGTAGGTGATCTAAGTCCATGTAGTTGGGTCAGTGTTAACACCGAGCCCATTTAAAAAAAAAAAAAAAAAAAAAAAAAAATGTAGACATATTTAGATTTTAGAAAACTCGTCGACAAGCATATAGTTTGACGAGGAAATGTGTAAATATTAATAAATATATATATATTTTTTTAAAAAAAATCACGCAAGTAGTTAAAGAGAGAAAAGTACGATTAAGAGAGAGATTTTGAATCCACGTTTCCACCGCTCAAATAAATATTGTGTATGGGCAAGAAACACCAACGGAAAATATTACGAAAAGTGTATAACCAGATGACAGAACAGTAATCATAAAATAAGGAAAACGTTACAGAGTAAAATACAAATCGGAACAGCGACATCCATCGTTCAAAAAATTCATTACGTCTAGGTCTCCGTATGTCTAATTAAAGCAGGTAAATAACACGAAGAGAAAACGCCGGGAAACGTAGTAAAACCTTTAAGGAATCAATATTTATATTGAAGAGATGGACTCATTGTTAACTTCGGAGAACCTTAACACTGTCTAGTGACCATATTCCTATTTTAATAATAATTTTCAATTTTTCTCTACGTTAATTCTCCTGGTATTCCTTTATTCCATTATAGTATTTTATACATTATACGTAAGTAAAGGTCTTTCCTTATCTTCTCAGCCTTTAAGTCTACTATTTAATCCATGCGGAAGTTCATTTTCTTTCTTTGATAGAGAGCGGAAATTGCACAGGTAGTGTCTGAATATAGTCGTGCAACATTTCTTTTTATTTCGCTTTAGAACTATCTATCTATCTTTTAACCTATATATATTTTTTTTTATTTTCAGTCGTATCGCTCTATTCCGAGCGTCGTGACTACCTATTTGTACATTCTAATTGTACAGAATAGGCAGTGCTCATGGCAATTGCTGTACGCAACGCGGAGTATACGCACGCAAGACCACACGCGGAACTGATTGATAATCGTTTGATTTATCGATATACAAGTCTGCTGTGTGTACTAAACTAGCGCGTGCGTATGATGGTATGCATGTTTGCCATTGCCTTCCTCCACGTGATTATTAGAGAGTATTTTAATTTAATTCTTTGTAATAAGTTCTGTCGTCGCTCGGGATCGAACTCGTGACCTCCGTAACGGAAGTCAAGCGCTCTAGCAACTAGGCTATCGAGACGACTTACCTATATATATATATATAACTCGGCCATTCTGGCCTCGTAAGGGGCTGTGGCCCTTGACCCCTCTTGCTTATATTTCTGTCTCTTTCTCTTCTATACTTTGTATAAAATTATCAAAATTTACAACGTTATTCTAAATCGGTCCATATGAATATAATAATATAATCGCAAAAATCCAATAAAATATAACAAATGTCCCAATTTTATGGAAAGTTTGTTATATTTTATAGGATTTTTGTGATTGTTATTTAAAAAATGTCACAATTTTATGTAACGAAATATGTAACGAAAAATGTAATCTTAATTTTATATAATGAAAGTTAAATGTTAGGATAGGATTTTTGTGATTATGTTCCTTTTTTTGTGTTGATGCCAGTAAGAATTGCGTTGTAAATTTTGATAATTTTATACAAAGTATAGAAGATAATGAGACAGAAATGTAAGTAAGAGGGGTCAAGGTGCGTTGCTACTCTTGACCAAATTTTCTAGATCAGTCCAATTTTTTTTCCACGATTTCACAAAGCTAGAATAAGGAATTTCCTCAAACGCACCGGTCAGCAAAAAATTACATCCTTGATATTTATCTTCTTCACGTTTTCTAGGAGGGGCAAGTTTTCATCCTCACACTTAGGTAAAATTCCAGAAAAGAACTTATTAAATTCAGCAGCTTCTGATTCATTTGCTGAAATTTTTTCATGACTTAAGCACGGACGAAATGAACCTCATGACGCCTTTTCCAACGATCAAGCGACAGGACCGGATTTGTGGAGCGGGTTAAAGGAGATTATAGCCCCGAGCCGCGGCCTCCCGGGAGGTCCCGCGTTCTTGAACGGAAAAAAATTTAATTTTCCACGTGCAAAATTTAAGTCCCCCCCCCCATACTCAGTGCTGCAAAAATCAAGATTTTAAATTTGCGTTTTTTAACCTAAAAAAATCCAGTTAATTTTTATAAATAAAAAAGGAATATATGGGATCATTAATGAAATTATATACTTTTTCTCTATAAAACTTTCCCTTTTTCTTCCAATAAACTAAATGCTACATAAAATGAATATTTACAGAAATCTTCTACGGTAAATCTAATTTATTGTGTTAAAAGAAAAATTAATGAGTCCTTTAACGCACGTATTGAATAATAAATAAACATTCCACAAATCGATTGATAACAATTCTCTATTTAAATACTGATACCCATGCAATCGTTGCAAATTTTTCTACGTAAAAACGTTTTACAATCTGAAATATTCTTAATTTTAACAATATTTTACTTTTTACTTCTATTGAAAGTTAATAAGTTTTATTTTGAATTGTATAATAATAATTTAAAATAAAATCAAGTTAAACCGATTGCTGATTTTATAAATATTCTTGTATTGCGAAAAATTTAATAAATCATACGGGCGACGTTTCGATCATTTTTTTCTAATCACATAAACAGTTATGAAATTTTAAACATGCATGTATAATTTGTATAAAGAAAAGAACATGATCATCAAAAACCCTCATTTGTTTTTTCCCCTACCCTGGGCGTGCCAGCGGCCTTGACCCAACCTTCATTTATTGATACTAATTTTTTTTTTTTTTTTTTTTATTTAATTATAAGCACGTCAGCACAGGACATTTACCCAACACAAAATATTAGAAGAACAGAAAGACATATTGAGCGACGGGTTATATCAAGAAACGATTAGAGACAGAAGAAATAAAGGAACAACAGATCATGGAAAAGCAAAAATGTAGAGAGCACTGTAAGCAGTAGGGAGGCCAAGGCTAAGCAAATTGAAATAAAAAATCGCGCGTTCCGCAGAAATGAAGGAACATTAGAATTGCGGCACAGGTGACATTTAAGGTAGGAGTATGAAAGGGACACAAAGGAGATTGGACAAGAGCAAAGCGGAAACGAGAAGTCTGGAGCAGACTATGATTAAAACGAAAGCGAATTATGGAAGAAGTGACAACGGCTGATACTGGGGAAATTGTTAAACCAAGGAGAAACGGATGGAGAAGGCTGTAAGGCAAGGTAAAAGGAGTCAGAGTTGGAGAAAAAGGACGGATAGAGATCAGTCTAAAAGTCATGGCGAGAATGAAAAGAGAGAGAGAGTAAAGACTTTGGAAAGGAAATCTGCCTATGAAACGACCATTTACTGCGGCCGAGCATGCTAATAAGTCAGCACGATCGTTACCAGCTATAGTGGGCAGGAATCCAAATCAGATCAATATAGATAGAACGGGAAGCTAATAAATTGAAAATCAAGGAACGAATATAAAGTATAATAGGACAGTAAGAGGGTCCAGAGAAAGGAGACGCGATAGCTTATTTCGAGCCGGAGCATAGAAGGAAATTCACTAAATTGGAAGTTGAAGAATAAAATAGACCGCACGCAAAATAGCCACGGATTCGGCTAGGAAGACAGAAGAGAAGGGAAGTTGAAATGACTCAGAATAGTTGAGAGCAGGAAGAATAAAATCGGTACCGACCCCCGTAAGCAGATTTCAAGATGTCCTTAAAAATCGTGATGTGAGCAGGAAATAGTGAGGAAAGAGTGTGGTTAAATTCTTCGTGAATAGCAGGAAGTGGAAGAGACTTAATGTTAGAAGGTAAAGAGAATAGCTTAGGGGGATGAGACAGTTCAGAGAAGTTATAGAGGTAAAGTATGTAGATTTGTTCTGGGAGAGGACAAAGTGAGAAAGTGGAACGAGTCGAGAAGAGATGAGAAAAAGAATTGGAATCTTACGAGGAGAAAAGCGCCAGTTGACCCGAATATATTAATAACACCTTAAGATTTAGTACACTGTAAAAAAGCCAATAATGATGATTATTGAGAAAAATTTTAATAAGAGCAATTTACCGGCTATAGCAATTTCTTTTTTCATTTTTTGTATTAATTTTTTATTTAAATAAGAAATACAAAAATAACTGTTTCCAAAATCCAAAATTTTTTTACTGATAATACTAAAGATCGTCAATAGGTACTAAACAAAAAAAAAAAAAAAACGTGGACAAAAAGGTACTGAACTGTTTTGTCTTTGCCTTTTTATATATATATATATTGGAATTTTTTATTTTCTCCGTATTCTGGAGATTTTAGTGTGCAGATTAAAACGAAAATCAATATCATAACTCATATGGAACTGGCCGTGAAATTTTTTAAAAATTTCTTTCTTAAAACTTGATTTTCATATTTTTCAAAATCTGAGCCCTTTAGTTTTAAAATTTTAGCGATCTCCTATTTTTCCTATCATCATTTTAAAAAAAAGAGTAAACCTCCAGCTGCCACGGAAAGAGCTGTGGACTTTTTTTTAGTTTCCAGTCTGTCCGGTTTAAGCGCGTATTTTTCCAAATTTTGGTTTCTAAATATCAAAATTCTTTGAATGTTATATTTTCCTCATATTCTGGAGACCTTAGTGTGCAGGTTAAAAAGAAAATTAATACCATAACTCATATAGTATCGGCTGTGGATTTTTTTTTTAATTTTTTCTTAAAACTTGATTTTTACATTTTTCGAAATTTTTCTTCCTTAATTTTAAAATTTCGAGGGTTTTATATTTTTCTTATAATTTTGCGAAGAAAAAACGTCGATTGAGAAAAAAAAATTAATTCTCTAGCTTCTATAGAACGGGCTGTACGATTTTTTTTCTAGCACCTTTATAAGATAGATATATAAAATTCCTTATTTGACGTTCAATTTATGTTTTGTTAAAGTAAGAAAATTTATTGTTTAAAGATTGCATAATTTTAATTTTATTAGCCACTCATTCGTACGCAGTAGGTCTTTTTTTTCTGCTTTTTTGTTTGCACACATATACTAATGAATTTCTTTTCGTTATCTTTTCTTCGAAGGGAAGCCCCTCATTCAAGGTTAGTCGCGAGCCTCGTAAATCCTTAATCCGCCCCAGTCAAGTCCTTCCATGTTGCTAGTAGAAAATGCTGATACATTCTTGATTTTACTGTGAATTACTAATGCTTTTTCAATCAAAATTGGGTCACTGATGGGGGTTCCTTTCGACGATCTTGAACAAACTACATCTAAAGAGCAAACTGGTTTTTTATTACTATACCGGACTGCAAGTATTTTTTCGGATTTTTGAACACATTTCTTCAATCGATCGTCTGTTTTGTCGTCAATCGTTGATGCTACTTTTCCTCACATTCATTTAGTCACAGAGTTTTCCTACCGATTCCTCGTTGTCAATTTTTTTTTAAACATTTTAATCGTGTTTGAAACGCGACCATCGCTCGTTTTCGTTTTCCCGTCTCAACTAAACTGAAAGAAAAGGGTTCATATAGCTTCCTCCTCGCCTTTTCCTAATTTCCAAAAAATTATTTTCCACGAAATGCGGAGAAACGTTCCAACAAAGCGATAAGTGAATAGAAAAATGAACTTAATAGCAAGGTGGAATTTGCTGAAAGAGAAAGAGGGAGAGAAGAGAGAAAAAAACTTTATTCCAGGGATAGACCGGTTGATCAGTGGCCTGTTGATCTGTGGCCGGTTGAGAGTGGTTTTACTGTTTATACACACATACATGTATATATTATATATATATTAATTCTAAAATATTTTTATCGAGGAATTCATACGTTCTTTATCGGCTATTTTATTTTAAAATAATGAACTATTTGATCTCTTGTTCAAATAATTTGTGTAGTTATTTTTGTATATCTTGCATTTTTCCTAAATAAACACAAATACAATGTAGTGCTTCATCAACAAGATATAAACTAATTAACCAAATGATTTGGAACTAACTGGAAAAAAGACCCTTTTAAATTGATTTTGTTATCACGCGTTCAAATTACGCTACGTTCTTATCTGTTCATCGGACCATGGTAATTCATTTATTATAACATATTTCACCTTTTGCTATTATTTAATTACTATTTATACGACTGCTTTACATAATTTTAATTAATTCTGCATTATGTACGCGTATGATGAAAATTTCACGTGACTGTCTCTTGTTCTGGCGATATCAAAAATGACTCGAAAACAATAGCGGCGGTTTATCAGCTAATTTTTCATCGCGGATTCGGGCGGCTTGATAGGATTGTAACGGCGGTCTGGAGGAAAGAGACTCTGCTAAAAGGTACTCTTAATTTTAGCGATGCTTAAAGTACATCCGATATGATGATACCTAAGGAGGATTCGTAGGATGTTGAAAAAATGTACACCCGCTGTGTCAATTTTGTCTTTCTCGGAGAAGATTGCGATATCGGGATTCACAGTGCAATC
The DNA here is from genome assembly GCA_039619475.1 of Icerya purchasi. Lineage (NCBI taxonomy): Eukaryota > Metazoa > Arthropoda > Insecta > Hemiptera > Monophlebidae > Icerya > Icerya purchasi. Next base: position 94,555,325 of record CM077115.1, read on the forward strand.
AAATTATATGAGAAAATGTGGTTGTAGTTTAGTAGTTGAAGCTACCATTCGCCATAATTATGGCTGTAGTTTTTTTAAAAGTATATCCCGGGGACTCTGTTCATTAGAGGATTCATTTCCAAATATAATTTTTGTACAATAGAGAGCAGAAATCCCACTTTCTACTTTAAACCGGTAGACGTTCAGAGATGAACCTTTTGGCTCCTCGGTATAGCGATGAATAGCATCTTGGGTATTGTGTGTCTTTAGTGCTGAAAAGGCTTCTGAGTCAGTTGCTCTGATATTTATTGCGGAAATCGTGAAGAAGTTAGCATGCCTCCTATGCCGCGAGTGGGGAAGTTACAATAATAATCGGCTACGATCCGAAAAAGATTCCGATATTTCTAAAAAAAAGGTGTAAATTAATAGGCGTAAGGCTAGAGACATATCGTAAAGGCTCATTATTAAGAGTCTTATGGGGGTGGTAAATGAGGAAGTTTCAGGAATCGAATACTGCTCGGCGATAGAATTTACATCAGTTAATGATATTACCGCGGAGGAAAAAATTCCGATTACGTAATTCGTGACGCAAAACGGTGAATGACCGTACACTTTCTATAGAATACAAATTTGGAACCTGAGAAGTACGCCTTTGATGATAACTATAAATCACATTACTTTGCTTAATACTATACGTGGAAAGACGTATTTCAAAAATCATTGACAGAAAAACGAATATAACTGAGAGCAGTGGTAAATTGTTGTTGAGTTACACATGTGGTGCCGGATTAATCTAAAGGCTCCGGGAAATCTGATTAATTGATGGTTTTGAGGTAACAACTGGCAATCAGCATGTACTGCCGTTTTTGCCCTGAAAAAGTTTAAACGATTTACATTCGATGTTTTTCCGACAATAATAAAAACCTCGATATGTTTAAGTGCTACGCTCGTATATCACCACTAAGGGTTTATATTAATATCGATAAACCGTTTATTTATTTTCATTTATTTACCGTTGACGATGAACGATGACGGTTATGTGCATTGTAGGTCTCATATTACTTTGTAGAACGGAAATTTCTAGTGAAGATGATTGCAGTGTCATTAAAGCATTGATTAAAAACCAATAATAATTCGGCTATACTGAGGTGGAAAGTGAGTAAAGTCGCCGCGATTAATGATTTAACTAGTGTTTACACGTTCATTTTCATTTCATAATAAAACGCACAGGAACTGTCTCATCCTGGTAATTGTTATTATCAGTGATAAGGATCGAAAATGTTACGGGGAGAGGTACTTCTTTAATAATGGCCGAATTACTTTTATGCTACCGAATATAATCGATTTTAGTCTAATATATAATAACCCGGGCGAGCGAGCTGTAGTAAAACAAAACTTTCGCTTGTGTCAAATATCAACAAAAAAGGAGTCTATACTCTAAAAGAGCAAACGCTGTATAATATGAAAGTGAAAACGCATCTGCAGCAAAATATTTAAAATATGTTACCTATTATCACTCTGGCCCCTGGACGGTTTACTCCTGGGCGGTTGAAGCTCCTTCAGTGTAAGATGGTGTGCTTCTTGATGAGAACGAGGAGAGGAAACGCGGTAATTAAATTAATTAAAAATATATTTGATAAACGTAAACTCGAAATTTGACGAACGATCTGGTTCTCGGACCTTGCCGGATCATCGCCTTTCTTTGTAATTTTCGTCCAGCAGGTTATTCTTTGCCACTAGTTACTTAATTCGACCGAACAAAGGAAATCATGAATAAAATGATCCAGACAAAACCGGTCAGGCAGTAATTTTAAATGGTTACAAATAATTTTTAATTGTGTTTTTCTCAAAAATAAGTTTTACAAGTATAGCAAAGTTTTAGTGAAGTCGATTTAAATTGTACAAATCATTTCCAGAAGAGCTTTGGTAGCCGTTAAACCGGCTTTAAAACAAAATTTAATCGCGGCACGTTGCTCTAAATTTTTCTCCATAGCGAATTTGTAACCGAGCGCACATACACACCTTCACTTAAAACGACATAACTTCAAGGCCAGTAGCCGCATACTGATGAAACTTGGCACGTTTGTTTAAGAAGGTTCACGTGATAACTCCACAAAGTTTCAAAGAGATAACGCTAGTAGCACCGATTTTATAAACGCAGTCCGGAAACTTTCGGGATGCATTGTGTATATATGTGTGAATAGTGAATGTAAATTCACGTAAAATATAACATCGAGTAATTGTGGAATTATTATTTTATTTATTTATTCGTGGTGTATTATTACTTTACGGTAAGTAACATACAATGAAATTTTCGAGATTCTACCTCAGTGAAAACGGAACTGACTCGCACTTTTTTATTTTTTGCCTGGATTTTATTTCTTTCTTCCAAAATCTGTCTCCTTCCTTGTTGCAGACATACCGATCGTGTCTTTATTCACCAATCACCGAGCGCGCAAATCCTCCACCATGATCTACATCGATCCGTCTCTCCCCAGCCAGCGAAAGGTTCCCAAACACGCACTCGCCCTCTCATTACGTGTTATAATTTAATTATTTTATTTTTTAATTTTATTCTTCTTTCCCATGTAAACGTTGTCTTTCTTTTTTTATATAAACTGGGGTTTTATAATATTTGCATATATTGAGAGCTTTTAAATTTCAATGCTACAGTTCTGTTTTCTTTAAAAGGATTTGCAAATACTGATTTTGTTTGAAGTCGAGATTTCAAAAGTTCTTTCTGATGATGATGTGTGTAAAGCTTTCCGAAATGTTAAGTTTTTTTCATTTTCCTAATTATATCATGCACGGTGGAATTTTTTTTTAAATGTTTAATTATCTTGTTTGTACTCAGATATTTTTTCTGGTAATTGGCATTTCTTTTCAAAAATTTTCAAAAAATTCTCCCGATTTATTTTAATAGTCACACGCTTTTTTTTTCCCCATTTGCATTTTAATGCGGTATGTAAATTTTTAAAAGTCCGCTTAGTTCCTCATTTTGTTTATCCCGTCTTCTTGGGATACGCATCTTTTTATGATAAAATCATCCGTTGAAATGTATTATTTTTAGTTTTAAAGTTTTGCAAATCGATTACAGTTTTAAGATTATAATAAGATCCATCGACGATTTTTTTTGGGTTTCGCAAAGAAATCGTTTCTTAGTCAACTTGACCGAAATTCTAACGAGTTTTAATAACTTCGCTTACAATTGGAATCTGTGCATAAAATGTATGACATACGAATTTTGCGAAATAACTCCCAGCCATAAAACATATTCGTCTCAAAAAAAAAAACAAAACAATGAAAACAATGAAAACAACAAAAGTTTTAGATTACGATAATATAAAACAGAGTGGGGGGGGGGGGCTGTAAATAAAGGATCTATCTGTATTACTTTCTTTTTTTTCAAATGTACTTTAAGAGCACAGTAGATTATTTTAATATTAAAGCCGGGTAAACTTCTGCAAAAAGTAAGTTTTTGTAGATACGTATTAGTTTATTGCGAGTTTTAAGAAAAATTTTTGGAACCTCTTAAACGATTAATGATCACCAATTTGGATTTAAGATCAGCCATGCTGCAACAGAACAGAGACATAGATTAGTTAGGGGAAATAAAAATAAATTAAAGAAAATAGCAAACGTTTTTAGAGTGTAGTTCATAAGATTTCATTCAAATACGGTTGTGGATGTCATATTTTCTCAGTTTTCTCTGGAAAAGCATTGAATCATGGATGCATTTTTCAACGAAACAGATCATATCGACGAGTCGAGGTTATTCCGTGAAGTGAAGAAAAGATGATGGTGGAACGAAGTGCTTGTAAGTATTTCACGATTTAGATACGGAGAGTGTTTTTTTTTTGCTTTTTTTTTTAATTGAAAAAAGAATGTAATATTGTAATCTGAAAATGAGTAAATTTTTTGTAATTTTAAAGTCAAAAAGAGCGGAAAAATTCCTAACACTAGGTAAAGGACGACGACACGACAAATAAGACGTTATGTTGATATAACGATTAAACAGGGTGCAACGGCTGTATTGTTTTTATTCATCGAAATGTCAAGGTTATTATTTAGTTGTAAGGAGAAATTATCTCGTAAAAATTTCAGAAATGTAAGACTACAAGCATTTTAAAATTGACATTTAGACTTACGCCCAGCATTATAGCGATTTGATAGAATCTTTTTTTCTAACCGCTATCTTTGGTCTGTTAATTAAAAGTAACACGAGCCCCGTATAGTGATGGTTTAATGAATAATAGTAACGGGTTATATGTCCAGTATAGCAAAAAAAAAAAAAAAAAAAAAAAACCAGGTATATTGTACTATTCTAAATTATTAATCGATACAGCAAACTGTTCCAATTTCCGGTTCGGGTACTATAAGTCCAATTCGGATATATGTTAACAATGGAAATATCAGGTTACATATTAACATAGGCCGTCGCGATAGCCTAGTGGCGTGAACTCTTGATCGTTGAGATAGTGGTCAAGAGTTCGATTCCCAGCGGCGGCCAAAAAAAAAATAGACTGATTTAATTTAATGAATAGTTAGTGGCCAAATGGTATTTACAACCAGGCCAGGTTTAAAAAAAAAAAAAAAAATGAGACAGCATCAACTTGCATCGCAATTTTCTTTATCCCCCCTCCTCAATGCCAACAATTGCTAATCACATAACATTTAAACAAATACACAATGGCCGCTCTCATGTATGACATGCACCTTTCGAGAAATTGTTTGGTACATAGTTTTTTATACTTTTTTGTATTATTATTATTGGCTATCCCGGGTTCCTTAGCAGAACCAGTGCTACTCATAAAAACATTCTACCGAACTATTCTGTCCCGCACAAAATTCTTTGAGTTGCAATATGTACATTGAAATATTATAGAAGTTTCCTTTGAATCCCTGGTTCGAAATTGCATCGCACGATATATAACAGTAAAAAGTTTTGTTCAGTGATCGCTTAGAAACGATAAAAAAACTTGTAAAATAAATGCATTTAAATTTTAGAAAAGGTTATTTTGGTGAAAATAAGATGTTTTAATAGTTTTATAAATAAAAATAATAGGTTTTAAAAGATATTCCGGAAACAAAAATATATAATAAAAACATATTTTTACCACAAGAATGATCGAAATATAATTTCTGTTATCATCAAAAAGGTTAAGTTACAGTTGCTTTATAGTTTTTTGTTTTTTTTGTGAAAGTAACATCCTGTACCGTGTTTAACTGCTGTGGCTATTACAGTACGAAGATGCGCAGTTTGTTTTTATAGATACCTGCTTATTCCGCTAGTTCTGATAAACTGTGTTGTTACAGATAAAATTGCATTGGAGCAATTCTCAAGAATGTTGGTGACTGTTTTGTTGTTAATAGAAATGGGCCGGTGGGGTGAGAGTGCTGGACAGTGGCACAGTATGTGGGAAGTTGAGGGGGCAACACCTTAACCACAAAAAGGACAATTCATCGGAGGGGGGATTCTTTGCAAAATAAAATTATGCGACATGGCCGTGTGGCCTGTGCGCAAGCGGCTAAGAGCACAGAAATCTCTACGAGGGAAATGCTTTTCTCTGGCCACCATGATTCGGCTGAGGGTTTAGTTAACCATGAGAAAGTCTGACACGAGGAGGCTTTCCATGAGGACGTGAGATTATTGAAAAGATTATGTTCGATAGATAAGGTGGAGGAGGGCTGTTACTAGGCAAGGGGCAATATATTGCTGCTCGGGCGGATGTATCGACGCGTTCATTTCCAGGAATCCCACCATGATGGCCGAGCGTCCATAAAAAAGGAATGGAGCACTCTCTCCTAATAAGCTCATATAATACCTGCTAGGTTCAGATTGCTACAGGATGTTTGGTAAGGGGATTAGAGATCGTCAATAAAGCCGCGGATGAATCAGACACCAGTAGGGCTTTTTCTATGATGTAGGCTCTGTAGAAAGAAAATATTCCAAACAGAAAAATACCGAGTTAAAAGTTCCGCTATTTAAGTTACGGTGATTGTAATGCAATTGTAACGATAGCAAAAGTAACAAGTAAATGAAAATAACTGAGACCGAAATTTATGATTCATAACGTGCTAAGTCTAAAAGTGCCGATGAGGATAGAGAAGGCTAGCTCCATTCTCTCGGTTGCCTTTACTTACATCATCAAATTTAATTACAAAAAAAAATCTTTTCCCATATGGGGACCACTTGTACCGGGAGTAATGTATACCAAGAAACGATTAAAATTATCAGTCGGAGTTTTGATAACGCAAATACCACGAATTCCGTTTTTTCTGTGATAACAATTTTCTTGATTTATATAAATTCTCCATCGAATTTCATGCTCCATAAATATTATAATGAAGATAAACATTTTTCTTATTGAAAAATTCATCAGCTTTGAAGGTGTTTCTTTTGCAACGAGCGATAGTGAGTAACGCGACACTTCGCAAGGTTTATAGTTACCTATTTCAGTTCCGAACAAAGGCATAATCTTAAGCAATTAGGAAGCATGAAAAAAGATGTGTAGATAATGTCGACACTATTTAAAACATTATGAAGCTCCAAGAATTCATTTCGCCAGTTAGAAAATCTTCACGCACCTCTTTCTCAACGGATTTCGTCCACCATCGTTTTCCGTGCAAAGAATTAAAGTCCATAGTAAATGGCGTTTCTTCTTTTCTTTACCCCTGGCTTGTTTGTGCGAATGGAATGCTTGTGTGTACTAATGGAGATGTACAATCACTTCACTCAAGTTCATAACGTAGCTTTTAACGATGTAACAGCTTCCATGAAAACGGCTACGTTTAACTATACAATGCACACCACCTTTTATTTTATTGGATGCGTTTTGGTTTGCCTCGGATGAAACTACTCGCCGCAATGTTTGTCTTTATATTTTGAATTATGTTGAAATACTTAAATTCCGTACGAATCTCTGGCATTGGTGTACAAAGTAACGCGATTTCTCAAAAAAGATTTAAACTGCAAGAGCTAACGCTAAGATGTATTTGGACGTCATCTCTTTAAGGATAGCATCTTCGTTCATGTCCCGTCTGTGAAAAAATATGTGATTTTAGAGGCAGCCAATACAACAATTTCGAAATTATCACAAAGGAAGCGGAACAGACGGGTCCCGTGGCAGTACGAGGAGGACATTAAGAAATCGATAGTAGAACGAAAACGGGCTCTCACAAAGTATAAGTCAACTGGCATTCTTGAGGACCTAATCACGTTTAAGAAGTGTAGAGCGACCGCTCGAGATCTCATTCGCAGTAAAAAACAAGGATCGTGGAATTCATCTGTCGCATCAATCCCCCCAAACAACTGATGCCCATGCTAAGGGGGAAAAAATCAAATCCAATAGTAATAACAACGGTACCCCTACACGCATTCAACATTAAGAATCGATATTATCGACGGAGACTAGAGATGTTGCGTAAACCTTGGCACATTTTTTTCCACTAAATCCTCCGCACTGAAGTATTCTAACCAGTTCCGACATTCTGTGAGTAACATTGACTCTGATTGCAAGGCTGGCGATTCCTATAACAGGTCCTTTTCCATAGCTGAACTGAAAAGTTTCCATTCGATATATCCATAAACGTTAAAATATCTCCCAGGTCATGCCAAGAAATTCCTGCTGAATATATACAATCATATATGGTCAGCTTAGGCGATTCCTGGTACTCGGAAAGTTGCAACCGTTATTTCTATTCTAAAGATAAATAAAGATCTTTTTCAAGTTGAAAGCTGCAAGCCAATATCATCGTCTGTCTTGTCTAAGACAATACAGTGATTTCTGCATTTCCTTGAAGCAAACGCTGTCCCATCTCCGGTGCTAGCTAGAGGCCAAAAATCGACGATTAATCCTTTATTGCGCCTTCAAAGGAAAATCGTATCTGCCGTTCATAGTTGACACCACTACCTTTTTGCAGTATTCTTCGATAAGGAGAAGGTATTCAAACGCGTATCGAGGCAAAACGCGGTCGCGATGGACGGTAAACTGATGCGAAACGCTTTTAATTATCTGAGAAAATTCTTCACCTACCGCGATATGCTTTTGTGGGCCGCGAAGAATCATAATCGCGTAATCACAGGGCTCGAATTTTCCAAAGATAATCTACCAGAAATCAACGCTATTTTATTGTAAAATAAAATTAACTCCAGATCCCCAATGCACTATCCAAACCTACCCTCACTTTTTCAGAGGAAAGCTAAAAGGAACCTGACAACTTTATTATTGAAAATGACCATCTTCCCGAACGCAAATCAAAAAACGCAATACAAGAGTGAAGGTTAATAACTCTTCATTTTTCAAACACGATATTTGTTAAATGACACCCGTTGTTGGCAACGCAATTTTCTAACCTTTTTACAGGATTCTTCGACACTTCCTGCAACATTTCTCAGGGAATTTCGACGATTTCACGGCGAATATTATTTTTCAACTCGTCTAAGGTTCTTGGTTTGTTAACATAAATCTTTGATTTTAAGTAGTGACCCAAAGATAAAAGCCACAACTCGATAAATCCGGTGATCTCGGCGACCAAGGAAAAGCGGTGTTTCTGGATTCGGTTTTTTTTATTTTTTATTTTATAGTGATGCCTATTGGCTTAGTCACGTTATTCGTAACGTACAATTGACTTAATAACGTTAGGTACATTTATATAAGTAATGCGTTTCTTTAAAGCGAGATTACGATACACATTTAAGCCGTTAAAATTATTAATAATAATTCGATTATCGATACAATAACCATCTAGATTATATTTCAAACGTTCTTTCTTGATGAAGAGGCATTCAAATAGAAAATGACTAACTGCATCCGGAAGAACACCAAGTTGACAACAGAAATGACAAATGTCAGAAGGTGTGATTTTAAATCGTTCCAAAGAAGTACCAAAACTGGCTCGACTTATAAAAAAATTAATTCTTAGTAATTTCTTTAGCCTAAATCTTACATTTATATCATATAATAATTTGTCCGTTAGTCTGTCATCACTCTGGTGTTATTCCACCTTTCTTGCCAAATATTTAAAATAATTACTTTCATGTGTTTATTAACATTTTTAATGTTTGTAAAATTATCATATTGTAAGTTTACGTTAAATTTGTTATTGAACAGTGTTGCAGCGATCTATAGGAGTAATATTCGGAACATTTTGTATTCTGCTAATAAGGGCCAGCATGGTACATGCTCAAGTCAGCCGGAAGGATTCCAGTAATAACTGAAGCCGCAGCCATCGACACCGTTCTATATAACGAACCTACACTCAGAAGAAGCTTCCTCTGAATCTTTAAAATTTTATTCATAACAGAAACAGAGATATTTGCGATATAAATACTCGAGCAGTAATTTAAAAAATCGCAAGAATAACAACATTATACATTATCACTTTGTTGTTACAGTGAACACCACCTAAGTTAGGCTGAATTTTTAATAGCATATAAAAGATTTTTTTCGCCTTATCTGTTATGTAGTTTATATGTTTATTAAATTTAATCTTATGATCTATTATTACTACTCCGAGGTAGTTAAAATTCTTTACAATCGGAACAGTTTATCATAATATAACAATGCTAAGTTTGTCGATCACCTCCGTGGTTTTCTTGTTACCAGTAAGCATCATTTTTGTTTTTTCAACTGAAAATTCAAGACCACAGTGAAGAAACAGCTTTTCCAAGCTTTTACAGATAACTCTTACACGTTATCAGCTTCCGTTGCGTTTTTCAGTTTAACGATGGAGCATAAATCACCAGCAAAGCCCATAAATTCTGCATCGTAATTATATGGCGAAAAAAAGATTTCCATCTGTTTATGAATATATATGAGTATAATCCAGAATGTTAGTCCGAGGACCGAACCCTGAGGCACTCTGCATGATATACTGCGCTCGATAATAAAACTTTCGAATCTGATCACCGCAGATCTGTTAGATAATCGTAAATTATTTTAATTAAATCAGGATTGACTTTGTGAGATTTTAGTATTTCAATTATTGTCGAATGTTTACACAATTATCAAATGCGCCTTTTACATTAAAAGTAATAACGACACTGAATAAATTTTCGGTTTGTGCCAATTAAATAATTTCATAGAGTTTTCTAACAGCCATTTCTGATGAACGCGAGCGTGTAAACCCGAACTAGTTATTACGTAAAATTTGTTTAGTTTCAATTACGTTAATTGCTTTTTCAAATACTTTACCAATGCAGTTTAATAGTGCTATAGGTTGATAGCCGCTAAACAGAGGAAGATCTTTTTTAGGTTTATTAATTGATTCAATTTCTCCTGTATTCCATAAATCAGGAAACTTTTAGCGCTATAGTTAAAGTCCTGGCTTTTGCCAAAGAGAGCAGGCTATACCTGTGCACGTGAACAACTTTCTGCGTGCTACAGTAGACTCGGAAGTTGCAGCCATAAAGATTCCTTCCCAGTCGTATTGCTCGATTCCGAGCGTCGTGACTACCTATTTGTACATTCTAGTTGTACAGATTACGCTTATGGCAATTGTTTATACGAGCCTTTCGGGAACACACTTGTGCAAGTACAAAAATACTCAAAAAGCATCAAAAAATACTTAAGAAGAATCGATTATCGTTTGTAGTATTCATCACTTTAAATTTTAATGTTATTGAAAAATTAATGATTATTTTACTTTTCTTAATAAAAAATACACAATCTTTTTTTTTTATTAATTTTTTAATAATAAATCATTTTTTTGTTGTTTATTTACATGTTATGCACTATACTTTTTAACTTTTAGTTTATTTCAAATCAAAGTACATGTAATTTTTTCTTCCAGATTTTTAATTTAAGTAAATAAAGGAAGTTTTTAACAATTTTATTAAGATATTTTTCCGTTAAAATGCAGGAAATTTATTAAACTGAACTTTAGAAATAAAGTAACAAAACAATTTCGTTTCATAACATTGTAAAACATAATAAATAAAATTTCGTAACCGTATGTAACATTGTAAATATTTTTGATTATAGCAACATTAAAAAAATATTAAATAAAGTTCACTTACCTAAACTAGAGTAAATAAGAAATCTACGAACTAAAAAAAGTTTATTGTTTTACAGTAATAAAAGTGGTTGTCGCTATTACTGTCTGTAATTATTAACATATTCAGATTATATTTGTTTTATTAGTTTTTTGGAATACACTGAATATATACTACTATTAGTTAAGTATTTCACATAACACAAAAGTTTTCAACAATATGCGAAAGAAATCTATTTTTTCTCCGATTGCATATTATTACCTATTCAAACCGTTAATTCAATTATTGAACTATAAATTAAAATATTATTTCACAAATTGTCGAATCCCTTTTGATTATAAATGACTCGACATTATATAGAAATTTTCTCTTATTGAAGACTTCATTTCAGTCATTAAATAAAGGATCAGATCGTTATAGTGTATTTCACATTTTACTAATAGCATGCAATTAGAACAATTAAATTAAACATATTACTTTAAATGACAATTTTGCGAAGCTTTTTCTTATTTTTCAAGTAAATACGTTCTCGAAATATTATGCACTAATACTGAAATTATAATTTAATTAGCCATCATAAGAATATATTATTTTATTTTTTATAATTTACTTAAGTTCTGTTAAACCAAGCTTTATTTGCTGCCTCATTGAACTTAATTCAAGGTACACTTTAGTTGTTGCAAAAGCTCTGAAAGTGCGATTTTGCTGATACTGTGAGCTACTTCACGTTACAACTTGTTCTTAACAATTCAGAACCGAAACTTATTAAGGCCTCCTTAAAAATTTACATTATACATTCATAGTTATACTATTATTTTCAGCGAGCATTACCTGTCTATATAGTTTTAGTAAATAAAAGCTGAATAAAAAATAATTATTTAAAGCAAAATAAACCGCGGCATTTAGTACCACTATTTACAATTAACTTAAAATATAAAACCATATTTTTCAGAATTTATGTTTATCTGTCTGTTTGTCTATTGTACATTTATGTTTTGAATCAAAGAGCACTAAATCAAAAATAAAAAAATAAACTATAAATGAACATAAAATGCTTTTTTACAAAAAATAAATACCGACTTCAAGGTTTATTATAAAAATTTAAAAATGCACTAAAAAGTAAAAAATAATTACTCCCGATAAAATATATATATCAGAGTGATATAACTTAAGGTGATATCGTAATTCTTATACAACATTAACTTTTTGGAGTTGGAATTAAATTCATGTTAGGAACAATTTAATCAACATTTAATGCAGTTTTTAATTATTCTTTTAATATGAATTTGATGCCAACTCCAAAAAATTAATGTTGTATAAGAATTACGATATCACCTTAAGTTATATCACTCTGATATATATATTTTATCGGGAGTAATTATTTTTTACTTTTTAGTGCATTTTTAAATTTTTATAATAAACCTTGAAGTCGGTATTTATTTTTTGTAAAAAAGCATTTTATTTTTTACTTTTTAGTGCATTTTTATTAAATTAAATTAAAACATTTTAATAAGAACAGATATTTCCACGGTAAAAACACCAAAAGTTACATTTCCATGGTAATTTGGCAAATTTATAGTATTTTAAGTCAAAAATCTAATCCGACGGTGAAAACAATCATGAATGAAAAGCATCCAAAAAGCTTCAATCTCCCGCATTATTAAGGATAACTCAAAAACTATCGGTCAGACCTTGATCAAATTTAAATGGGACCACATGACAAACACCACCTTTCAAATAAAAGAAGAATCATCAAAATCGGTTCACCTAGAAGAAAGTTCTGTGGTAACACACATAAAAAAAAAAAAAAAAAAAAAAAATACAGTCGAATTGAATACCTCCTCCTTTTTTGAAGTCGGTTAAAAAATTACCAAATAGAAATCACGAAATATAAATATGAATACAAAAATAAACAATAATAGAAGATAATATATAGCTAATGAATAAATAAAAATAGTAAAATATGCGCAGCTGAACAATAATAATCATCAAAATACAACAAAAACGTTAAGTAATTGAAAAATTAAATGTCTGCATAAATTAATGCAGCTTTTTCCTTTTTTTTGGCTCCCATAACATAACGCATCGGGTAATTCAGTTATTCAATGTATAAACAAAATATCTAGGAAAAATTATTTCGATTCAATTCCAATTCCGATTCTTCTTAAATACTTTGCTACGTATCGTTATCACTTTAATGAGTATTATTGTACTTGCACAAGTGTGTTCCCGAAAGGCTCGTATTGTTTATATACCGTACGAATGTGCACATACGCAAGACTACATTTGGAACTGATATTGTAATTGATTTATCGATATACGAATGTAGTCCCGTGTGTGTCTCCTATTGTGTACTAACCAGCGCGCATATGTTGGTATATGTGGTGGTTTGCCATTGCTTTCCACGTGATTACTAGAGAGTATTTAATTTAATTTTTCATAATAATTTCTGTCGTTGTTTGGGATCGAACTCAAGACATCTGTAACGGAAGTCGAGCGCTCTAGTAACTAGGCTATCGCGACGACAAAAAAAAAAAAAAAAATTAATTTTCATAATATTGAAAGAACAAATTTACATAGACGAATAAGCGCATTAAATTTAGAAAAATAGAATACGAATGCAGGAGAATTTTAAACGAAAAAGTAATTATTCTAAAGTTGGACGGTTGTTCTTAAACCTGTTACGCGTAAAAAATATGCAACTTTTCATTTAAAATAGCCCCGTTAAATAGAGAGATAATTAAATATTTTCGGCGATGTATAATATTTTGAATAATTTATCGATAAATAAGTGTTTATCAAAAGCAAATCTTTTTTTTAATTTTAATTATACAATGGCAGTTCAGTGTGCTGAACAAAACATATACAAAACTGGGCTGATAAGAATACACCGATCGATTTTTTTTGTTGAAATTTTTAGAAAATTTTGAAATGCATATTTAGTTTTCGATTAAAGTTTCGGATCAGCCTGGGGTTTAATTTTTTTGACTTCCGACGAAATTTCGGTTTCGGTCAAAAGATTAAAAATATGAAGTTTTGGTTATAGTTCCGGCTGGAACAAAAAAAAAAAATTTAAGTAATACAAGTTATAATACTGAGTCGACAAATGCAAAAAAAGAAAAAAGTATTTGTAATCGGCGTTCATAAATTTTACACTCTTCAGCAAAAAATTTGTAGAACGCTTCTGAATGTGTGTGTAGTAGGAGGATTGCTAAAAGATAACATTTAATTCGGTAACGGCTATTTTACAAAAGAGAAATGAAATAATAATGTCCAAATCATTCGGGAATAAAATGACAACCGTTATAAGACATTGGCTCTGCTAAGGAAATACTGTATTTATCAAGTATAGTAGTTGCCAATATAGACTTGGTCGATATTTTTTCATCTGTTTTGAGCGAGAAGATCACTAGGAGAAGTGAAAAGACATTCTTGATAAGTAACTTAATGTTCATAAATGCAATTATTAAGACGTATTTCAGTTAAACAAGCTCAGAGTCACTATATATTTAATTTATAAATAGACAAATTAAACGTCTGATAATCATCAATGAAATGCAATAATTACATCATTTAACATATAAAAATGGTGTAAACAAGGAGTGCTCAGTTTACGTAAGAACTATATAGAAGAATATATAAATACATATATTAATCACAACGTAATTCTTAGGCTACCGCTCGTTAAAAAAAATGTCCTAATTTTATGTAACGAATAATGTTCCAATTTTATGTAACGTTTGTTATGTTTTATAGGATTTTTGCGATTGTTATTAAAAAAATATGATAATTTTATGTAACGAAATATGTAACGAAAAAATGTCTTAATTTTATGTAATGAAAGTTAAATGTTAGGATAGGATTTTTGTGGTTATGTTATTTTTTGTGTGTGTTGATGCCAGTAAGAATTGCGTTGTAAATTTTGATCACTTTATACAAAGTATAGAAGAGAAAGAGACAGAAATGTAAGTAAGAAGGGTCAAGGTGCCAGCTCCTTGCGAGACCAAAATAGCCGAGTTTGTATATATATATTAATTATAACGTAATTCTTAGGCTACCCCCCATTAGAAAAAATGTCCCAATTTTATGTAATGTTTTTTTTACTTTATAGGATTTTTGTGATTATGTTATTATATTCATATGGACCGATTTAGAATTTATATATCCGGCCCCTATTAGATTTTGTAACGAAAAATGGCACAATTTTATATAATGAAAAAAGTCCTAATTTTTCGTAATGAAAGTTAAATGTTAGGATAAGATTTTTGTGATTACGTTATTTTTTTTTGTATCGATGCCGGTGAGAATTACGTTGTAAATTCTGATCATTTTATACAAAGTATTAAAGAGAAAAAGACAGAAATGTAAGCAAGAAGGGTCAAGGGGCACAGCTCCTTGCGAGGCCAAAGTGGCCCAGTTATATATATGTATATATATATATATATATATATATATATATATATGTATGTATGTATGTATGTATGTATATATATATATATATATATATATATATATATATGTATATATGTATATACATAAATAGCGATAATCGAAAGAAATAAAATAAAAAAACACACAAACATAAAAAAATATACATATATTCAGAAATAATCTATGCATGTTTACTCGTTTTGACAATGGTAACGATATAATGTAAATAAACAGGGTTAAATTAAAATATCATTAATGATCATGACACGAATGACCACTACAATTCCTTGACGCAGAAAGTTTTCTCTCTTTATTATCGAATTATAATGAATATTATAACGTCAGAGATACAAACGTTTTTACTCACATAGTGATTGATAAAACATCGTACAATTGTTTCATTTACCGATAATTACAGAACGCGTAAATTTAAAAATTATCAGACATAGCATGTTATAATTTGTATTGCGTCTAGCAAACAGTGAAATTTGCGGATCGTTTCCTTTAATATTTCAATATTACTCCAGCTACCCCTTAGAATATAAACATCCTCATTTCTTGCTTATTTATATGTGTAGTACATAACACTTGCATAATAAGGAAAAAATCAACGAACCTAATATTATTAAACTAATAACTATGAATAATAACTACAAGCCTATGTTAATTGACTCCAAAAATATCTATTAAAAAATTAATTTACATAAAACAAAATAATAACAATAATAAAAAAAAAAAAATGTTGTATAAAATTCATATATACAAACTTAGCCACATACAAAACTACCAACTATAAAAAGTCAGACGAATACACAAAGATTTCCACCTAGCGACGGTTAAAGATCAAACTGAGGCAGTCAAACTAGGATATGTAGAACGGTTACGAAATCATAGTAATCAATTAGCCACATTCTCGTTGAAGATGACATCCGATTGACTAAAACGGTTGAATATAATTAATTAAATATCCATATCACTAAGGAATGCCGACCATTGGGAAGCGTTCCATAAATTTATGTATTACACAGCGTCTTAACATTGCCGCTCATTGTTCTCCTCTAGACAGCTTGCGAGCAATAAAAAAAAAAAAAAAAGGCAGAAAACAAATTTTTTTTTCTTCAGCAAATACTAGTATATATCAAATCGAATCAAATATATCACATTACCACCATCATCTCCATCATGAAATCCACAAATGTGCAACAAAACAGTGGGTAAAATACGACATAATAATAATAACTATAGACATGAAAATTTAAACTAAACTAAATTAAATATAACCAAAGATCTGTTACAATAATAAATACAATTAAAGAGCAAATTAATTACGCTTAATGCGGCAATTAATTAAAATAAATCTTCTTCTTTAAGTCGTTTCCTGTCAAAGGTTGATAATGGTCTGAAAATATTTTTCTTTATCTCGTGCTACACAGGCAAGTGTGACCGTGTCAGGCATATCTAAGTAGTGTTTAAAATTTATCATCTACGGCGTTCTTCTACGCCCTTGACCTCTGTTGTTCCCTTCAATTTTACATTATGTTCTACAAAGTTGTATATTTCCTGTTCCGGATGATATGTCCGAAGTATGCTGCTTTCCGTTTTCTTATTGACGTCATGACTTCGCGTGTTTTATTCATTCATTTTAGAATGCATTCATTCGAAACCCGATCTACCCATGATACTCTTTCATGATCCGACGGTATCGTCGCATTTTAAAGGCCTCTATTTTCTTAGCTGGTGTTGCACTGAGCGTCCAGCTCTGTACCCCGTAAAGCAGAACTGACAATACATAACATTTTGCGACACGCCATCTTGTCCTCGGTGTAATTTTACGCAGCAGTTGTTTCATCTTTTTAAATTTATTCTATTCCGATTTTAATTTCATAATCAAGATTCCCAATCGTCTATTAGTCAATATCCTAAGCATTTAAATTTTGTTACTTTTTCATCTTTTTTTCTGAAGTGTGTGTTTTGTACTTGTGTTTTAGTAATGACTACAAATTTCATTTTTTTTTTTTCCCCCTATATTTATCACAAATCCCAATTCTTTACTTGTTTCATCTATTTAATTAAAAACATGTGTTGTAGATCTAATGTTATCTACTGACCATTAAAAAAAACCAGTTCAGTCAATATGCTCATGTTAAGTTAAAGATAACTATAATTTACATTTACATAATATAAAATTCAAAATAACGAAATCTGATTTTACGCGTTACGAAGAGGTAGAGAGACGTAATTTTTCGAGCTTTTTTGAACTTTCTGCCAATTTCGAAGGAGGTTCCGTTAAGGAAATGAAATACGGTTTCATTCCTGACAAATAGCGATCTTTCCACCAATATATCACATGCTCACAAAAAAAAAAAGAATATTTTTTTCAAAAATTTTGAGCTTTCGGCGTCCCGAGAGTCTCTAAATACATAGTTGTTAGCTCATCTATAGTTTTCCTATAAATCGGTCCTTTATGCATATGTTTGAGATACTAGTTTTCTTAACTTTTTTACTCGATTTATGTAAACTTCCATTTTTTTTTCTTCTGCTTTTGGTCCAAAAGGGGGAGAGTTTAAGTAATTTTTTGATTTTATAAAAGGACTTCTACATTTTATTTGATAGTTTGAATTTCACCTTTAAAGGTTTATCTAGTCAAATTTTTCGTGAATTATTGCTTTTTTATTTGATATTTTTTTCATTCCCGTACCATCTTATTAGAATTTCGTACATTATATGTGTATGGAATCCTAAAAACGTGAAACTGACCGACGAAATTACGGAAATTACCTTGATACGTTATTCTGTTTGATTATACGGAGTATTTAAATTTATTTTATAATTACAATTTCAGTAAGTAGTGCTAATATTCACCGTATATGGTAAATAAAAATATTGAAAATAAAAAGTTCTGCTAAATAATTCGAGGTAATTTTACTTTTGGCGTGTAAATTGCTCTTTCAATATTGTAGAAATTGCCTGGTTAAAAAAAAAAAGATTAATTCCGCGCAGTGGCAAGTGCGCAAAAATCGGTTTGTTTAATGATTATAAAATAGTAACTTTTAAATTAAAAAAAAAAAAAAATCATATAGCAATTACAATGTTTACATCGACAACCGAGCAGCATGTTCTACGAACGCAATGATCGACATTTCATTTCAACAATAATAATCTTCACGGTTTTATAATTCGGTCTCGTTGTATATGATTTTTTTTTAAATTAAGTAATTACTATTTTATAATCATTAATTACTGAATTTGTAACTATAAAATAAATATAAATACTTCGTATAATCAAACAAAATAATGTGTTAAGTCGATTTTCGCGATTTCGTCGGTAGGCTTTACATTTTCTTTTTTCGATGGTCTCTAGAAACTAAACGGCTTGCTGCCAAATTTTGGAATAGACTACCAATGACTACCAAATGATTCTTAATTGTTTCGCAATGTTCATTTTGAATTACTAAAAATTCTTCGACCAACTTCACACAGCCTTGTCGCAGACCTTTGAGTATTTTTATCTTTTTAGTTGTTAGCTGATCAATTTTTAGCGTCTGTACTGATTGATTCGAATATAAAACACTGTTTGATAATATTTACATATATCCCTGCGGTCGAGTCCTATATGCTGTAGTTGTTCTCACAGGATGTCATGTTTTACATTGTCAAATGCTTTTTCGAAATCACTAAAATATACATATAAACACCGTGTTTTGCTGACCTAGACAGTTTTGAAAAAGAAAACCACGCAAACAAAAACGATTTCTATTTTAATCGAATGTAAATATAAGTATCTATTACGATAATGTATATAGTAATAATAATAAGAAAACGGTTAATAAATCGTAATAAAAACAATAATAATAATAATAATAATAATAATAGTAATAAGTTCATTTTAAATTTCATTAAAAATTTTATATGAAATTAATTATAATAAGATAATATGTGTACGTACATATAGCCATTCATTAATATCAATATTCAAACTTTCATCCAAGTATGGCCGCGCCTACATTAAAAAACATAGGGAAGAAGTGGGATGAATTGGACACTTTTTAGTTTTGAGCGATTTTCTCTGTAATCTTTCTTTTTGCACTATTGTGTAGTGTGAACAATGCGCTACATTTTGGCTGCAAAACTTTTACCTTTCGGATAAGTACAACTTGATGAACTTAATTTTAAACTTCATCCATTTTGTCCGAAGTATCCCCCAACTTGGGGGATACTTCGGACATATGTTTTTTTTCATTTAAAATGTATTTTTCTTCAAGAATCTGCAATAAATGCTTTTATATAAATCCTATAAGGCGAAAAGTCAACATGTTCTACAAAAAAAAAAAAAAACAAAAAAAAAAACAAACTTGAAAAATCATATTTTATTTGCATTTCGAACAAAAAACGATGAAAAATTATAAATGAGTCGCATGGATTTAAAACATAAACATACCCCTCGAGTATTTTTTGGGGACACTAATTTTTTTACAATTTGATCGTTAAAAAATGCATACTTGTCACGAATATTGGGATACTGAAAGATGTATCCAGGGTGTTTTTTTAGTGAACGCTAACGA
The DNA here is from genome assembly GCA_039619475.1 of Icerya purchasi. Lineage (NCBI taxonomy): Eukaryota > Metazoa > Arthropoda > Insecta > Hemiptera > Monophlebidae > Icerya > Icerya purchasi. Next base: position 94,575,293 of record CM077115.1, read on the forward strand.
AGAAAGTTCCCAATAAATTTGCCTTTTTTGGACAATGTAGCGGCGAGATTTTTTCTGTTACTTCATTTCAAAGTTCACCACAACCCAGTCACGAATTTGAACGTCGCTAAAATCTTTAGTGAAGCCTTAGTTTGATATATCTGAATTCTTTTTAGGTTGGGATTGAAAATTGAGGTTTCTCTTTGTTTTTGGTTTATTTTTTGGTTTCGAATCAATTTCGGTTTATGCACGTTCTGCAGCTGTTTAAGCGCGTTTCGCAGCTTTCTTCATCTCAGGAGTTGAAGTAAACTCTGCACTTTTTCCTGGTTTCAGGCGAATTTTTCTTGTTTCTGTTATGACATCTTGGAGAGGTCGTTTTGTCTTCAAAAAGAACTGGGGAGAAGATTTATTCGAAGATCCGCTCAAGCTTGAATTCAAAGTTGTTGTTTGGACCTCATTCTCTGGAGATGGAATCGTCTCGTTGTCCAGAGAGTTTTTTATTTGTTTCAAAAGACAAACGGTTTACTGGCCATAAACCAGTACATTTGAATGAATTTTCGATTTTTACTGGAACAAAAACAACTTCAAATGGCACATTTCGACCAATAACCTGTATTAGCATTATGAGACGTAAAACCGAGTTTGGAAGTGTGTCTATCTTTAAATGCACATCGTGATCTGTAGGGTTAATCAGTCTGTCCGATTCATCCCTATGGCTCATTTTTTCAAAAATTTGGTCTATTTCAGAAACCCCTTGAAAGAACGGCTCCAAAGTGTGACAGGTTGTTCATAATACTTCAATAAAAAGAAGTTACCCGATATGTCTTCAAAATTTTCACGCAATATACGAAATTTTTTCAAAAAATCAACAATTTTTTTTTTTTTTTTGCACTATCTCGGTTGAAAACAGATATCGCAGTCGACGAAATGCTTGGTAGATATCATCAATAGCTTGCCTTCGTACTACATTTTAACTTTCCAATGCCTTACACAGCCGAGAAAAAACGAGTGTCCGATTCATCCCCCTGTCCGATTCATCCCACTTCTCCCCTGCATATTCGTGCGTATGTTGAATGCGGACACTTAAATACACTACCTACAATAATGGCAAAGAATTGCATTCCAAATGAGCGAAATATGTACATTCACACAATTCAAGAATCAGCCAGAGTTTCGTACATTCCATCACGTCTACATACGATCTATAATACACACAATATCTCATACAGTACACACGGAACCCAAAGATCCGCATACAATACACCACCATGCACAAACTTCATATAGATCATATGTAAAATAGAGTGATATGAGTACATCTACTTCTATAAAAATTGCTCTCAAGTGAAGGGAGAGGAGACACGTTAATTATTGTAATCATGTAATATGTGAAGGTACAATATTTTGTGTTGAAGGTAATAAAATGTTTATTAATAACATTAGTTGCAATACTTAAACAAAATTATTAAATATGGACGGCATAGGAAAGAAACTAAAAACAACTGAAATGAAGCTCCTAGAGGGCGTCTTTATTAGAAATATATTTTATTGAATATGACTTTCCTCATCTATATATTATTATTATATACCAAAAACTAATAAACATAAATAATGTAGACAATAATAAAAGTACAAATAAATGCCAATCACTCTGGAACATATAAAATAACGTGTTACGCAGGCAAGAAAAAACACCGAACATGTAGAAATTTTATTGTTATATATCGGGAGCATACATATGCAATTTACTACAGTTATATAGAAAAATGCCGAACAACAACATGTTATTAGTAATAAACATATCGTCACTTCTAACGTGTCAATAAAGACTTACATAGTTTTAAATATAGTAATAATTGTAATTATGAAATTTTGCAGTAAATTATTATCAAATACAAAAATATTATAATTATTATACTCCATAAAATGGAAAAAATCATCGCTTAATATAAAATAGAAATTTTATCAAAATCATCATATATACGTTTATTTTAACTTTTAATAAGTTTATGTTGTTATTATTGCTTTAACGTTTTATATTACTGATTTACTTTTATTTATATATATATATATATTACATGTATATTGTTTAAATGTTTAATTTAAAATTCCGACTTTACTATTCATTTTAATATCAACATTCATTATTAGCTTTGATTTCAACTGGTTTAATGTTTGTAATATTCCGTGATATAGCGCTTTAAGCTTCAAAACATGCCGAAATAATATATATAGATATATTATTTTAATAGGGGTCAATCGTTGATACACATCTGCCAGTAAATTCTGACTGGTCTCCGTTATTCGGTATATTTTAAATGCGCTCTGTCTGCTGTTGCCTTGTTTGTAGTGATATTGTGTTCGGTAAATTTCGCCAACTCTACGTTAAATTAAGGAAAAGAAGGTTTTTAAGTATTATTTACCGTCTTGATAATACTTTCCACTCATCTATTTCTGAATTCCTCGTTTCTTTAAAAAACCGATGTTTGTGAATATCTTCGCCACGGTTTTAGTGACGCCAGTAACAAAGCAGGTCAGTCCAAAAATTAAACAACGAAATTAAAAAATACGTAGATCATAGAATAATGTGTACCAATACTCTCAAGGACGTCGCCAGCCGATGAGCCAGGGAAGGGGGCAAGATGATAGAAAGAGGATATGAGTTATAGGAAAAATGAAATGTATAATTTGTAAAGGCTTAATATTTTATTAAACAAGAATCTTAATTAAGAGACATAATTTTCTTCGTGGATTTCTGGCAAATTGTTCTATTGCCTTATTATAAAAGTCTTCCAAATTGTCCATGATTACGAATACCAAAGTTTCGAGGCTCCAGCAGGGCAACGGCCCTCCCCTGCCACCAGTTGTCGACGCCCATGCCAATATACTTTTAAATATAATAAACTTCGCGTGGAATTAATGCAATTTTGCAAGAATGGCGTGTTGTAATGAGTGTCTCCTCTATCGACCTCATATTCTAATTTTACTCATGCGTCCAGTTAAAATTGTTTAGAATATGCGCTATTATTTGTAATGATATCTAAGTAAAATGAAGAATAAATAGACTCGAATTGCGATAATCTTTCGATTGAGTAAGATTAATCATCCGGTACCGATTTAAAAGCTTTTAGATTGAAACGAAATCTTCGAGAGAAGAAAGAAAAAAGCTTTAAAAAAACATTTTCATGTACCTCCCCCCGGTTGAGTATAAATGAATACAATGATTAAAACGTCAATATATTCTTAAAAATTCTGAACGCGTAGTACTTTATTATTAATACGGATTCGATGAAAAAATAGTTTCCAAATTCATACTGCTACTTTTGATACCTGTTTAAAACTTAGCGAGTGTCTTTTTTGAATTCCCTAGAGAGCAAAGTGCGACGATTAAAATTATAGATTTACACCATTAACATTTGAAACTAAATTAATTTTCGTTGATTAGCAGCTCGGAGATTTTACAATATTTCCTCGTCGAATCTATTATTAATTATAATTATTATTTTTTTATCTATTCTTACGCGTTGCAAATATTTCCCCGGTAGTTAGTCGCGACTTGTAAGAGAATCCATGAAAATATGTGATTAGCAGTAAGAAAACTTTTAACTTCCTTTATTGTGTGTACGTTTTACGGCAAAATGTTTTTATATAGGAAGTTGGGTGACGTACGACCTCGCTAAAAATTCAACAGCAACGGTGTCGTATATAAACAAAACTACGCCATTTATTTGGCAGGCAATTTCATTACGAGCGATAAAAATAAAAATACATTCATTAAAGTTATACTGGCAAAAGTTCAACTATCAAAATTCTATTAGAAAAAAGAAAGAAAGAAAAAAAAATGTTAACAATTTTAGTACTACCATTTTATAAAAAGACCTCGGTAAAGACGTTTAATACATAAATCACCTTAATGCGAGAAGACAAGGTGGCTTATTAATTAACATATTCCCATCGAAAAAGTCCATCGATTAAATGAAAAACAAAAAAAAACATTGAAAAAGTAAATAAATACATATGCCAGAAATAATATAAAATGTATATCCTATATGTAAATTTATTTAAATACTTCTCTATAACGTGTAATAATAAATGTGTGTATTTTTTTTTTTTTTTTTTTTTTTTTTTCGTTTTTTGGTTTAAAGAGTACCAACAAGATAGAAACTCCACTATCGCGTAAATGACCCCGGTTTGTAAATTTGAGTAAAGAAGAAAAATAGTTGCAGATATTTTCATATTTAACGTGCGTTCGTTGAATATATTGATAAACACGCAATACTTGAACACAATGCAGTTGCAGGAATACGCACACTATGTAAATAATTTTATACCTTCAGGTATTATAACTTTATTTTTCAAATTTTACAAAAAAAAAAAGGAAATATATCTTCTAATTCTCTAACTAATTTAAAAATTAATTTTATATTTTAATTTTATAGATAATTCTGTTATTTTTGTTGTTCATATAATTTCACTACACACAGGTGATAATTGTTGTTGATTGTTCCACATAAGTAGAGAACCGTTTATGCCATTCGATTAAACTAGTATTAGTAGTATCACGTTCCGATATTTGATATTTTATGTCAAGTTTCTACTTAGCATTCAGTGTGTCATCTGTTGCAATCAGTTTCGCGTTATACTCGACTCTAACTCGCTTGTGCATTTTAAGCAGCAATACACAGTTCATTAATAAACATTTTTCGTCAAAGTACTGCGTTGATTATTTTCACAACCATCTGCGTTCATTAGCACCTTGGTGGACAGTAATCACATTTGGAATTTGCAAACCGCCATCATCGATTAACAGTAAATAGTCACATTATTTCCAGTTCCAGACTACTGTAGACAATGTACAATACAAATAAAAATTCAAAAGTATCTCCTGTGCTAAGGTAGTGCCAAAATTACACTGAGTTAGGATACCACAAGGTATTATGGGTTAAACGTGATCCGGGCATATTAATGGTGGAAGCGGTGCTGAATAGTAATAATATTACTGAAAATTATGCAATCTACCATATCTACCCAGCATTAACAAATGAAGCATAATTATTTTTGCTCTTCGTAGAAAAAGTAAGTTTCAGTAAGCACCGGAAACAGTTTCGCAGTTGCAGCTGCAGAGGAGCGCAACAGGTTGATGAAGACACGCAGTTGTTCAAGAAGCTTACTGAAGGCCAGAACTTTTTCAGAAACATATCGCTTCCACGATACATATGGAAATGATGTGCATAAGTGTTACGGTTTCAACGTGTTTAATCCAAAATTACAATTGGCCAGTCTAGAAAATTAAAGAAGCTAAATTGGACAGCTGCGACTGTTTCAGTTCAACCGAGAAGTAGGGAATTTCGAGATCAGAAGTTACACTGTTCATTTCTTACAGATATCGGCTTAGATGTCGTCGCAATCATAAAACTTTACGCATCGTAAAACAACTAAAATGTTGATTCAGATTTTTCGACCGGAAGGAGGCAAAAAAAAAAAAAAAAAAAATACAGTACAACTTTCGGCTCGGTCACGACCAATTTGTTTCGCACATTGAAATGCACAATGATAATATCAAATCGCCACAAGTATTTTTGGCATCATTTCATTTGGATCCTGATCTAAAGTAGGAGCGCTTCCTAAATGGTCAAAATTTGATTACCAACCATCGAGCGAGCGACATCTACATCTGAATTTATATCCCGCTTACCTAGTATGAAATCGTACTGATAAAATCGTCGGACCGCCAATCCGTTCAAAACCTTGGCGTCTTCGACCCGATATCTGACAACGAACAAAAAACAGGAAGTAGACGCAGTGATATGAAATCTTACAGCGATCTAGCGGTTCGCAGAGTTCTCCAGCAGTGGCGGTAGTCAAGAAAAATAGCGGTATTCGATTGTATAACGGTTTCCGACAATTACATATGAGCACAAAGTAAGATGAATACCGAGTATCACGCCTGGAGAAACTTTCGTTGGTTTACACGGTAACAAATTATTTTCAAATATAGATATCACTCGACTTTACCATAATGTTACTGTCTAGAAGGATATGCCTGTGAAAAAACAAGCAATAGTTCTTCCTCGCAGACTTTATAAACATGTGCAAATGCCGTTTGGTTCTTATTAACTCTCCGAAGACATCGATTTATAGACGATATATTAAAGGACCCACCCACTACTTTTGTGTATCTGGACTATATCATTCAATAAAACTGAAAAGAAACATATATCCCGCACATATGAGATGTTTTGAATTGTTCTATACATCGATATAGACGTAAATTTTCTTTGCAAGAAGGTATAAAATTTTTTAACGAAACGTTTGGAAATTATTTGTTTACTACGACCGCAAAAGACCATTGTGCAGCTCTGAACGCAGCTAGATATTTAAAATTTTTATCGTAGCTGTTATAATTACTAATTAGTTCATGAGCAATCTAAAACGGAAATACTGAAAGCAATGGCGTTGGTTTTCTTCGGTTTCAATGCAGAGCTTTGTTTAACAACTGACGTTTCGGATATTGCAGTTAATTCTGTCCCGGAACAACGTTGTCACGGGGAAAAAATTCAGTTGACAGCCGCTAGGTTTTATACATCAGTACGAATTACACCGGCTTAGGAAAAGTCGTGTGCATATATGGTAAAGAACCGCACACACAGTTGCTCGAGTCATCGAGAAATTCACTTATCAGAGCTAGAAGGGGCAATCACTTCACAATCCACACTAGTCACAAACCATTAACCCTTTTACAGCTGTAAACTGGAAAGAAGAGAACGCTTGATTGCCGCACAGGATTAAATGGAATTTATCCTTGCATTATGCACCGAGGTTGAAATATATCAAAGATGAATCCGTTAGTGCGGTGGCAGATACACCTAGAATCCGACAGATTAACACGGTTCTGCAGTAAGTCAAAATAAAGAATCATAGGGATCGAACAAATTAAACGGTCACGGTTTTGTCGAAGGTTCATAACAGCGGAACAAGATGAAAACCGCATATTCGGTGATGCTTTTTACGAAATCAATAGGCCCAGTTATATCAGAACGTTTTCGGCAAAAAAATTTCAACATCATTCACTGCGTATCTCATCATAAAAACCAAAATAGTACAGTAAAAGTCATCACTTTGTAATACAGGTGCGGCCTAACGTAACGAAGGATATCATTGTCCGGATCATGTGGCGCTAATCATGCCACAATGTTCAATGATACGCTAGTTCATAACATTATCAATGCAGAAAATTCAACACATTAGAGACATTATGGGCCTTCTACGAAGTAACACCGACGTCTTTTTGTAAACAATTTCTGCAAACAGCTTTAGGTCTTTAACGTTAGCTTATATCATGAATTCATATAAATGAAATGTAACGTTGCCATATTTCACAAAATGCTATTGACCAACTATTCGGAAGTTTATCGATTAATTACAGTTTTAATAATTAAGCATATTTTAGTATCGATATATTTTATTCCGTATTTGAAGTTTAGCTGATAAGAACGTTTTATTTCGATAAGTTAAACCACCTTGTTCTTTTTTCTAGACACTTTCATTAAACGTATAATATACTTTTATAAATTATTAATAGAGTTTACATTAAAAATTATCCATACGAAAATTAGTTTAATTTACCTCGTTGCAAAATTATGGTATTCTATAAGCTTTTTCTTTGTTGTTATTAAGTTATAACTTGATCGTACATTATATCGTTATTATTTTAGATTGCGTTTTGCGTTTTCTTTTTTTTTTTATTGTAATGTAAGGCTATACTTAATTAGTTAATTTAGTATATTGATATTATTTATTGAGTTTTAATACTAGTTTTTATCTTACTTTTATCGAACATATTACCTACTGTTGAAGCTTAGATATCGAGTTCACGGGGGTTTTTGGGGTATGAGTGAGGTAAATTATTATTTTTTATATTAATGCATAACATAGTTTGTTTTTTTTTTTTTTTTTTTTTTTTAGCCCGGCATCTAAACCATTTGGCCACTTTCAACACAAATATTTTCTAAACAGAAACCAACCTTCTTATTTCAAATATATAAATAAAATACAAGGAAAAAATAAATAAATAAATAAAATAAAATAAGAATGAATAAATAGATAAAATAAAATAGTATAAAAGTGTATACATAAACGAAATAGAAAATAAATAACTCTAAACAATTGCAATCTAAACCATAGTGTTTGCAATCGATTATGAACCAAAATAAAACGACTAAAACCTGGTCCACACAACAAAGCAAATACTGCACGTTATAAGGAGGAAAAACGGTCAAGGAAATTAAGTGCCTGAAAAATGTATCTCTGCGTCTGTCAAAACATGGTTTTAAAAAGGTAAATTTTATTTCTTTAGCTCGAGTGCAGACACTCGGATTGTAAGCATATGCTAAATTATTGTGTTTCTAAAATTTGCTGATTGCATTTACTTCTTTGAAGACATAAATTCTTCGAATATTTAACACATATTTAGCGCATGCTACATTAATCTTATATTTCCTGCTACTTGCGCGTAAGCGGTTTAATATTTAATTTAATTTAATTAGTTTAGTTGTTTCATTGTACAAATTAAAAAAAATAAATTTGATTTGATTTAAAATCCAAAGGATTTGCATATTTATTTACATTTATCGACGTTCGTGTTAGCCGGAAGCCATACTACTGTTGGCTGATATATCTGCAAATACAATCGCTACGGTTTTCGTCCGGGACGGGATTTCTCATTACCGAGTACCACGTATTTAATATCGGATTATGGCGGAAAATTTAGCAGCGCACTTTTCTTCGAAGTGACACAAGAATTTTGTAAATTGACCATACATAAAAACAATAGCTTACTCGTATCGTCCAATTAAATGTCGAACAATTGTAATTTTCATCTAACCTCAATTATTTTTTTTTTGATAATTCTAACATATTTCTTTAGAATACTTTAACAAATTTTTTATTTTAATATGGCACAGATATATTCTAAATTACGTATGATCGAAAATTTAAATTAAAGTGTTAATAATGATAATACTATTCACGAATTATCATTAAAAGTCCGATTATAAATAAAAGAAACAATAATCCAAATAATTACAAAATAACATTAAAAAGGGAAATTAAAAGATTATATAATTAATATATAGACAAAGAAAATAAAAAATTACAATATCATAAATAAAAACAGCTACGCATTTGTTTATCAGCGGCGTCCGGGGTAACAAGATGAGGCTCGAGTCTACCAGTTCTAACGATAAAAAAAGACACATGTGATCTTACGATGTACGAAAAAAATTTGTAACGATACAAAATTGTTTTTAACTTTAAAATAATTATTTTTTATAAAATAAATAGCGCATTTTCAAATTATCATGACTAACATGTTTATTAAACAGGTAATGGAAAACACAATAAACCTTCAACCAATTTTGGTGTAACTGCAATAACAAACGTAATCTGCTGAAACTAATATCAGTTGATTGCGGTAACCAGTAATATATCACGAGGACTTTACAGATGTGAGCGTTTTTTTTCATGTATTTGAAATATATATGTACATATGTATGTGGGAAAAACGAATTAACCCCAAGTTTCCCCAACGTAACACTTAATATAACCCCAGAGGTTCTTGTGTTCCATGAGTCTTAAGCGATCGCAACATTAAACGATGTCTGACAATCAGAGCGTTAGTAATCGAACGCATATTTTGAAATGTAATTAACAGCGCCATCAGTCGGTGATAAAGAGCACTCTATACGCTTAACTGACTAAATAAGATTTAACAATTAACAGAATAGCGAGCAGTGATAAGTAAATGGCATGTGGCGGCCACGAAGTTAGCCGTTTATAACATACTATTTACATGTAGAAGAACAGTTAAAAGTTATGTATAAGAGTACGGCAGATTTTGATATTTTGGAGGAACAAAATTTTGATTAGATCTTTTTGCCAGTGAATTTTACATAAAGTAATCTAACATTAATTACAACTATAGTTAAAATTTCGAAATAGTATATAGGTTTTTAATTTTTTTTTTTTTTTCGTAGTAATTTCAGGTGGAACAATTTGAAATTACTTAACATTTGAGCGATATGATAATTGAAACAGCGTATGCATTAACGAGGGGGAAAAAACAACAGATTCAATCCGACTATATCTCCCATCGCAAATTCATGAAAATCGTACGGCGATCCTAGTCTTGTAAAGCAGTTGCGCGTTCGTTTGTTTTTTTAGGGTAAAAGTATATTATTGAATATTTCGACGTAGAAAAAGATTTGTGAAGTTAATCGTAGGTAATTTTTTATGCAAATAAATTACATAATTAATAGTAGCGGAACTTGCGATGATATTAAATATCTTATCAAGTTTGTTATTATTTTATAAAAATTAGTTTCCATTTCGTTTTTTTTTTCGTTTTTAGCTCAAATGATATGTGAATATTTATGACTCTGTCTGCATTTATATTATGTACTAGGGGGCTTCACCCCCAAACCCCCGTTTTGTGGGAGTTTCGTCGTGACCAAGTTTGCTCCTAAAACAATGATTTTATAATTTTCCTAAAAGCTACTGACTTGAAACTGTGAATTAAAAAAAAAAAAAAAATAGCTTTCTAAGTGCCACAGAACGGGTTCAGGATTTTTTTTTTTTTCATTTTTGGTTTCTTGTCTTATTTTCATCTATTTTGGTAGAAAAATTTGATTCAGTGTTCGTTTTGAGCCCCAAGGTATGACAATTTTGGAAATTTTATAATTTTCCTAAAAGTCACTGATCTAGATCTGTCGATTAAAAAAAAAATTAGCTTTCTAAGTGCCGTAGAACGGTCTCAGGACTTTTTTTTGATTTTTCGTCTATTTATTTCCGATTTTTCGTCTATTTATTTCCGATTTTTCGTCTATTAATTTCCGATTTTTCGTTTATTTATTTCCTTGGCGCTTTATTATATAGATGTATGGTCGCCGTATACAGTAGCAATTCGTGATAGTTATATCTGTGGGGCTCGTTTGAAAAATAGAAAAACATTATGTATATTAATACAGGGTGCGGTAGCATAACTTCTTTTTTTAATATGCGCCACTTTTTTTCTACTAAGCTTTTGTTAAAGGGAAATAATAACTGAAAATCGAAATACATACTCTAGATCCCACATTGGGGCAATATGTATGCTTCTTCCCTTGCAGTTTTATTTCGATTTTCTGTTATTATTTCCCTTTAACAAAAGCTTAGTAGAAAAAAAGTGGCGCATATTAAAAAAAGGAAGTTATGCTGTCGTTTCCTGTATATATTTTTTGTTTCTATTTGTGTATTAAACAAAATAAAATGTAAAATTGGCTACAAAAAAATGTACACGGATTTTTCCATTCATAAAGAATTACGGGAATATATAAAAATAAAATAAAACACAAATAGGGTATTTAATGAGAATTTAAAAAAAACCCTCAATGATCATGATTTAAAGTGTGTGTTACTGAGTAGAGTATCGCATATGTACATTATAAACGAATGATAAGGTGTGCACCTCTGCGATTACATTATTAATATATTGCGCGATATCATTTACCAAAGGGTCTCTAGAAATTAGCCCTTACATCACTCGAAAAAATGATTATACCATTATGTTCGGCATCAATGGAAACACTGATTACTAGATTTTCAGACCCCCTAAACTCTCATACAGCTCTATAAGATCCGATTTTGTGATTTTCCGTGTGTTCTGGCAATATGTCGATCGATTTTCTAGCTAGGATTTTTTTTTTTTTAATTGTGGGATTTTCAAGCCCTACAAACTAACGGTGATATTTAGAAAAATTTTGTCGCAAAATTCGAATTCTTACAGCGTTTGAAAAATTTTTAAATTCGGTTTTTCAAAACCAAAGACATACCGATCATTAAAAAAAAAAAAAAAAAAAAAAAAAAAAAGTCTTTTATCTATTTGTTCTCTAAAAATATGTATGCATTTTTTCAGATTTTTAAAAGTGGTGGAACGTACTCCAAAAAAAAATAAATAAAAACCGCGTATTTTCGGTTTTTGAGACACATTCAGCCTCTAGGTCTTTCCTGGTAATCTATTTTATATAATCTAAATGCCATTTTTGACTTTTATTCTATACTACCAAGACGCTAAAACTTATTTCCGTATGTGTGCTTCATCGAGAGTATTACGGAACCAATAAAAAGTACATTATCGGTACCGATCATTAATGAGCCCTAGCGACTTCGTAGATAACAACCGATTCTCAAGAGTGATTATCACATTTTTGTACATTTAGTACTCGATCAACCACTTTTTACTGTTTATTTAAAAAATCAGAAACGAATTTTAATTTCAAACTAAACATTCTTGCCTTCAAATGTCAATTAGAAACTCAGTAACGATCGATAAGAATTATAGCGAATGTTGTTATGATATTTCATTTTACGCCTAGTGGAAGAATAATATATATATAATAAGGCGACGAAAGAGAAAAAATAAGACCGTCTTTTTCTGATTTTAAAGATCTGATAATCTATTAAAATTTTACGAAAACAGAAAAGAATATTTGGATTGAATAATCTATGATTGTGGAGCGCATATCAATTATCGTCACTGTCTTCAATAACAGGAACCACGTGCTCTCGTTCATAAATCTTCGTGAAATGTTCGGCAGGCTTCACAATTTCGGGCACGTATCTAGCATGAGACAAAAAGTGAACAACGGCAGCAATGTGAGAGCATCACAACCGATCGTTCTTATACCATTAGCACATTCGCAATAATAGCATATAATGCCGGTACAGCCAATCATATCCAGTTTATAATCAAAGTATCAAAGTATATATATTTACAAAATTGTACAAAATAGGATACTCCTAACGCGCGAGTAGCAAAATATAAACTAATGTGCATAGACCTAGTTTGTTTCTCTTTTTTTTTTTTTTTTTATTAAATCAGTGTAGATACAGATAATTAATTAAATTACATGAAACTCAAACGTGTTATTACATATCACAAATTAAAGATACAAACACAAAAGTAAAAATAAAAATGAAAACTTCTATCTTAGACGCATTGAATATTTGCACTTAACGGCTATCAGATTTGTACTCCTACCATTAATACACAACATACTCAACATGGGAACTCCAATCACAATATACAAAGTTAAATCTAAATTAAACTATTACGAGGGACGTTTCAAAAGTCGCCGCCATTTTTTCAGATCTCAGCTTGTGGTAACACTGGCGAGATAAACGATACAACGTTATTATATTCGAGACAATTACGAGAGTAAATGGTAAAAATTTCAAGTTCCTAAATAGCACGCCGTCAGTGTTGATTTAACCATGGAGCTACCACTACAGTGTGCGTTCAACTTTTGTAACTAATTTATCAGGTTGTTCTTGAGTTCGTCATCATTGTTGAATCGTTGTGTACCCAAAAACCGTTTTAACAAGAGGAAAAGATGAAAATCGGACGGCGTAAGGTCCGGGGAGTATGCTGGGTGTTCGAAGACCAACCATTTTCATTTTGCGATGTGCTGGAGCGTCCGCGAGAGATCGAGACTGGTTTTTTCGTCAAATCGCTTGTTTTTTATGGCTTTTTCCAAATTATCCAACGTTTGGCAGTAACTGTCGAAGTTTATGGTAGTGCTTCGAGGCATAAATTCGATATCAACAGAGGTCCGTAGCAGTCGCAAAAGACCGTGGGCATAAGCTTCTTCGTAGACTTCTCTGTCTTGCATTTTTTCGGTCGCGGTGGATTTACCCGTTTCCACATCACGGTATCGATTTTCGTGGGGTGTAAAGTTTTGAATCCATTCACAAACGGGCCAGTTGTTCGACATTGCATTATCAGCATACGTATTTTTCAACTCGTCGTGTATTTTTTTACCCGAAAAACGTTTTTCGTAACGAGCTAATAACGTTGTTCGCAAAAACCGGACGCTCGCTGTAGTGGCAGCTCCATGGTTAAACGAACACTAACGGCGTGCTCATTAGGAGCTTGAAATTTTTACCAGTTACTCTCATAATTGTCTCGAATATAATGGTATATTGTTTATCTCGCCAGTGCTACCACAAGCTGAGATCTGAAAGCGTGGCGGAGACATTTGAAACGCCCCTCGTACAAAAACTAATAGATACAGTTAGGATAGCACGAAGATTATACTGAAATAAAATAATTTCAACATTAAGAAGTAAAATAACTGAAATAACCAGAACACATGGAATGCGCGTTTCTATTATTTTAAAGAATGTTATAAATCGGTGCTGTTTAGATGACGCAAAGTAAGGTTACTTAATTATACCGATACATATTTTAATATTGTAAATGATGATGTTGTCAGTAGTAACAATGTCAGGCATTTTTATCAAATGAACCGCAATCATACTAAACTTTTGTTAAACCGAAAATTAATATGGATTAAAATTTATTATTTGCGTAGAAGCCAAAGTGAGGCACAATATGAATTATGTATTAATTGATCTAAAATAATTAACTGATGTGACAACAATCGATTTATGTCATATATCGAAATTCTAATAGGTTTGTATTATATGAACTGCTATTGTTTGCATGCCTAACCCGGCGATTTACTTTACTAAATTTAAAAATTTCTAACGAATATTAATACACAAGATAAAAGTTTATGGAAAGTATGTTCGAGGTATAGTAAGAGCTATGGAGTGATTCCACCGCTATTTGATTCTGATCTTAAGACGTATGTTTTTAAGAATCAAGCAAAAGCGGAGTTGTTAGCCGAGTATTATTCAAATATTCATAAAACGAGCACGCGTCTTGCGTCTACATATCAAAATAATTTAGTTACTAATATACAGTAAAACGTTTATTAACTAGTTCTGCTTTCAATAACATTACATGTTCTCCTATTTTTCATTCTGAGTTTTGTCCTGCCTCACCTGCTGAAATACCTCGAGAAATCTAAAGCAAAAAAACTCTTGTGGTGATGATAATATCCCGGCAAAAATCTTAAATAAGATTCCTCGGAAGGGAGTACTAGAGGAGTTAACGCACGTAATCAATGCTACAATGTGGTTCAGCTATTTTCCAAAGTTCTGGAAAGTAGCCAAAATCATTGCACTACCTAAACCAGGCAAAGACTCTTCCCAAGTGAATAATATACGACTCATCGGTTTACTTAGAAATTTAAGCAAAATAGCGGAAAAAGTCATGCTACACAGGCTTCGTAATTTCGCTGATATACTTCCAGCGAAGCAATTTGGTGACCAGGTTATTCTACTACGCATCAAGTAGCTAGGATCACTTATCACGTGTCACGCATGACTTTAATATAAACAAACACATTGGATTAATTCGATTTGACACGACCTGGCACGACGGGCTGATTTACAAAATGTTAAAATATAATTTTCCGAAATATCTAATCAAATTAATTAGAAGTTATTTACGCGATAGAACTACTTTTTACGTTTCATTACATGATGGTAAATCAATGACCAAAGCTGCTGTCGCAGGAGTTCCTCAAGGTAGTGTGCCGGGGCTTTTTCTCTTTTCCGTCTACTTGTCCGATCTCCCTAAGTTGCAACACACGAGTTTAGCCTTATATGCTGATGATACGGCTATATACTGTAGCTCGTATAGAACGTCTACCATTTATAATCGTCTGCAGCTGCACAGTTTTCGGGTTTTAAAATTTTTGGAAAAATGGAAAATTGAAATTAATCCAACTAAAACAGAAGCTATACTTTTTACTCTACTCGTAGATATCCCATCCCTCTAAGGCATTGATTATTAATGGCACCAGGATATTAGCTGATCATGTTCGATATTTAGGTGTGTAATTCTAGATAAAAGATTATCCCTTAAGAAACACTTAAAATACGCTGAATCGAAAACAAATAGAACCATTGCAGCTTTGTGCCCAATTATCAATCGGAGATCTTACTTACCATAAAAACAAGCTTATTATCTATAAAAGTATTATTAGACCAATACTAGCTTACTCAGCTTCAGTTGGTGCTCCATTTCAAACTCCGATTTTAATTAATTTAAATTACTACAAAATAGGCGTTGTCGGTGTATTTTAAACGTTCCCCGCTGGACTAAAATAGATAATATACATAATTAGTTACAATTGCCTTATGTAAAAGATTTTATAATTAATACAGCAAAAAAATTATTTCATCGCTGTTCCTACCATAAAGCTTATCAGGAATATAGGCAATTATAATTCCGAGCAGTTATCCCGGATGTACGTTTAATAAAGCATAGTCGGATTAAACACAATTTGGTTAGTTAGTGATATTTCTAGGCTGTGAAGTAAAATTGGTTGTAATTTTTGATTATTTTGGGTTTTTTGTTATACTTTTTTTGCCTTCGTATTTTTTTTTTTTTTTTTTGTTAACAATACGTAAATGTTCTATTTTTATCACACTAATGTAATGCGGTTAAGTCTCTTTCGAGCTGGTACGCATTTTTGTTTATAAATACTGTATTACTGTACTTAACTAAATAAACGTTCAGTTCTGTTGTTTCCGTTCTTTACTAAATTTTATTGTATAAATAATTTTGTCATTGCTATGTTTATCATACTTGGAAATACAAAAGAAATACTTATATTTATAGTTTTTGCGCAGACTCTATTCGTGCATTTCATTTTGCAAAATATTTACAAGTAGGTACTACGTCGTGATGTGAAATGTAAGCTGCATCGCGATTTAAACTAACTAAAATGAGAGACTTAATCTCTTAATCTTTTTTGAGGAGGAAGCGTCAATGGATGCACCTTCTACTTGCGATTTATTGAGAACATTTATTAGATAGCCTTACCATTTGGCTAATTATAAATTAGAAATTAAAAGGGAAAAAAAGAAAATAAAAGGAGATGCATAATCATTTGAATTTTCCTCAATATTTTTCATTATAAATTGGCAAAATTTTAATCTGATAACAGTGTAGAAGTATAGAATTTTTAAAATTAGGTCAATATTACTATTTTCATGTATTCTCGGAAAAATTTTTTAGTTTCATATTTTTAGTATTTTAAATTTTAAAAAATTTCAATTTATAGATTAGTTTTCCGCGATGATCCCGCTTAACTTCGTTATTTCGCATTAATTTGCCTGAAATCATTTTTTTTATTATTACGGCATTAAACGGCATTAAACGGCATAAAACGGATGGGATGGGCAATAGTTTTATCATAAAAATAAAATTCGGGTTATAGGAGGAATACCCTTATAAGTTAGAAATAAGACAAATCTATTCATTATATTTAATGTTCTTTATTTTCATGCGGCACCTTAAGAAGACGATTTTCAAATTGCACAAAAGTATTACATTTTTTATAAATAAAAATTAGATTTATAGCTAATTAGCCAGAAAATATTTACGTACATTCAAAGTTTAAAGAATAAATGGAGTTGGTTCGAGGAGGTGGAAAGCGATTTAAACGAAATTGGTATAGAATCAAGTGATACTGAAGCCCGCCACCCATTGAGAAAAAGAAATCAGCAGAATATGTCAGCTTTAAGGGGAAAAGGAAAAAGCAACATCAACAGCGAATGCGGCAATATTGGATACAAAAGAAAGCCAAAAGTTCAAACAGTTGAAATATCGTGGTCCTAAGATGGTCAATTCGGGAAAGAAAAAAAAAAAAATACGTATATATATATATATATATATGTATATTGGAGATAAAGAAAAATTTATGCTTATAATTCACGTTGCAAATAATGACTAATCGAATGTTTAAAAAAAGGTCAAATTACAAAATGAATTTCAACGAAGTTTTTACAGTTATTCTATAAGAAATATTACTGATTTTTATATAATTATGATCGTGGGGTTTCTTAAAATAGCATGGAAAAATTATAACGTAAACTATAGATATCAACAAAAACTGAAATTTTTCGTTATACTATATGTGTCTTTTACATTCGGCTGCGTTTAAACATTTTAATTTTGTTGCATAATACATTGTAATTCTTTAATAGTCTTCTTCTTTTTGGTTAAAAAGTCAAAAGATTAATTATTTTAACCATAACATTGAAAAACATAAAATAATTTTTGCTGAATTATTTCCAAACCGAACACTTAAGTTGCAACCGACTCAGCCAGATAAAACTCTTCTAATATGTGAAAACGAATTAATTACAACAATCAAAAAACTGAACAATAGGAAAGCCAATGGGCACGATTAAATTTCTAACAAGATGATTAAACTTCTTCACAAAGTAGACGAAAAAATATTTAAATCTATTTACCGAAAATGTATCGAACTAAATTATTTCCCTATCATCTGGAAATAAGGAAAAATTAAAATAATAAACAAACCTGGAAAAGATTTAACAAATTCGAAATCATACGGGCCTATAACGCTACTGTCTGGTCTAAGTAAAATATATGAAAAAATCATAAATAATTTTCTTGATACAGAAATAAAAGAAAAAGCGATTTTGAAAAACAAAATCAGTTCGGATATCTTAAAAACAAATCAACTGAGCTAGCAATAAAAAAGTTAGGCGACTATATTGAAAAATATAAAAAACGAACAAGACATACGTTACTAATCAACTTTGACATATCCGGAGCATTTGATCAAATAAAATTTGATGAAATCTTAAAAACAATGAAAAGAAAAAATATATCTGGTACAATACAAACTATAATTCGTAACTACTTAACAGATGGAAGAATCGGGTTATTCAATCAAGAAAACAAAATCCTATACAACAGGAGTGTCAACTCAGGAGTACCACAAGGTTGCGATTCTAGGGCTAGTACTCTTCAACATAGCAATGAGCGACGTTCATAATTTGCATTTCAGTCAACACTGCAATATGATAAGCTACGCAGATGATATAATGTCAGTTTCAGGAATTAATAAAAAGGAAGAAGTATACAATATAAATGAAACAATAAAAAAATTGAGTAAAAACATTCAAAACTTAGGCTTACAATTCAACATAAATAAAACCCAAGCACTACTAATAAGTAGAAAACAAGACAGGGAAGAAATGAGACATTGCATTGAACAGCACTTATGTATAAATAACGACAAAATAAAAATAGTAAAAGAAATAAAATACCTGGGAATAATCATAGACACTAATTTAAATTTTGGAAAACACATCGAATTCATAATAGATAAGATTAAAGAAATTTATTTCAAATTAAGATCACTATATTCAAATATGTTCGGTTTCAAATATAAAGATAGAATAATACAAAGCCATTTTTTGGTTAATAATAGAATACTACAGTATATTTTCCAGTTTTACGAGAAAAAGACAAGAATAAGCTGTTAAAATTACAAAGGAAAATATTAATAGGAACAATCTCTGGTTATCGCACAATATCCATATACTTCAGTCAACATCATAACAGGAATAATACACCTATAGACACTTAAAGTTAGGAACTGTAAACCAAATCAAAACATTGAAACAAGAAGAACTAAAATTTTAGAGAAAAAAAAGTTACGAAAACAGATCATTAAAATTAATTTAAGTAATATACGACACTCTGGCAACTCAGATGTTTAAAAAATCAAAAACTGGCAAAGTAACAACACGGGAAATAGTTCCAAACATAGAAGAAAGACTACAAATGAAACATTTTTATACCGATTATAACTTCACTCAACTTTTAACCGGACAAGGAAATAATAATGGGGTGTCTACATGAAACGATTTAAAATTGCTGAATCAAACATCTGTAAAGACTGTAAAGAGGAAACAGACGATTAACATTCGATTTTCGAATGCAATAAGTTTAAAAACGAAAAAGAAAAACGGAAAATAATAAAAAAAAACTTTTTTAATTTGATCAGCTTTGTCAGCCATGTAATGAATAACAAAACAAAACACATCAACAACAAATAATAACAGTAACAATCAGAAACTGGCTGAAAAACCGCAAGGTACAGCGGAGTAAATAAATAAATAGAAAAAAAAAAAAAAAATCCACTGTTGCAATTTAAATTTATTCTTGTGTAATTTAATCTCTAAGCAATCATCTTTATCACGCGGCGCAATACTGATTAAATTTATAAATTAATAATTTCGATAAATTATTACTTTTGATTGTTTGACTTTCGGACAATATCCACTGCTGCTTTCGACAAATTTACAACAGGCATCGTAACGTACAAAGTTCTAAAACTCATTCTCGAACGGAGCAGCATATAATAGTGCACATTGCTTGTTCCGCATAGATCTTTGGCCAATGTTCATAATGAATTCTTAGACCAGCTTCGTATAATTATATTGGATGTAATCTCATTTATTTACAATATTAATTTTTTTTTTCCGCAAAATATTTTGTACCATCAATCCAATGTTAAAATCTGACATCGTATAGTATGAGGTAAATAAATAACGTGTAGTTTTTTAGAAGCATCATTTTTTGCGGGGTAAAGAATAATAATTAATAAGTTTTTTTTTGATTTTTTTTTATTCTTTCACTTAATGAGTTATGTTATAAAGTATGAGTATACTAAAATTAATCATCAACAATTGTAGGCTAAAAAAAATGAAAGAACTGAAAAATTTGAAGAGAAATGTTATTTGCTCTTAGTACACTTTTTTAAATTTCACACCCGTTGTTTCCTATACCACGTTCACACTGCAACATCGAACGGATTAAAAAAAATGGTCCACAAAAAGAGAGAACTCTGACCTCCGATTGTAATAGTAAATTTTCAGCTATTTCAAATGTCAATGCAGAATTTAACATGTTTTCTTCTACAGTAAATGACATATTTTACAATTAATTATAATGCATTCTTAATTTTGTTTAAAAACAAAAAAACAAAGGGTTATACCAATAAATATGTTAGGATAGCAGATTCTTCCATTAGCATAACAAAACCAGTTCGGTTCATCAGCTTAATTTCTACTGCTGCGCTGATTTTAATCGTTCTACTCATTTGAATGTTACTCTTACTATGTCAGTGGTCAGCTTTTAAAAAATTATACTTGTACAGATATGGATAAAGTATTTCCAGTGCGCGTTGAATTTTGTGATAAATATGTGTATATATAGTGGAAAATGATTGGAATGACCTTTACACAATACATACATTAGAGGTGAAACGGTGTTTATTTTTAAATTTTGTATGTTGCCAAAAATCTATTTCTGCATATGAAATAAAAAGTGTAGATCCGGCGGAAATATTTGCATAAAAAGTCAAAGATGCCACATTTGGTCCAAAATGGAGCAAACTTTTTCTCTCTTCCATGGACGAATTGCGTCAGTAGGCCTATGACACGACATTATCATAAGGTCAGTTTTAAAACATAATTGTTCTCATATTAATCACGCTGTTTGATTTTGAACTAGGTGATTTCCATTTGTACATTCTTATTGTGTGTAGAGTAGATTATTCGTTACAAATTTTTTTTTTTTTTTCAACGACTAATTATGGAAAATAAAATAACTTTGAGCAGAAGCGTCACACGTACTGGATAGTAGAACTTACGGATGTCGATCATAAATATTGATTTTTTTTTTGTTGAAATTTACGGATAGTAAAACTTACGGATGTCGATCACAAATATTGATTTTTTTTTTTTGTTGAAATTTACCGGCTTAGTATATTACAACTTGTATTATACTTAATTTATTTACCGACACAAATTTAAGAAGTGAAGTATTTATTGTACGATTTATTAAAGCGACAACATTGAAAATCGAATTAAAACTATCTAGAAATGGAGTTATCAGATAAAAAATTGTAAGGTTTTTGCAAAATATAAAAAAATTTACTGCTTCCAAAACTGATCGATCCTATGTATACTCTTCGAAGACTGTGCAGCACATGGTATCTGATTAGAACTGATGAACTATTCATGATTGAATATCTGCCGAACATATTACTTAATTATTATAAGATATTGACCAGAATAAAATTCATTGTATCCGAAATAATTTTTTGGCAAAATATTTAATAGCGTTCTCTTTTAGTACTTTTAGTTTATACAACCCCCGTACATATTTGATACCAATCTTAAAAGTCATTCTCAACAATTTCACCCTTTTTCTTTCACTACCTGACAATTACTGTAAGTTGGTCGACATGTGAAATATCGGGGGTGTATGATCTACGATAATATCGCATAGTATTTAGCATTTTTAACTTCGGTATAAATTTGGCTCAGTACACTGCATCGCGTATCAACAAAATATTATCTTCGTCTGTTGTTTTAAAATGTAATGTTATCTTACTAACCACTTTTTAATTACTATAACATTTATATAACGTAAAAGTAATTTTAAATAAAACACGAACGTCATCAGCTTTTTTTTTTTTTTTTTTAATAATCCATATTTATTACTTATACGATCGAAATTACTGTAATGGATTATAGTTGAAAATGATTCATTGTTTTACGATGTTACCGGGTGATCCGTACCGGGGATATTTTGTAAGAAGATATTCATCGGAGGATTAATTATTTTTAAATTTTTTTCTCCTTTCTTCTTCTCCTGCGGATCTAACTAAAATATTTGCATTCAACTCTGTATCTGTGTATATCATATACCTGGAGGAGCCTTATTTGACTTCTATTTAGACTTTTTCCAATTTCATTTTTAAATTAAGATAAAATTTCCGGCTTAATCCCTCCTTTGACGACTTTTGGCCACACGGGCCTGGGGAGGTTACGAATAAATATATTCCTAATTCTTAATTTTCACCTCTTCTAGAAAAATAGTATTTAACAAATGAATTATAATAAAAAGAAAAGAACATTTTTATCACAAGTGGGAAAAAATTTCTTCTCCTAAATAAATTATTGAACAGACGCAGAATGCGACCAAAACCTTTTCGAGTGTTTACATTCGGTGATGATTTGACGAGTGTGAGAATAGAAAATTTCCAGGCTCGGTCGCAGCTCACCGTTGCGGCTTATCTTCATGGTTTGAATGTGGCTGTAATAGCACGTTAATGTAACCGCGTTATCTTTTTCAATATTTTCACGCTCCTCTTCTCCTGAGAAAAGTCCCGTAGACACGACGCAAATACATGCGAGATTATATTTGAAACAGATTATTATTATAAATGTTCGATTTATCACGAGCGCGATTCAAGTGTGTATGTACACCGATAACTGCGGGTGCATATGATGGATAAAAAGCGAAGAGTAAACTTACTAGCCCCGGTAAGAGTATACACCAATGCAGTAATCTAAGCGTTGGATGTATAATTTATGCTGAGATGAGGTATTAATGTGCATTTTACTTTTATCTAGCGGTAAATTTTTTCCTTGGTTGCCGGCATGAATATTACTAGTATAGCAAAGAAGAGAATCGGTGGAAGCCGGTTGAAAAAAGTAAAAACCCACGTAAAATTAAAATTGACGTATTCACAATAATGATATTGTTAAAAGTAATTTCAAAATTATTTTTTTCTAAATCGCTTCATAATCTCTTTACCGGTTATTTGAGTCACCATTTTATTACGGCATTGGCTAATTTCACTATACTTGAGCAGTTTTGTTTGCGTGTCTACCTTCTGTTTCGGTACAAAAACCTTATAGCAGGTTAATATTGATTATGTGTAATGGACCTCTTTTTTCTAACGGCAATGTATTTTTCGCGCTATTAATTATCCTTATTTACCGTAATAATGAAAAAAAGAAAAAAGAAAAAACGAAACAAAAAATTAATCGAAGAGGTATTTACGAACGAGTCATTTTTTCTTGAAAAAGTAGTATATAACAACATAATGAGGGAATATTATAAAATCATAAAATAACTTCCATTTTTGTTTTTATAATGTAATAAAATAACACCTCTAAACGAAGGGGAAAACCATAAAGCAAAAGGTTGGAGGAGAATGGAACATTATCGTCGTATCGAAAATAATTTTTGAACCGCATTAGGGGATATTTCTATATTCAAAAAGTATAACCGGAAATTTCATGCTAACAACGGCACCATCGAGCTCAAAAATCGAAAGGTTAAGGCAGTAAGACTGGAAAACCCTTCACAGAAAAACTGCTGCTTTCAAATATCTCTCCGACGATTCCGAATGTAGTCATTTGAGAATATTTAACGAATAGCCTGCGCAAAAAATTGTTTCCGCTACATCTTTGCTCTGAATGAGTACAGCTAGAGAAGAATTCTGGCATGCCAACAGTTCGAGTAGGCGACTGTATGTGCAGAATGCCAAGTGTGCTGATCTACCGGAAAGTTTTACTATTTCATCACCGATTTTCCTTCAGCTACCGAACTGTGTATGTTCGTAATACTTAATTCATCCGACACTGATTCCACGTTAGTTGCCCCACCATCCTTTCTATTTCTAATCAACCTCTTGATCCCTCGAATACGTTTGCTCTTCTTTTATCACAAATAGAGACGGCTATGGTGCACAGAGGGCACGGCGCAACAGCTGTGCCGACAAAGCTACCTTCAGCTGCTAGAAACAAGCGACTAGCGTTATCGTAACGCACGTAGCATCATCACCGAGTCTTAGCATACTTCTATCTTCAACATCAAGTTCACCTATTTTCAAGAGATCGAAAAAAATGATGAACCAGAGGATCATTCATCTGCCAACACAAAAGCAAAGAGAACTCCGCATGCTCCTCTTGAAAATCCTCCAGTGATGCGAGATTAGAACCCAGGATAAACGGATCTAGTTCAGCCTACGGAGCTTTGAGTAATGACAGAAAAGCTGCCCGGTAATAAGCAGAGTTATAGCAACAGCGCTGCTGTCGCTCAAGAATCTTTTCGAAATTTCCGTGCTTCCGCATGATTCATAAATTCGTTACAGAAGCTGCACTAAATTCGGAGAATCCGCCGCTAACTTTCAACAAATTCATCAAGCATCCTAAATTTCTAATTTTCATTATCTGCAACCCATCCTTCAAGGATCCTTAACTAGAATAATTTGTCAACAAGGTTCTGAAACAACTCAGACCCCATCAATTCAGATGGTTATCCGAACACGTCAGCAATCAACGCGTTATGCGTTACGCTAATTTTATATATTTCTCTGACGCACAAACATCTTTTACCTAACCTCGAGCCTTGTTTTCTTCCATTTTTTCACTCAGTAAAACACCTTCCCCTTACGTGTCCTTTTTTTACTCTTCAACGCACTAATTTCCTCATAGCTTCTTCGCGCGCTCTCTATCTAACTCTCCTACTAGCATTGCAAACACTATTCAATTTCGTTCTAGTTTATTCCACGTCATTTAACAATCTCATCGCGATAGTGTCGTAATAGACTTGGGGGGCACTCAAAGAAAAACAACAAAAAAGACATATATATATATATATATATATATGTATTTGAACCCATCGATGCAAATCCTTTATACGTCAATTCGAATAGTTTTTGAAATTATTTTTGCTTGATAAATTTTATCTCTTCTGATAATAATAACAATAATAATAATAATAATAATAATAATGGCATGTATCTCGGCATATGAAGAATTGTAAAGAAAAAATTGGGATAAGGAAAAATGATAGAAAAGAAGAGAAAGCTAGAATGTGGTATTTTTAATTTACTTCAAATCTAATTTATTTAGTAAATAACGAAACACATAAATTTTGTGAAAAAAAATAACATTAAGTAATTATATTTTAAATCTAAAAATATCCATTACGTCGTATTCTTAAATTTAAAGAAATTAAAAAATATATATTCTAATAGTATATTTGTCTTTTATTAAGTTTAAATGTTCTATAAAATAGAGCCGACTGTGCGCCGGGTGCATCGATGTAAATTAAAAAAAAAATGTACGGCAAATGAGTACCGTTCATTTCATTAGGAGGTTATCATCTGTAGAGTGTAACTTAATTGTAATAGTGTAGTGCGATTTTACCTGAATAATTCCGCGCGACGAAAATACTCTTCTAATTCATTAATAGGCATTTTGATTCGGCTCTGTAGTAATAACTATTATTTTGATATGTAAAACGTACGTAATAACGAAATAATAGCCACTACTGCTGCTCCGGTACTTTTCAATCATCTTCATCTTGTAAAATGTTTGACACCAAAAACTTATACAACTCGTAACAGACGACCGATAAAATTAAAATCGCTAAAACGAAGCTTAAAATAACTTTCATATTTAGATATCCCTCTGCGTTAGCGCACCATCTGAAAAATTTTAAATGGATTACTCTACATTGTGTACGTTTAAAAATTAAAATACGTATATTCTTTGGATAAAATTAATAAAACAAATTAGTTCAAACAATTTGCTTTTTCCTTCTTTTTTTTTTTCATGTGCTTTTTCCGTTGGATATCAGACATGTTTAAACATTTCTCTTTCGAAAAACGTTGCACTTTCCATCGTCAAAGACAAACTGGTCTTTGCGAAAAACGTGTTAGGCGATGATTTCAGCGGGAAAACAAATTTCTAACATTAATCACAGGCGTAGACTATATTAGACTCGATATCTGTGTTCTATATAGGTTTCGTGCTTAATGGATCTAACTGCTTTTTAAACATCCCGTGTTTCTTCTTCCTTAATTATTTATAGCCAGATTCCTTTGTCCGTTTGTACTGTGGGCTCTGTAATTGCAGATGTGGCCATGGTATGGGACAGCTAACTCCTTTTGCTCTTACCTTCGTTATTTCTTTTCTTTTCAGGATACATACGTTTGGCATTTTTCGACGTTGATTGTTATTGTGTTTCTCCATCTTTGGTATAGCATTCTTTGTCAGATTCCATTCCTTGTTACTCCTAATTGCTGCTATGTACACATGTTGATGGGTAATCGTCCGTTGCTAACAAGCCCAGGGAAAAACCCAAACAAGAAAAAAAAAAAAAAAAAAAAAGACTCGATATAACATTTTAGTAGATATTTCGGCATTGATTAGGGCGCCCTCTATGTTCTACTGCTGATAATACAAACGAATTTGCTTTTTTTACGTTACTCTTTAACAGAGACTTCGTTATTCTCTATTTGCATACAAATGCCAATAGAGAGTGGTAGACGTAAATGAGTTCAGCAGAATGTAGACTTTCGATTTCGGTTAATCCGAATTTGTATTTTTATAGAGAAAAAACACTGAAGAAAGTATTGTCGGAGAAATTTATTGGAAGAGAAACAACTCTTTCCTAACGTGTAAAATGTTTACTTTCATTAAAAAAAAAACGAAAAACTTCTTAAAATTATCGATGGTGTGCAAAATAATAATTTTAATAAAAGAAAAAACACAAAGAACCAGGCCCGTGCCCAGAATTTTGGAAAGGAGGGGGTTTTGAAAATTTTCTTTGCATATTTATTTTATAAATAACAATACACATTTTTCACTAATATTCATATACTACTAATAATTTCCATCATTTTGATTTATATATCAATGATTCACATAAATGAATTACCCCGTATATGAACATTAATAAAAATTACATATGTTATTCATTATAATACTCGTAATAAAAAAATTTGCGTAAGATATTAATGAAGTACCTAAAAATATGAAGCATATTTTTTCTTTTTTCTTTTAAAAGTACATACGAACATCCTAAAAAATCATCAATATTTATTTTAAATTTGTGATTTTTTTCAGATTTTTGTGTATTTATAATAACTATTTCAGTTCTCATGGGTTGGGGGGGGGGGTTAACCCCTAAAACCCCTTCCGTGGACATAGCCTTGCAAAGAACAAATCTTTTTTCTTTTTTAAATGATCGTTTCTTAAACTCTCATTTTCTTCTTTTGTTTTTCATGATTCGCTATGAGCAGCCAAATCCTTTTTTTTATGAAAGATTAAAATGTCCCGAACTGTAAATTGAATGCAGTTCGCGCGTGGCATACGCCTAGCGTACGCTCACGTTTTTTACAAGTACTGCACATTGAACCACGTATAGCCCATGCTCATGTTTTTGTTTATAAAGCGCGTAAAACATAACGAATAGATCAAAATTTTTAACAGCCCAAAAGTTTAAACCAACCCACGCAACCCCGTCGGCTGTGCGTGGGCTGGATTTAATATGGTTCAATATACGGCGGATTTAACGCTTGCCTGCCTCTCGATACAGTCCACGCAACGCCGAATAAGCTTCTTCTACAGGAGAAATCTTTCTTTTGAGCATCTTGAAATACGCAGTTATCTGGAGATAGAACGGTTTCCAATATTTCGTTATTGCTCAGCATTTGTTCTGCTCCATTTCTGGTTACTCACTTTTCAACATCGTCAAGCTTCACGCCTCTTTACACATTTGGGAGTATTTTTCCGCAAAATTTTTTTCAGTTTCACGTCATTTTTCTCTGTTGGTTCGTCTTCATAACCAATATGCAGAGCATACACCTAACTTTAAGAATAGTAGTTATTTTAACGGTAACTTACACATACATCAGCTGCCAACATCGTAATTTTCTTCAAACAGTTCGTCACATGAATGCCGTTTTCCTCAGAGTTCAACAGAATTTCCAGAAGCTTTTTTCGTATATTTCGAATGATACAGTTATTCTTTGGTGCGGGGGCTGATTAATGTTTTTTGTGTTTGGCGATAAAAATTTGACAATAACACTTTCGCATTCTAATGATTGAATCATCAATCAATAAAATCGCATTTTTCGAAGGTTCGTCTCATTGTAATTCAAAAATGTTTCGACCCTCCGAGGTATAAATTCTGCAAAAAATCAACTGTATGACAAAAGGCGATACGGTGTTAGTCCAGAAAAACCGGATACACCTTTTTGTTCGGTTCATTTGGAGATCGCGTATCATCAACCGTTACTTTAAAAATCCGTTATGAATTTCTATTACATCACAATGGCAAATTTGTAAAATTTTTAAAGAAAATTAATAACAACAATAGCATTTCACTACTAAAATAATAGTTACTTTTTATAAATCTTTTTCAAGAACAGTGATAATATTTATGACAAGGTCGCGCTGAATTATTTATCGGTACTTTTCTCTTTTAGAAAGATTTTAATATTGTTAAACTCGTATTTCTTGCAATATATAATTTCGGTCACTTTTGAACTGATAATTTATAAACACAGTCGTTTGTAGCTGTTAAATAAGTTTTATAATACTCGTTCTTCACACATTTCTGTTTTTGATAAGAAATGGTCAACTTCAATCCTCATCGTCTATTATAATAGGGTAACATGAAAAATCGATCATATTACTTTTAACGAAACTCCATGATATTATACGGTGACAAATAGTATAATTTCCATCTGAGAATATAGATTTTGGTGAATAATTCGAAATATTAAAAATCATTTGTTTGTGCAATACATGTTTCCTATATTTTATAAACGGCGCGCAAGGAATATATACATACATATATAACATATTGCAACGTTGAATTGTGAATAAACTTCAGTCGCTGACCTACGAAATAATATATTGATCGATAAAGAGGGGGCGGGGGGGGGTATTGTTTTCCCTTGCGGTACTTATTTCATTTTCGAGTTTGTCATTCAGTGATTATAGACTACGTAATTTGCAAATACCGAAATAAATGCTTCTAAAATATATAATATATATATATATATATATATAGGTATATAGATAAATATCGACTAAGATACATCGAAACCGTATAAAATGTATAAAATCTTACTGAACTCTTCCACTTTCCGATGAAACTGTTAGTTTGCAACATGAACATTTACATTTCCTCAAAACGCCTGCGCCGATATCACAAGAGAAGCATTTATTTTTCATCTAACAAATTATTAAATGTAAAAACTATATACGTAGAAATGCGAAAAAGTCTCAGTTATGTATATGAAATAAAGATAAACACAAATAACGAACAAATTAGTATGTTAAGCGGAATTACGTTTATTTGTCGATTTAGCTGTTTCCCTTATTCTAATAAAAACTCTACAAGTAAGAGTTAATATCCGAGAGAGGAGGAGGAGGAGTACTGAAAACTACGAAAATTATAACAATAAACTAATAAGGCTGAAAATGATACTGGATTTGTAAGTAACGCTAAAAAAATTATTATGTTAAAAAGTAAAGTACTTTTTTTGTTGGTATTTCATTAATTCCGCTTTAGATTTTTTTTTACTTCTCTTGAGCCTAAATTTATTAAGGATGCACTATTCAAAAAAAGGCATTTCTATTAAGAAGATCAGACGAAAACGCTTAAATTTTTTACATGTAAATTTCAAAAGGGCAGCGTACTATTTAACAATCTGTCTAATATGAAATAGTAATGTTTAATAGTTTCGGAAGAATAAAGCTGTGAAAAAAATGTTTTTTACGATTTTTACGATTTTGTAGTGTGCTATTAAATTAATAATGCTTGTATAAATATTAATAACTACGTAATTTTTTAAAAACCTTGGGGGTGATATGAAAAATCATGCGCATAACATTTAAAAATAAACGTTGTTAATTGAAAACGATTCTTCTATAAGCATTAGTTTTTTTAAACTTTACATATAATCGGTACTAAAAAGTCACATTGATCGATCAAAAAAAATTACATGATTTTTTATATTAACCGTAGCATATAAAAGAATATGTAATTTTGACAAATTTAGAAAATGACCCTAATGATTTCGACGAAATTCACGGATTAAAAATTTTTACGGTTTAAAAATCGGTAAGATCATGTCTTCTTAAAACCTTATTAATAGAAAAAATTCTTAAAAAGGAGGCAAACGGTGTTTGTTTTAGTAAGTAAAAATGATACGCTTGTAGTATAAATAGTAAAACAAACGGGAGGTGGTACATATATACACTGAGTGACAAAAGTCTTTACACACCTGCTAAATTTTTGTTTTCTTGCAATTATCACGAGATGTTTTTAAGATAGAAAACTGGAGAAAAATATAATAGCTGTCTTAGGACTAGGAACAATAAGGAACATAATATTTGAACATGAAAAAAACTACATTAAAAGAACTGGGGCCAAAAAACTAAAAATAGAAGGAAAAAGTACGTCACAAAAGTCTTTACACAACAGCAAGTTGAAATTGGCCTTTCCCAATAATTAGACAATCTACCGCGATAAAAACGTTATCGGCAGTAGCTCTGCCCTCTACGTAACCCTTCCGCTTCCGCGTTTCCCATTCACTGTAACGAGGTGAATTCACTTTTAATTATTTGTAAAATTTTGTAAAGCTGTTCGCAATCGTTGAATGTAAAATGCAGAAAAAAATTTCTTTCCATGTCCGTCAATTGATAAATTTTCATGCTGCGCGTGAAATGTCGTATACATACAAAAATTGCACATTTACTCCAAGTAAACAGGAATACAATGGCAAAGATTGTCTAATGCCGCTTTAAAATCGAAGATCGATTTGAAAATTTGAAACGGATTGATCGTCCAAGGATCGCTACGCCGCTTGAATCACGGCGTATTAATCGAAAAATAAAAGTGAACCCGAAACTTAGCGCGCCTAAATTAACGTCCGAATACTATGCAGAAACCAAAAAGCATTGTAGCGCTGAAACGATCCGTCGTGTCATCAAAAAAGAAGGAAATAATGGCCGAATAGCTCGAAAAAAATCATTTATCAATGATCGTAATCGGAAAATTCGACTGAATTTTGCTCTCGAAAATGTTTGGAAGCCCGAATCGTATTAGGGTGATGTAATACATTTTGCTACAAATCAAAATTGAATATTTTTAGCTCCGGTGGTAAAGTTATGGTGTGGAGGAAGCCTAATAAAGAATTAAAACGGGAAAATGTGAAACCAACGGTCAAACACGGAGGCGGCAGCGTTATGGTATGGGGTTGTATTTCAACGGGGGCTGTGGGCGAATTAGTCTTCATTGACACGATTATGAATGCCAATATGTATGTGTTTTACTAAAAGTACCGAGAAACCGGGGATTTCACGATCGTTTAAATTTTATCAGGACAACGATCCTAAGCATAAATCCCGTATAGCATAAGAATAATGGCTTCACTATTGACGCCCCAAAGTCTTTAAAACCCCCGCCTAATCGCCGGACCTAAATCCCATAGAGGATGTATGGGACGAGTTAGATCGCCAGATTCGCCAAACATAAATTACCTCCAAAGCTGATTTACGACAACGATTGCAAGCAGAGTGGAGTAATCTGACGGTCGAATACACCAGTAAAATAATTCTAAACATATCGCATCGATTCTTCTTTATAGTGCCATACTTAATTCCTGAGTGTCGGCGACTACCTCTATTCGTACATCTCAGCTGTACAGACATAAGTATTAGTGTACTAGGCAATAATTGTAACATGCAACGCAGGTGTACACACGCAAGACTACAATGTGTAATCGATGTAAATGGAAATGCTACGAATTATTAAGTTAGCAAATTTTTTCAGTTTTTATTGATCTCGGAGGCATATTTTTACCTTTTTTACCTGGCTGTGTAAAGACTTTTGTGACTGACTCAGTGTGTATATCTCTGTTTTATGATGAAATACATTTACTTACCATAGATACCTGGGAATTTTAAATGACAATTAAAATGCACTGACAAATGTTAATTTTCGAATTATGTGCATATTATATCGATGTACTTTTAATCATTTCTGAAACTCATTAATGCATTGATCGGTTTACCAGTTCAAAATAAATCTGAGCAAAGCACCAGGTACATATATGTATATACATATATATACATTAATGGCAGCGTATTCTTATTTCTTAGCTCGGCTCCCATCAAAACGTTTTATTTTATCTCAAAACGTTACATGTATTATATACATAAGAAGACGAAGTATCGACAAAATGGATTGTTGCCCTGGTTAGTTATGTGTTATTCTTACGTTAGGATTAATAAGCCATACACACATTTTTTAGGTAAAATTTAAAAAAAAAATGATCATAACTTTTATAGACGTTGCGACATGGGTAGTGTTTCGAATGGTGCACCAGGTGTGATAGGACGTGTTTCGTTTTAGTAAAAATATATGAAATCCAACTGTCGATCGCGAACCGAATGAAATTTTTACTACGACCAGTATAAATAATGGTAACATTTTCGCACGACGTACGCAATTTTTCGTGATGTACAAATTTTGGGAAACAACTTGCAGACATAAGACGTATCGATATCGAAAATTATGATAACCTTTGTTAAAACCAAAATTGTTCAGGGAGCACGACAAAGTTTAGAAAGTAGTTTGAAAAAAGTGAATTTCAAAAACTGAGAACTGGTATTTAAATGAAAAAAAGTATTTATTAAAAATAGTTCACGAACTCTAGGAAGCCCTTAGCTAGAGGATAAGTCGAAATAAATTGCGTAAGATTTAAAAGAAAAGTTAAAAAGCTTTGAATTTTGTATATTTTAGTGTTTATAAAGTTCATTAAATATAGAGAGCTATTCACGAAAATGTCTAATTCAATAACAGCTTATGAAAAACTGTTGGGTATTAAACGAATTTTTATAAAAAGAAAAGGATAAGAAAATAACCAAAAATACGTATAAAAAACGAATTTTTATAAAAAGAAAAGGATAAGAAAATAACCAAAAATACGTATAAAAAACGAATTTTTATAAAAAGAAAAGGATAAGAAAATAACCAAAAATACGTATAAAAAACGAATTTTTATAAAAAGAAAAGGATAAGAAAATAACCAAAAATACGTATAAAAAACGAATTTTTATAAAAAGAAAAGGATAAGAAAATAACCAAAAATAAGTATAAAAAACGAATTTTTATAAAAAGAAAAGGATAAGAAAATAACCAAAAATACGTATAAAAAACGAATTTTTATAAAAAGAAAAGGATAAGAAAATAACCAAAAATACGTATAAAAAACGAATTTTTATAAAAAGAAAAGGATAAGAAAATAACCAAAAATACGTATAAAAAACGAATTTAAATCCTAGCTAATTATGACTTGACATTTTTATAGTTGCCAGGTCTTTTTTATATCGTTACAACGTAATTAAACGTGCTAAGTATAATATTGTTTCATTATTTTTTCGTGCTCGTGCATATATATTGAATTGCAAGATCGGCAATCAAAAACGAATGCATCGAGGTACTGTATTAAAAAGTTTTTGTCGGCGCATATTATGAAAGAAAAACGAGGAAAAGAGGCTATAAGCAACTGGCAAAGGAAGAAGAGAAACGGCTATGTCCTGCAGAGCTTTTAGATTAAGTTACAAAGCGGAGGGTAGTAATCAGTTAACGATTCTAGTTAACATTTGTGAATTAGTTGTGTAATGTTATGAATCAAAAAAAACAACAACAACAACAACAATATATCAGTTAAGAAAATCGGATTTAATTTTTCTCGCCGTATATAGAGGAAATTCATTAACAAGCCAAACATTTCGTTACGGTTAATATAATTTGTTTTCTTCGCAGGGCAACAAACGATTTTACAGTGAACTTATTTTAAACAATAAAAATTTTTCGGTATTATTTTTACGCAATACTAACCTTCAACGGCGAAAGAGAACTCCCTATTTTTGTGTTATCATCGAAAATTTGTCTCGCTTGCCCGGTGTAAGATGGTTCTACTATCTTGTTAACAATATAATTCCGTTCATCGTGTGCGTAATTCGTGCTTGCATTAATAAAACTGCTTGGAACAAAATATCGCGTAACAACACAACAAGCAAGACAGAATACACACTAAATTGGATGTAAAAAATCCAGATAGAGATATTTTTTATTGCGGTAAAAGACCCTTTATTGACCTATTAATTTAAAGTTGTTGTTTGTTGCGATGCCCCGCGATAGTTGCTGAGACTGTAATTGATGATCGCCAGCGGATGCACAAGACTACTCTACACGCCGGCGTGTGTTTGTGTGTGTATGTGAGTCGCGTGTTTATGTAAACGAATAATGAAGTTTGTACGTGCCACCCTGAGTTGCCTACCGTAATTTTAGGTTTAAATAGTATTCATCGTTTTAGCCGTATTGCTACAAATCTTCCTAATATAAAAATGTGTAATTTAATTGTGTGAAGCCAAATCGGGCGTTGGTATTCGCACAGAACTGGCCCAAGCAACAGTTCCTCAAGTAACATTCTTTATAGAAATCTTTTAACATATCGCGCACAATAGGAATGCATTTCTAGAATGTATAATGAGAAGTAATAAAAAAAAAGTGTCCGTTTATCTAATTATATACCCCACTGCAACACGTACATTAGAATAGCTATTTGTCACTAGTTTTTTTTTTGTTTTTTTTTAGTTTTTTTTTGCTTTTTTTTTTGCTTTTTTGGGGGAGCTTGACAACCAGGTACTTTCACCCAAAAACAATTAGAAAGGGAAATGAATCATTTATGTCATGATGAGGTCGGGCATTTCTAGTAGGAAGTAACAACTAGTGGGAACGATTTGTGAAGAAGGAAAAGACAGGATATATAGAAGGCATAGGAACAGAGTGAATTGGAATAGAAAGCTTCTGCTCGACAGAAAAAGATTAGCACTTAATAAACACACGATCAGCATCGCAAATATGCTCTTTATTAGAGAGAGGACAATATGGAGAGGAAACCAACGAAAAACGAAAATGAGAGGAAGATAATAGAGTATGACTTAAGAACGCAGACGAATGATGAAGACAACGACAGAACAACAAAGTGAAGGAAAGTGAGAGGACCACCGATTGGCAGGAAGACTAGGTTGAACAGGCAGATAGAAATAACAATTATTAAAAAAAGGGGAAGCGTATATACCCGATACCATAATCTGAGATGAAAACTTTTACACAGCGGAAGGAGATTAGAGGATGGGATTCTTTTTCGCTAGTTGGACACATTTTTTTCCTCCGTGTCATTTCACTAAGGCATGTGAATATTAAGGAAAACCACTTTCGCCATCGGTTACTCGGATGTATGCTATAATTTAATCCTCTTCATGTTTATTTTGTCGATTTCACGCGGTCGCTTATCGGCTCTTTATTATACACATAAACAGTTGAAGTCAGATTAAGATCGTTCTGCTGCTTAATTTTCTCTTTCAAGATCTATTTTCAAACTAGCCAGCTGTTATAACTGAGATACAATCCAGAGACACCGGTAAAACTATTTTTAAAAGAGATTCCGTAAGAAAAATTAAAATTTTGAAGTTGTATATATTTATCACTTAAGAGATTTATTACAATATTGTTAAAATGGTAACGGTATAACAAAGAAAATGCATATATAATTTTAACAATCTTAATAATAATTAAAAAGCCGAGATAGGAATATAATTTTGTTAGCGTATACGAATGCTCGCTGATTTTTACCATAGTTCGCATTTCTCTAGCGGGTTCATATTTGATCCTAACGGACAATTAAATACGTCCGAAAATTCCCGCATGTTCGACACTGATAACTGAACTCGATACACTGACGGAGAGTGTACATCCCTCTGGATCAGTTGAAGAGTAAGTTCAGGAGTACTTTCTGTACACCATACCTAAAGAATACAAAATTGTTTCTTCCTTTTTAAATAAACAGCTTTTTCACATTTTTTTAATTTTTTTTTTTTTTTTTAAATTAATAAAAACCACAATAAACTAAAATAAACATCCGTTTGTTTTTCTTTCTTTCTTTACTAGATTAAACTACGCGCATCTTAACGTCAGCGCGTAGTGTACAAATTCATTTTAGTTTTCGTTAATTAAAATTAAAAATTATTCTCAGTTCACGTACCTGGGCAAAACTGATGAAAAATAACTGATTTTGCGTATAATTAACACCTGGTAGTCGCGGTTCAACTGTTTGTTTTTGAATTTCTCTCAAGTATGCATGATATGACGCCTTAAGTCCACCGTTATCAGCTATATTTTCGCCTATAAAAGTTTATCAGTTAATTAGATATATATATATATATATATATATATATATTTTTTTTTTTTTTTAAATGCGAAACATATAAAGCTTGAGAGTAAATATTTCATTTTCACGAATTATCTTTTATATCCTAGAAACATGTTTCACGCTTCTTCTACATTTTTAGCTCAAAACACTTAAATTTTTATATATATACTATACATTTGCATCAAGCCCTAAAATAATGTGTTGAAAGGAATAACGAAAACTGGATAAAGAAAAAAAAATCATTTTAGGAACGATACGGAGAGAATCATTAGTTAAATGAAAATATTAAGCGGACATAGAAAGTCAAAAAATCTTCATCTAAAATGAGGACCACTTACTATTAACTGTAATAGGCATGTGTCTCAAATTAAAAATATTTACATTTAAAGCTCAAGAAAGAGGGAAGGTAAGTAGACACGAACCGTTTTTAGAATAAATGAGCGCTATAATGAAAATGAAATGGTCGAAAAAGAATGAAAATCGGATGATTGTAATAAGAAAAATAATAGGACGTCTATAAATTTTATTCAGTTGGGAAGTTAAACGTGCAATTAAAAATCTAAAGGATGGAAAGACAGTTGGTCCTGACAGGATGTGGGGCGAGCCGCTGAAGGTACTTCGCAGCAGCCCCACTGCTCTAAACCTCTTAGTCGGCTTCTTCAACTCCATTTTGTCCACTTTGAAATGTCCCGAGCAATTAGCTGAAGTACACGTTTATTACACTGCCAAGGAAGATCGATGTAGCCGAGTGCAAGGACTATCGCACAGTAAGTATTATGTCCCACGTTTTGAAAATTTTTCTCAAGATCATCCGCTTTCGTATTTATGAGAAATGCGAGGAAAACTTTGGAGCTGATCAATTCGGTTTCAGGAGCGAATTCGGCACACACGAGAAGCAGTATGTTCATTGAATATCTTAGCTCAAAGATGCCGCGATGTGAACCATTATCTTTATTATTGTTTCATAGACTATACTGTAAGGCCTTCGATTGCGTCAGACACGGAAAATTAATGCAGACCCTAAAAGATGTTGGTACAAGTCATAAGATCTAGGGGCTGATTGGGTCACTGTAGTAGTAGTAGTCCGTAGCGAAGGAGTCGTATCCAGAGAAATACCAATTAAAAGAGGTGTGCGCCAAGGATGCATATTGTCACCTCTGTTGTTTAAAATATACTCTTTGGAGGCAATTTTCAAAGAAGCGCGATCACTGAAGACAATGTGGAATCTAAATCGATTCAGATCGAGTATCGAACATTAGGGGTATGCCGATGACACTGTTCTAATCGCTGACAACATTGATCTACTCCAGAGTATATGTTATAAAGAGTAATAACAGTTAGCAGCTCTTACGGTCTCCAGATAAACATCAATGAAACAAAATGGATGATGGGATCGACAGGG
The DNA here is from genome assembly GCA_039619475.1 of Icerya purchasi. Lineage (NCBI taxonomy): Eukaryota > Metazoa > Arthropoda > Insecta > Hemiptera > Monophlebidae > Icerya > Icerya purchasi. Next base: position 94,613,339 of record CM077115.1, read on the forward strand.
AAATCCGAAGAAAGGATCATTAAGAAGAAGAAACAGAGGGAGAATAAACCTTTACCAGAGACGTAAAGTTCGGTAAATAAATAAAAAAAAACAAAATTATAGATACAAGCAAGTATTATTAGTACGTCGACGAAGTCACAGGTTACACAGTTAGTTTAAAATAAAACAAAAAATTTCTTTAAAAACAGCTGTTATAGAAAAAAAATATTCCACAATAAATAAAAAATTTCAATTTAAATATTATCCCATACATGTACATTACAATTTAGTATTAAAAATACAAAATAGAAGTAACAATAACAACAATAAACCATGAATTACAAAACATATTAATCTATTTTATCATTTTGTAAAATAATTTCACTGAAGGCTTATTCAATTGATTCTAAATGTGTACAGAATTGAAGTACACTCACTGCACTGCTTATATTTTAATTCGGTTGACACCATCATTAGTGCTCAGTGGAGAATACCAATAATATTCTTACGGCCTAGGTGTATTTTATTTTTTCACGCAAAGAGACAATTGCGTTAGTTGAGAATTCGATGGGATGGCAATATTTTGAAAAACATAGTGAGCTTTTGATTTTCGAACATATGCTTTTTTCTTAGTTCCGTTGCTAAAAATGTTCGTGTCATTAAAACGATGTTGCACTTGTAATAATTTTAATTTCTTCTTTTAAGAAATTTGCTGCTATTCGTCATTCTAAGGAAACAAATTATTAATTCGGTTCTACTTTATTGTACGATATATTTCGAGTTAAATATATGCCTGGAAGGACGAATAAAATTGATTTTAATATACTCTGAAATACCTATATTTCTTTTTTATAGAATATTTTTACTTTTAGTACATTATGATCAAATTTTTAGAGTAAATTATAAAGTTGATATATATTTTTTTAAACTATTTTACCAGAAATTCAATGAAAAATTAAAATCGCAATTAAAAGCAATCTGCCTATTTTTCTTATATTTGATATGAAGTTAGTAAAACTTTTCTAAAAAATCATTCTTAGTCAAGTTAATAAATTTATGTCGGAAAAGATTAAACATTAATACAATGAATAAGTAACAAAAAAAAAAAAAAAAAAAAAGAATAATAATATACGAGATTGGATGAAGGTTATCTGGAGATTTCGTATTACATCACTTCTCAAACAAACATTAAACATTACTACTAACCTTCTTAAAGAGCTATCGACGGTAACAGTTCGTGAGACGCAGATCATTCCGATTTTAAATCGACTTCTATATTTTACGGGGCTCAACCTCTAAATCCTCTCTTTACAAACTTGACATTTTATAAAATTCTCCTTCTCATCGCTGATAATCTAAGGTTTCGTGAGCAACTGTTTAACTCCAGATACGGAGAATTTAACTCCTGCCTTATTCATACGAAGAAATGTTCTGGCTGACAAATATTTGCCGCAATATTGTGATTATCAGAGTTCTCTTCTTTATCGAAACTACAATATTAGCACCTCTTGGAGATTTGCTTTTTTTTTTTTTTTAAATGCCTTTATTACCAAAAGGAGGTTCGTTTTTTGTTTTTTATTTTTTATCATAAATATTGCGCTCTTCAAATTCCTAAATTTCCATCTGTTTATTTCGCGAAGTAATTTTTCATTAATACGAGTTAAGATAAATATTAACATTTCATTGATACGAAAAATTAGAGATACATATTTCAATATGCTTTTCGTTAACTCCGTGCTATTTAAAATATTTACAAAAATGGTGCTAAGTTTCCAAGTATCAATAAACGTTCCGATTCTGCCTTCATTATTTAAGGCATCGTAGTCAAAAAGTAAGGACTCCCGCCAGAGGCATCTCCGTTTTTACTGTTGAGCTATTGACCATTGATAAGGCCCTTGATTTTATTTTAAATGTCCCCTTAATCCTAAAACTGAACACCCGATTTTCTGCGTTAGCTTCAGTGCCCTACTTAAATTAAAGCATAGAGCTGCTCACGAGATTAAAGCTAAAGGTATATTTAAATTATTGACGAGGTAATTTACATTTCGATCCCCTTCCTCCAGCCATCACAAAAAACGCCGCTGCTAACCTAATTATAAATCGCAGTAAAAATGCACGATGCGAAACTCCTTTTTCTCGAATTATTAACTCTATGCATATCTTCACATCGTCTTCGTCACTGTAGAGCGACATTCAGAAGCATATTGCTAATGATCGAGTACGTGTGTGCAGGAGTGTTTGCACCTGTTACCGCGATTCAGCGATTCTTTTACATTAAGGTGAACGAATCACTGAATCGCGGTAACAGGTAGTACAAATCCGGTGTACAGAATAAGAAAGATAATTTTGTTATAACCGAACTGTACAGTAGTAATCACTGAAAATAACCATTAACACATTTCCTTTAGTCGTATATAAATGTTACATAAGGTTTTTAGAAATTCTGAAAATTAATCTAGAATATTTGAGAAACGAGATAAAGATTAATATGTTTATTGTTATAACCGATGTGTGTGTGTATGTATGTGTGTGTGTAAGCGCGCGGTAAAACGATTAACTAAGAACCCACTGTGTTAGCGTAAAGATGCAAAAATCATCATATTTCACCAATGACATTTATTCCAGGAATTGCGAAGATTATTGTTGCATAATGATATAATACTGAAGGCTCTAAAGAAGATGAAAAAGATTAAATTTGATTTTTTTTTTATCTTTATCTTTATAGAATGAGTAAAAAAGAATTCATTTTTTCGGATAAATTTATTAAGGTCTTCATTAAGAATAAAAATAAATCATAAACTGGACAAACTTCCGCGGAAGGTAGATAATATAGCAAATGAAAACGAAGATAAAAATTGTTCGCAATTGCACACATTCATGAAAAACACATACCTAATGTTCTTAACCCGCTGATATTTTTACCGTTGATTGTGTGACTTCCATATTGTGAAATAAAGCATTCCATATTGCTCTTGAATCGTTTAATCGTATCATTGTTCCACCACTGATGCATATTGCCGCTCTTATCGTATTTTCGTCCTAAAATCGCAGTAATCGATAAAACGTGTTAAACATTAATACAATTAAATAAAATTCCCGTTATTACAACTACCGTTTTCTACGCTTGGACTAAACTTAACGATTTTCTAATCAAGCACGTTTTTCTCTAATTATTCTGCATTGTAACTTATGATATACAAGTACAATAACTGCATTATGTTAAATCCACTTATATTATACATACGTGCAATGCCACCGTGGCCCTCAGCTTGTACAGGGTGTATTTTTACTGATGATTGTTTACTTTTTAGGAGAACAAGATTCGTGTTATTTAATTTGGAGCGGTTAATATCGTTCGTCAAATTAGGTAAAAATTGTTTTGACGTGTTTTCAAAAGGGAACGACGGTTTATTAATAATATACAAAAGTTTTTTTCAATCGAGTTAACATTACCGAAAAGCATGCATGGAAAGGACTGTCTCTCTCGTATCTTTTTCTCCCCTGCCATTTAAACCGAGTACAAAGTGTGTTATCTTCCAATCATTGGTAACTCCCATCTTAATAATCTTTTCTTATGCTCTACTTTCTACTTCTGGATCTGGCGCATCTAATCGAGCTTCTTCATCGTTATTTCGTACATCACTCTACCGTTTTTTATCAATCTGTTTCTTTCTAAATTATACGTATGCACTCTATACAGTTAATGATTGATTTTTCGACTGCACAAAAATAGATTCAAATAATAAAAATAATCAGATTTGATTAAATCTAGTATATTAACCAGGTGACGGTTTTAGAGGCATCTTTTAAGAGTGAAAAGTATTTGAAACTGATTTAGAGCACTCCTCAATAATGGCGTTTTTTCAAAATTTAATTGAAAATTCAAAAAATGAAATTCTACGTTAACGAGAAAATTCGAGCGCACTGTAAAATACGCATTTACCTTGGTCATCAAAACCGTGAGTTAACTCGTGGCCAACTACGACACCCATAGCCCCGTAATTTAACGCTAGTAATTGGTCTTGATCGAAGAATGGTGGTTGCAGAATTCCAGCCGGAAAAACTATGGAATTTTTACTCGGAGAATAATATGCATTAACGGTGGATGGACTTAAAGCCCAGCTATGAAACATAAATGAAACAAAATCAATTTTTAACACAAGTCTAAAAGAAACATACTTAGAAAAAGCAAAACGGACTATCACCGACTGAAACAAAATTTTTAAAAATTATTGCAGCAATGTTTCACAAATTAATATGTTTTTTTGTAGTTATCCGGTTGTCGACAAACATTTGAATGCCGAAAACGTTACTTATTATTTAAGGAATTTTTGTTATTTGTTTTTCCAGCAAGTTTACATTTAGTGGGGTTTTCTTTTTTTTTTTTTTTTTTTCGATTTTTATTTTGAAACGTGCAGAGTAGCTTTACTTTTATTGATTTAAAGAATCGCCGAGTATTTCATTACTGTTAAAATTATTTGTAAATTTTCTTTCAGTTAAAACCGTATAGTTGTGAAAAATGTTTGTTTATAACCGATTATCTTTTCAAAGCGGTATTCATTTTGATAAAACAACATCTCTGAAGATAAATGGGGTGAATAATTCATCGGAAACGTAAAACGTAAACGTGTATTTTTTTCCAATCGTGTGATTTTAATCGAAAATATCACACGACATTATTTAATATTGTTTTATGAAAATTTCATTTTAAAACTGATCTGATAAAACTTCTTTATTCATATTGTGGAATGCTAGGATGCATTAAAATTTCAAAAAAACAGATTACAATTGAAAAATTGTTCGATTACTCCGACAAATTAGTGTAAAGGTCTTCAGAATGTCATGTTACAATTGAAAAGGTGAAAACATTGCGTACAGTAGACGGAATTATTTCTAAAACTGCAGTAAACTCAGACTACTATTTACGCTAGTAAAGAAAGTTCAAAAAAAAAAAAAAAAAAAAAAAAGAAACCGATATGTTTGATGCAAAAACTAAACGCACCTGGATTTATTGACTGGTGAATCCAATTTATGCATATCTTCAATGAGATCATTTAGAAAAATCCGCAAATTGTTTTCAAAGTACTGATCCGGTTTAATGACTAGATTTTTGTATTGCTCGTCTAATTCTTTCGGAACTAAAATGAAATCTGGAAATCCTAAAAAAAGAAAGAAAAGAAAGATGTAAAAAATTACAGTCCAGGATGTCAAATATTGTGAAATTAAGGTTCATAATACATTAAGTTAAACGACATCGTTGATAATAATAATGACGTAAACGACGGTATACCTATCATATCTGAAATTGCATCGGCCTTTTCTTCAGCTAATCTTATTGTTTCTTTGTCCATCCACTTTAGGTGTTTAAAATTATCTTTAAACGCTCTTTTTATGTTTCTAATCATTTCTTCAGCCTATAAAAAAAGTAAACAAACCGGGAGGGTTAATTAAAATACCGTAAGCTGTTTTTGCGAATAAATTTTTACTAGTGTAACTTGTTGCAATTAGTCATCTAAATACACCATTGCACTTTAATTGTACACATATATTCGAAGATTAAATCAATGCAGTTTTGATAAGGTAGAGTATTTCTTTGTTGTTTAAATTACATATTTTTCATTTTTGAACAGTTGACTCTATCTCTTGTTAAAAAAGCGAATACTTATATAAATTTAAAAAAAAATAGTGAAACAAAAATAAATGCAGCTATTCGTTGTTAAATAAGGAAGATGTAAACGCTGCCCTGACTTAAAATATTATTAAAACATAAAATTGCAAAATAAACAATTGAAAAAAAATGGGCAGAGACCTCCCTCAATGCCGCCCTGTCCTCATCTTTCACTCCTTCTCACTCTCGCTGCAATACATGGTCGCAAATGTGTGCGCATGTATAAATAAATTGAATACCATATTTTTTTCAGAATATCGGAAATTGCGAAGTTAAGCCCCGCGATGTATTAAAACAATGACGGAAATAGAGCGGTCAATTGATTTTTTTCGGCTGTCTTATATTTTCAAAATTTTTCCGTTGTGTGGAATGAGATAAGTTTCAAACCTGCCATTTCTGGTTTGGTATTAGGTTATCACTCTACTTACATATTACATACAGAGTGTTCTGAAACTAATTCAGGAAATTTGTTTTAAGTTATAAAGCTCGTAAAAATGAACAAAACAGCCCCGAAGGAAAAATCATTCGGGCGAACGTTTAATTAGTTATAATTAATTTAAGACTACGTTGTGATAACCGTTGATTTGAAAAAATGCAACGAATTGCGTTGAATTTTTACTTTACGACTACATTTAATACATATTTTACTTCTTTTCAATACTCAATTTTTATTTCAAAACATATTGAATCATAACAAAAAAAATATTTATTTTTTCATTACAATGAATAAATTAATTATAACTAATTAATTGTTCGCTCAAATGATTTTTCCCTCGGGACTTTTTTGTTTATTTTGACAAGTTTTATATCGTAAAACAAATTTCCTAGATTAGTTTCAGAACTCCCTGTATATATATATATATATATAGATAGATATATATACACACATTTAACTCGAAGGTAATGAGAAAATCTGTTACGTTTTGTGTTATGTTTTTAAAATATTTACTTTATGCTCACATTTTTTGAAACGAAAACAGAATGCAATGACTGTTAAAAACAAACGACCTAACACCGCATCAAACCAATGTATGTACCATTTTTATATCGATTATACACAACGTTTAAAAACGACATGGTCAACTAAAATCGACTCTTCTGTAAGAATTATAGGAATGGGTTAATGCCTATATTAAGGGCGAGCCCCCCGCAAAAAAAAAAAAAAGAATTATAGAAGACTGGAGGTTTAAGGAGAGTCTCCATGGACAGATCTATAGATGTATATATTAACGAATAAAATAAAATTGAACAAAATTTAATATTGTTTCTTAAAAATTAGACACACGAATAGGCATGTACACAAACACACACACACACACACACACACACACACACATATATATGAAAAAAATGTACTTTTCTGAATTAAATATAATAATAATATTAAATTTGATCCAAGATTTTGAAAAAATTATCTCCTTGCGGACATTTTGAGTATGAAAAGAGAATTATTTTTATTTTTAACACGCCTGCTTTACTTAATTTAGAACTAAAAATGGCTAACCAGTGAGAAACTAAGAAAGCATTTATTCCACTCGATAACGACTGCAAAGTTATATCAAATATCAAATATTTTGATTATAAAATTCCACACGTGCGTAAAAAAACGCGAGCAGTGGAGTTCAATAGATGGGCACGAGAAGAAAATATTATAAAAAGTAAAAAAAAGCTTTTATATAAACTTTTAAACTTAAAATTACAATATTTTTTGGTATATTTACATCAAATAAGCCTATCAAATAAAAAGAAACAGATTATACATAAACAAATGAAAACAACTTGAAAAATAACTGTAAATGAGTATGCACAGCCACATTTCATTCATTGAATCCTCACATTTTACATTTCATACATACATTCAGCCACCATAATATCCCATCATAAGTGTACGTTCATACCAAAAGTCGCGAAAGTATTTTAAGCACACACACACATCCACACATACTGCAACAAATTTAAAGTATTGGAACAGTTAATTTTTCCCATTTTTATTTTTATTTTCTTTTATTTATTTATTTTTTATCTATTTATAAATCTGTTTATTTGTTTTTCAATTTATTCATTTATTTATAAAGTACTAGAACATAAGTATATAAGGTCAATAATTTACGCCTGTATTTGGAATTATTTAGTAAAGTTTTTACATCTGCCGGTAAAGAGTTATGCATAACAGCTTCAGCATACTTGAATTCTTGTATGAAATTTATAATATTTGGGAATCTGGGCGTAATAATGTTTAGCAGACCTAGTTGAACGAGATTTAAAAGCAATCTTAAATTTGCTCCTATTTGCAATCACGTACATAAGTAATTGTAATTTATATATATATATATATATATATATATCATTTAACTTCAGTAACGGAATAAGTGAAGTATTTTAAATATCGCGATTTATAATTTTTTCGAACTGCCTCCTGCAGAGTTTTTTTATGGGTTTTAAATGACATTTAGCAGCACCCTCTAAAAAAATGATACCATATGAAATGACCGGTTGATATTAAATTCTACGTAATGATAGGGCGGAAAATATTGCGATAAATAATAGAATAAAAAAGTTAACTTCCTTATTTTACCAGCGATAAACGATGGGTGCAAAACCCAACTTAACTTACTGTCAAATCGTATACCTAAATATTTAATATCCAACACTCTATCAATTTCCAGATTACTTGCAATTTTGAGATTTACACTTGCACTGGACAAGTAATTATGAGAACTATATAACATACACCTACATTTAGTTTTTGATAATTTTTCAATTAATCTATTACAGTTTAACCGATCAATTACAGAATCAATTCCCGATTGAGCAAGATTTTGCAGGATACCTGGGTAACGAGAATTAATTAATAAAACTGTATCATCGGCATAGTACTATTAATTTACCTGAGACGTTCAGATCGCATAATTCATTTATATAAATCAAAAATAGGAAAAGAACCAAAATGCTTCCTTGCGGCATCCCGAAGTTCTGAACCACTTCATTACTGTATACATTGTTAATTTTAGTAATCTCCTAGCCCGTAGGTAAGATTTTAACCAATTTAATGTAAACCCTCGAAAACCTGCATTTTCAAATTTAAGAATTAACAGTTCATGATTTACGGTATCGAGTGCCTTTTTTATGTCAAAATAAATGGTAGCAGTGTATCTAGCTGCTTCTAAGTTTTCTGTAATATGAGATACATGTTCAAATAGAGCAGCATCCGTTCTCCAGTCTATTAAAAACCAGTATCGGTTTTTACTGAAATAATTAGTCGCCGTTAGATAATTCATCGTTTTCATTTTGATAGAGTGGGAAGAATGCATATGGGCCTGTAATTAAAAGTAGAAGATTTTTCACCACTTTTATAAACTGGTACAATAACCCCCAATTTAAGGATTTCAGGAAACGCTCCCACAAAAACAAATTCATTAAATAAAAACATTAACGGTCGTACAAAGAAGTTTAAGTTTTCCTTTAATCCAATCCAAATGATGATTTATTCGGTACGTACAAAGCTGCATTCCTTACATCATCGTAAGAAAATTTTCTAAATGCAAAGGAATCTTTATAAGCTGTTGTCTCAATAATTTTATTCAACACTGTCGTATTGCTACAGAATTGATCGTTGCTTACAATGTTACATACGCAATCTTTAAGGTAAATATTAAAGTAACTTGCTGCTATGTCCTCATTACCATCCACTGATAATAAATTATTTATATTTATTTGTTTTAATCTATAGACGTCTTTTTCAATAGTTTTATTTATAATTACCCGATACTTTTTTTTTGCTTGCTTTGATATTTATTTAGAATGTTATTGTAACAATCAAACTTAGCTCTCCTTACTGCCTTTTGGAGTTTTTTTGAGATAGTTTTAAAGATTTGTCGTAAATTTTCATCTGAAGGATTTATTTTTAGGCGACGGGAGATATCTCTTTTTTCAGACGACAGTTGGAGCACAATATTATTAACCCATGGGTTTCGTCTACGCCTCTGTCTAGTAGTTTCTAATACTCTATTGCACTTGTAGATAAAGTCTGTGATATTATTTGAAATGGACCAATTAAATTTTTCATTTACGGATGCATGACTGGTAAATAAATACTCAATATTCCAACTCAATATAATTAAATTTTTTTTTATAAAAGAAGTAATGCGAACCTTCAAGAGATAGATATATAAGCCATTAGAGAGAGTAAATTCAGCCTCTAAACCCATATAAAATGTTATTTTAACGTATCCGTGCATTATTAGGACTCTTTAATATGTCATTCGCCGATTTTTATTACCGAATTCATTCTAAGGTGGTCTAACACAATACTGACGACAATCTGATTAACAGAATGCCATTTGGTGCGTTTTTTAGTTGTTTTTCATTTTTCATCTTACTGGGCTTGTCAGCGTTGGAGATTATACATCAACAAGAAAAGCGTAAGGAAAGAGAAAAAAAAATCACGACAGTTATTCAGGGAAGATGGAGATGGCGACAGCTGTTAAGATGGAAAAGTAAAAGAGGCAGTCGCTAGAACTTGTAAAACTGGTAGTCTACGGTAAAATAAAAACATGATCAGAGGAGGAAAAAGTGCTAAAGAAAAGAAAAGTTTTTATGTGGCTTTGTACTGGTGTGATAAAGTTTACTCGCGTTGTGTTCAATTGTCCGTGAAAATTCATCTTTGTTATTATCTGCTTTTATTTTTCTTTCTATTGTTTTATTCCTGTTCCGTCGTCATTTAATTTTCTGAATTTATCACTAGTTTAAATTCATACCGGATTCGTCCGACAGGGGGAGGTAAGCCTACCCAGGGATTCTTCTCGTTCTGTTTCTAAAAGCACTAACAACACTGATGTACAAATTAAAACTACTAAAAAACTAATAAAACTATTCAACAATTATCTCCTCCGATTTCTCCAGTTTATCTACTTCGAAAGGCAATCATTTTTCAGTAAAGAATATATTAATAAGTCAGTCGACATGGATATTTCTATTACTTCCAATAATTCTCCTCCAGCTAGCTTTTCAGGTGTATTGAATAAACACAACCTTATTACCGGCACTTTTTTCGAGTGCTGTATTGGACAAATTGTCTTAGTCGAAAATTTTGGGGAGTGAAAAAAATACTGCCCAACTTCATATAGCATTATTCAGGAAGTTTTATAATAAAATCAGTGATATTTCTCTCATCTCTCGTTTCGGTAAAAATTTAATTCAATTAAATTTTTTTTCAACGGCTGCTGCTAATAAATATTTGCTCTCCGACGACTTCCATCATTTATTCCTCAATTCCTCTTAATCTGATTTGGTATAGTCCGTAATTTTATTCGAATGCCTTTTTATTTCCTCGAAGCGTGCGATTCTTTATTCCAATCTTCCGACCTCTGGCCTCTTCTTTCTTTCTAGTACCAACACCATCCTTACACTCCTATTGTAGTTTCTCTGTGAGCTTCTTTTATTTTGTCAATTTATAATCTTTCCTAACATCACTCACAATTCCACGCGTTGAATTAGGTCCACTGCTGATGTGTTCCTTTCCCACTAAAAAAAAAAAGAAGGGATAATATAATTTAACAAATAATACGATAAGTGACGGTGAGCAAAACGAGAATAAAAAATGTGCAATGTGAAGTGAAATATTAAGAGACAGTAACTCTGAATAAAGAACTGATTTTTCAGAGGGCAGAAATGAACGCTCGAAAAAAATGTGATTAACATCACACGTGACTATTTGACGAAGCAGGAGAGACATAGAGCGGTAGGAATGATAGAGGAACGATAAAAGGCCAAAACGAAGATGACAAAGTGAGCAAATAAGAAAGCGAAGAAAGTGTAGAAAAACCCCTAAACGGCCCCGGTGTCGGATAAGGGTGAATATGGATGTAATGAACCAGATTTTTAAGGGAAATATTATGGAAAGACTTCTAGTTTTAAAATTACATATCTTTTTAGATATATTTTTTCGATTTAATGCCGGAGTATTTCTATACATTGCAAGGACAAAAACTACGCCACCAGTATTAAAATGTATTAAGCTAATTGTTACTGTAATTTGTCTTCTCATTATTGCTATTGTTGTGTTTTTTTTTACAAATTGAATAACAACTTACATAATATTTCGAGTTTCCTTCAAATGTCGCTTGAACGTAGAGTGAACCTAAAGCGAAACCAAAATTTTCGTTAGTATTGGAAACGCAAGTTCTCCATCGTTCAGTGATTTCAGCGACACCAATGAAAACGCTTATGTATCGATCGAGAGCCTTCCGAAATTTACTCGATAAATATGGCACCAGAGATCGCACTGTGTGCCATATTAAATAATTATGAATCGTGCTGTAACGAAAAAATTAGAATAATTATTAATGTACGGCAATTGAATTAGCAAAGATTAAGTGTTTACTGAACGTTAAGTACTGAGCAGATTTAAAGTTTTATACATATATATATATATATATACAATTTACTTCACCGCATCAAAATTTAAATTTGTGAGTATTTTGGAAAATTTTTAGAAGTCACTAATAAGTATAAATTTAAAGCGCTTTATTCTAAAAACAAATACTCCTGGATATAGTGATTAGAACAGTAGCTCGGTTAAGATCAGCTGTTATAATATTCCGGCTGAAGCTAGGGAAAAAAAATTAGGAAAAAACAAACACTCGATATGGGACATGCGATTTTTTCCATTCGTCTCCTATTCATTTTAATAATAATCAAGGAAAACGGACTTCTTATTAAAACAAAAAAGCGAATTTTTATTTATCTGATTTCAATTTTTTCAAAATCGTTTTTTATATTTTTTTTTCTTTTCCTCCTTTATTAATGCACGAAAAATAATTAAATAAATGTTTTAATTAAGATTTTATTTTTGTTTAATAAAATATTAAGCCTTTACAACTTATAAATTTTATTTTTCCTATAACTCATATCCTCTTTCTATCATCTTGCCCCCCCTGGCTCATCGGCTGGCGACGCCCTTGAATCAACGACTACTAAAATCCTATAGAATAGTCTTGGTTTAATGAGAATATACAGACAAAGAATAAATACACAGTTTCCAAACAATGTTACAGAGCTTTTTTTTTTTTTTTAAAAAAACATTATAGAAGTGTTTGCTCAAAAATACAAGACTTTTGCAATTTTTAAACAAACTTAAGTATTAATCGATAGTTTGGTTATTCTTATTCTGTTCTTCGTCGCAATAAATCACAAATTGCAGCATTTATTCAACAGTCATGTATTGTAAAAATTTATATTATTATTGTCAGGAAGTTCAATCATGTATGTACCTACTTTTATAATATAACTACTATTAAATAAATCAAATTTAAACACGCGAACTTTACATGAGTAACTGTATAACGGAACTCATAAAATAATTGAACTCCCTTATAATATTCCTGGGTTTGCGAAAGTATATAAATATATATAAATATATATATATATATATATAAATATAATGTATATATAATATATATTTATGCATGCAGACATTATTTTTATATTAATATTTTATTACTAACAAACGGAATGAAATAACATTTACATTTGAATGCGTAACTTAAAGACATTCAATTAAGTGACCAAATGAACTACTTTATATTTCTGGCTAATAAAAAAATAATCCAAAAAAAGTAAGAATTATTACCGATATTATTACTTAAAGCAAACATTACATTTTATTTTCATCGTTTTCCTTTTTCAGATAAAAATTTAACAGATCATCTAACTGACGCAAGTAATTTGGTGCCATTACCATCACTTCTTCATCCTTCGTTATGGTACGATTAATTTTCGAAAATGATGAATTAAAATATTTTTGCCACGATATCTAAAACAGCAAATGTTAATACTTTAGGAGAAAAAATAAAGAAAAAAATCTTTTGCATATCAGTTTCATTTGGTGTTTTTGTATAATTATATGTATCTCGATCCGATTTTGCATTGTTCATCTTCCTATTGCAGTAAACTGTATGTACTTATTTGTGTTTTTTTTTTTTTTCTTTCTCTAATGTAAAAAATCAAGCTATTTCTTTAATGATTTTTCGTAAGAGTATCTGAGTCTTTTTTCAAAGATTATCTAAGTTATAGTTTAAATGTAAATAAATCCATGCTTGTTTGCTAATATTTATGGATATAAAATAAATAAATACCTCAATGACAAAAATAAATATAAAATAATTTACATTAATAATTTAAAGTAATTTACTTTAATAATTTAAAGTAATTTACTTTAGAAACGTTATCAGGCATAGCCCATCATCAGCTAACAATACAAAGTATACTTAATTAAAAGTAAAAACACACCGCAGAAAAATAACGAGACTACATGTGTACACATACGAAAATAATAGGCGGATTAGAACTACAATCAAAGGCGGAAAATTGTTAATAATTAAATCAAAGACTGTAAAATATATAGAAAAACACAGGCGGCATTTTGTTTATAAAATAATAACGAACTTAACCGGCAAAATATTCAAAACAAGTGTTAAGTTTCTAAAAGAGGGTAAATTTTAATATCAAAGAGAGGGTTTTAATATTCGGTATCTGATCGTTTAACAATTACTTTTAAATGATCACATACCGAATAATAATAATCCTCTTTTTAATATAAAAATTCAACTCCTTTTCGATTTTTGTTCCGCATGTTCTTAAAATTTGCTTTGAATATTTTGTCCGTTAAATCTGTTGTTATATTGTAAATAATTTTCCGCCTTTGATTGTAATTCTACCGCTATACATCCACCTTTTATTTTCATATATATATAATTTATAGTTTCAATATTTCTATGCAGTGTGTTTTTAATTTTAATTGAATATACTCTGTATCGTTAGCTATTGATAGGCTATGGCCAAAAACGTTTCCAAAGTAAGTTACTTTAATTTATTGAAGTAAATTATTTTATACTTATTTTTGTTATTGAGGTATTTATTTATTTTATATCTATAAGTTGTAGTTTGTAAAATTATAATGAAAGTGTGTTAAATTATTATTATAAACCAGTAAAAATTGGGTCACTATCGTTTGAGTGTAATTGGCTAGCCGTAGAGTTAGGTGTAGAATGAAGTGATCGGTTGATCTAGTTGACGCTCACCAAAGACGAAGATTCCGAAAACTTTTTTCGATTACCTGCTGCCTTTTTCTGCCTCCACTGTGTAAACTTGATTCTTATGTGTCGATGAAGCACATTCATTCGCAAACTTCCTTTTACATCCGTTTAAAATCCACGCTCTTCGAGCAATTTTGCATTTTAAAAAAACCAAAAAAAACATTTATAACCGATTAAATAGAGTTTTATTTGTTTATTAATTTTTATTTATTTTTTTAATTTGTTCACCGACGCGGACATAGGCCCAGAAAATGAGAATAAGAGGGGAACGAGACCGAGATCTTTTCACGATCAGAGATAGCCGACAAAAAAGAATCAAGAGCTTATAAATTACGCAAGAAGAAGGAACGAAGAGAATGAACGAAACATTCTATGGAGTGGGAATACCGTTTGTTAAAAGAGAGGAGTAAAAAGAATTTTTTTCCGCAAAAGTGACGAATAATTAAACATTACGTGATCGTGGTGAAAAATAAAATGCTAGTTAAAGGGGTGCAATGGACAATAAATAGACGGCGTGAGAAAAAAACGAAAAAAAGTTAAAGGAAGGTAATTGCAACTGAAACGCAGGCGGCAAATTACAGAGAGATTAGAGTGTCGTATAGAAGGAAAGTCAAGAAACTAGGGAAAGCGAAGAAGGTAAGGTTGAGTAGACAAAAAAAAGCAATCCGGGTTAAAGAATGAAGAGGCGTAAGAGTTAAACAGAAGTTTGAAATGAGCAGCTATAGACGGAAAGGTAATATTACAGGATGAAAAAATGGGAAGGAACCTAGCAGAAGAGGAAGATAACCGAGCGAATGAGTCAACTAACTCGATATTTCCCTCGATTCCAGCATGACCAGGAATCCAAAAGAGATCAGTTTGGATGGAACGAGAAAGGAAGAGATCGTGAATCAAGGAGCGACTAAGAAGTATAACGAAGTCGGTTGAGTGAGAAAGAAGAGCAAATGCGATAGCAGTTAATTGGATGAAGAAATGAGGAAAAATTGAAGAAGAAGTATAGGAGCTTATCATAAGTATAGATATATGTACAGAGAAAACTGAACGAACAGCGATAAGAGATAGAATTGGAGTGTTATTGGCAGAAAAGTGCCAGTAACGTAAGATGGAGGAATAAAAAAAAATAAAGGGAAGAAAAAGAAATTGGCAACCGTTTGATGAAGAAACGATAAGCTAAGCACGGGAACGTTGAGGAAACAGAGGAAGATTGTGAGATTCAGCATGCAGAGCCAGAATACAAATAGATTTTCTGGTTCGAAGGCAGAGGCGGAGATATATTTTTGGACCCGATCGAGCTGAAATAAAAGGGATCTCGAAGAATTTTCATAAATATAACAACAGTACTCAAAAACAGAACGGATAAAAGATTTGAAAAACATGAGCAGGATTATCGCGAATCGTCTCCATAATTAGTGTAGGAATGGAACTTAATGAAGTTGAGCCTCCTGAAGGAGGACACGTGTAGACGGTTCATATGGACATGGAAGAAAAACATCCAGATAACGAAAGGAGGAAGTCATCGGGATTAGGCCAGTACTTAAGACGAGGTTGATTGGGGAAGGAATAAAAGGGCGCAGTGTAACGACGACATAAAAGAGGAGATGAAAAGATTAAAGCTTTTTCCAATGAAATTAAGGATTTTTGAAGTTGGGAGATAGCTTGCGAGATATTGCGATTAGAGGAATATAT
Organism: Icerya purchasi; assembly: GCA_039619475.1. Classification (NCBI taxonomy): domain Eukaryota; kingdom Metazoa; phylum Arthropoda; class Insecta; order Hemiptera; family Monophlebidae; genus Icerya; species Icerya purchasi. The sequence continues at coordinate 94,629,767 of CM077115.1, forward strand.
CAGGATGTCGTCTGTAAAAAAGAGGGGAAAGGAATTCAAAAATAAAGAAGCAATTTTGATAAAATAAACGTTGAGTAAAGTTGGGCTAAGGCAAGAATCCTGCGGTAATCCACGAAATATTAAACTAATGATAGTATAAAAAGGAGAGGAAAGATAACAGTTCTACAAAGGAAAAGATTATTAACGAGAAAAGCAGTGCGAGCCGGAATGTTATGGAAAAGCATTAAATCAAAAGGAATATAGGGAGACTGATATTATCAAAGGCTGCAGAGTTATCAAAAAAGGAAATTTTTTATCAATAAACGGCACGTAAACGTTTTCCGGGAATATAATAATACAGTTGAGAGGGCTGTGACTTAAGCGGTAACCAAACATGTTACTAGGTAACAAGTGTTATAATGCTCGAGCCACCAAACGAGATGTTTGTTGATCGAAGTGCTTCCTGACACAGGAAGCAAGAGAAACTGGACGGAGGTAGGAAGAATTAAGTTTAGGGAAAGGGGTAACGATAAAGGTATTGCAAGGTAAAGGAGTACAACCAGAACGAAAAAAGGAGTTAATTAAGCTTAAGAATCAGAAAGATTTTTAAGAACAGAAAAGGAGATACTATCTACTCGGGGAGCGGAATCTGAAGGCAAAATAGATTTCTCAACTGAAAACAAAACAGGCATTTCTTGTACTGTAATTCTTAGGACACCGCACACAAATAGTGTACACAGAATGTTAATAATACAACAATTTGTAAAATATAAAAAGGATCAAATAAAATTCAATAACTCTCGAACCGTTTAACATATAAATTTGAAATTGTGCACATAAATCGCGCTTTTCTAAAAAAAATTGTAACCCGCAAAATTACCATGAACGGTAAAAATCTAAAAAAACGATAAAAATAAACATGCACATTAAAAGAAACTTTATTACTTAAACATAACAAATTTCTAACTTCCAAGTTGGAGTTTTGGATATTCCAAAAAAAGATCATCAACGAATAAGAATCACGTTTAAGTGGCAAAGGTAGAACAAAATACCAGTCAGCCTGCATAGGTTTTCCAGTTTGGCGGACGTCTACTCGATCGGCCGGCCAGTTCATTCTACGGCCAGTATTCGATCACGCCCGTATCAACAGTATCTGTAAAAATATACGTTAAAATTAAATTCCTCGCTGAATACTAACAAAAGATGAAAAATTTTGTAGCTCTCTTATCGTCATTTTATGATATAGAACATCTTCGTCCATTCGATTGTCATCTGAATCCATAATTTCGGCGAGCTTTTGTTCAAACTGCAACACTCGCTTCATTTGTTCATATGTGCTAATCGATTGCCCGCCAAGCAGTTCGCCTATCTAATTAAAATTTTAAAAATACTAGTGAGAACCGGTTTGAACGATTTAAAATAAAATATATTTCCGAATTAATATAATGGCCACGTACGTCTTTTCTAACGTGTTAATAATGTGGGGTAATTTACAATGTGACAATTTCAATTAATGCTGATAACTGCGAAGAAACCATTTACTTTCGGAGGGAGGGGGATTAAGAAATTTGAATAAAAAAATTTTTAAACGTAAATTTTTGTAAACCATAACTAAAGGAAACTTGTAGGTGACGTGAAGAAAGGCGATGAACAAGAAAAAAGCTAATTATACTTTTCGACTAGAATATTAAATCGATGACAATCATGAAATGTCGTATTAGGGAGGATGCGTAATAATGAATGACCCTTTAGAACACTTAATCCGCGGCTGCTAGCATTATTCCAACGGCAGCACATATATACGAGAAATACGTACTTTCTAATGAATATACATAGTTGTTTATGAGAAAGATAAAAAGTATAATACCGTCTTTCTGCATATCGAAGAAAATACTGAGCTATTTTATTTGTGACCTTTAAATAAAAGCAACAATATTAGTTTCCAGAATATCATGATGATTATTTCCAAGTTTATCTCTCAAATGTAAACAAACACTTTGAATTCGAATTACTCTGATTTTTATAGCTGTTATCGATTTCGATTGTCCGAGTTTGTATGTCAAATGTCATTTCGCATAGAACAAACTTCAATCTAGCTATTCAAACTTTTCCTTCATACATTTTTGTACGTTTCAAAAGTTTTTAGGTCGCTAATTGGCAACATCATGAACGAAACGGATTCAAAATGGGCTATTTGCGTTTTAACTACGCAGGATTATCGTTCGCTGTTTTAATTGACTGCTTTATTTTTGAAAATTGTTCTTCCTTCGGTTGGTAATTTTTAAATGTTACTTAATTGCACAAACTGCGTTTCAATTTGTCCGCGTCTTTTAGATTTGTCATTCGACTACTATTTTTCTAATTGAACTACGTTTATTGAAGTATTTTAACCGTACAGTTTTTAACCCGCCTATGAATTTCATTCGATAGGAACTTAGCCCAGAGAATACCAGAATATTTTATACATTTTTTCTACCCTGTGGATGTTTTTACATTAACGACTTTGCTACTCTTACGTCGACAGTAGTAAAATAATTCTGTAATAAAATTTCCAACACTGGGGGGAGGGGGGTAATTCATAAAAATATTTTATAACAAACACACGTATAAGATATGTTTATTTCATTTTGCGAAGAAGGCATGGTCTCAACTGAACTGACTCCTCTTTAAGAACTATAGAACGGTAACATTTGGAGGTTCAAAACATTTCCCCAAAGCGGGACCCAAAGGATCTATTAATGACAACGTCATTCTTTGGCCGACTCCCAAAATTACAAAAAAAAAAAAAAACTATCATGGAAATTTGTTCTAAAACGTAACCCCCAATAAATCATTGGCCCATTCAGTATCGAGTGTGGGGCTATCTTCCAATTCACCGGAGAATTAGAAGATAAATAGCAACGCAACTGAGAAGCACGTAAGTTGGAGCGCAGCCTAGCTTCCGTGCTACCGATCAACGTGAAGAAAAAGGTTATCAGTGGCGAAGCGAACCAAGACGACTGGATACGATTGTTCGCCAGCTGAATATTTCTATACGATGCTAATACACGCACTACTATGATACATTTGAAACTGACTATAGTCGCTTGTTATCGCGCTATAAATACAGTCCCCAAAAATGTGTTCAAATAATTCTGTCATTGTCTGGGATCGAACCGGAGACTTCCGAAACGGAAGCCAGCACTCTAGTCACTACCGACAAAACTGATTACTTGACGTTGTCATTTTTCCTTATTCTATACGAAATATAGAAGCGATAGAGCTGGAGGCCTGGAGGTGTCCCCAGACAGGGTCAAGGGGTGGGATCCCTTAAAAGGCACCAAGGACCGAGTTTATATATATAGGTGTATATATGCATGTACGAGGGTGGTTTGAAAAGTTCCGGGCCTCTCAATGAAACAAACATATTTTTATGAAAACAGCGCTTTATTTCTCAACATAGTTTCCATTTAGGCTCACACATTTGCTCCATCGCTCGGAAAGTTTATTAATACCGACCTTGTAGGTTTCTTAAGGAAGGACTCGAAAATATTCATCAACACCGACGATCACCTCACCATCATTTGCAAAATCTTTTTCCTCCGAGCCATTTCTTCAAATTGCGGAATAGATGATAGTCGCACGGTGTCCCAAATCTGGCGAATAGGACGGATCCGGAAGTAATTTGAACCTTAATTTGTTGATTTTTGCCATCGCGACCACAAAGGTGTGAGCAGGCGCATGGTCTTGATGGAAAAGGACTTTCTTCTTTGCCAAATGTCGACGTTTTGTTTTTATTTCTTCGCTTAAACGTTGAAGCAGAGTCACGTGACATGCTCCGTTTATTGTTTTATCTTTTTCAAGATAGTCGATGAAGATTATTCCGCGTGTACTCTAGAAATACTTTGTTCAAGGACAAAATCACCTTTACTTTCTTCGGAGCTGCTTGACCATTCTCAATCCATTTGTTAGACTGTTCTTTGGACTCTGGAGTATAGTGGTGAACCCAAATTTCATCAACAACGATGAATCAACACAAAAATTCGGCTGTATTGCGTTTAAAGTACTGAAGGTTTTGAGCTGAGATGTCTTTTCGGCGCTGTTTTTGCTCAGGTGTGAGCAAACGCGGCAGCCATCTTTCGCAAAGCTTGTTCATGCTCAAAACTACGTGTAAAATATGGTACACTCGTTCGGACGATATGTCTCCACCTTCAGCTAACTCTTTAATTTTGTTGCGCCGATCCTCCAGCACCATTCTGTGTATTTTTTCGACGATTTCTGGCGTAGTTGCTTCTATTGGGCGTCGTCCACTGCATGGTTCATCTTCTGTGCTCGTACGACCCATCTTAAATTCTGCAACCCAACGTTTAACGGTGCTTTTTGAAGGAGAAGATTCCTTTAAAATCGAGTTCAGATTGTATTTGTGTTGCATTTAAATCTTTTTAAAAAAATGATATTTAATCACAGCTCGTATTTTTCGGGTTTTTTCCATTTTTTACATAACATGCGACTTCTCTACTTGAAACTGCCATAAAACTGGTAATACGTTTTCAAACAAGCTGAAACGTTTTCAGTGACGCTGTAAAGGACGGAACTGCGCAACGCGCTTGATGAATTAATCCTAGTAGCGCTGTCTCTCGGCGAGGCCCGGAACTTTTCAAACCATCCTCGTATATATATAAACTCAATTTTTCGGACCTTGCCGTGAAACACTCTCTGAACCACCAGATGATAGTTCTATAATACTTATGGAAGAGCAAAATTTCAGTTTACTATGTCGATCTTAAAAATAAGAATACAGTTTCAGTTAGATATATTATATAAATGATTTAACGCTTTTTCAAAAAGGTTTTTTCATAACATTTTTTTCATATTACTCCTGGTGCAAGAATGATGTCATTAATGTAAATTATATAAAGTAATTGTGAAATGAAGTTATTCAAAACAGTGAACAAAATTATCAGTGAAAAAAATGAAGTCGTATTTGAGTGGTAATAATTGTTCACCTCAATAAAGAATATAATGCTGGCAATGGAAAAACGTAAGTGCATAATCCTACCATGTATTCTAGTTACCGAGTTACTATGCATTTAGAGCCTTGAGAGCCTCGCAATATTTACCGTACTCTATAGCAATGTATTTCAAGTTGGATATTACACGAATATTATAATTTAAGTAAATACATTTTTCTAGTGGTAATTTTTACTGATTTGAATTATGAACTATGTCGGAACATGCACGCTATGTGAAAGTCCATAGGTGATTTTCTATCGTTATTGCAGTTTTATTACATGAAATTATATTATTTGATATTACAGATGTATAGAAGAAAGTATTTCAAAAAATTTATTACATGCAAAATGTAAGAATTTTTAAGGGCATTACAGATGTATATATTATTAACTATATCGAGTAACTGCATTAGAGATATTTGAATTTAAGGTGTACAAAATTTAAAAAAAAAAAAAGAAGAAAAAAAAGGGAAAAACATTCCACTCTTATCAGTAATGGAAATTTTCGGATCAATTGTATATCAAAATTAAAATTAAAATACTCAGCCAGGAATTATTAAATTTTTATCACTCGTATTTTGTAGTATGCTGCATTGTAGTTTTTCAAGTTTATTATTACTATTACATTTTTTTTATATATTCCCGTGATCACTCTATTTGACATTCTGGACCAATAATAACATATATACATGTATTGATGTGTTGATAAGGTGTGTGGAAGGTGTATATACTCGTATATACACACTCATATATATGAATATGGTTTTCTTTTTTTTTGATATTTGCGCTCCATTTTTAATACATCGATCAGGCATATTTAATAACCTCAGTAAAAGTTTTTAACAAATCGCGTGCGGTACAATTTTGTTTTTTCTTGGACAATGATAGCTGCATTTACACTTCATTTATAACAAACAAAAAAAAAAAAAACCTTAATTTCAATGCAGTTAGAATCGATAGTTCTAGGTTATGAAACGCAAGGACAAGAATAACATTTCAGTACCTGATTGACTATTAAGCAGTTATAACAACAGTAATACAGTATCTATTAACTTTATATCTATAATTTATACGCGTGATGGCATTGTTCGTCAGACGACTATTGTGTGAAAAATAAAATAATAATATTTCAAAATTTACAAAAGTTTTAGCTTCGCATTTTTATTCTAAGAAAAATTTTACGTTATAAAACGGGATTAGAACGCATGTATTAACAAATTTCATGGAATAATAATAATAACGAAATGTTGTTACCAAACATGATTTATTATTACAATAATTTACTGCGAGGTTGAAATCGAAAGACATAAAATTACCGCCAACAAGAAAAAGGATTTATATAACTAGTCATTATGATAAAATTTATAATATACGATCAATTGACAGTAAAATAGGTAATGTAGAAGAAAGAAGTGTCGATAAAATTAATAGGTGTACCGAAGGAAATTTAAGAAACAAATTTGAGTAGATTGAAAAATAAAATAAAAAATACGGTGAAAAGAATAATATGGCGTTTTCCTTTTTAAAATTACTTCCGGAAAAAATCATAAATTTCATATTGTAACCGAAAAATATTTATTACAATATATAGGCATCGCTGTGATGGAAAATTAATTAAAATGCCTCCCCCCTCCCTCCTAGAAACTTAAACCAGTTTTAAATATCAGTTACTAAAAGGCAAGCTTCAAACCGATGCATAAATTTACTTTTGAAAATATGAAGGTGATTAAAAGAATGTGGTGAGAATTGATAATCGCAATGTTACACAAAAATAATAGTTATCATTTTATCAGTTAACGTACGACTGATGCGCGTTGTTTATTTACCTTTGTCATATATTCTAGACAAGCACCGAGCCATTTAGCGGTGTTATTATTATCCATATAATATTCCTTGCCGGGTAGGGTTAACCCACTTTGATCAATCTGCAATATACCGTCATGTGTTGAAATCAAAGATTAAAAGTCAATTATAAAACAAAAATATTAAAAAATAAATGAAATATCGAATTACCATTATAGTATGCGTGTATGTGCGCGCGTGCGTGTGCTCAGGTATACGTTTATATTTATGTATATGTATGTATGTGTATATATATATATATATATATATATATGTTATATATGTATGTAGTGTGGAATCTATACTAAACTTACTACCTGTATAATACGCCTACTAGAATTCCTGTCATCTTCCGAAACAGTCCAAGAGAATAACGCGTCCGAACTGTATATATCTTTTAATTTATAAAATGTATCTTCGAAGTTCCAGTCAGATGCAGAAATATTTTTAACCACATTCCAACCACCCACCGTTGACAGTAGGTCCAGTAACGGTTTACCTTCTAGATGTTCGATAATTTTCTTATCATCCAGGCACGATATATAATATAGCTTAGCCTTCATATGCGCGTTTAAGCTTATATTGGTTTTATCTATCGTTGCGGAAAATACATATTACTTATTTTTATACATTACTTTCCCCTCGTTTTTTTTTATTTCCAAAATTTCCTTTTTTTTTTTTTTTTTTTTTTGTTAAACTGTAAATAACTGGCGATATACCTAAAATATCTTTCAAGATCAATTCAGTCTGATATTCTAATTTACTAAATGTGTTCCACTGAGCTTTACCGGTCGGGATTGGATTCAGTCGGATCCAGTTTCCGCATGAAAACTCGTAAAAATCATCACACGGATCTATCGAACTATCTATCGATGAAAGAATATTGGCTGCGGTGTGCACGCAGGCTTCGGTCAGACAGTATTCTGTAATCAAAGAATGCAATAAGAAGCCGGCTTATAGAAATTTTTACTACACTAACGTGTTACTGGTTGTGTCGTATTAATAACTTTCTAAAAAAAAAACAAAAAAACAAAAAAAAAAAAAGCTATAAGCATGACAATTAAAATATTAAAAATATTATTTTTACGAGTCTTAAAAGCAAAAGCTTTAGCGTTAAGTTTTAAAAGAAAAACGATAACTCTAAGTAAAATGTTTTCGTTATGTTGGTGCTCTAAAAATATACGAACTAAAGTGATCCTGATCACCAACAAGTATCAGATGTTCAGGTATTTTTTAGGTGAAATTTCACTACTCCGTATTTTATCATTTTTTTCTTTCGATTTTTTATTTTCCTTCAATTCCGATTAATCATCTCGTACAATATTTTAACGTGCTTCTCCTCTTATGTGTGATATATTCTTCTGGATGAAAGTATTTCTCCTAAGACTTGTAATAATTTTCACTACATTTTCGACAAGTTCCATATACACTTCCCGTGTTTTATTAATTAAACATTTAATTTTCTCATCCGCAATCATTATTAAGCGAGATTACCGATATAAATCTATAAATTAATAGATGAAAAATGTATACGAAATTATTATTCCTTGCATAAACGCAATACTTGACGTAAAATAATAATTGACGAATAAAGAAAAAAGGGAAAAAAACCTAAAACAGATAATCTTATGAACAACGTTGCAACAAAAACGAATATACACGCAAAAATAAATCCGACTAGCTCGTAATGGATAAAATCTCCCTACCCCAAGACGTAATTCTGAATTTTACTATCAGCGCGTGCGTAGTGCATTTTGATTAGATGAATTTATGAATTAAAAATTATACAGAATTTATTTTAACTGAAATTTCTGTCGCGTTCAAACAAATTACACCACGTGCGTGTAGAGTGTTTCTGCAAAGCTTACGTACTGTAGATAGCGTAACAAATTATATATCGTACCTTCCGGTAAGCTTATTCTTTTAGGAGTAGGAAATAGCGACACCATCAATAGAAAAAATAAAATAACTGTTGTAAATATTAATATTTTCTCGAGACTGGAGCGCTTCTTCCATATCGATGAAACGCCCTAGAACAGAAAAAACACATTAAAAATTTATAAACTATTAACATAATTACCTATATACGAAACAACGGGAAATTATAGATAACGATTTGGGTGCGATCAATCATCAGCTAGGACCAAAAAAATTACACTAAAAGGATATTTAAAGAATCTGAAGTCGAGCAAGGCAATTGTTGTGTCCTAGACAGAAGGCAGGGAGAATTATTGAAAGTAATACAAAGTAATTAAAATTTCTAGTTAAATTTTTGAATGCGCTAACAACAGATTTCTTACTAGCAGATTGGCTGAAATCTGTACTTTTCAGTTTACACAAAAAAAGAAAAAAAGAAAAAAAAAGATTAAGGCTGCTGAGACTACAGTGCTTATCGCGCAACAAAAGTCCCAAGTCACATATTATGAAGATCTTCTTCAAAGTAAGCCGTAGAAGAATTATTATTTTTTTTTAAATAAGTTGTAGATCTCCTACAGGGCAAATATGCCCGTTCAGGCCCGTTGTTGCATGAGTGCTCGACACTCATATTGCCGTTTATTCACATTACAAACTATTCGTATTGATTGCATCGCCTATTTACTTGATGACATCTATTTATCCCTTTTAAACAAAGAATTTTTAGTCGCGACCTTCTTGGATATAGAGGGAGCATTCGCGATTCCCACTGTAGCAGTTAAGAAAATCAGGTATCCCCAGACCTGGACTAAGTTTATGATGGACTCGGGGTTATGGAAATATAAGGGGGGTCCCTTTTGGAAGTGACAAAATTATCAGTTTTACAGAATAACTAAATTTTCTTTAATTTAATTTAATTATATTATTTCGAATTCACGAATTAACATATAATTATTAATGTAAACAAAACTAAATATCATATAGACAGTGGGTAGAGTTTTAGATGTCAAAAAAAACAATATATATATATACATACATATATTATATATTATTTTAAACAATGACTTTTTTTCTTGTTTTTTTCTTTCTGCAAATTCCTGTATAATATTGTTAAAATCTACTGAACAGAGAACATCTGTTTTAATCGTTTATCTTGATAATGTCGCGATAATCTATCATTTAGCATGATTGATCTGTAAATTTTTTTTTTTATTATTTTTAATATCGAAAAAGATATCTTTTCGTCTCACAGTTTGTAATCTGTGTAGTTACAAATATTCTATATTCAATATAAATGTTTGAAAAAACATCTATTATTGCACGCAAGGCCGGATTAAGGAAAAAAATACCCGGGGGCCAAATAATTGCTGAAGGCTCCCTTAATTTTCCCCCCAAAATAATTGAAGTACACATTTTTTATTTTATTTATTCGGTAAATTAATAAAATCTATCCTTAATAATTAACTTTAAACGTGAGACACATGTCGAGATTTTTTATATAGCGAAAGTTTCAATTAGATTATCAAAAATTTAATTCACAAAGTATGTCACATTCGGAACTCAACATCACCATGAAAATCAGAATGATATATCGTTTCACCATCTGAGCGCGCGTACTTTTCATACTTGTAATTTTAAATTTTTGAGTGATTAGCGCGGGTAGTCCCTTTTCAGTGAAGAGCCCGTTTTGGCGACAGGCCCGGGGCCACTGCCCCGCCCCTCCCCCTTTTAAATCTGGCTCTAATTTGCACGTTTAACCATCTATGTCGGAAGTAGGAACCTCTTGGGGGCCTCTTTATAAGGTGGGGAGACCGGGGCTGCAGCTCCCCTAGCCCTCCCCTAAATCCAGGCCTGGGTATTCCCCCGATGTCTGGCCAAATTCATCTGTTCATTTATTCCTTAATCCAGTCAGTCTCGAATTCACTATTATTAGACATGCTAACAGGGAACTGGCTCAGGGCTCTGTTTTGAGCCCGATATTATTTAACTTTTATGTCTCGTCTTTATTTTATACTCCCCGGTATCTCCGAACTCGCGAACATTGCGTCATATGCTGATGATTTTGTTACGGAGATCACGGGTTCGATCCCGAGCGACGACGAACTTATTACAAAGAATTAAATAAATAAATTAAATACTCTACTAATAATCACGTGGCAGGCAATGGCAAACCACCATGTATACCATCATATGGGCGCTAGTTCATTACACACAGCAGATACACGCGGGATTGCACTTGTATATCGATAAATCAAACAATTGCCAATCAGTTCCGGGTGTGTTCTTGCGTGCGTATACATTCGTACTGCATATAAACAATTGCCATGAACGCTGCCTATTCTGTACAACTAGAATGTACAAATAGGTAGTCACGACGCTCGGAATCGAGCGATACGACTCAGAGAGACAGTATAAATGAGAACGTCTTTCGCTGCTTTTTCGTGAAAATCAACTTTGTGTGGCTCATTATAATGAAACATTGCATGATATTAGATTATATCTCCCTCTAAGTCAGCGTTTTCCATTTGTACAACTAGGTTATCATTCTCCTTTCGTGATCTTGCAATTTACATCGGTAATGAGCCCATTCCCATGGTTACCTGTGTTAAGTATTTGAGGATGCATTTGAACATGAAACTTACCTGGTCTCACCACATATTTCTGCTCCGTAAACAAATCTTAAAAATTACTAATCCCTACTTAAAGCCATTAGTAACACAGCTCATGGGACGCGCGGATCCAGCAATTCTTAATTTAATTTTTATAACTCTAATTATTTCTCGCTTTGACCATGGTTCTCTGTGTTCTACGGCTGGGCCTCCAAATCTAATCTGTTTAAACTTGACATTATACAAAACCTTTACCTACCATTACCGGCAATGTGAGGTCTTCTCCGAGAATCACCTCTTCCTTATTTATAAAAAGGAATGTTCTTACTGACTGATATGTGCTCAAATACTGTAATTACCGATTCCCTTCTCTAGTACAACAGCTCAAAGATGTTAGTACCTATTGCAGATTTGTTTCTTCTAAGCTACCATAAAAAGAATCTTGATCTATGGTAAATATAGCCCTGCCCTTAATCACATTAGATCTACAACTTTATTAATGACATTAATCACTTACTGTTCAGCTTTGACAGAAATGAACACAAAAGAAAACGGTTTTATGAAGGATTAATTTCGTGCGGATTTTTCCCTCCATGTAATCGTTCATTATTTACTCTGTTCCGGCCATACTGCACAATCTTTATTATGGTCCGCTTTATAATTAATAATAACATACCGGTTTAACTTCTAAAGCATGATAGATGGCTGAATAGACGACAGTCCAGGCCATCAAAAAAAAAAAAAAAAAAAAAAATACTTATTATATAAATCGAAAAGAAATAAACCTAAATTAATATATGTCTAAGTAAATGTATATATATAAACATGCGCATACATACACTCATTATAAATACGCATCTACACGCAGATAAATGAAGATACCTTATATATTCAAATTCGCACACATGATCTTCTTTGAGAGTACGAGATGAAAAGGGTGAAAAAAATCCCGGTGAAAATTAATTTGGTTATAGAAAAGGATAAATACGTTCACTTAGTATCCCCAAGCCTAAACTTGTCGGAATGTAAATCACAGGCTATACTGCTATTTCGTCGACTATTCATGAAACTTGTCTAAAGAAAATTTGAAAGATATTGTAATAAACTGGAAAATCGGGAAATTAATAGGAAAACTTTATTAGGACTAAACTGCAAAAGGCAGAAGTAAGAACGTGGAATGAAGTTATATTTATTGAGAAAGGTGTTAGACAAGACTATATATTGATATCGCTACTTTTAAATTCCGCTGAAAAGAGGAGTCATCAAAACTGTTCTAGCAGTTCTTCTTCCTCTTATGTCAGGATTCTGGCTTGAAAACACCATTCTAACTCGAAATCTCCCAGTCCTCCCAATTCTTGCTGCACCAATCTAACTCTAAACGCTGACACCGAAGGATTTCCGTCATTACTATTCACACTTTAAATTCGTCCGTAGTCACGCTCCACTCCTATTTGTGATATATTTGCAGAATGATCAGGGCTTTTTAGAGTCCTCTTCATCTCATCATCCTTTCTAACCACTATACCCCTGCTAATAAATTAATCTCTTTTATTGACTTTACAGCTTTTTTATACGTTCCTACCTTTAATGAATCATATCGCATTCCGTTTATTCTACTTCCGCATATTTTCCGGTCACTCTTTTTACCCTACACGGAATTAGAAACATCTTGACGTAATTCTTTTGATTCCGCTCCTAGAGTAGATGGTATTTTCTCTTCTATTCTTAAAAATCTTTCTGATTTTTCTCTTCCGTTTCTCTTAAACTTAATTAACTCGTTTCTTCGTTCTGATTGTACCCTTTACCTTGCAATACCATCATCGTTATGCCTTTCCCTAAACCCGCCAACTCCTTATCTCCGTCCAGTTTCTCTTGCTTCCTGTGTCAGGAAGCACTTCGAAAACTTAATCAACAGACGTCTGGTTTGATGGCTCGAACATTGTAACTTGTTATCTAGTAACATGTTTGGTTTACGCCCTACTCACAGTCCTCTCAACTGTATTAGTGCATTCCTGGTAGCTACACACGCATACACACATTAAAAACACACACCCACACGAAATATACGCCACTGCTACCGCTGCACGTTTTTTCTTCACACAATTTCCTTCATAATCATCTTTCATTTTATTTTTCGAGAATTAAAGTAAATGATATACGAATGATTCTGAATTTATTGCAAAAACTAATGTGTCCACGCTTTTTTCAAACTATTTGTACATGTGAGTGCTATTGTTTTTTTGTTTTTGTTTTTTTGTTGTTTCATCGTTATTATAAATATGAACAATGTCTAACTAAAAAAAAAAACAAAAACAAATCAAATTTCTAACATTAAATAATTAATTGTTTATCCTAAAAGATTTTGCTTAAATTTTATTGTAAATTCTTAAAAGTTACTTATCATAAGCAAAACGCATATATAAATATTGGAAAGAGTCAGTTTTTAAATTTTTTTTTTTTTCGCTTTCTATTTCTCAAATTCGTATAAATACCGTTTTAAAAATATTTATAATTTTAATTTCGCTGTAAAAAATAGAGTTTTTTTTAATAAAAAATCTGGTGGGGCGTAGTTTTTTTTGTTTTCCCCCCCTTTAAATTGTATGTGCTGTGTGTAACTACTATGGCCATTACAGCACACACAATGGAGGGGGGATCATTTAAATGTGCTGAGTTAAGCCGCTCATTTTAATGAAGGTAATAATCCTGTTGATGGAAATTACCTCATTTGAGAGGGCCGCTCTATATGTCTAAGTAGTCCAAGTTGCCTCCGCAACATAATAAACTTTTGGCAAGTAAGTAGTATGTGGGAAACAGTCGGTGCGGTTGTCTGGCTGCACAAGGGGCATGTAGCTGAAGGCGGCATTTTATCAATTATATGTTTGTGCGAAATAACGATGTGGCCAATTCGTAGCCGGCTGAGGATCTTAAAATCGCAACATCCCTTCCGGTGGCCACCATGATTCAACTGTGGGTTTAATGGTTCTTAGGAATGTTGTAGCAGCTGCCCATTCAGTTCTCCACTGGTTTTCGCACGCCTTTGTGTATGTAATTGATGAGGGTAGCTCCGCGTCCGCTGGCATTGGCGAGAGTAAGGCAGAACGTGCTGCTCCGTAGACATTCTCATTACCAGACACTCCAATGTGCCCAGTAACCCACAGCAGCGATACATGACTATCCATTAGATGCAATTCGTACAGATAGTGATATATTTTTTAGAACCAGCGGGTTGTTGTATTTTTGGCTCTTAATCATGTTCAAAGACTGCAGGGAATCAGTAACCAGGAGGAAATCACTGGCTCTGGTGTAAGTTGTAACGATGTGGTGGAAGCAGTGTACAATTGCATACAGTTCTGCATCCAATGTGGAACAGGCAGCATCATTGAGTCGAGTTTCGCATAAGATGTCGACTAGGGCGCAATTAAAGTGATTAATTTTTTTAATTTTTACATAGTCGCGAATTTAAGTTTATAAATCTTTAGTATAACACGATATTTTTAATTATGTAATAAAAATATTAATCTTTATTACCTATTAATGAAACGTTTCGCACGTCAGTTGTAAGGGTAAAAATAATAATTTTGTTTCGGAGCAACTGCTCCGACGGAGCAGCAAAAAATCACTGCTTATTTCGAAGAGCTGCTCCGGCAAATCAGTTGCCGGGCATCTCTAGTTTACGCGTCATTTATTGAATTGACGATCCATTAAAAAAAAAAAAAAAAAAAACCCATTTAAACTTTCTCAGTTTGTACAATAAAATTAAAGTTAAAAACGACAGCAAACTCTTTCATTTTACTTGCCCACTCGGCAGAATAATAACAGTTATACTTGGAGGAAAAGCAAAAAAGCAAAATTTTGAAAATTCAGGGATCTGATAGCGCGATTTGGAAAATTAATGACATTATTTGGTAAAATTCAACATATAGTCACAGATGAACTCGTTAGTTTGCCCTCTCTGCACTTGAAGGTAGACGAATCGAATGATATTATGGTAAAGTGCATTTCTTAAGCATTGTACGGTTTATTTGATACTTTTATCAGATTTATCGAGTACGAATAAGTGATGGAGTCCGAGTTCGTAGAGTGGTAAATGTTTCGGCCAGCTCGGATCCCTCCCGCGGGTTCGTTACTGCTGTATAATGACTACGTGGATGGACGATGAACAGAAAAGACATTAAATGGAAATTACTGAAGGTAACAATTACGTCAAACATGATCTAGCATTATCTGCGACCGATTCAGAAACCGGGCAAGAAACCGATTATAAATGGCAGACACAAAATCAGCGCAATCAGAAATATGGAAAAGGGAACGAAAACAGAAACAGGAGTTACCATCTCAACAAAGAATAGGCACTCTACGTTGATTATAGAAATAGTAGCGGATGTTTTCCACGCTGATAATAACACTGATAACAGAAGTATTAGCAATACTACAACGAAGAAAATACCACCGATAATGTTTTCACTTTGCCGGTAAAATTTAAGCATGTCACTTTAGTAAATAATATAAATAATATATTAATACATAAAATTAAAATTAAAATAAACGGAAATAAGTATTTCGTCTACACAAATTCGGTAGAAAATTATAGTAGATGTAAAATGACAGTTCTAACTCAAAGGATGCCGCCAGCACCCATAGCACCCAAGAGTCATTCCCAGAGGCGAAATTTCACCTTAATGCCTTGATTAATTCGGAAAATTAACCTAATTAATAGTATCAGAGGTCAAAAACTAACCCGAATACCCGATTATTGCAGAAAATTCACCCAATTAAGGGTCCCAAGCACCCATGTGTCCCTAATTAATTACGCAATCAATTTAATCGTTGAATTATTAATTATGCAATCAATTTAATCGTTGAATTATTAATTATGCAATCAATTTAATCGTTGAATTATTAATTATGCGATCAATTTAATCGTTGAATTATTAATTATGTGTGAATATAAGCTCAAAGGATGTCGCCACCGTTGATTAAGGCCTTCCAGAGCCGTTTCCGGAGCGTCTCGGACCGTGGAACCGCATTCCATTTGATTGTCGATCCCTTAATTACCGCACACACATGTAAATGTACGTGTATATACATCTGCACACACATGTAAAATCACCATCATCATCACTATCGCGGTAAATTCGTACGCGTGCCATCGCAAGTGACCTTGTACCTGTCAATCATTTGACCAATGCATGCCTTTACTTGTATGTAAATTACCGTTATTCGGTAGCGACTGGTTTTTGAGGATTACGCACACAATGATATATATACGGTTACGAGCGTCCGTAACATATGTAAAATTAGTTATTATCATTATTGGATTTTGTTGTTATCAATATTATCAGTGGTCAGTCTGCAGGAATCGCGGTAAAATACAGGTTTTCGCCGTTCCGGTATTTCTAGGAATCGCGAAGATTTTCGTTCGGTCAGTTGCGTAATACTTTTCTTTGTCCGATACATTATGTACGGGGGGGTAAGTCACTATCTCACACATCGCAAAAGCGAAAATGCTTCTATCATAGCGCTACACGTAAATGCTAACACAACCGTTGAAACTGGATCTTAACATCCTTATACTTTCTATTACAGTCTATGTCATATTGCAGATCCACACCCTACATGTATACACTAACACAAAAACATACTCATACTCAAAGCCCATGACTTCTTTATTCAATGCGCATATGTAACCAACTATTCCTGATGGAATGACATTTTTCTGACGTAATATTTCCACTGCCACAACTGATTTAAACCAAGTAAAAGCGCATGCATCGTTCTCGCACACATGTCGATCGTTAGCGATATCGTAATTTTTTTTTTTAAATTAACCAAAGTATAATATTTAAAGCATAAAACTAACGTGAGCTCCCCATTCCCCGCTTTATACCATTCAAATGTATTTTTTAATTTTTTTATTTTTTCCATGCCTAAGCATTATAAAAATTGGTCTAAGTATATTTCTCATTTTCTACGGTTCGAAAAATTTTTTCTTCATTCTCCGATCGTTACAAAAACGTACTGACTAGTGATGGACAACTTCGAAATGATTCATTCGAATTATTCGATTGTTCGATAACTTCGAATGCATTCGATTGTTCCACAGTTACATTCGAAATGTTATTTCATTCGAATAATTCATTTGTATTCACAACAATCATTCGAATTAAAATCATTCGAATTAAAATCATTCGAATCAAAATCATTTGAATCAAAATCATTTGAATTAAAATCATTCAAATTAAAATCATTTGATTGTTTTTTTTTTTGACGATTGTTGATTGTTTCGATTGTAAAAACATTTCGACGCACATCACTAGCATTGGCAGATCACACGCTTATATCTACCATAGCGTTAGCCACCACGAAAGCGAACCATTCGATCCCGTGCACACTCTGCTCTCGATAGTTTCCCTATCGTTCATAATAATTTTTCCAAGCCTAAGTATTATAGAATTAGTCTAAGTATATTTATTATTTTTTCTCACTTACGATTACTTTTCCATCCATAAGTATTTATGTATGTTTTCCCCGGTTCTAAAAATAAATCTATCGTTGTCTCGCCCCTCAACGAAAGCACACGCATCATTCTCACACACGTGTCATTCGTTCGCGTTACCACTTTTTTTCAAAATTAGTCCAAGTAAATTTTATTATTTTTCTCATTACGATTATTTTCAGTCCGTAAGTATTTCTATATGTTTTCCGAGGTTTTAAAAATTAATCCGAACAAACATTCAGACTATTGTGAAAGCATACTATCTATCCCCCCGCACAGATTCTATATTACTCTATTACGAGTTCTTCAAAAATTGATTCGAATATGTTTTTCATTTTTTTTTTTTCAATCCTAAAAATTCATTCTTTCTACCCCGCCCCCACACATCTAAAATTACTGATCTTTCGCAATCTTTATCTATTTTATCGATTCTAAAAATTAATCAATGGTTCACTCGAAAGCGTACCGCACATTCCCACACACTTATCTTCTATCACGAATTTCCCTATTGATCATGAACATTTTTTCAACGTTAGACACAATAGCATATCACATTGATCTCGCATATGCACCACATGCAGTTCTATATGTTTATTTTTTTATTAACGATCTTTATTTTTTTTTTGTACCTGTATTACTTTTTCATACACATTCATGTCATCATATACACTTAACATTGTCAAAAATAATTTTAACCTTTCGAGAAAGAAAAATCTCCGATCAATAAAAAATATTTATTAACATCACAATTATTTTTAATATTATTCGTTTCGCTATAAACATAATTTTTTATTTAATAAACTCATCCGCATCATCAATCGTTTCAAGACATTATTGTTTCGAACGTCAATACCTGTTTTCCAAGAATCGATAACCTCTGCAGGTATATATCTTGTCGTCGCAACAACCTTTACCTGCATGACTCGCATACCTTCAAGATCACTTGTACATTGCTCGCACGCTATTTACCATTATTCGGTACAAGAATATTTTTCACACTCCTTCACATATGCGTATACACTCAAAGTCCTCGATTACTTTGTTTGTATACAAATATATTCAGCTTTCTCCGACGGAACAACATTTTTCTGATGTAACATTTCCACTGCCATAACCGATTCAAAGGTAGCTAATGAGATAGACTATCGAACGGAATTATTCAAGCGGTCAGTATTAGTTTTATGTTAAACATGTGTATTTTGTCGAATCTGTGTTCACGCATTATTAAAAAATTTACATCAACGTTAAAGAAAATAATTTCCTACGTTTTTTCTCTTTTTTTCTCTATCATTTTTTTCTGTTTTTTATCTTTCCTTTTCCTCTTTCTTTTTCTCTGTTTTTTTTTTTTAGTGAAAAGTTTGAAATACATATTATTCAATCATGAATACTAATATAGTTAACGTATGCAGCAACTCAAAAATCAATTAAGGACGCCGAATTTATTCAGAATTTATTTGCAAGTGATAGCGACTCGCATACGTCTTCGTCACTTCAATTACCGCAATCAGATGATGGTTATTCTTCAACAGAATCAACATATTTTGCATATAAAATCGTTGGTCCAGTATTATTGTCAGATCAGATGGATATAGTGGAATATTTTGTAGATTTCAGCTTCCATAAGGATTCTGATTATGGTTTTCTAGTAACCGAACTAGCGATGATTGATATGTCTGGCGGGAGATGTTTACATACGCTATACAAACCAAGCAGAGCATGGTCTGCATCAAAAATGCCTCATTTACAATGCTCTTCCATGAGTCATTACTTGAAAAACCCCTCATTATCTCCCTGTCGGGAAGAAATATTCATGGCACGTGATGTATTCACAATATTGTCCGAAAAACCGAAGGCTCGCGTATATATTTTAACCACTTATGCAAAACTTATATTATGGGAACTTGACGAAAAGTCTGAATTGTTGCGTGACTTGGACTATGAACTCGTTAATATGGAGAAAGTCTTTCGAGTACCTAGTATTGATGATTTATATCAAGAATACTCTGGTATAAGCAATCTGGTAACTTGTAAGCACCATTATGAGAATGATATTTTTCATTGTGCGATGAAAAATGTTATGGTGATGAATACGTGGCACGATCACGTTATCCGTCCGCTGAAGCTTATGAACAATCTCAATATAAATGATTTAAGCCAGTTGTTCATTACAGCCACCAAAGAAATGATAATTACATTATTTCCAAGTTGCATCGGGGACATTTATATATTTTTACCGGACAGATTAAAACAGGATGATACGATAAAATCATTTCTACCATGCTACGATCACGAACATGATAAAGAATATTATATCGATGGTGATACATTACACAGGAGTACTCGAAATTGTGTCAAAGTAAAAGATTGCGACGACTGTCAACATTCAATTCATACGGGTTAAATATTCAATAAAAGACGTGGAATTTGAAAGCTGGAGTTGTCTAGATCCTACGAAAGTTGAATATGAACATAACAATTACCTTTCAATGTACCAAAGTCAATTGTTGCGTAGTATGTATAATATGTGAAATAAAACCATATTTTTTTCTTTTACTCGCATTTTTTATTTTTATTATTTCAAAATCTTTTACATTGTTTCACATAAATTATAATGTATGTATGTATATATGTATGGAATTTTAATATGTAATAATATACATTTCATACATTTTATTTTATTTCATGGTCATATAATTACTTTAAAATTATTTAGATACACCGCAGATATTATAGTACCGAACACATCATTTATTATTTCATTCTATTTCAATTAATATGTTGTATGGATGAAATCGAATCAATTTATGTAACTGTTTATTTAAATTTAAATAATCTTTTTCTTTTTCTTTTTTTTTTTATCTCTCAGCATATGCATGCGTGTATATGCTTACATATACAAGTATGAAAAAAATTATTTTTTTATTTTTTCCTCGATATGAATGGTAAATCTACGACTTTATTTGAAAAACGGTCAAAACCTAATACATAGATTTCAAACTTTGATGGAAATTTCCGTAAAACGTTCAATTAACACTTATTATCTTTAAAAAAAAAAATTTTCATTATTATTATTCATATCATTTAAATAGACTGATACAACAGAGAGAGAAAATAAAAAGCTAAATTTTTACACGTGAGGGAGGGAGCTGATGAAAACGTACGAGTCTTATTATTTGGAATACAGATTATGAAGGAAATTTTTATTCAATGTTTCGTTCTAAGATTTTTCATTTTTTACATTTAAAATTTTTCAATACGAAAATATTTCGAAATCTACAGGAACGTCTACGAATAGTCTTCGTCATTATAGAAGTACCTGCAGATCATGTATCGACACTGCATGCGCGTAAGGGTGAGTAAATATGTGTGAACATGTGTGTGTATGTATGCTTGAAATGTGCAAAATGGCTAATAAGAAACAACCGTTGAATCGCAACGACAGGTAGAGATCCGCTTATAGAATAAGAGAGTGAGAGTGAGATAAATTATGCACCTTTATTATTGCAGAACTGCACTGCAGTGGCAGACATGAAATATCCGTTAGCATCCTTTTCGAGGCAGTTTTATAAAAAAGGCCGAAAATTAGCTTTAAAACTGGATGAATGAGATAGTTGATAATAAACATACCTTTAAGACCGGTATACATGTATGTGGGCATGTGTGTGAGCGCACGGTTAAATGAATGACAAAAGATTATTAACTGCATAGGCATTGTTAAATACAACTATACTGATTTATCTGTAAAACTAACAAATTTTACCGTTGTTTTCTTTCCTTTTTTTTCTTTCGCGTTTTACAAAAAATTCATGTTAGTTCTAAAAATATTGCTAAATTCAAATTAAATCGATCATGTTATTTTATTTTTTATTTTTGTTTCTTTAAACAATGTGTTACGATCGTATTTATCTTTCTCAATCTTTTACCTAATATTCTAACGGTTTTAGACAACAGCAGAAATACGCAAGTTACCTTGGATGTATTATATTTTATTCGTGTATATGTGTATACACGCTTTCTATACAAGCTCATGCAAACATCGGATGCCGGAAATGTATGATAATATAATTTTTAAATCAATGATTAACGTATTATTATTATTTTTTTTTTTTTCACCTTGTGATATACAAAATAACATCATACTTGCTTTTACAACAATATTTAAATTCTACAAAAATAAATGTCCCCAGGGTGGGGAGTAAAAATATCATGAAGAATCACTGTTTTTTGTTTTTTTTTCTTTCTTTGCTTCACAATCTTTTTTCTTTATATTATTTTTTATTTCAGAGATTTTTTAAAATAGTTTTCTTTACACTCCAATATGGAATCTGTTATTTATTGTACATGTCATATAATATGATAAATGCTAAAATTCGGAAAGTTTTTTTAAAGAAGTAATTGACAGAAGAGTATACTTTTGAAAACAAGAGAGTGAAGAGGCTATACATAAAAAGCAATATGATGCATTAAACATAACGAAAAAAAAAAAAACAAAAAAAAACAGAAGAAATGTAAACACAAAGACTATTATGTTTTTTCATTAATCTATTCAATTACAACTTTTTTTTCATTCATCTATATTCTAAGTTCCATCATAAGTTTTAATTTTTTATATGATGCCTACTAATTTCTATGTTTACTTAATTTATTTACTTTTACATGAATGTTTTTAGAATTAAATTTTGAAAAAATTAAACATATTTTCGCACCTGCGTCAACTATCACATTAAATACATGTAGAAATTTTCATTTCAAACACCGCCAGAAAATAACATGGGTTTTTTTTTTGATATTTTTTAAAAATTTATTCATACTCTCTCTAATTATAGCTATTTTTACTCATTTTTATATTCTACATACAATGCTTGAGGTATTAGATGATGCAAATTCTAAATAAACCATATTGCTATCACTCTGTTTATTATTTTTTTATTTGTTACTCGTTTTTTTATTATTTTCTTATGTATATGTATTAGAATTAGTGATGTGCGATTTCGAAATGTTTTTACAATCGAAACAAGCGATAATCGTCAAAAAAAAAAAAACAATTGAATGATTTTTGTGAATACGAATGAATTATTCGAATAAAAACCAGAACCATCCGAACACAAACGAATGAAGTATTCGTTAAACATCGCCTAGATTCTTTCGAGAGAAATAACATTTCGAATGATTGTTGCAAATAGGAATGAATTATTCGAATAAAAACCGAAACTATCCGAACACAAACGAATGAAGTATTCGTTAAACATTGACTAGATTCTTCCGAGAGAAATAGCATTTCGAATGATTGTTGTGAATACGAATGAATTATTCGAATGAAATAACATTTCGAATGCAACCACGGAACAATCGAATGCATTCAAAGTCATCGAACAATCAAATAATTCGAATGAATCATTTCGAAGTTGTCCATCACTAATTAGAACCCATATGATTTTACAATAAAAAAAAGTGTTTATACTCATTATTGAAGCTGAATATAGATAATATTTACATTTAAAGGAAAAAGAAAAAGTTATTTTTATTATTCCATTCACACGCGAAAAAAATTATGAAATGTAAAATATATATATAATTCATGTAATATATTTACAAACGATTAACAAGAATAAAAGAAAATTAATTTAAAAAATAAATAAATATCACAAAAAATTTAAAGATGGAAAAATTACAAGATTATGATTCGTACAATGCTCACAAATTGGCTCCTTTGATCGGGTTATGTTGGAATTCGAACAAACTTGCATGGTTGCATTGCGGACAATCTTTGATTAAGGTGGGATGTACTGCACTGAGTGGAAAAGAATCTGGAATATCATAGCTATGATGTTTAAAACACGGTAAGAAGCGTTTGATACGTCGATCATTCTTCAGTGCTACAGGTAATTTATTGTAAAAATCGCAAATTTTTTGAGGGCATACATTAATTAATATCTCTGCAGTAATATTTTGCATCAAGTCGCACGTAGAATATTTTACTAATGATAATATAGGTCTAACATTTACATCGTACCATTTCATCATCACATATACATTCTGCAATGAACACCTATGTATGTTTTTATCCGTGTGTGCATCACATTTTACAACTCTTGATATTCCTTTATACATATTATTTAATTTCCTTAAATTGGGTATACCGAATTCTTTTTCTAAATTAATAATCTTGAATCTTGAAAGTGATGTTTCAAATAGTTTTATCCATATAGTGGTAATTTTTTCATTTCCTTTAACGTAAATATTCAATGGTTCCAAATCTTCCAACGCATTTTCTATATCACCAGCAATAGATTCGTAATTGTAATCTCCTGCATTCCACGGAATTGAATGACAGTTTTGAATTATCCTCATGTTTTCTTGTTTTTTATTATTGGATAATACATCCCATTCGAATGGAGGCTTGTAAATTCTATGAAATTGAATTTCACCATCCATACTTATTATTGAAAGTTCCTTAATGATGTACGTATCATTATCATATTTAAAACATTGAATATCGATAATTACCTCACATGCTACTATCATTGTTACAGTTGTTATTAAAGAGAAAAGAAAAAGAAAACTAAAACTTTTAATAGTAACTAAAATTTAAACGTGTGAAGAACACTAATTCGTGAAACTAATAACAAGCGAGCGAATACAGTTATTCAGAGAGTTGACATAATGTCTACCTTTGAATTAGATGCATTCGATGAAATGTTGCATCAGAAAAATACCCTTCAAACGGAGAAAGTTGATTGCATACATTGATGAATGAAGTTGTTAAGAACTTGTACATACATATACATTTTGTTTGTGGTAGTGTATGCATGTACATATGAGATCTTACATATAAGTAAGGGTCAAGATCCGGTTTTAACAGCTGTATCAGACGATCTTAACGTGCAGCTATGTACATGCAGGGATAGACTTTAATATAATCATTATCGATGGTAAACGAGAACATTAATTCATTTTTAAATTTTAATATATCGTCTTCCATCACTAATAAGATAACATAAAAAACTACTAACTTAACTGAATATATCCTTCTTCAACCAACTTTTCCTCAATCATTCGAATTTCATCATCTACACCAGCATTTCACACTTTTTTAGATGTATGCGATAACAATAATCACTCAACCAATTCATTAGGATCGTCTGAATAATCGATCGGTGTATCTTCATGACATACTCCGCCATCAGCACAATGCTTAGTCTTTGCTCCATCATAGTAAATTTTTACACTTGATCCATTAGACTGAAACATCGGACGTATTATTTTTCTGTATTTAGGAAATGTAGTACCCTTTAATACACCAGTAGCACATAAATGAGCTCTAGTACACTCAAGTATTTATTTATATAGATCTAAATCATTATTTTGTATATTTATTCTCATCTATATGCGATACCATTAGTAAATGAAAGAGTCCAGGTGTGTAAGGAAATTTTATTTGCTTACTTCCTTTTCCTAAATAAATTTCACCATATTTGCAGTCCCAAGAAATCAATGTCGATCCTATCAGATACTCATCAATGTTTGTATCATAGTGTATTCCATATACTTGATCATTCGGAACAAGTTCATCAAAATCTGTATGAAATGAATCTACTTCACTTATGTTAAACGACTTAGCTTTGAGTTTGTTTTTTAATATTTTCATCTTTAATTTCAGACTCAGCGTCACTTCTCTGTTTACTATTAGACCGTTTTTGACGTTTTTACCATTGATGTATCATTTATTCCATAAGAATCCATTTTAATCTTTCAGATTTTTGTAATGCTTCATGAATTTCCAATAATGGTTTCATAATAGGTTCCAGCATGATGGCTGAAGTACTTGTAATTGGTTTCCACTCGGACTTCAATAGGTTATATTTTTACATTATATCGCTACATATCCTGTCTAGTTCATTTTTTCAGTCTTGCTTCTTTATTCATTCCATTATTGTTGTTATCAGTATTAACCAATGATTTACTCTTTGATAACAACATTTTAAATAACTAGAATTTCATCAAAACTTGTGAGTAATGTTCTTCACACGTTTAAATTTTAGTTACTATTAAAAGTTTTAGTTTTCTTTTTCTTTTCTCTTTAATAACAACTGTAACAATGATAGTAGCATGTGAGGTAATTATCGATATTCAATGTTTTAAATATGATAATGATACGTACATCATTAAGGAACTTTCAATAATAAGTATGGATGGTGAAATTCAATTTCATAGAATTTACAAGCCTCCATTCGAATGGGATGTATTATCCAATAATAAAAAACAAGAAAACATGAGGATAATTCAAAACTGTCATTCAATTCCGTGGAATGCAGGAGATTACAATTACGAATCTATTGCTGGTGATATAGAAAATGCGTTGGAAGATTTGGAACCATTGAATATTTACGTTAAAGGAAATGAAAAAATTACCACTATATGGATAAAACTATTTGAAACATCACTTTCAAGATTCAAGATTATTAATTTAGAAAAAGAATTCGGTATACCCAATTTAAGGAAATTAAATAATATGTATAAAGGAATATCAAGAGTTGTAAAATGTGATGCACACACGGATAAAAACATACATAGGTGTTCATTGCAGAATGTATATGTGATGATGAAATGGTACGATGTAAATGTTAGACCTATATTATCATTAGTAAAATATTCTACGTGCGACTTGATGCAAAATATTACTGCAGAGATATTAATTAATGTATGCCCTCAAAAAATTTGCGATTTTTACAATAAATTACCTGTAGCACTGAAGAATGATCGACGTATCAAACGCTTCTTACCGTGTTTTAAACATCATAGCTATGATATTCCAGATTCTTTTCCACTCAGTGCAGTACATCCCACCTTAATCAAAGATTGTCCGCAATGCAACCATGCAAGTTTGTTCGAATTCCAACATAACCCGATCAAAGGAGCCAATTTGTGAGCATTGTACGAATCATAATCTTGTAATTTTTCCATCTTTAAATTTTTTGTGATATTTATTTATTTTTTAAATTAATTTTCTTTTATTCTTGTTAATCGTTTGTAAATATATTACATGAATTATATATATATTTTACATTTCATAATTTTTTTCGCGTGTGAATGGAATAATAAAAATAACTTTTTCTTTTTCCTTTAAATGTAAATATTATCTATATTCAGCTTCAATAATGAGTATAAACACTTTTTTTTATTGTAAAATCATATGGGTTCTAATTAGTGATGGACAACTTCGAAATGATTCATTCGAATTATTTGATTGTTCGATGACTTTGAATGCATTCGATTGTTCCGTGGTTGCATTCGAAATGTTATTTCATTCGAATAATTCATTCGTATTCACAACAATCATTCGAAATGCTATTTCTCTCGGAAGAATCTAGTCAATGTTTAACGAATACTTCATTCGTTTGTGTTCGGATAGTTTCGGTTTTTATTCGAATAATTCATTCCTATTTGCAACAATCATTCGAAATGTTATTTCTCTCGAAAGAATCTAGGCGATGTTTAACGAATACTTCATTCGTTTGTGTTCGGATGGTTCTGGTTTTTATTCGAATAATTCATTCGTATTCACAAAAATCATTCAATTGTTTTTTTTTTTTTGACGATTATCGCTTGTTTCGATTGTAAAAACATTTCGAAATCGCACATCACTAATTCTAATACATATACATAAGAAAATAATAAAAAAACGAGTAACAAATAAAAAAATAATAAACAGAGTGATAGCAATATGGTTTATTTAGAATTTGCATCATCTAATACCTCAAGCATTGTATGTAGAATATAAAAATGAGTAAAAATAGCTATAATTAGAGAGAGTATGAATAAATTTTTAAAAAATATCAAAAAAAAAACCCATGTTATTTTCTGGCGGTGTTTGAAATGAAAATTTCTACATGTATTTAATGTGATAGTTGACGCAGGTGCGAAAATATGTTTAATTTTTTCAAAATTTAATTCTAAAAACATTCATGTAAAAGTAAATAAATTAAGTAAACATAGAAATTAGTAGGCATCATATAAAAAATTAAAACTTATGATGGAACTTAGAATATAGATGAATGAAAAAAAAGTTGTAATTGAATAGATTAATGAAAAAACATAATAGTCTTTGTGTTTACATTTCTTCTGTTTTTTTTTGTTTTTTTTTTTTTCGTTATGTTTAATGCATCATATTGCTTTTTATGTATAGCCTCTTCACTCTCTTGTTTTCAAAAGTATACTCTTCTGTCAATTACTTCTTTAAAAAAACTTTCCGAATTTTAGCATTTATCATATTATATGACATGTACAATAAATAACAGATTCCATATTGGAGTGTAAAGAAAACTATTTTAAAAAATCTCTGAAATAAAAAATAATATAAAGAAAAAAGATTGTGAAGCAAAGAAAGAAAAAAAAACAAAAAACAGTGATTCTTCATGATATTTTTACTCCCCACCCTGGGGACATTTATTTTTGTAGAATTTAAATATTGTTGTAAAAGCAAGTATGATGTTATTTTGTATATCACAAGGTGAAAAAAAAAAAATAATAATAATACGTTAATCATTGATTTAAAAATTATATTATCATACATTTCCGGCATCCGATGTTTGCATGAGCTTGTATAGAAAGCGTGTATACACATATACACGAATAAAATATAATACATCCAAGGTAACTTGCGTATTTCTGCTGTTGTCTAAAACCGTTAGAATATTAGGTAAAAGATTGAGAAAGATAAATACGATCGTAACACATTGTTTAAAGAAACAAAAATAAAAAATAAAATAACATGATCGATTTAATTTGAATTTAGCAATATTTTTAGAACTAACATGAATTTTTTGTAAAACGCGAAAGAAAAAAAAGGAAAGAAAACAACGGTAAAATTTGTTAGTTTTACAGATAAATCAGTATAGTTGTATTTAACAATGCCTATGCAGTTAATAATCTTTTGTCATTCATTTAACCGTGCGCTCACACACATGCCCACATACATGTATACCGGTCTTAAAGGTATGTTTATTATCAACTATCTCATTCATCCAGTTTTAAAGCTAATTTTCGGCCTTTTTTATAAAACTGCCTCGAAAAGGATGCTAACGGATATTTCATGTCTGCCACTGCAGTGCAGTTCTGCAATAATAAAGGTGCATAATTTATCTCACTCTCACTCTCTTATTCTATAAGCGGATCTCTACCTGTCGTTGCGATTCAACGGTTGTTTCTTATTAGCCATTTTGCACATTTCAAGCATACATACACACACATGTTCACACATATTTACTCACCCTTACGCGCATGCAGTGTCGATACATGATCTGCAGGTACTTCTATAATGACGAAGACTATTCGTAGACGTTCCTGTAGATTTCGAAATATTTTCGTATTGAAAAATTTTAAATGTAAAAAATGAAAAATCTTAGAACGAAACATTGAATAAAAATTTCCTTCATAATCTGTATTCCAAATAATAAGACTCGTACGTTTTCATCAGCTCCCTCCCTCACGTGTAAAAATTTAGCTTTTTATTTTCTCTCTCTGTTGTATCAGTCTATTTAAATGATATGAATAATAATAATGAAAATTTTTTTTTTTAAAGATAATAAGTGTTAATTGAACGTTTTACGGAAATTTCCATCAAAGTTTGAAATCTATGTATTAGGTTTTGACCGTTTTTCAAATAAAGTCGTAGATTTACCATTCATATCGAGGAAAAAATAAAAAAATAATTTTTTTCATACTTGTATATGTAAGCATATACACGCATGCATATGCTGAGAGATAAAAAAAAAAAGAAAAAGAAAAAGATTATTTAAATTTAAATAAACAGTTACATAAATTGATTCGATTTCATCCATACAACATATTAATTGAAATAGAATGAAATAATAAATGATGTGTTCGGTACTATAATATCTGCGGTGTATCTAAATAATTTTAAAGTAATTATATGACCATGAAATAAAATAAAATGTATGAAATGTATATTATTACATATTAAAATTCCATACATATATACATACATACATTATAATTTATGTGAAACAATGTAAAAGATTTTGAAATAATAAAAATAAAAAATGCGAGTAAAAGAAAAAAATATGGTTTTATTTCACATATTATACATACTACGCAACAATTGACTTTGGTACATTGAAAGGTAATTGTTATGTTCATATTCAACTTTCGTAGGATCTAGACAACTCCAGCTTTCAAATTCCACGTCTTTTATTGAATATTTAACCCGTATGAATTGAATGTTGACAGTCGTCGCAATCTTTTACTTTGACACAATTTCGAGTACTCCTGTGTAATGTATCACCATCGATATAATATTCTTTATCATGTTCGTGATCGTAGCATGGTAGAAATGATTTTATCGTATCATCCTGTTTTAATCTGTCCGGTAAAAATATATAAATGTCCCCGATGCAACTTGGAAATAATGTAATTATCATTTCTTTGGTGGCTGTAATGAACAACTGGCTTAAATCATTTATATTGAGATTGTTCATAAGCTTCAGCGGACGGATAACGTGATCGTGCCACGTATTCATCACCATAACATTTTTCATCGCACAATGAAAAATATCATTCTCATAATGGTGCTTACAAGTTACCAGATTGCTTATACCAGAGTATTCTTGATATAAATCATCAATACTAGGTACTCGAAAGACTTTCTCCATATTAACGAGTTCATAGTCCAAGTCACGCAACAATTCAGACTTTTCGTCAAGTTCCCATAATATAAGTTTTGCATAAGTGGTTAAAATATATACGCGAGCCTTCGGTTTTTCGGACAATATTGTGAATACATCACGTGCCATGAATATTTCTTCCCGACAGGGAGATAATGAGGGGTTTTTCAAGTAATGACTCATGGAAGAGCATTGTAAATGAGGCATTTTTGATGCAGACCATGCTCTGCTTGGTTTGTATAGCGTATGTAAACATCTCCCGCCAGACATATCAATCATCGCTAGTTCGGTTACTAGAAAACCATAATCAGAATCCTTATGGAAGCTGAAATCTACAAAATATTCCACTATATCCATCTGATCTGACAATAATACTGGACCAACGATTTTATATGCAAAATATGTTGATTCTGTTGAAGAATAACCATCATCTGATTGCGGTAATTGAAGTGACGAAGACGTATGCGAGTCGCTATCACTTGCAAATAAATTCTGAATAAATTCGGCGTCCTTAATTGATTTTTGAGTTGCTGCATACGTTAACTATATTAGTATTCATGATTGAATAATATGTATTTCAAACTTTTCACTAAAAAAAAAAAACAGAGAAAAAGAAAGAGGAAAAGGAAAGATAAAAAACAGAAAAAAATGATAGAGAAAAAAAGAGAAAAAACGTAGGAAATTATTTTCTTTAACGTTGATGTAAATTTTTTAATAATGCGTGAACACAGATTCGACAAAATACACATGTTTAACATAAAACTAATACTGACCGCTTGAATAATTCCGTTCGATAGTCTATCTCATTAGCTACCTTTGAATCGGTTATGGCAGTGGAAATGTTACATCAGAAAAATGTTGTTCCGTCGGAGAAAGCTGAATATATTTGTATACAAACAAAGTAATCGAGGACTTTGAGTGTATACGCATATGTGAAGGAGTGTGAAAAATATTCTTGTACCGAATAATGGTAAATAGCGTGCGAGCAATGTACAAGTGATCTTGAAGGTATGCGAGTCATGCAGGTAAAGGTTGTTGCGACGACAAGATATATACCTGCAGAGGTTATCGATTCTTGGAAAACAGGTATTGACGTTCGAAACAATAATGTCTTGAAACGATTGATGATGCGGATGAGTTTATTAAATAAAAAATTATGTTTATAGCGAAACGAATAATATTAAAAATAATTGTGATGTTAATAAATATTTTTTATTGATCGGAGATTTTTCTTTCTCGAAAGGTTAAAATTATTTTTGACAATGTTAAGTGTATATGATGACATGAATGTGTATGAAAAAGTAATACAGGTACAAAAAAAAAATAAAGATCGTTAATAAAAAAATAAACATATAGAACTGCATGTGGTGCATATGCGAGATCAATGTGATATGCTATTGTGTCTAACGTTGAAAAAATGTTCATGATCAATAGGGAAATTCGTGATAGAAGATAAGTGTGTGGGAATGTGCGGTACGCTTTCGAGTGAACCATTGATTAATTTTTAGAATCGATAAAATAGATAAAGATTGCGAAAGATCAGTAATTTTAGATGTGTGGGGGCGGGGTAGAAAGAATGAATTTTTAGGATTGAAAAAAAAAAAATGAAAAACATATTCGAATCAATTTTTGAAGAACTCGTAATAGAGTAATATAGAATCTGTGCGGGGGGATAGATAGTATGCTTTCACAATAGTCTGAATGTTTGTTCGGATTAATTTTTAAAACCTCGGAAAACATATAGAAATACTTACGGACTGAAAATAATCGTAATGAGAAAAATAATAAAATTTACTTGGACTAATTTTGAAAAAAAGTGGTAACGCGAACGAATGACACGTGTGTGAGAATGATGCGTGTGCTTTCGTTGAGGGGCGAGACAACGATAGATTTATTTTTAGAACCGGGGAAAACATACATAAATACTTATGGATGGAAAAGTAATCGTAAGTGAGAAAAAATAATAAATATACTTAGACTAATTCTATAATACTTAGGCTTGGAAAAATTATTATGAACGATAGGGAAACTATCGAGAGCAGAGTGTGCACGGGATCGAATGGTTCGCTTTCGTGGTGGCTAACGCTATGGTAGATATAAGCGTGTGATCTGCCAATGCTAGTGATGTGCGTCGAAATGTTTTTACAATCGAAACAATCAACAATCGTCAAAAAAAAAAACAATCAAATGATTTTAATTTGAATGATTTTAATTCAAATGATTTTGATTCAAATGATTTTGATTCGAATGATTTTAATTCGAATGATTTTAATTCGAATGATTGTTGTGAATACAAATGAATTATTCGAATGAAATAACATTTCGAATGTAACTGTGGAACAATCGAATGCATTCGAAGTTATCGAACAATCGAATAATTCGAATGAATCATTTCGAAGTTGTCCATCACTAGTCAGTACGTTTTTGTAACGATCGGAGAATGAAGAAAAAATTTTTCGAACCGTAGAAAATGAGAAATATACTTAGACCAATTTTTATAATGCTTAGGCATGGAAAAAATAAAAAAATTAAAAAATACATTTGAATGGTATAAAGCGGGGAATGGGGAGCTCACGTTAGTTTTATGCTTTAAATATTATACTTTGGTTAATTTAAAAAAAAAAATTACGATATCGCTAACGATCGACATGTGTGCGAGAACGATGCATGCGCTTTTACTTGGTTTAAATCAGTTGTGGCAGTGGAAATATTACGTCAGAAAAATGTCATTCCATCAGGAATAGTTGGTTACATATGCGCATTGAATAAAGAAGTCATGGGCTTTGAGTATGAGTATGTTTTTGTGTTAGTGTATACATGTAGGGTGTGGATCTGCAATATGACATAGACTGTAATAGAAAGTATAAGGATGTTAAGATCCAGTTTCAACGGTTGTGTTAGCATTTACGTGTAGCGCTATGATAGAAGCATTTTCGCTTTTGCGATGTGTGAGATAGTGACTTACCCCCCCGTACATAATGTATCGGACAAAGAAAAGTATTACGCAACTGACCGAACGAAAATCTTCGCGATTCCTAGAAATACCGGAACGGCGAAAACCTGTATTTTACCGCGATTCCTGCAGACTGACCACTGATAATATTGATAACAACAAAATCCAATAATGATAATAACTAATTTTACATATGTTACGGACGCTCGTAACCGTATATATATCATTGTGTGCGTAATCCTCAAAAACCAGTCGCTACCGAATAACGGTAATTTACATACAAGTAAAGGCATGCATTGGTCAAATGATTGACAGGTACAAGGTCACTTGCGATGGCACGCGTACGAATTTACCGCGATAGTGATGATGATGGTGATTTTACATGTGTGTGCAGATGTATATACACGTACATTTACATGTGTGTGCGGTAATTAAGGGATCGACAATCAAATGGAATGCGGTTCCACGGTCCGAGACGCTCCGGAAACGGCTCTGGAAGGCCTTAATCAACGGTGGCGACATCCTTTGAGCTTATATTCACACATAATTAATAATTCAACGATTAAATTGATCGCATAATTAATAATTCAACGATTAAATTGATTGCATAATTAATAATTCAACGATTAAATTGATTGCATAATTAATAATTCAACGATTAAATTGATTGCGTAATTAATTAGGGACACATGGGTGCTTGGGACCCTTAATTGGGTGAATTTTCTGCAATAATCGGGTATTCGGGTTAGTTTTTGACCTCTGATACTATTAATTAGGTTAATTTTCCGAATTAATCAAGGCATTAAGGTGAAATTTCGCCTCTGGGAATGACTCTTGGGTGCTATGGGTGCTGGCGGCATCCTTTGAGTTAGAACTGTCATTTTACATCTACTAATTATGGATAAACTACTTTTATATCTTAACGAGGAAAATATAGAGCACTATAATTCTACCCCAAAGAAAACTAATAAAACTGGTTTTAAGAGGTCTGCCAGCTAGTCTAAGTATAGATGAAATAAAACAGAGCATAAATAAAAATAGAAGACATAAAACAATTTAGTAAAAAAGATCAAACAACAAATACGAGGAATATAAAACTCCCTACATATTTAATAACTTTCCCAGCGAATACTTTAAAAGCAGATATATTTAAAATAAAAGCCATGCGTTATTGCATGATCAGACGGAAAAAATATAACGATAAAAATTAAATTACACAATGTTATAAATGTCAAGCATACGGACATGTTTCATAGAATTGTTTCCAGGTTTCTAAATGTCTCAGATGCGGAGATAACATTAAGTTTAAAAATTGCCTTGGCAATCACACAGAAAATTCTAAGGAATCCCATATATTTTAAAATATTTTCCAATCGAAGGAAAATAGAAATACTAATAACACTAACATAAATGAAGGAAATCATATAAATAAAAATATAACAGGAAATACTAAAAATAATGCTGGTATAAATAATGAAAAGAGTGATAAATAAAAATAGACTAAGTTACGCTAATATCGCTAAAAGTCGAAAAAAACAAATCCGATAACCACTTCGTTATATAATTTCAATATGCAAAGAAACAGACCTAAGTAAAATTATAAATTGTGCAAAGCGCATTCTTTGTAGAATACGGAACTCTAATAATTCCAATTTATTTACTTTAATCACCGTAGTGTTCGAAACCGTAATTAAAAATTAAGACTCAATATGTGTAACAGCATAAAATGTATGTGTATGGAAAGCAAATTCGTTAAGACACAAGCAGTTAGAACTGAAATTGTTTCTAAACAAAAACAATATACATATATCAGATATATCTGAAACAAAAATTGATCAGAGAATAAACATTAAAATTCTAAATTTTAAAATATTTAGATTAGATTCTCAAAATTATAGAGACGGAGTAGCTCTAATTGTACAAAAAGATTTAACTTGTTTGCCGCTTCCAATATCAAAAACACAAAGCAAACGCAATCATTAGGCGTAATGATCAAAATAGATAAAGTATCATTTCATATTTTTGTAGTATTATATTGAGCTCCTACAAAACCAAAATTTTTTTCAACTTAAGCAGCTATTAAACACTAATTCATAAGTTTTAATTGTGGGAGAGCTCAATGCGAAATACGCTGCCTGGAATAATTTCAATGCTAATGTTGGCAGGAAAAATTCTACTAAATGTAGCTACAGAAAATAACTTACAAATATTAGCTTCCCGCTAGGATCAACACTTTTAGCTCGAAACGTCGCAAATAAACTGAGCGTTCTTGACACAGTTATTACAAACTTTATACTCTCTATCTCCGATCGGCTTAGAATCTGAGTAGGTGATCTCAGCTCATGTAGTTGGGTCAGTGTTGACATCGAGCCCATTTAAAAAAAAAGTAAATAAGAATGGTTGACAAACCGATGTAACGTTTGCTGGAAGAAACATTGCCTTTATATGTATCACCGATCCTGTGACTTTATTATTCTCCGTGTACGTTCTCTCACTCGCACTCTTTCTTCTCTCCATGGGATCCATATTGACTTGCTGTGGGTGCTATTCTGGCATCTCTAGTAATGAGATGGCTGATTCATTGGCTCGGATTGCTACTTATTTTTCCTTCTACTTCAAAAAAATCCCATCTTCTAATCTCTCGCCGTTGCGTAAACATTTCCATCTCAGATTTTCGTCGGTTGTGTACACTTCCTCCTTTTCTAATTTTCGCTTTTTTTATTTGTCCGTTCAACCTAGTCTTCCTTCCAATCCGTGGCTCCTTCTGTTTCCTTCACTTCCTCGCTTTGTTGTCGTCGCCATTGTGCGTTTGCGTTTTAATCATTCCTTGTTACCTTCATCTCGCTTTCGCTTCTCGTTAGCCGCTTCTCCATCTTGTTCTCTGCATTCAAATGATGCGGTTGTTTGCGACGCCGATCACAAGTTTTTTGTGTGCCCGACTCTGTACTCCCTCTTGCTTAGGCTTGGGATTTCTGCTCCTTTTTGTGCCCGTTATATCCTGTTTTTTTCCTTCTACACTTATTATCCCTCCCATTGGTTACCTTCCCATTAACGATATCTGATCGTAACTTTCCTTTTCCTTTAATTGTTTGTTGGTGAAAAACCTTGGTTGACGAGCCCAATTTTATTCTTTTTTTTTTTTCTTAAAAAAAAAAAATCATCATCTTGTAACTCGTCAGTTGCTGGATGATGGGAGGAAGGTTCATTATCGAGAATATTGTTTTTCTCGGTAACTGTTTGCCGGACAAATGTTTCACAGCTGCGGGCACAAACAACTCTTTGTGAAACCAAGTTTTATAAATTTCATAGTATCTTCATTTGCAGCGAATGTAAACAAATATTCAGATACTGCATATAGCTGGGGATTTTACAAAAGCGCTTTGGCTTTTTCTTTTTTTATTTATTTTTGTTTTTTTTTGAAAAATTTATCCGGATAATACGGAATTCAGATAACGCGATCTGAATAATTGCGAGTCGACCGTACTTTAAAAAGGTGGTAAATTAAAATAAATGATAATAAAACGGAAGAAATTTCATTCACTAGAAGACGATCGCGTATACGAAAACAAATAGATATTCAGAATAGTCGTGTAAAATGGAAGGATGAAATGCAATACCTAAGAGTCTGACATTTGATAAAAGATTCAGGAAACTTATTAGGAGTAAAGTTATAAATACTCAGCAAAAGGTTTTCTGCCTATACCCCTACTTTAATGGGAAAATCTAACATCGTAAAACAAGCTTATTATTTATAAACAAAAAACATTTTGCCAAAACCTATCATATGCAGTAATAATTTCGTCGCCTACCAGTTTAATTATTTATCAGAAACTTCAAAGAATTCAAAATCACTATCTAAGAATAATCCTAAATAAACCGCGATGCACCAGCATCAACTCCATGCACGATCACCTGAAAATGCCATACATTCCAGAAATGATTACAAAGAACAAGCGGAAATATTTCGACGCATGCAGAGCATCCGACTTAACGTTAGTTAATAATATCAGGGTGACTATGATTACCAAAGACACTTAGGCATAGATACAAAAAATACAAACACAGAAGGATCAAAAGAACTTAAATGAAATATTTTGCAACTCTTGCGTCTTGGCGACATTATGAGAAAATAAGAGTTATATAATTAGTAACCTTTAAGCTATTATTATAAGTTATTAATTTATAGTTTTCTCGCTATTTAACTAAGTGGCTGCGTTTTAGTTTCAGCGCAACACTGTGTGATAGATTGAAAAATTAATAATTAATCATTTTATTGTAAATTTGGTTGTTCATGTGTGCAGGTTCTTTTGTATTTTGTAATTCTTCCAGCCAATTAAATCCTGCTAAGTTAACTAATATTTAATATAAATTATTAACTGACATGCTAATATACCGGTAAGCAGTCATGGATTTACAGCACGGACTTAAATGGGTTACAGCCAACAGCGGCGAAATTCGAAATTCGAAAGGCGGCAAATTTGCATGAGATTGAAAAGTTTTTTTCGTTTGAAAAATACTTAAAATTTCGAAAATATTGTTACATATTACGGCGTTTTAGTCATATTAGGGTAGGAGGGGAATGTGATAAAATCATTTTTTAACTTGCAGTAATGTACAGAAACGTTAAAATAGGAATATATTGATGTAGGTAAAATTTTCAAATGATTACAGACAAACGACATGTAAACAAGGGAATCGAGAAATGAATTTAAAATTAACGAAGTGTAAACCGAAACACGTGCATTATTATTAGGCAAAACGGTTATAATATTAGCGGTTAAAGGAAATTCTCGAGGCGTGCACGAAACAATGGCTGGTCGGCATGGTAAGAGTTCAAACAAGACTGGAAGAAAAACTGAAAATTCATAAATGTATGTAGTAGCGGTATCTCATCGATACGATAAAAGTTAAGAAGATTTTTCGAAGAATTATTTATATTATTTCTTGCCGTACCAAACGATGAAAGGTGCTCAAAGCAGAGTGGCACTGCGAGAAGCGTGCTGGGCCCATAACAATAACCTGTTGAAACTATTCGGAATACTGAATCTGATGAATAAACACGCTGCTAACGGCGAAAATACTCGTATTATGAGTAAATTTGTAGACTTTATTTAATTTTTGTGATCATTTAACGAAAAAAAGTAAAAAGTCAAAATGTAACTGGGGAAAAACCAATTATAACAATACTACAAAAAAAACACAATTACAATAACGTGATGATAACATGATGGGGAAAAACACAAAGAAAGATTAGCGTTGAATAAAATTTGCTCAGCAAGACGCTCCGTTCCTACGATGAAAAGAATTCAACATTTTTTCAGATCAACAATGTCTCACCCCAAAAGAGTTAAATGATTTATCTGTTTTATTTAAGGAAGAACAATTAATAAAGAGTTTAAACTTTGATGATATTAAATAAATCAATTTGCATCATTAAAATTGCGTCGTAAAAAATGTAAACTTTAATTGACACATGAAAGAATAATGTGTATGTATAGAATTATAATAAAATTTAGGTATATTTTAAAAATGTATGAAAAATTTTTTAATTGAAAACTTTTTAAACTTTTAATTGAACATTAATTTTTAACTTTTATGTGGACTTTCTTACTTCAATTACTCGATTGTAATTTTTATTACTTAATTTATTAATTATTCCAAGGGCGGCAGAAATTACTGAGCCCACGGCGGCATTTGGATATAATCCCGGCCCTGCCGGTAAGAATTCCCTTTCAGTACGGATGCACAAATAAATTTTTTTCTTCAGCTAGAATGAAGGATCGAGCATTGGGATAATGAACTGGGAGGGAAGATCAGTATACGAAAGAACCATACAATATTACTGCTGTACCGAGTAGTACTTATCTGACCGAAGTATTGAATCGGGTAATTTCTACGGTCAATTATATTAAAAAAGAACTCTGATCAATGGCGAATTTTCAAACATTTACGGAAGCAGACTCCGAACATTTCCTTCTTCCTACACAAATAGAGTGGCTCTCGTGCAGGAAAATTTAAATCATCGGTTGTAATTAAGAAATTAATTATTATTTTCTTTTCAAGACGAATCTTTTGGCGAGTACCATCGAAAGAGATAATTGGAGCAGTAAGGAAAAATATGAAAATATTCTTTCTTCAACTGCAAAATTATTTGGAACAAAAAGAATATTTTACTACAGAAGAGACGTGCAAAAAAAAAAGTACAGAAACGCTTCAGTATTGTGTGCAAATAAGAAAAGCATTTCTCCGGTAGTGAAACATTTCAAGCAAAAATGTTGAAAAATACGAGTGTATTTTCTATTGTTGTTAAACAGTTCGAGTGTATAAGAAATCAGCCTTTCTTTCAACTTCGCCGTTTTTACTCTGTATTATAAGGAAGTAGAACTAACAATGCCGGTCTTCAGATCGCCCATTAAAATTAACATTTATTGAAATACCGCTTCAATGATTCCCGATATATCGCTTTATCAGAAAAGGCAAACACTGAACATTTATTATTATTTTGCACGTCATACCTTCCGTTTCATATCAAAACAAAGAAATATACCGGAGTCTGAGTGGCTTTTATTAATTATTTATTTATTCCAATATTGCTGTAATCTGCAAAAATTACCATGTACCGCATCATTAAATTTGTGAATTTTTTTCTGTAATTTTAAATAAATATAATTTACATAAGAATATCAACGTAATTCATTTGTTCGTCGTAAAAGTTAATAATTATTATCGAAACATTAATAACTGTGAAATAAATATTATTTTAAAAAGTTTGAATAAAAATAATTAATAATCGCAATTCTGTAATTGATTATTGTGATATTAATGTTCCATTTAAAAACAGAAACATGCATATGTGTGGATCGTCCCATGATTTCAGAGAGTTTCGGAAGCGCTAAAACGTACGTATGTGGCATTTAATTCTTTGTAACAACCGAGAAATTTTAAACAACTTGAAAACACTCCCGTATGGGGATCTATATAATAGTTTTGGTCTCAACTTTAACGTTGTGGCCGTGACGAGGCCTCGTCCTTTTTCGAAATAGATCTAGCTCTTAAATGGTAACGATGGGTCACTCCCCGCTAACATTTAAAGGTGTCGAAAATGACGCGTTACCTTTTAAGGGCTAGTTTAGTGTTGGTGAGTTTTCAACTTTTTTTTCTAATTTAATTAACACCACATTCAAGAGATACTTCCTGTGCGCTTGTATATAGGTATTTCTCTAAAATACGGTCAAAATACATTCATCTTTAATTTCGATATAACCACCACGCGTCTCTTTCAAAGTTACTATACCGAGTGATTATCTACTAAAAGAGTCTCCGGTTGTATGTTCGAACCTAGACTGAACACAGTGGCGTACCTGAACTAATTTTTTGGGAGAGGTTTTAAAAAATCAAAAAAAAAAACGAGCGAAGAAACAACAAGAATATTAAAATACAATTGTTACATTTTTTAAAATTTAGTACCGCTATTTTTTAGGATATAACCAGCCATATGACAAACTACAAGAACTAATAAAATCTAAATTACGTCTAATTTTCATTTTCTTTTCAGTCTTTTCTTTTCTTTTTTTTCAATAAAAATCTATTTTAAATAAACTGAATTGTGTATATTAATTTCCGGACTCCGTAAATATTTTTTTTTTATATACTCCCATGTGAATATTAAAGATCTGACAGTATGAAAAATGAAACAAATGTGATCAGAACAAATCTTTCAAGTAGTCTGCCCAAATTTCAAGTTTATTGCGCTAGCGAGAAAGCGAGAATTGTCTCCGCGTGAAAAATTAAGAATCTTTATTCGTTTGTTATTTATTATAAGAAAAATAAAAAAAATCATTTCGCATTGGACTAAAACGATTAAAAAAAAATACAAAAAACAAACGACGTGGTTATTTTATAAAAAAAAAATATAATTGAACATGAATGAAAAAGGCAAAGTATTTCGCTTATATAATCCAGTATTATAAGCGAATCATCACTTTAAAAAACAATTCCTTTACAGCGTAAATATAATAAATATAATTCCATTCATCAAACTGTGTCGCTCTGAGCGGTTGCTCGTTGTTCTATGCCTTTGGACCGGCCATGATATGAAATCCCCTCCTCCAACGTATACCATTAATTGAACATGCTTCTGTTTAAAATTTCGTTAAGTATAAATTTCTTAATTAACAATGGTACCCGATGTTTTCTCTAAGTCATTTTGCAATATTTCTTTCGAGTCCTTAATTATGGTGTTGAAGCTCTATAGTCGTTATCCGGAATTCAAATAATATATATATATATATATATACTAAGACGGATTCGCTACTTGTAGCGTTATCTTTTGGCGGTGTTCGAGCTAAAAAAATATTGTGTGATATTTCACTAATTCGTGATCTCTCGGACACAGTCGAATTGGATAGAGACTGCGTTGGTTTCTGATTGATAATGGTTGAAATGTGCCCCTGCCAAAAGTGCACATCCGTACAATGTGTCGAGTTGCATCGAGCCGAGGGAAGTCCCGCTAAAATCAAGCAAGTCAGCTAGTGCAATGATTTACGTAGACGTATTCTAGAATTCTAGAATCTTCTGCAAAGCCCTTGTAAAAAAAAAAATATATATATATATATATACAATTATAAACTCGGCCATTTTGGCCTCGCAAGGGACTGTGGCCCTTGACCCCTCTTGCTTTCATTTCTGTCCCTTTCTCGTCTATACTTTGTATAAAATTATCAAAATTTACAACGTAATTCTTACTGGCATCACCACAAACAAAATAACATAATTACAAAAATCCTAGCCTAACATTTAACTTTCATTATATATAATTAAGACATTTTTTCGTTATATTTTTCGTTACTAGGCATGGGTAACTCCGGACACAGTTATATCCTCGGAAACATATCCATGGTCGGACACAGTCGGATATATCTCCGGCAACAGTCGGATATATCTCCGACCACATATCA
The DNA here is from genome assembly GCA_039619475.1 of Icerya purchasi. Classification (NCBI taxonomy): domain Eukaryota; kingdom Metazoa; phylum Arthropoda; class Insecta; order Hemiptera; family Monophlebidae; genus Icerya; species Icerya purchasi. The sequence goes on from CM077115.1 coordinate 94,672,191, forward strand.
CAACTCCGAAAAACGTCACACGACGAATAAATATTGTCATTCCGCCGGACACAGTTGAAATCACTTTTGGCGGAGTGATTTGATGTATCTCCACTCCGAAAGGCGACAGCTGCGCGTGCAACTGTCAAAATTTGCCTTATCATTACTGTTTCACGGAATTACATCGTGTTCGTAGACTGCTATATGGAGGGGTAATAGCGCGGTGTGATTTAAAATTTTTAAATCGAATGAGTAATATGATCCACGAATTTAATGCTATGTGTTATTTGACACGATGCGAACTAGCTATTTTATGCTTATTGATAAGAAATATCCTATTTAGCAGAAAACAGCATGTATGTGTGAGAGTTTTTCATTCGCTGTCGGTAAATCGGAACTGCGCGAAGAAAATGCGCACCATGTTCAAAGACATTTTGTTGCTGTGCTGCGCGGAGTTGGAGTTAAATACGTAACGAAGAGTGTGATTGTACGCTGGATATGAGATAACTCCGCCGGAGTTGGAGTTGAGAAGCGGATATATATCCGCAGTCGGAACGGACACATATATATCCAACTCCTCTAGCGGAGTTGATTTGCGCATCTCTATTCGTTACATATTTCATTACATAAAATTATGACATTTTTTAAATAACAATAACAAAAGTCCTGTAAAATATAACAAACGTTACATAAAATTGGGACATTTTTTCATATATTAATTACAACGTAATTCTTAGGTTACCTCCCATTCGAAAAAATGTCCCAATTTTATGTAACGTTTGTTATATTTTACAGGATTTTTGTTATTGTTATTTAAAAAATGTCACAATTTTATGTAATGAAATATGTAACGAAAAATATAACGAAAAAATGTCTTAATTTTATATAATGAAAGTTAAATGTTAGAATAGGATTTTTGTGGTTATGTTATTTTTCTGTTTGTGTTAATGCCAGTAAGAATTACGTTGTAAATTTTGATCATTTTATACAAAGTATAGAAGAGAAAGAGACAGAAATGAAAGCCAGAGGGGCAAGGGGCGCAGCCCCTTGCGAGGCCAAAATGGCTGAGTTATATATATATATATATATATATATATATTGAAGACTGTTTTTATGCAATCAGTTATTCATTATTATTAAATTTTCAGTAAAAAGTCCATCTGACAATAGCTATTAAAAAACTATATAAAAAATGACTTTTAACCCATGCGTGTACTTACCACGTGGTAACGGATATGAGTTCTAGTCGTTGATATGCCTTCGGATAAGTGAACTGAAGTGATACTGCTTTCGCCGTCTTCTTCTAAAATCGATTTCGTATAACACTGCATCTGGGCAACATAATCACATTTCGCGGTCTTTATATCAGTTAATTAACAAAATATCAAAAGTTATCAGGTAAACACGCAGAGTAGCTTATAAAAAAATGTTACAAAAAAGTAATGTTTCACATGCGCCTTTAATTGTTTAGTAAAACCTGAACAAAGGTAGTATTGCAAAAATAGATTATGATGGGGTGGTTCTCGAAATATTTACTATTTATGAAAAGATATAGCGGGATAGATTGGAATCTAGATTTAAACCAAAGGGATGGAATGCGGATAAGTCCTGCAAAAGTATAATTAGGTATAAAACTTTTTTTCTTACTTAGGGGGCAAATGATATAATTTACACTAGCGCAGCCGACATCTCGGTTTTTCAGAATTTGTGATTTCTCCTGTAAAGATGATTTATTTTAAAAGGTTATGATTGCGGTCGCGTTCGATACGAAGACTCACCGAAGATCGCTATCGGTTGTATACTACATTTATAGGCACCTTAATTTCAACCGCGAATTGGTGAGACGCGTTAGTACATACATTTTTCCAAAACATTATAGATTCTTATTTGATTGCCGAACACGAAAGGGACATCAAACCCAGTTAATCACTGAATCAGTGAATGAAACATTTGACATGTTTTAACTTCAATCGACTAACAAAGAAGTGATTAAGAAAAACAGAGAATTAAAATACAAACGCGATAAAACTAAAATTATAATATTCGTAGAATTCAGTGATAAGTAAAAGCATGCAAACACATTGCGTTATTATTTAGAAAAACCAAAAAAGGGGCTTTATATATATATATATCGAAGCTAATAAATTATATTTTTCAAATGAAAATACATAGGTAAAACTTCAGCCACTTTCGTACCTCTCTGACGTACGGTTCTTTTCCTCAGCTAATCATACCAGTCATCGTTCGGACACATGTTCTTCTACATTCTCTAATCGTGATTTCCTCTTTTTTTATCTCCAACCTTTTTTTATATTGAATTTAATGTTATGTAAATGTTAATTGCGGTAATCTTTAACCAAACAGACCTTGTTCGTTATGACGGGGGTCTGTGAAGTTTGCAAAGCACCTTTCAAATTTCTTCCTCTAAATAATTGTTCGTAATCCCGCAGGTGACATAAGCTAATCGTTCTTAAGCTAAATAGAAAGAAAGGGAAAAAAGAGCAAATTCAGAAAAGATACTCTCATTTATAAATATGCGCCTGTTAAAAACGTTGAGTAAAAATGCGAGTTCGAAAGACATTTTGCCACTGAAAACGGCGGTTTAAGGAAAAATGTCTCAAACAAGACTTTTTTATTTTTCAGAGTAAAGTCGGAATCCGTAAAAAAACATTCTATTAAATTTAAAAAAAACTAACTTCCGTTTTGAATAGCCCACTTCTGGTGGCGGTAGGTGTAAATCGGTTGGACGGGTGGTTTGGGGCATCCTGTATATACATATATAGGCATTCATTCTGATGTAATTGCTACGGGAGATGTAAAAAAAATAAGATACAGAAAATAAACCTAAAACAATATGCTACGTTGGGGGGACTGTGAAGTTAATGTTTACAATGTACCAAGTCAAACAGATGAGAGTAGAGAGGTTAGTTCTGTTCTCTTGGCCGGCTTTACTCTGCCAGATTTCTCTGCTATCCAGTTATTATTTCAGGCTGGATAAGCGAACGAAATGAGTCTCGAACCCGTGACCACTGGTTTAGTAGTTGAGCACCTTAACTACTAAGCTACCTCTATCAGACTAAATTATGTAAATGGTGCGATATTTTCCCTTTTTTTTTCTCTCTCTTTGTTGTTTATTAAATAAATTTAAAGGGTACTCGCAAGGGAAAACCACTCCGTCTTGGGAGTATTTATCGCTTAAATTAAAAATTAAAATTATATGTCAAAAAAAGCTGTTAACTCGGAAAATTTTTTATAGCCACTATTTATACTTTTGCAACTATTATGTAAAAACAAAAAATTGCATAACTGAGTGTCTACATAAATAATTAAATAGTTATACATTTATTGACTAAAACTAAATTTCTGATTTTGGTTGAAACTATTTTTGTTTTAATTTTCAAGTTCATCTAATTTTAATCCGAAAGCACAAACTAACCATTTTCCTGGGGAAACAAAAAAATCAAGCAATCGTATTAAGCGTCACTGATGGTATGAAACTCGAGAAATACCTATTGGAGTCGGTAACAGTCCGGATAATATTCTTTTCGCGACAAAAATCTCCAACAACTGAATTTATATTATCTCTTCAATAATATTTACTCTCCTAATTCCTATCGTACTATTTTAATATCCGATTATCAAGTATCAAGTCAGCGTTTCTTCATAACTAAATCGGCTATATTGCAACTTAATTCAAAAATAATTTTTCTGCCAACATTTAGATAAACATATATTTCACATTTTCCAACAGAAAATATTACCAGAGGAATCTGACAGTTTAAATGAAATCACGGCATTAACTAACTCCGTAATAATAACGTACGTTAAAGAACAATTTATAACCGTTCTGTCGATAGACGACTTAAAACATAGTATGAAGAATATACCAGCTTCTGAAAACAAGGAAGACAATAACCTGTAGAGTAAACAACAACAGCGGAGGAGTTACTATAGAAGGAAAACAGAACGAACGATTTCCTTCTATATAAAAATGTCATACTTAAATATACATATATCGAATTAGTAGAAGAATCAACTGACATTAAACGTTATCTAATTAATCGTTATCGAACATCATTCGAGGAACCTAGGCTTATTAACCGAACTAATAATACTACTAACCTACGTTCCAATCCCCGCCTCTAATACAGTTGTATCGAAGACGCCAAAACCACTAAAACAAGAACAAAAGATGAGCTTCAACCAACCTTAAACATTACCTCAAAACATATTTCCCAATATTTACCAATTTTGGTATATTAATACGATTAAGGGGCAACACGCCGCGCAGAAGTTATCACAGTTTTCATAGAAGACATAAGTCGTTAATTTTCTGGTGTACGATTTCATTGAAGAGCCCAAAGCAGTCATCCGTTCAGTTGTACTTGTCGAGTAATTTTAACCACTTTCCATGCAGATCGCTTTGACAGCTCTTGAATTTCTTATCACTCTGTAGCTATTTCCGATTCATTTTTGTTACAGTTTTTTTATATCTCTGACGCTCGTAAAATCGATTCTCGCGTTATTTCCATCTTCCTACCTCGTCTGAAGGTTCCCGTCAGCATTATGCCATTATCACCTCTTAACATACAATTCTGTCTTTTTGCGGTTCCGTTGAATTCTTTCATATTAAACGAATGAGCTTTTTTTTTTTTTTTCGTATTTTTTAATTTCGTCGAATTTTTCTTCTCGCAACCATGATGTTTTCTTCGCGTCTTTTTATTTTTCCATCTCCCCCTCATATCACTCTTAATACCATGCTGGTGTACCCTTTTCGGTTATTTTTTAAACAGATCGGATTATCAGAAATGCGCGGGAACGGAAAGGGGAATACGCATAGATGAGATGTATACAATGGTAATACTAATAAAGTTCATTTGATGATTTGATTTGATTATTATTAGTAGTATCGGTATTAGTATTACGGAAATTATTATTATTGTCGTTAATGCCGTTACTTTTATTGTTATTATTACTGTTGCAGGCGCTTGTTGTTATTCGTATTATCAACTTTGCCATTGTGGATATCATCGCCATTACCCTTGTTACTAATGCTATCTTGCGAATTTTTTATATTAAAGTTTTTAATAGCTTCAATAGTATTAATATTGGTTATATCGTTATTAGTATTAATTTTTACCAGCAGTACTGTTACCGCTGCTGCTAATAATGTCACTATTATCGTTATTACTGTTGGTTGAGTTAAGTTTCGACAAATCGGATTGCGACAACCGCAGATCCTTACTGGTCCTTACTGGGGATAGACGCTACCGGCGAAAGAGAACTGGATGGTTTGCGCTTTGCTGAAGCGTCAACCTTCATCAACTGAAGATTTAGACCCGATTTGGAGTGTTTAGAATCTTTGGAGGAGGCCGCCGGGCGGCCTCCACTAAGCGAGCTCATTTACCAAATAAAGTTAAACAAAATAATGAAATAAAATTAAAATTGAAACGAAAAAAAAAAAGAAGAAAAAGAAAATAAAAATCAACTTTTACGCGAGGACAGATAATAAATCAAATGTGTAAACTAAAAACCGCTAGAAACTAAAATTAGAAGATTAAGATAATACAAATAAGAACGATCTTACCGAGTTAGCGGATATAGAAAACAATGCAATCGGAACACAATCGATTGTTGATAAGAGAACGTGATAACGACTCAAATTATTCCTTTTATTAAGTATTATTTAGAGGTTAAAATGCTTTACACGTCCGGGCTTTAAATCATTAAATCTGTTTTTTTTTTTTTTTTTAATACGTTTATTTATTGTCGCTCAGCAACTCTGGCTATTTGCGACAAATACATAAAGTTTACATCTTATAAATAGATTACATAGCGATTGATTTTAAATATTTCATAGGATTTTACGACAGATTTAAATTTAAGTTAGTTTATATCTTATATTATACAGTACAAAGAGGTTGACTTTAAATATTTTATGAGATCTTTAGAAACCAATTCATCATCGCTTAAAATGTCGTAGAGCGATTTCCCCTCGAGGTTGCAGTTTTTTCTATGTTCCACATATTTTTTACATTTGCACAGTAGATGTTGTACGGTAATGATTTCGTTGCAAGTATGGCATTGAGGAGTTTGTGTTTTTTCTAAGATGTATTTATGCGTTATCGAACAATGACCAATTCGGAGACGTGCTAGAACGATTTCTTCTTGTCGATTGGTTCGATACGATGTTTCCCAATGTTGCAGTTCCTTTTTGATGAGAAATAATTTATTTGAACTTTGGATTTGTTGCCATTCGGTTTGCCACTTTTTCTGAATAATTTTCCTAATTGATTTGGTTAACAACTTGTCCTCTTTTTTCGCCTTATTGATGCAAGAATTAGCGAGTTGAAAGGTAGAATACCATGGAGGTCGATCTGGCGAGTGGATGGTATAAATAGTAATTTCCTTTACTGTTTTAAGTTTGTTTTTATGTTTTCCATTTTTATTTATATATTTAATTCTTCTTCGTCTGTTCTTAATTTTACTTTTAAGTTTTCTTTCCTTTTTATATGCATTGTGAGTTTTCGACGATTGTGTATTTCACTGTATTTTATTTTCATTAATCCTATACATGGCCTATCACGTTTATTTCCCTTCCTCTTACGACGCGCTTTCCGTTTATTTTTCGAATTTTTAATACTGTTCATTTCTGCTATTCCTAAAGAATCTTCGCCATTATTATTATTGTTGATTATACCGTCATCACGGATATTAATGTTTTTATAATTATTACTAGTTCCACTACCATTACTATCTTCATTAAAATTATTGTTATCGTCATAATTAGTATCTTTATTGTTAATATTCTTATAATCGTCATTTTTACTACTGTCATTATGCCCGTTTTCTTCACGGCTCACTTCCCACCACTCATCATCTTCATCGTACCTGGTGCTGAGCTCGACCGGCTGCTCATTCTCTGCCTTCCTATCCGGCATCAGCCTAACCGAGACCCCAAGGCGGCCATCGTCGACGTCTTTTAATTTGTCACTAATATTTTCCCTAACCTCAGAAGTTTTATTTTCGGGCATTTTATTGAGTTCTTCTTTAACTTCGATTTTTAGTAAAAAAAAAATAATAAAAAAATTGCGGGTGCCAGTGACACATTATGGTGTGCCGGAATAGCTCTGCCCAGCAGAGCCTTAATCTTTTCGGAAAACATTTTCTAATTCAAAAACCGCTAAAAGATCGCGCTGCAGGTACCAAATCTGTCACAATATATATATATATTAATTACAATGTAATTCTTAGGCTACCCCCCATTAGAAAAAATGTCCCAATTTTATGTAACGTTTGTTATATTTGATAGAATTTTTGTAATTGTTATTTTACAAATGTCACAATTATATGTAACGAAATATGTAACGAAAATGTAATGAAAAATGTAACGAAAAAATGTCTTAATTTTATAAAATGAAAGTTAAATGTTAGGATAGGATTTTTGTGATTATGTTATTTTATTTGTGTTGATGCCAGTAAGAATTACGTTGTAAATTTTGATCATTTTATACAAAGTATAGAAGTGAAAGAGACAGAAATGAAAGTTAGAGGGGTCAAGGGGCACAGCCCAAATGGCCGAGTTTATATATGTATATATATATATATATATATATATATATATCATTTTTATTATTTCTTGCTAAACGCATTATTTTAACGTAATAATGTGTTCGGTAAGAAATAATGAACGACGCTCCCAAAGAAATTTATTATTTAAAAAAAAAAAAAGAAATAATAAGAATGAGAGAAAGAGATAGCGGACCCAGCTTTATAATATAGACATAGCATTAAATTATTGCATATTCATATGTGTTAATTATGGAAAAACCGTTACACTTAACATTGCAAATTGATAATTGTTTTAAAAATATTTCAATATACAGTTTAGTAAATACGCCATGTATCACTAATGTCCTACATATAAAAAAAACAGAGATTTCATTAGAATATTTTAGGAATTTAAATTTCAGAGAAATTATTGAACTAGCCTGCAGCAGTATTTAGTTTCAATAGTGTTTATATTTAAGTTTTAAAATTATTAATGTCGAGAAATAACAAAATTTATCATTAAATTAATAAAGAACATTTTTTTACCTAAATTAAAAATTCCGATTTTACATTTACTATGGTAAAAATTTGATTTAATTTTGTTTTATTTCCGGTGTATTTTACTTCTCTATTCTCGCAACTTCATTAACAAAAATCTTCATTGGTCGGCTAAATCAAGTCGAAAACTCATAAATTATGCGCTAAAATATTTCGCAGGAATCGAGGAATTGGTCTATTCACGGTTGAAAATCTGAACAAAATCGGTTCGGTAATTCCCAGGATTAACGCGCCGACAGATAGACAAACATACACAAATACATTTTTTGACTTTTCATTTTCACATATATATGTATGTATATACACATGTATGTATGCAACGGACATATAGAGATACTAGTACGAATATTTTAATCTGACGAAACGTACAAAACCAGATTTTCTCTTTGTTATAATGACCGAGTTACGATAAGACTCCAAATCAGCACCCATACATGACATGTATGCCAGGCCCGATTTAATAATTTCTTAAGTTACAACTATTTACAACGCCCGTTTCTGAATTTATTACATGTACATTGAAATGTTACACATGAACAGAAATATTTACGTTAACAAAGTAAAAAGTGAATTATCTAACATTTTTCTTAGTGTAAAGAACTACTACATATTCGTGGCATAAAAGAACAATTCAAATGTAAATGATAAAGAACACTATCGACATTCCTACGTTTGAAATACCGTTAATACATATGTAATAACGAATTACCGCGAAACACGATAGTTAATGTTTCACTTTGTTAACATATATAATATATTTCGGTTCCAATGTGTATTTAATAACGTCCCTCTTAAACCATTTTAGTGATAATAGGTAATCTATCTAATTTCGTATCTCACCCGACAGTAACTGTTGCGTATACGATCATCCCAGTGGCAGCCGAAAGAAAGTCAAATAAGTCCGGTTCGACACAGCATTTCATTAATGTTCGATATTATTCGATAAAAGAAGTCGAAATACCTTCGAATATCCGTAATACTTAATTTCGTCATCTCTAACGAAACACAGATACATCGTTGCTGCTTTTTTGGCAGTTGATAATTTAGAAACGGTAATAATACTTTTTAATTTTTCAAATAATTTCTAATGAACGTGCATATTTACCATCGATTTTTATTAAACAAAAGCCGTCTGCATTTAATCCTTAAAGTTTCGATGGCATCTTTTCTTTTTCTTTTTTTTTTTTTGAGCATATCGGCTAAGGACGTTACCCAATCGAAAGGTATGACAGCACTAATGATTATATAGGAAAAATATTAGAAATAGAACGTATGAATGAAGCTAGCAAAAGGAATAACTAAGGGAGAAGGAAAAGAAAAGATGCTGTGAGCGCTGTAAGGCGTAGGATAAGACGCAAAAGACCGGAATACAGTATCGCGCATTCTGAAGAAATGAAAGGACATTTAAGTAAAATGTAATTTCCATCACAAGTGAAGTTTGCTTCTGACGGATCAAACGGGCAAAGAGGAGACTGGCGGTAATGGAGAAACGGCAGAGCGAAGCAGGAAGCAAACTGTGATTTAACCGAAATCTAATTATAGATGAGATAGTTGACCGCCTCGTGTTGAGGAAATTAAGAAACCACGGAAAAAAGGGGTTGTATCGCTAAATAAGAGGAGTTGAATTAGAAAATGACGAAGGATAGAGATCAGACCAACAGTCGCGGTGACAACGAAAGGAAAGAGGAAGAAGACTTTGGGCCGGAAAATGAGTAATGAAGCGACCGTCTGCAACAGCCGAACGTGCCAACGAGTCAACTAACTCGTTGCCCGAAATTCCACAATGACTGCTGAGCAGGAATGAAATAGATGTGAAATTAAGGAGAGGATCAGAGGATGGTTTAGGAAACGGAGTAGCAATGGCCTGTAAAACGCCTTTTGAATCAGAAGATAAGAGAACCTTGAATATATCGTCAGTAGAGGCTATGAAAAAAAGGATTGCTTGTACGATCGCAATAGATTCGGCTAGAAATACGGAGGAGAAGGAAGGAAGTTTTAACGTCTCAGAATAGCCGAAATCCAACGGAGTAAAAGCCGCTCCGATCCCCGCAGCTGACTTTGAGCCATCTGTGAACATTAAAATATAAGAAGGAAAGAGCGAAGATAAAACATAATTAAATTCGTTATGAGCAGCGGGAGAGGGAAGAGGCTTGTCGTATGAAGGAAGAATGAGTAAACTGGGCGAGTAAATAAAATCTGGGAAATTATAGGTAAAGTCATTTGATGTAGGATAGAACAAAAGAAAAGAAGGCTCTGAGTCGTGAATAAATCGAGAAAAGGATTGGAGTTTTACGAGGGGAAAAACACCAGTTGTTGAATATAAACCAGTAAAGGAATTAAGCAAGTTGGAATTAGTAATATGAAGACGTTTGATAAAAAATCTTTCACCTAGATAAAGTCGTTGTATGAATAAAGGATAGGAACCAGTTTCTGCCAAAATAGCTGAAGTGGGAGAGGACTTCAAGACACCGATACGAAGTGTTATGGATTTTATCAAGCTTAAGGAGAAGATATTTAGGAGCACTAGCGTAAAAGAACGAGCAATAATCGAATTTAGAAAGGATGGTAGCCTTATATAGTATCAGAAGGATATAAGGATCCTCACCCCAATTACGGGAGGAGAGAGTCTTTAACCAATTAACCCTTTTGAGGGCCAACGTATACAGATAATTGATATTAAGTTACTGTTAAGAACAATGCCAAGGTAGGAGACGGAACTAACTAACGGAATAGGCAGGTGACACACAGATAGGTTGACTGAGGAACGACTACAAGGACAATAAGTGAAAACCATAGCGCTGATTTCCCAGGAGAAATAGAAAGATGAAGATCGAATAACGTATTATCAAGAGAGAAAAGAGAGTTCGATGGCATCTATTTAGGATGCGCAATGAGTAAAACGAAAAAAAAAAAAAAAAAAGTGAACGCGCGTTTATTCGGATGAAATTATCGAGAAAAGATCCTAAGCGAAACCGGCTGGACCGAAATACAGCGAACACAGAAAAGAACAGAGCCGAAGACTGTTTATTACAAATCGATGATGCTGACTGTATAGATATATTATGTATACTACAGAAAACGGTAGGAATAAATTTAAAAGTGTATGCATATAATAAAAAAAGAAAGGCTTTTGACGGAAGTTATATATCGATAAAATTAGGGTTCGGATTTGTATGCACCAAAAAACTTTAAAATATGCACTAAAAATTTCGCTTAAAAAGTAAAATAAATTTCAACCTCAAAATTATATTAACACGCTGAATTTTCTTCTATTAAATAAATTAACATTAAAAATATGTGAAATTATAAATTCGAAAAAATTTATACACACACTTTTAACGGTAGGGGCTTCTTCCAAAATTTTCAACACGTAAATTTTGTTTCGTGCCTTTATTAAAGTAGCTTTCAGCATAGAAAATGAAATTCCTACTTCATAAAACATAACCGGTAAATATTTAAATGAGCCAGCTCATTTCGGGGTAGAGTATGAAAGATTTTATTTTCATCTGACATTACATCTAAAGTTTACGGCTGTGTATTACTTGTGATAAAATCTCTCCGTATTGTGTGCTATATATTGAAAATAGCATGCTCAAAAGGCCTAAACGGGTAAAAGGTAGTGAAAGTGTCTCCCCGAGCCAATCCCAACAATAAAAATATCTTCTCTCGAGGGGCATGATGGAAGAAGATTTTTCGACAAATTTTTAGCCCTCTAACCACCCTTAGAAGGTATTTTGGGGAACACAATTGCTGACAGAGCAGCAAAGGAAGCAGCACTAATGCGACCTGCTTCGAATATAAGGGGACCCCACTATCGGACGTTAAATATTTAATCAAAAAACTTTTTGGGATCCTGTGGCAAGACAAGCGGACTAACTCCAGACCATCACACCTTCGCCTCATGAAAGACAACGTCTAATCTTGAAATTACTTTCCTTCGCTTCATAAGGTGATCCTTAACCGTTGCGGGTCAGTTTCGCATCGGGCGCACAAGATATTTATATGGTCACAATTTGTCTGGACTATCCGCCCCGCCCCCCCCTAATTACCCATTTTCTCGCCTTATGTCCATTACTCCAAAGCCTGCGGCTCAAGCACAAAATAGCTCCTAACCTTAAATCTTAATTACAAAATGATTCTAAAACTATCATATCCCTTCTATCCTTTCTTAAAGAGTCTGGACTAATAAAAAAATATAATGACAACTTTCCGCACTTCTAGTCAATGATGCTGTGTACACGGTGCAGTAAATAAGAAAAGAAAAAAAAAATTAACCCGGTAGAAGGCTACTACTCTGTAGTCTGTACGTCAACGCTCGTGAGATTTTTCGTTTTTTAGATATCGCAGCCTCGTTTTTTCTTCTTTTAAAATTTAAAAAAAAAATCAAAAATCAGACATTGGAAAATTTAAAGACGCGTCACTGAAAAAACCCGGAAAAAGTATGGAGTGTGTATTTTTAACAGGAAAATTAGTGTACTACATTTTTTTTTTTTTTCAATTCTTTGAAACGGCACAACATAATCAGAAAAAATAAGAAATACACTTTTTTAACAATTTTGCGCTTTCACGGGGGCCAAAAACAAAAAACTAAAATAGCCTTACTTCTCACGATCAATATATAAACACATATATGTATTCCAACAAAATCAAGTAGCCGAACTTTTTCCGCGAAAATCATGCAGCGACAGATAAGAAAGTGATAAAAATTCCTTCTACGGACATTTGCCGCGACTTTTTCGCCCTTTATGTAAACACTCAGTGTAGAAATGCTTAAAAACCCGTAAAATATGCAATAATACCCTTAGAATATGATGTACACCATAAATTTAGGCATTTATCTCTATAATCATTGAAACGCCTCAAGCACGCTTGGCGTTGATGCCGGTCGATGACATAATGTTTTGTAAGTTAGATAGTCGATCACCAAAGACGAACAAGTGCATGCAATGGTAGGGCGTTGGATTTTTTTACCGTACCGCTGTTTTTCATTCTCGTCGGGAACGACGAGGTGTGACGACACCTTAACGGCAACATATATACATTTAGATTTTTACCATCTTTGTTAATATTTTTTCGATGCTCTTTTTATTCACATCAATCCGATTTTTAGTGATATGCTACCACAGTTATACTCCCGATTATAAAAATCATCGGACGACTTACGCCATTTTAAAGAATAATAAATCGGAATAATTAATAAATAAACTAAAAATAAGCAGTTTTTTTTCGCTCCAAATTGCCTCTTTTCATAACATATACCTTACTCTTACTGCACACATAATGTACTGACGATTAATCGCGTCTTCTGAGACCATCGTATCCATTCATCACCAACTCTAGCACGAAAAGTTCATCAAATGAGATTTTTTTTACTCATTCTAAAGAAACACAACAAAAAAGGTCTCCATCACTACTACCCGAGTCAGTGTGTGTAACGTTTTAAATGCACCTTTTATAGGAATCGAACACACTGACTCAAAAAAGTCTTTTTTTCTTCTTACCATATAAATATTTGTAAGCCAAATATGAAAAAAATTACTTTTTTCTTTACATATACATCCATTACTCGACACAATAACTGTAATCCAGTCCTTTAATGGGGCCCGATAATGTCGTGGCCTGCAGTTTGGCGTTGACCCAGCGTTAACCGTTCGTGTGCACCCAGTTGTAATACAAAAAAAAAAAAAAAATGCAAGAAAAAAAATATGCAAAATTCGAATCCTAGTAATAATAGAAGAAAAGAATGAAAGAAAGAAAAGATAGATTAAAAAAATAAAAAAACACAACAAATATTAGATGAAACAAAAGCCAAAATATAAAAAAAAAAAAAAAAACAAAAAAACCTCGATGCTAAAAACGTTTAGAAAATTAAGGTAATGCAAATGATAATCACAGACTTAAATTAGTGCAGGGTGACAACATTCATACACAACATCACGCATTACACGGAAATTATTTACCCGCAACCTAAAAGCGTGTTCACGTTATGAAAAGTGTAACATAATGCGCACTCCGGAGAAGAGAGCCTAATGCCATTGACGGAGATATCCCCCCCCCCAAAAAACCCAGAAAAAACCAGAAAAAACAGAAAACGAATAAAAATGAACTAAGGAAAATACAAAAGAGAACTGACGCGCAGACGAATGTTAGTGATAATCATGAGTGAAGAATAGCCGGGGAAATAGCGGGCCTGAAAGAGTGTGTCTAGAGGCCTATTAAACAAGCACGCTTAATAATAGCGTGTTTTTTAAAATTAAAACAACCGAAGGAGGTTTTCAGTGTTCGCTTTTAGCCTGATGATGATAAAGCTTCCGTCCGGCTACTTGAAAAATCAGTTTTTCTACGTTTCCATCTGTGTCGCACCCGTTGAGGAGAGAAAAAAATGAATCGACTGATTCGGGAAAACTTTTCACTCGGATGATTTCATAAAAGTTCTACGATATATTTTTACCGTTTAATTCGAGTTTTATGCACACCATTTCATTAGATTTCGTGGTATTAACTTTCCTCCTTCTGATTTCTTTTCCGTACCTTTTAATGTTAATCATACGACTAGCTAGATCCACAACATCCCGAAAGCTTTGGACTTTCGCATTTGTCCTTCGTTCGTTCCATTTACCTATCGCTCCTTCCAAATACATCGGACTACGTACCGCTTTTTAAAGTTTTTCCTCTTATTTTCGCTTTTTTCGTTACTCCTAACTGTTTTTACTCAAAAATCGCACAGTACATTCCGTCCACCATTACTACTATTTGGACATCGTCATTTTTCCCGGGTAGCACATATGCTTTTGTTTACTTTTCGATAGATTCTTTTTCTTTGTACTTGAAATGTTTTTTTGATCATTCGCAGTCTTCATCTAGAGTACGCTGTGTAATTCCTGCTACGACGAATTTTAATCGCTAAAAAGAATGGCAGACTAGTTAAAAAGTCGTATCCTCTCTGCATACCACATATTTCTTCAGCAAAACCACTGTCTGTATCTGTACAAATTCGCCCCTTCACTCGGTTTTTCAATTACCACCACTTGGTGAAAGGAAAAATTATAAATTTCAAGGAAAATATTATTATCATTATTATGAGGAATCGATTATATTTTTAATTGTGTCTACTGAATTAAAAGTGTACAATAATAGCGGACTCGATATGCACTTCGAATGCGCAGTGGCGTTCTGCTAAACGTGGTAAAAAAAAAAGACAAAAAATCGAACGATTCGCTACTCTCAATTTGAAATGGAATAAAACCACTACTTGCACGAGTCGAGCAGTTAGTTAACAGAATAGATAACCTTAAGAAGATGAACGAAACATCTTCTAATTAAACTCACTGAAACCGTAAAAATTCTAAATGAATTAAAATTAGATAACACGTTGAGCTTAGGATGCAGAATTATGAATTACAGGGAGGCGACGCGTAGATCAATTGCAGACACGGAAGAATAACGTAATTATCTCCAACATTCCAATTGCAGCGCAAGAGGAGAACATTAATAAATTGATTACAAAAATAGGTGAGCTAACTGGAACTCGCATCATTACCGAATCTGACATGTAGATATTTGATATCGCCTTATCATTTCCGAGACGATAATATGCCAACATTGTTGTTCGGCTTTTGTAGAAGGGAGAAAAAATTCGAGTTATTACGGGGAACTCTATACGGGGCGTCCAATATTAAGTGACATCAGTTTCACCGGTATAGCAACAGATAATTAATTTTTTGTCTCTGCGAAATACTAACTTGTTGCGTGAATCGAAGGGGCACTCAAATTATTAACAGGAATTCATAAAGGGACGGTAAAACATTCGCACGGAAGGACGAAAAGGCTCGCCGGGGTTACTAGAATTACGTTTCCCGAGCAGACTGTCATCGTATCGAAAGGATTGCCCCTAATTGACTATTAATAAACTAATGAAAAACGGGAACACTCGAATTACCACATTTAATCGCAAATATAATTTTCTTTTACAACTAGAAAGATAAAATATCATAAATGTAAATAGACAATTGGGGGAGTATGTTAAATTACACTGAAAGTTGAGTTAACCGGCAAATTGCAAAATCCAAAATCAATTTTTAATGATTAAAAAATTAAATGAGAACATAAATATGTGTATCACAGTTATTCATCAAAAGTATATAATAATATTTGTTTCGTAAACTAAAAATGAAACTGGAACTTAAACAGTTATATACATTTTCAAAATTAACCTGGGGCGTATTCTCAAATATTTCTTAATAAACCGTCGTTATAGAGGAAATATTTTTAATATATAAATCGGTGTAGTATTTTTCGTTGGTAGATTTTAAATATCATTTTAAAAATACGATACGTAAAAATTTTGAAAGTCATTGAACATTTCAAAAAATGTACAATGAAGCGGCCATCAGAACCACTGCGTCCAACAAATATCATGGTCTGAGCGCCGTTTTTGTTCTTTTTTTTATATTCCATACCTGTCAATGTTTGGCGCGCAATTCGAGTGCAGGGCCCTTTTTTTTTTCTTTCCGTTGATATCTAAATTTGTCCTCACTGCAGTTATGGATTTGATCTTACACGAGGGGGGGTAGTAAGGGTTGTGTACCTGTAAAATTCCACTGACCGGAAATTTACAAATTATATTGTGATTGACACCTGCGTATGTATTTTCTGGTCTAATTGTGTAGTTCGAGCACGGTTTGAAATACGTATTGGAAAAGAAATTCTTCCTCCTAAGGAGACGAAACGGTGTCTTTTTTTTCTTTACTTCCGCGATCTCTCGGGCCTCAGTCGGGAGGTGGTTTTCCCTATTTTAGGTCCCTAATCTCAGACCAGCTGAATACCGGATTTTCTGAATGAACTAAAACAAGCCGAATTGTTTGTGCATTGGGCTTTTTCCCTTCTATTCGATGATTTCCTATATAAAGAAGAAAAAACGTAATCCGCAAGTCGGACGCGGTCATGGAACTTCTTCCGGGGGAATGTCGCCCAGAGAAAGATGATCACATTCGTAATTTTTTTATAACTCGTTTATTTATTTTTTTATTCACGAATTAACGGGAAAACATTCGCGTTCAAATCGACAACAAACACATACAAAAAAAAAAAAAAAAAAAAAAAAAAATTCAGGAAAATATCGACTAGAGTAGACTACCAAAATGGCAGATATACATGCGGCGTTAGGTAGACTAGGTAAAACGATAACCGGACACAATAATCAGCGACAACTAAACATCTCGCAAGATCGACAAGAGAGTAAAACTAACGTATAATTAACGGTATACTTAAGATAAAGGCTATTACTGGCATATAAACCGGATATCAACTGATCACACATACGCTACAATGCCTGATTATTCTTCTCTCCACGCTGCCAGCCGTAACAACCTATGTGCACACACCGCGGACAGACACTACCCTATTGTAGCAGACCACACACACCCCAAGACACTCACACGGCCCGCAGGAACCTTACGCGTGCCGAAATTTCAATAGAAAAAGTCGGAATTCACATGTTCAAAAACGTCACGGACGGTTTTCTCCGATGACAGCGAAGAATACGATGATGCCGAAAGGTCGAAAATTAATGATTTCAATCGGAGAATAATTTCCAGCTTGACATCATCGCGCCAGGTAAATACCGAATATCGCGATATTTGGTTAATTTTTATTTTACGTGCATTGACTGTTATACCGTAATTTTGCTTGCAAGTAATTTTTGCATTACTGGCACATTTCTTCTTACTTTTTTTCCATTCTTACTCGCGGCTAATTTAATAATGATGCTTAATTTCATTACGCGGGTTAATTCTACTAATACTTCTATTATTATTCTCTTTTATAGGTTCTGTACTCTATTCGTTTATAGTAATATAAACCGTTTTAATTCTTATTCCTTTTTACACATTCTTTAATATATTTCTCTCTTAACATTAAGCCTTACACTAATTCGGTATCATTCATATTCCACGCACTAAATATATAGATATAACACCTACAGAAGTATCATTTTGCTTATAGTGCTTAATTTTTTAAAAAAAAAAGAAGAAAAAATACTACTTTCATAATAGTTATTATTAATCTTAAAAATGAATATCCCTAATGAATAATAAAGCGTTAAATATACTTACATTGAATGTAAGCAGTCTTCGGGAACATTTCAACGATTCTAAATAGTTAAACTAAACGAAATTAAAACAGAGTGCGATATGATTCCGATGAATCTTGGTTGATGAAATGATGTGAAATAGCCACTCGGGCACGTTGTAGAGGTAACAAAAGATCGGAATGTGTATTATTATTATTATTATTATTATTATTATTATTATATAAAAGATAATATCCAGTTTTCGGATGCGGATATAACGATCGCTACTGATAATAATCTGTTTATGTATGTATCAATTTAGGTGACAACTATTCCTTTTAACCGTCGGATTGTACACCGTTTTTGTGAATCTCTCTATTCTAATTTTTTAACTGACTTGACACAAATACTGTAAATGTTTTAAAAGATGCAGCTCTTTAATTACAGATGTGATAGTAATATAAATCTATTCTGGACAACAAAGTAAAAAATATAAACTAAATTTGTTAAACGAACGCGGATTTAAATACATAATGAACCAAGCTACATTTCATCGGAGGCAAGATTCTTATTCAGCATATTTAGGCCCCGTGTTTTCGTTCGAAGAATTGATAACGCAAATAAAAATGCTTTTTTACAAAAAATAAATACCGACTTCAAGGTTTATTATAAAAATTTAAAAATGCACTAAAAAGTAAAAAATAATTACTCCCGATGAGAAAATATATATATATATCAGAGTGTGATATAACACTTAAGTGGTGATATTATCGTAATTCTTATACAACATTAATACTTATTAGAGTTGGAATTAAATTCATGTTAGGAACAATTTAATCAACATTTAATGCAGCTTTTAATTATTCTTTTAATATGAATTTGATGCCAACTCTAATTAAGGTTTTAATGTTGTATAAGAATTACGATAATATCACCACTTAAGTGTTATATCACTCTGATATATATATATATTTTCTCATCGGGAGTAATTATTTTTTACTTTTTAGTGCATTTTTAAATTTTCATAATAAACATTACAAGTATCGGTATTTATTTTTTGTAAAAAAGCGTTTTATTTCGTTGCTTTTTAGTGCATTTTTATTCAATTAAATTAAAACATTTTAATAAGAACAGATATTTCGACGGTGTGAAAACATTAAAAGCTACATTTCCATGGTAATTTGGCAAATTTATAGTATTTTAAGTCAAAAATCTAATCCGACGGTGAAAACAATCATGAATGAAAAGCATCCAAAAAGCTTCAATCTCCCGCATTATTAAGGATAACTCAAAAACTATCGGTCAGACCTTGATCAAATTTAAATGGGACCACATGACAAACACCACCTTTCAAATAAAAGAAGAATCATCAAAATCGGTTCATCTAGAAGAAAGTTCTGTGGTAACACACATAAAAAAAAAAAAAAAAAGAAATACAGTCGAATTGAATACCTCCTCCTTTTTTGAAGTCGGTTAAAAAGTTAGCGGTTACTATAGAAATCATTCCATGCAATTTCTCCGATCATTCGATTTTAAGTTCAAACCTAATATTAAGTTGTAATTTTAAGGGCTGATCTTGCTTTAAAAGACTTAAGAAAGCCCTTTTTTCTTGAGGATTTTTTTTTTTTTTTTTTTCGGAAGAGGAAAAAACAACTTAGCCCGGCAAACTTTGCGGTATACTTTCTTACGTATTTGTGTAAATAATTTTTATTAAGTAGATATAATAATAAACTGTGTAGAGCAATGGAGTCTCTTACTAGAACGTCTTGCTACTGGAGTTCATAATTCTTGTCAGAAACGTCAAAAACCAAATAAATGTACAATTGTCAGACATTTTTCTTCTGAGTGAACTGAAAAAAAAAAAAAAAAAAAAAAGTAAAAATAATCGGGAAATTATGACTTTTCAGGTTTGAAAAAAGAAAAAAGTGTTTTTTCAAGAACCAAAAAATTACTTTACGTCGTATAAAAGATATCTCTAAAAAAACCAACTTTGTTAATAAATTTTAGATCGTTTAGGTTTTTAGCTATCGCATCGGCCAATTCAGAGGAAAATCGAAAAAATGAAAACTCGAGAAAATGTGTTTTTCAATAAGAGATAAATGTTTGTTTCTTACGCTAATGATCGGCTAATCAGCCCTATTCTTGGTCCCAGAAAAGGTAGTCCTTCTGCTTCCTCAAATAACAACTCATTCTGATGCATTTGTTCGAGTAGACAAGCCGTACGAGCCCCATCATTGGTGCTAATTGTTCTCCCTCTTGATCCGTTGCGCGTCGGCGATATCAGTAAACACATTTTGCATTGCGCTAGCCAATATTCAAATGCAGCAACCGCACAGTATTCGAAATCGCTGAATATCCTCTTCGTTGAAAATGCCTGCAGCCCCGAGTAGGCGGCTATTCAACGACTTTTTGACCGGAATGCAATCGAATTGATGCGCCATTGAGTAGAACAGCTCGTTTGAATTTTGCGTGTGACGACCGCCTAAACAGTTTGCTAAAAGATCGCGCGTCACCTGATAGTTCTTCATGAATCGGGCGAACGTGCTTCTCTATTTTGTTTTTTTTTTCCTCAATCAATCGAGCAGGATGCTCAGAAGATCGTGGTTGATTGGTGCATTCAGCGTTGCGCCATTCACAAGGCATCGACGCCTGTTGGGCAATAATTTTCGTGTCGAGGGGATTTGTGTTTGTGCAGCAATAATGACTAGCGTTGCTACCACAACCATTTTTCATTTCTCGAACAGAATCACTATTAATGCTAATTGCCAAACCGTAATAAATTGTTAACTTTTTCACGATACCTTTAGCCGCTTCTTACCGATAGAAGGGCGGCGAGAGCGCCTGAGCCTGGCCGAACAGAAGCTCAACGTAGAAACACGTGCACTGAGATAACTGTTGTTATAACGGAATAGAAGAGACAAGGTCGAAAAGAGCGCCCGGGCCTGGCTGAATTACAACTCCTCGACGCTTTTTTTCGTTCAGCTTTGTATCATCTCCAAAAGTACTTCGAATTGACATCTGTGACTTTATGAATACATATACACACATATATATATATATATATATATATATATATATATATATATATATGTATATATATATATTCTTGGATAGTTTATCTATCGATTTAGGAAAAAAAAAAAAAAATCGTTTTTTTTTTTTCGATCTTCTAAAGCAGGATCATCATCCTGCCTTAAACTGAAACAAAAAATATGTGTTACTTTCATTGATAAGTTACTGTTCCAAAACAATTTGAAATTGCGTAATCTAAAAAAATTATTCAACGACACCTCCATTGATGATAAGTTTAAACTGTTTACCTCAAAAAATGTAATAACTGAAGTGGACAGAGGCAATGGATCACGGACGAAGAGATAATTAATTTACCGGCAGAAACGAAAATGCTATATTCTTTAACAAAGAGAGATGATACTTGTTAGACATAAACATCGGTTTCAAAATTATTTCTAAAAAAAATGCAAAAACTAATAAATTTTAATTAAAATTTTTTACACCGAAAAAGTTACAGAAATATCGGGCGTTAGTTAAGCAAGTAATTTTGTTAACAAAAAATCTATTTTTGAATAAAGTCAAGATAAATGACACAATTTTGTCAGTAACGAATTACATCATAACTAACTATTTCGATGATTATTTCTCCCGAATATGTACGAATATGAAAAATAATGTTAAATTTAATACATCAGTTTCTCGCACATTTACTCAAAATCCAAATTCATTCGGATTTATTGAATTTTCTAACGATGAATTAAAGATAAATTCGCTCCCTAACGCAAGACTTTATATATATAATCCTTTAACGGAATATCGATTATTTTTTTATAAAGAGAAAAAATACAGGGTGGTTTTTTCTTAAAACTACTAACCTACGTAATAAATGAATTGGTTAAATCTGGAAAGTTTCCGGATGCGTTAAAACTGAGCAGTGTATATATATATATATATATATATATATATATATATATATATATATAAGAGCGGCAATACAAAAAATGTATCAAATTACGGACCGATTTGTAACATATCTACCTTTTCCGAAATTTTCGAGAAATGTATCAAAGTTAGAACTTTAAATTATTTAGAAAAATTCGACTTTTTCAGTAATAATCAATATGGATCTTTCTTAAATAAAAGTACAGACGACGACGCATTATCATGTAACTTATATTTTTAAAAAATTTTAAGGCTGGTCGGTCAGTAGGCGCAGCTTATTTTGCTCTTTGTAAAGCTTTCAATGTAGTTGACCATATAACACACTTTTAAAAAAGCTATATGCTTGCGGCTTCCGCGAACTATTCTATGACTGATTTCATTCATACTTGTCAAATAGAAAGTTTAAAACTAAACAATACGCTTAGTAATGTTGTCGTGAAAAAATACGGAGTACTACCACTACAGGGAGTGTTCTAGGTATCGTACGCCTTTTTCTTATTTTTGTAAATGACTTGTGTAAAATTATCAGCTACGCGAACGATACATGTAAGTTCATCAATTCAATAAGATGTAAACGAAATACATGATTCGACGATAACCACAGTTGAGCTTAAATATTGAAAAAACAAAATTTTTAATTTACAGCAATCTCTACGAGAACAGATGGGATGATACATTAAAAATACACTGAAAGGATAACATCTTCTCACAGATAGAACAGATATGGGACGAAATATTTGGCATCATTCTTAGTAAGCTATTATGGAATGAGCGTATAATGAAATTGTAAGCGGAACCACGAAAATGCGATTAGTTACTTTTTTTTGTTTAGAACAATTAAAGAAGAGCGAACAATTAAAGAAGTTACATTTAGCCCTTCTGTACTCGGCAATCATCATGTATGGGATAATGCATTGGCGGAATGCAGCATCTTATCATTTGGCTCCGATGAAATATCGGCAGAAAACGATATTTAAGGAAATAAAATTATCCGCGTAAAAATAAAAATATTAAACTATCGAGTCCGTGAATATGTCAAACAAGTGACGAAACTGGTTGGACGAGAAGATTTTAAATATGTTTTATGTAATTTTTAAATATGTTCATGAAATTTTTTAGATGTTGTTAGTGAAATTAATTTATGTTTATTAATAAATAATTAACGCGTTATATACTTAATATACTTATGCGAATATTATAGTGAATAAAATTCGGTTTTAACATATTATTAATAATTATTAGGACATTCATTTATTTACTTATTATTGGCAAACTATTAACTCTATTAGCAATTTTTATATTCCGTACAACTCGATTTATAAAAATAAATGTAATATAACACTAAAAGTCGGAAATACAAGAACATCTCTGTAGGTGAAAAAGTTTACGTACCTCGGTTCTTTTTCAAAAACAACATTTACAAGACTACAATCTAGATATACGGGCACGACGTTATTTAATTCACAGGCGGATAAATGACGACGAGGTAATCGGGGCACCGATGAGCGAGCAAAGCAGTGCGTTACATGACATTTTTCTTACAACAAATGACGTCACATAGCTCACTCTTCTCAGCGTCGATCAGCGAGCATTAACAATAAGTATTTTATTCTGTTTGTTTACAGTTACTTTGCGGTTATGTTTTTCGGGTTTTGTTAACGATGTCTTTTCTCTTGGCAATTTTTGCGAAAAAATACTTTTCTTAAAATTATTTAATTTAAATATCGGATATATTAATACTATTTATTTAATAAACTATAAATATCATTTATAAATGTGATGTATGTAACCTGAAATATACAAAAAAGTTCAATCTGAAAGGCCGTATCGAGAATAAACGCATGCGACTCTGTATTATATAGAATAGAACACGGTGCTCACTTAAATATAATTTTTAAATTCCCGGTTCATTTCCCGTTTCTCGGGCCAAGTTATTTCAGGGTTACTAGAATTGTACAAGAGTCTACGTGAACGTATTTCCGTCTGTAAAATAATAACAATCTCAACAAATTGAAGCGAAAACAAATATCAGTAGAAACAAAAAAAGAAAAAATGCAAATAAAATTTTGTAGTTTTTTTTTTTTTTTTTTTGAAGTTGTTTTATTCACATTTTAAATATTTTACCGTTATAATGACCACCCCACCCAACTAACTCGAGCAATATATGTTTTAATAATAAAGCTTTTATAACAGGCTGATTTACTACTTTCCCGCTTAAAAATAGTTATCCGTCTTATCGGATTCATTTAATGTCTAATATTTACATTTGTAGTCGTACACGCTAACTTCAAGAAGTTTTGACAGAGCTCAAGCCTCTCCAAAATTTTACTGAGAAGGTTCAACTCCCCTTATAAAGTGAAATGATGCGTAATTGGAATTCTTTTTCTGTTACTATTGATACTGTTTAATCGCAGCAGCATATTTTATACAAATAAAAAAGAAATTCCTAATTTATTATCGAGTGAAGTATAATTAAACAATGCATTCATTTTTCGCTTTAAGTGTTTTTTTGTTTTTTATAAAAACTTTAGCCATTTTTACTTTTTCTCCCGGTTTCGTAGCAAAATTCTAATCTTATTCCACCGGTTTCTCAATTAGCCCCCACCCCCCCGCGCCTTGAAATGTTTTGAGCGTAATGTACATTTTAAAACAAGAGAAAATTGTATTGCACATGTATCGGATCATTACATAAAAATGGAGAAACTGTCATTTTTGAATATAAGTGGTAAAGTAAGATGATATTATGTTATCGGATCAAAAATAAAAATGAGAGTTTACTAATATATGGGACAAAGGGACACGAGATCTTACTTCTCAGCTATCCTTATCTTTTGAGATCTTGGTAGTTATCATCTGGTTATGCCTAAAAGAACATTAAAACACATTCACTAAGTTCTAAAAAAGTAAATATTTACAAATATTTAATGAGCGCTATACTTAAGAGTCCATGATGCCGTAAGAAAATTATGCAATTGGGTATGATCGCAATTACCATTTTATTAGGTGGAGCTCACGCTATCCCCAAAATTTCAAACAATATTAAGAATATGCATTCGAAAGGAAGGCTTAAGAACCTATATATTAAATTAGTACCGAAATAGCGTGACCGCAATTAAGCAGCGCTTAAACTACCTCGAATTTTATTAATAAATAACAAATGATACGAACTGAAGCAAAACATGTGGCGCCCCCCCCCCCGTGAACTAAGCAAAGCCGGCATTGCAGTAAACCATACTCGGGGTGCACTTTTGAAAATTATACCGAAGCAGTATGATCACAGCTGCAACCAAGCGGAGCTTATACTGCCGCACGCAATGCAAATACTGAAAGACTAGATCACTATAAAAAGCAAAATAGCCACCATACACAGTCAAGTATAGACTCTACGCCGCCCCAAAATTTATATTTTAGTAACTAAAGGATTAAACAATATGTTTATCTAAGACAATATGACGTTAGTGAAAATAAGAAAGTATGAAAGGTAAGGAATCGCAAGATGAAGGAACAACATGGTCGCAAAATATGAAGTTCCCATTAGATAGACACTATATTTGAATTAAATAATTAGGAGGGGTAGTATAAAGCAGAACAGCGTAGAAAATATTTAAGATAGAACATTATATCGTTGCAAGGTGTCGAAGATGATTCATGTGAAATATAGGAAATTAGAGATAATATTGGTAACTGAAGTGTAGAGAGGGTATTGGGAAAATAAAAAAGTAAAAGGGAGAGCGAGGGGCAATTGTCCCGAGTAAAATTTAGTGCGTTAAAGGGGAGGGTGGGAGAACATTCGAAGAAAGTATGATGAAATTGCACTCGGAGGAAACGATGAGAAGGAACAAAAAAGACAAAATGGAGAAGGCACAGTTGAGAAATCGAAAAGTGAAACTGTAAGACTGTGAATAAGGCGAAGATGATAATAATAGAGTGACGGAGGAAATTAGGAAACCCAGAACGAGTAGTGAGATGAAATGGCATCAGCAGATAAATCGAATAAGAGTTAGACAATCCTTCTCACCAGAATATTGGGATATATTATACCCTTCCCCGCTATATCTTCGACTGTAACCGAATGATGCGCATTAGAAATAATACTATATCGGTATTAAGGAGGATGAAAGCTTTTGAATTATATAGAAATCCAGTTTCTCCCAACTGAATTAAAAAGGAAATTTTTTTTTTTTTTTTGTTTTTAAGGGTACAAGATATAATAATTTAGCCTAACGGGTTCAAATTTTGAAAAAGAATTTCTCGTTGACAATACCCCTTCGATGTGAACTGTGTAAGCGCTCCAGCGTGATCTTACTTTTTTGCATTATATTTCCTTTTCTGTTTGCAGAATTTAACCTCTCCGCCTCTCCAACGACTCCATAATCCTACGCATAAGTACCTGTACTCGTATGCCTCAACCGACGCGACAAAAACTAATAACCGAAATTTGTTTATTTACATAAATAACTGTGTTCTTCGATTTCTTTTGTCGAACTTTCTGCCGCTGCTACCTTTCCAAATACAGAGTTTCCACATTTTCACTACTAGTACTTTCCAGATCTTCAATAAAATCTAAATTTAATATTTTTTTATTAAATATTACACTGATTGTGTTAAGCTTCGACATTCTGTACTAAAATTTTACCTTCGTAAAATAATATAACCAAAATTGATAACAACAAATTTCAAACAAATCTCGATAAAAACCTGTAGAATAATTTGTTATTTCATATGTACCGGTTATTTCTGAATTATACTAATTAACAAACAAAATAACGTGATTTACCCGAAACATTTCGATAATTTTATAATTGTATATTTTCTGATAATTAAACCTATAGAAATTATGTGCACATATATATACATACATACATATATATATATATATATATATATATAATATATACACACACACATATATATAATATATATATATATACATATATAAATTAATCCATATACGTACTTACCTTTTTGATCCAAAAATTATGAAAATTTTGTCATCAAAGTTAAATTGAGGCTTTGTCTTCGAAACGCGTTATTTGATAAAAAATTAAATAGTTGTTTAAATTGGTGTTTAAAATTAATTACGGTACAATAAACATAAATTAATATGTGCACAGACCACCAGACAAAAATTTCTACAAAAACACCAATTTGAATTATGCGACAAACGGCCATTTTTGAATATAAAGAAATAAGATAATGATAACGTAATATGGTAGAGCAGAATTTTCTGAAAATATTATTACATGCGGTTAAAAATGTGAATGTTACCGATTGCGGAGGAAAGGGTTAAGAGAACTCCCCCTAATGGAGAAGAAAAATAAATTTAAGCCAGAGAAATGTTCCGCTCGCTTAAATGTTAAAAATCATTAAAAAATTGTTTGTAAATTTTAGATCGTAAAATTTGAACAGTAAATAAACCTGTTCACCTGTCAAAGACAGACGTAGCTGTTCGCGCAATTGAAGCAGTACATTTTCAGAGACTGCACGTAAAAAAAATAAAAACGGTAATTATTATAAACAAATCGCTTTTTCTTTTTTTTTTTTTTTTTTTTTTTTGCTCTTCTGTTTTTATTCTCCTATTATAAATATGTGTAGATTTCCCTTACATTAATTATCAAAGAACCAAAAAAAATAAAAAAATAATAATAAATCAAAAACACATTCTTTCAGATCGCGCCAAGACGAAATATTATTTACATGCATCATGGGCGGTTTTCTTTATGTTTCTTCTCGTTTAATGTGCCAAAAAAACAATATATATTCTTTTTCCGACAATGCAGATATAAACAAGCGCCTGGCAAATGTAAGAACTCGTACTCTACATTTTAATTCCTCAAAATAATCTCGTATTTTTTTCCTTTTTTTTTTTTTTTTTTAAACTTTATCCTCTACGCCATTTCGATAATGCGAGAACTTTTACACTGTGTTTCTAAATTGTCCAGAAAAGGTGTTACATCAGCGCGTTAATTAAATATTTCGCGATTAATTGGAGCAGTAAGTTTAATTAGGTGTATCATCGTCGTAAAGTAGTAATGATCGTAATAAGATGAACTGCAAAATAAAAGTACGTAAATTATAATCACACCTATCTCGCTACATTTATCTTCTCTAATAATCCAAAAGAGTCACTTAAGTTAACCTGACAAATAACTCTTTATTAACTGCAATATCGGAAACGAAGAATACCGCGCGACATACACGTAATTTTCGAAGATAAGAGTTTCATTTGATTCGATCAAAACTTCACACTATTGAAATCCGTAATGATAGAATTCGAGAATGAAAACGTATTGAGAATGGAAGCTACAGCTTTCCTAATCGCTATACAACTTCAGTTTTTGTTCCTTTATTCTATTTCGCAGTTATTATACGATTTTGTATACGATACCGACTGTGCAATGATGCCGTTTCCTATCACAGTATTAATTTTATTTTTGTTTATTAATTACGGATTTAGACTTTTTCCAATAAGGAAGTCAAGCGCAGACTCTAATCATCGCCGTTTATTGCTCCATTTAACCTCACTCCCTTTACTTTTCCGCAAGTATGAAATGAATGTTATTATTTTAATGATTCTTCTAAACTTCGATCTAGCGCAATATTCTAATGCAGTTTTAATCCTAATTATCTGAATAATTCATTCATTCATTATATCCTCAACCATTCGGTTGGTAGACAACCTATTCGCACATTTTTTTTTTTTTTTTTCAGATGTACAGATATAAGTTGTATACTAAGCAATTATTATATATGCAACGCAGGTATACACACGCGAGACTACATTCGGAACTGATAGTAGCCGCTTGTTATCGCGCTACCAGTGCAGTCCCGTGTGGGTCTGCTGTGTACTGGCCTAGCGCGCATATGATATTGAATGTGGTGGTTTGCTATTACCTTCCACGTGATTACTAGCGATTATTTATTTATTTAAGTCTTATCTGAATAATATGATTCTTAATTTTATTCCGCTTTACATCAAATTGTCAATCCACCGTCTTCTCTCTTATTATTCACCATGGTTTTATCCCCCACCACTTTATTATAATAATAATACGAGTACATTGCGTAATATCCATTATAGTTCTGAACAGCAACGTAATATTTTAATTCTTACTCGCCTGTACATTTCGATTTAAGATTTTTCCCCATTTCCTACTTCAGAAACGGGAAATTCCTTCTCCCGTTTTCCAATTAAGGATAATGGCTATGCATATTTTAATGTGCGAGCTTGCCTGAGAATTTCGAATACAATAGACAATTAAATTTAAAAACCAAACTGTTTCTTCAACACGCTCTTTTGGCTGAAACCAAAAAAAAGTAAAAAGAACTTATTGAAAAATTATTGTTTAACACAAACATATGTAGACACATAAATTGTTTACGTCAGGAATCATACTCTAATTAGTAACACTTCTTTTTGAGACAAACGTGTTTCATTCCAGTGATCTGTGGCGGATGATAGTACACCCGTCCGACATTCTTCTACTCGCTGGTTATAAAATGTGTATCTTCCACCTAACCATGTGAACCAGAATTAAACGAGCTTTCTAATATCTAATAACCTGGCTTCATCATTTGCCTTTTTGGCCGATTTGAAGGTTCTTAATCAATTTTTTTTTTTTTTTTTTGGCAATCGAAGTTTTAATGATTGACGGATTATTTCTATAGAAGAGGATAATACGAGTATTAAACGCTCATATACCAATTTTAACACAAGCGATGGAAGATATTTCCGGCCATCGTGTTATCTATTGTCTCAACGGAATTAACAACTGCTCTTCAACTCGAAATATATTCTTAATGGGTGATCATTAAGGAACTGACTTTAAAATATCAACCGACGAATAGAGCATAACGTATTAATCGTGCACACGTAAATTTAGATGCCAATAAATCAATAAGGTAATTCAACAGATTAATTAGCCTCTTGGTAACGCGGTAGCCTAGTGGTTCCGGCGCTTGGCTACTAAACCAAAGGTGTCATAGGTTATCGAGACTTGTCTCGTTCCAGATCCGAATCGCTACCAGGTTTATACCTAATCTGAAATTGAATATTGGTTATACCAGAGAAATCTGGTGGAAAGTAAAGGCGGTCGAGAGAAAGGAAGTGGCCCCAGTATTCTCCTTAGATCCGTTAGGTCCTTAAGTACATTGCAAATCTTGACTATGGGACTTGCTTTACTTTTAATTAGCCTCTAAATCGCTCTCTCTATCTACTGATAGACATAAAATGGTACTTTTTTGGAGTCTAGAAATAGAAGAAACTATAAAAAACTGCAGAATTCAGGAAATTTGCCATGCAATAAAACTTATTCTGATCTCACATTTCGTCACCAAAAAGCCGAAGATTTTGTTTAATACGCAGAAGAAAAAAAGAAAAAAAAAGAAGAGAACTCTGGCATAAATTTCCATGGCACCAATATCTACTCAAAAAAAAAAAAAAAGATCTGAAATACTTCATGATGAGAAAACATGTTAAGACAAACAAGACGACTTTTGCTATATTTTCTGATCATGTTTTTATACTTTCCAGTATTCTACTGAGTTTCGGCAGTTTAAATTGCAGACCGTTGAATTAACTCAAATGTAGAATGGTCAAAATGTTTGCTTACATGAAGTTGAAAAAAGTATAAAACCTTTTCTAAGCAAACTGGACACAATATTCTTTTACTTTTCTAAGTAAAAGTAAGTCATCTTTTGACAGGGCGTCAGGGATTGTGAAGTTAAGGGGTTCACAACGTACTAAGCCCAACGACACTAATGAGAGTGGACAGGGACCAGTTCCTTTCTCTCGACCGCCTTTACTTTCCCAGAGATTTCTCTGGTATAACCAATATTCAATGTCAGATTAAGTAATACACCGGCAGTCGCGCATGTGTTCAAAAAGATAATACCGGATACAGATTAACCCGTACAATCATGCCGGACATAACCAACGCCGTGTCCTATAATTTCAGAAATCGGGGTTTTCATACCGAGTAATTAATATAGCAAAGAAGCGATGGAATTTCCGGAAAGCTAACTAGAACAACTTTAAAGTACCGTTAGATACTAAAATCCGCGATATCCAACCTACCATTCATAGATGAAATAAAAGCGGCAGCTCATAAAAGCGTATCAAGAGGCAGGGAGAAAAAGCGTACATTTCTAGATAGTTAAAGGAGAACGTATGATGGTTTTATATGCGCTGACGATGAAAATATAGCATGGAGCTATTAAGTAAGCTTGATAAGCAGCGCCGTCGAAGATGGATAAATACTGTAGAAAATTTGAATAGAAAAGCATGGACACTTCTTAAAAATCTGAACATGGGGACCAAAAACCCAGAAGTTGATAAAGTCACAAATAAAATCCGATAAAATAGCGTCACACTTGTTGGGTATGACACCAGGCTTCCATCAAATAAGAATCAGATTAAGCTTGTTAAACAACAGCTCAGCCAAACTAAGAGAATTATAATTGGATACGGTCGATGATATTGCACTGACAATTCAAGACAGAAATTCTAAAGCAAGATCTTAAAACTACGAGTGAATACGTTAGGAAATTATATCCTAACCAGATAAGTGAAAGGTTGCAAGATTCCACTTAAATAATAGAATATGCGGAGGTTACGGTGAATTTTGAAGGGAAACGGTTAAAGAATGCAAAGTACCCTAAATACCTTGGAGCGACACTAGGCCGTTCGCTTACACGGAATCAGCATTTAACTAGCCTCGCTCGAAAACTTTAAAATTAACCTGATAAGCGGGCTGGCCAACTTAAGCTGGAGATCATCGGCCAAGGTTCTATGCACTTCCGCCCTAGCACTAGTCTTTTCCGCAGCAGAATATTGCTCGTCAGTGTGGATAAATAGCTCTCACACAAACAAAATTGCTACTCTAATAAACGTACCTCTGCAGATAATTACCGTAACTTTAAAATCTATTACACTTCCCGTTGTCTTTCAGTGCTAATACCGCTCCTGTCCACATACGTCGAGAAACAGCGCTGATCAGAGACACAAAACAATCGTCTAACTATTACCAATGAAAACGGCTAAGATTAAGAAAGTCGGATCCAAAATCTACCTAAGCGACGCTGATTATCATCATTTGATCAATTATCCCTCAGAAGTGTCCTAACCGTGATTACGTTGACAAGGATGATCTAACCAATTTTCTCCACTGTTCACGATCCATGGCTCGATGACTGCACTATTTGTAAACTTAAACCTGTTATTTCCTGTATTCCATCAAACCATCGCGTTGGTCTTAAGCCTTCCACTTTTGCTTGTATTAACTGATGCGCTCCATCCCATTGTTATTACTCACGAAGTGCCCAAAATATTTCAGCTTTCTGTTAAGTACCACATTTGACAACCGTTTCCGAGGAACAATTTCATGTAATTTCTAAGGACCCTTCTGCAACACCGCATTTAAAAGTTATCTATACTGGTCAAAGCTGTCTTTTTTAAGGTTCATGTCTCGGCCGCATATGGTAAAATTGAAAAAATTAGCGCACAGACCAGCTTTATTTTAGTACATTTCGTTTACCGAGACCATCTGCAAAAATTGGAAAATCTATGTATCCACGTAAAATGTTTTATTAGCTATTAAAAATGTAGCTCCAGTATTATTCACAGGAATATACTACACCTATGTATACAGAGCTACGATCGTTCAAAAGTCGAATAATAAAATTAAAATAACTGTCTTTTTTATCAAATCGGGGTGTTTCTTGACGCGCCCAAAATAAAATAAAAAAAAAAAAAAAAATTAAGCGGCCTATTTTTAAAAAATCACTAAAAATCGAAAAAATACATTTAGCGCGTCGAAAGTGGCAACACTTCTTCACTATAGAGAGAAGTTTATGTTGAATAGAAATATTTGGCTAACTACCGGTTTTAGAAAGCACAATGCCGTTGTCCGTGAATGAACGCGTTTTTATCATTTCGACATTTTATCAATTAAATAAACTACATATGGTTTTCTGATGAAGCTCATTTTTGGCTTAATGGGTTTGTCGATAAACAGAATCGGCGATTGTGGTCCGAATCCAATCCCGACGAGGTCGAAGAGAAACCACTGCATCCTGAAAAAGTGACTGCGTGGACGGCGCTGAATAAACGGTCCAATTTTCATCGATGATACGGTGACGGGCGATTTCTATCGGAACATGTTAGAAAAAACAGTCTTGTTGCCCACATTGAAAATGATAAAAGGAGCAGTGTTCCGGCAAGATGGTGCATTACCTCATACCGCTACGGAAACGGTAACTTTGTTAAATTAACATTTCAAAAAACGAGTGATTTCCAACAAGTTGCCTGAGAAATTCGGTGGCGGCTGGACTTGTCACCCTATAGCCTGGATTTGAATCCGTGCGACTATTTCTTATAGGGACACTTGAAAGATCACGTTTACCGTACTGACCGAAAAACTATTCCTCAACTGAAAGGACAAATCATTCGCGAATGTGAAAATTTATCGACTGGAATGTTGGAATTAGTAGTTCGAAATTTTGCTACTCGTCTGAAAAAAGTTATAAATGCAGAAGGCTGGTCGAAAATATTTCAAAGTAAAAAAAAAAATGAAAATTATTTTTAAAAAAACCGACTTAATATTTACTATTTTTGTTCATGTATTTACTTTTAATTTTACTTTCAATTTTGTATTTCTCAGTAAACTTTTAAACAAACACCCTGTAAATAATTATGTAAGAGTATACACATAAATATACGAAAAAAAAAAAAGCAAAAAAAAGATCAGATTAGACTCTTGTTGAAATTGGATCAGCAATTATAATTTAAAACGGTATTAAGTGACTGGTATAAAAATACATATGCGTATAGATATATACGAGTATAGTAGCACTTGTGCGGACACATATCAGCCGCCACCAGCTCCAGGAAACCACAACAGGTGTGTAAAGTGGTTCACATTAGCTTTCCGATGATATGTTTCGAGTAAAATTAAAAATGCGGTGCGAAGAAAAAAAAGTAAATATACATATTCGCACATCTACACATTCAACGGTACTGTGAAAATTGGTTGCGCCCTTACATTGCGCGTTGAAACTGGGAACTTGCGCCGGTACTTTGAGGAAGGGAAATTATTGAACTTGAAGAGCGACTTTGACGAAGATTAATTTTTTAATAAGTGTTTTTACCGAAAATGCTTTTTTTTCTTCTTTCTGCGTGACACGGAGATTCCCCGCTAAACTAACTTCAACACGAGCAAACTGTTGTTTCGATAAATTTTGTAACCTACAAGAACGGAAAATATACCAGTAGACTTTGTTGCACGCTTATTACGGATTTTTCGACGCTGATAGAAAATGGCGTGCGCCTCTTGAATTTTAATTAATTAAAAATATTACCAAGAATTTCGAGTAACGCTATTTAGCTAATTTCAAAATAAAAAAAAAAAGCTATAATAAACTTTTTTTTGGCGGTTAATTTTAATGCTTTTAAGTTAATTTTCAGTCTACAAGGGTTGCCCCTATCCTCCTTTCTATAATTGGTCGAAACAAAAAGGGTTTTTTTTTTATTTTTTTACTTTCTTTTTTTTATTTTTTTACTTTCTTTTTTTTATTTTTTTACTTTCTTTTTTTTTATTTTTTTACTTTCTTTTTTTTGTTGGGATCCTATGCTTAGTAATATGGAAGGAAAATAATCACAACAGTTAAATAGCAATTCGGTCAGAGATGGATAATATAAAAAAATTAAGTAAAGAAATGATGGACCAAGAAGGAAATGACAAGATACACGAAGCACAGTAAAGAGCAGGAACATCAAGTGCTAGGAGTTAGGGAGTAAAAAAATAGATCGTTTATTTGAGAGGAACGGAAACTCAAAAAAAAAAAAAGTGGTTGAAATCACAGAAAGCCTCAGTGTTTAGGTGAAGAGGGCAAAACAGGAAAGATGTTAGGGAAAAAAGAAAAGAAAAAAATAGGTGAAAAGACGTAAGCGAATAATGAAAATCCGAAGTAAGGAAAAATCAAGGAACCACGGGTTGGAAGAAAGCGATGGTTGAACAGCCAGGTAGTGAGATAGATTATTAGAAAAGGACGAAGAATAAATTTCGGAGCTGTACCCGGAATGAAGTTTTTTGAAAAGAGGTAGGAGATATGACCCTGGAATTTTATTGAAGAAGCTGGATGAGGAGCAGCAACTCGAGTTAGAGAATTGAAACAAAAAAAGAAAAACACCACGTGGATGTGACATGTAATAAGATTGATCAGTCTTTTATAATGAATAATGGGGATAATCTCGGTAAAAGTGACTGATAAAAAAAAATTTTCGGCAGGTTAAAAAAATTGCTCTTCCCTGAAATGCGCCATCTATTTACACAGATTATATAACAAGCGTAACTTCGTAAGGCGTACAATTATTTACAATGAACGTGTAGCTCTATATTCATAACTAACTTTCCCCAACGATGATTCTGAAAATAATTATAAAATAAAAATTCATTAGCAATGTCTAACGCCAAATGATTATACAATTTCAACGGCAGATAAATTACCAATAATCGACTTATTATTATAAATACACTATATTAGCGTAGAAGTATCAAAGAATATTCAAAAATAACGACTGAATCCAATATATGCCTACACCGACAAATCTATTATTATCTTTTATAGCATTCCGCCCGGTAAACTAAACGAACTAGGAGCTATTGAGGAAGTACAAGTTCCATGTGGAAATAAAAAGAGGACCTCTGATATGTTTAGGGAAATAATTAGTGAAAAAACATTTTTTCTAGCTTTCTACTCAAGTTTTTAACATCGGCAAAAGGTAATGTGGGGAGGACACTAATAAAAGACGAAAACAGGAATAAAACAGTAGAGGTCTTTGTTTTTTGTTTTTTTTTGTTTTTTTTGACGCGTTAACACGGGACATTTACCAACGCAAAGGATTAGAAGAATGACGAGACGTAAGGAGTGGCAGGTTATATCAGGAAGCGATTAGAGATGAAAAAAATGACGGCAGCCAACACTGGAACAACAAAAAGAGATGGAAGAGCAAGAATATAGTGGGGGGCACAGTAATGAGTTGGGAGGTCAAGGCCAAGCAGATTGGAATAAAAGATTGCGTGTTTCGAGGAAAACAAAAGCGTTCGAATAGAACGTCATTTGCAATCACAGATCAAATTTAAGATAGGTCGAATAGTGAACAACAACGGACGGCGAAGTGAGGGAAACAAAAGGTGCCATGAATTAGCATGGAAAATCAAGTTGAACAGATAAAAAAGAAAATAACAATTATCAGAAAAAGAGAGAGTAAATCTGAGGCGACTACACAGCGGAAGGAGATTAAAGGATAAAATTTTTTCTCAGGGAAGGAAGTGAGAAAAAATAGCAAATTAAACCAAATAATCAGTTGCTTTATTTGCCATAGATGCATATGTACGGAGAATAATAAAACTACAGGAATGGTCAGGGAGAAGAGAATACAGCTTAAGGGTGCTCATGGAGTTAAAAATAATCGAAAAATTAGGGAAAAGGTGATTAGAAGAAATGAATAAAAAACGTATAGTCGTTAATTCGCTTCTTAATTATTGAACAGGAAGAAGTCGAAAAGATTCCGACAAATTAAAAATTTCGAGAGGATGAAAGAAGCACCGAAACCACACGAGACTTCTTCGAACCATCAGCAAATAAGATTATATGAAAAGGAAATAGTGAATTGCAGTAGTACCGCAGTAGAATAAACACTTTAGCAGGATGACAGAGATTGGTGACGTTGAAGTAAAATTAAGAGAAATTATAATATAAGGGGAAAATAAAGACTACGAGAAATAAGGGACTAATTAAGGGGAAAAGCAGGAATGGGTAAGAGTAGATGGATGGAAGATGTTTAGCAAAAAGAACCGATAGCTTAAATAAGATCTGCGAACGGGCTAATGTATCAGATTCAGCAAGAACTGCAGGAACTGGACCGGATTTAATAACACATCTAATTTAGCGAGTGGAAGCACGCAACCATAAAGAAAAGAACAGTAATCAAATTTAGAACGGATGATGTACCTGCACAGTGAAATTAGGATATAAGGAGCACATTACCCCATTTGGTTGGAGGTAGGACTTTTAGCAAAGTTTAGCCTTTTGACCGACAAAGCGGAAAGATATTTGATACGCTCGGAGTAGAACAAACGACTGTTCAGAAAGATAGCAGGTAACAGAAACAATTACCAGAGAAGGAGACATCTTAAATCAAGATTGATTCAGCAGGATCGTAAGATCGCAGAGTAAATACGACATAACAAGATTTATAAGAAAAAGAAAAAGGTTATTCGAGGAGCGAGAAATGTTCCAGCACAGTAAGAGGCGGATCAAGCGATTTAGTGGCCGGTATAATATCGTGCGATGAGGAAAAGAGCAGGATGTCATCAGCAAAGATTAAAAAGGAAGAAGAATCTGAAAGGCGAAAACTCACACTAAAAGTATAAATATTAAAATTAATAGGATTGAGAGAAGAACCTTGAGGAAGACCTATCACTCTGAAATATGAGGAAATGGAGAAGGTTATAGAACGATACATCATAAAATTGATAATAACGATAACAATTGAGTTTTGGAATGTTAATTGCTGTCATTTAATATTTTAGAATTGGTAAATGAACATTGTCGAAAAAGCAAGCCAAGTAAAGTGTTTTTGGATAAAGGATTTGCATATATGAGAGACAAAAAGACTAATATAACCAATCCAGACCGAAATTCGTCATATTTTCTTATCGTATTTAAAGGGCATTTATTTTGCGAAAAATTAAAAAACCGACACTTCTGTTATAAAAAACCATCATCTGAAGGATATGTCCGAAGATGTCTTCATGACGAGGTTCGAAAGATCGTAAATATATACATGCAACAGAGAACCGACAGTCCGAATAAAATCGCTCGCATGTATAAACGGGATGGTAAGTTGAATAAACAAAGGATGTTGTGAATCAATTGGGAATACGAAGATGAGAAATTAATCCAATATGAACTTAACAACATGTCCACAGATAGGACAGATTTATTCAAAGCTATGTTTCTTAATTGTTCTTTTCAATTTCATCAATATATATGTATTATATATATTTTTATATATATATATATATGCGTACGTGTGGATGTGTGTGAGTGCGCGCGCGCGCATGTATATAGTATTTTGTAATACTTTTAATTTGTACTTTTATTTTATTTAAGCTGTCAATCCATTAATAAAATTACTATAGCTCAAAAATAAGGTATATCCAGTATTGATTATAGGTCATAGACCTCCCTTCACCAAACTTATTCAAGCCGGTCTTGAGCTACTCTACAGAAATGTTTATGTCCGAACTTCATTTTTTTTTTTTTTTCCTTTTTGTTATTTTATATACCGTCCAATCCGTTATTTCTGAGATCCATTTACCTAGTTGCATGAAAAATAAATGTATTGAAGTTTAGTAAGCTGAGAGTGGTTGTGACTATCATTATTCAAAATTTCATTAAAACAAAAACCAAACAGTGACAAGATTAAACTAAATTTTCGGCAAAAGAAATTGAACTAAAACCGATGAAACGTCAGTTAAATGCTGATGTTTATAGTTCGAAATAAATTATATTTTATGTTAAACAAATGATGAACTGAATCAAAAGTTTACGGTTTAAATAAACTAGATTTGTTCTAAAGCGTGCGTATATAAATTTTTATATATATATATATATATATATATATATATATATGTATATATATATATATATATATATATATGTGTGTATATATATATATATGTGTATATATATATGTATGTATATATATATGTATATATATATATATACACGTGTGTGTGTGGGGTAAGGAGGCATAAATTATTTTAGCAAATATTGTATTGTATTATTTTTAAAACTCACAGTATGCAATAGCAGAGGTGTCATAGGTTATGTTTCGTTCCAGATCCAATTCGCTCCCAGGTTTATACCTAATCTGAAATTGAATTGGGTACCAGAAAAATCTAGGAAAGTAAAGCCGGTCGAGGGGAAGGAACTTGCCTCCTAATATTCTTTTCAGATCCATTAGGTTTAATACATTGTGAATCTTAACTTCACAATCCCTAATAGCGCCCTGTCGAAAGTATGGAACTCACTTTACTTTTTTAATTATTATCGCTGTAATGATACAACTTACACTTGCATAAAAGAATTTTTTAAGTGACATAGGGATGCGAAATTTTCTTAGACAACGTGAAATTAGAAAATCCGATTCCGCGGAGTACCAGTGAAATTCTGGAGACTAACCTGATTTCGGGTCTCTAAGTATTAGAAATTTACTGACTGAAGAAACGAAATACAGAATTAATATAGTATTTAAAAAACAGCCAGTAGAGTGTTTCGAAAAAAAGAAAAAAAAAACAATATTATCCTTTAAATACTATAAAATGCACATGTTAACAAAAAACAGATACTCAATTACATTTCGGGAATGCACATAAAGAAAACTACCTAGAAGGAATTATTAGACAAACGCGCGGAAAAAGCCATTGGACAATAAGAAAGGAAAGTTCCGTAAAATTTCGTGCCAAATCGAATGTTTCAATGCCCGCAATCAGAAGTAAATCATCATTTAACAGATTACACATTAGTGTTTACCATTTTCAGAGAAACATTCAACGAGTTTAAGTTTAAACGGTGCGACGGATCAAATAAACGAGGGAAGAGTGAACTCGCAGAGGAAAAACAAAACTAGAAAAAAGGAGAGCGCTAGAAAGAACAATCTCAGGGGGCTAAGCTCTGATTCGGGGTCATAAGTAACGTAAATAAAACACATTAATCCGATCGGCAACGAAGATCGTAAGGTTACACAGCGAATTAGCGAGAATAATCGTTTATCAGCTCAGATGTTGGGGGTACAGCTATACACAGCGTCCAGCGTTATCTTCCAGATTGTACACTTCATTTAGCGAAATTACATCGGAAATTAATTCTAAGCCACGCACAGAGCCATAGTAAAAATGAAAATTACCTCGAAAGACATGTGTTACTCGCCAAGAAACAATAGCGTCCTTCTAATAGCCGCTCTTCATAGTGTGACGAGACATTTCGCAATCAGCTCGGTGCCAGGTGCTCTATGAAGGTGAAATGTTCTCGTCTAAAGTGCCATCCGTCGTCAGGTGAACTAACGAACCGTCAGAGAACGCGGCGATATTTAAAACCCGATACAAAAGAAGAAGAAGAAGAAGCACAAAACGAAACAAAAGACCAGAGTAACCAGCGAAAAAGAAATATAACAAGTCCATTAGACCTCCAGCGGCGGCTGCTGCTGCTTACGTCGAGTAAAAGTTGCGAAATTACGACTGACAGTGAACGGTTGCGCGGTAAGATGCGCGAACCGCCGTTATCGATCGCCGTTTCGAGACAACGGACACTATAAACGGACGGGTAGTCAACGGTTCCGGCAGCAGCGCTAAGACGAGGAAACAACCCGCTCCAATTTGATACATATGCCCCGAACAACGACTCTCCAGGTGATAAATTGACACCCCACGGCCCAATTACGAAATTGCGCCAAATTCAAGGTTACCGCGTAATTCCCTCTTATTTTTTAAATTGCACACCGTCGCTCTAGGCCGAGAAATTTCAATTTTATCGGATGTCTGCATAAAAACGAAAGAAAGTTCAACATATTGTGGCGCGAAAATTTCACTTTTAGGCAACTTTTGCTAAGCCGATGAAAAAATTGGTGGAACGATTCTCATCCCGGCATTCTATCTTGCGGGCTTGCAAAACACGCGTTAAATAAAGAGAGAGAACTTTTTAGATGTGTGTTGCGTACTCTGCGTGGCCACTAACTGAAAAATCGTCGCAACAAACTCGAATTTCTCTGTAACTAAAACAATAACGCGAAAAACAAGCATCATTGCCATCGGCGGTGGCCCGCCTCTCTTCGATGTTGACCTTAGCAATGCTTGCCAAAAAAATTGCCAACTTTCTGGTTAATATGCAGATCAGAAGGGGGGGGGGGATTTTAATGAAAACGGACTCTACTACTTCGACAGAAGCTAGAGCATCAATTCATGCTAGCAGCGAATCGCAGAAGCCCGTATTTAAAAAGACGCCCCCCTACTTTACTTAGCCACAAAAATATTTTACCTACTACTATACTAACAAAGTGTATCGTTCGAAAAAGTGAAAATTTTGCATTATCGCTTTGTCGGAAAACTACGCGGTAGTATGTAATTTCATTCATTTCGTATTTTTTCTTCTATACATACTATTTACATATTGTACAGCTGTTGCCTGCGGCTTGGCGTATTAACATCCGTTTAAATCTCTATTTCTCTTTTGTATTTCTGCCAAAGGTGCTTTTTCTCCGCTATCGTAATTTTTTCTGATTAGCTTTCCTTTCTTTTGACTCCGCATTATACGCTAATGTTAAAAACAACCTTTGAGTATAGCGTCCAAGGCGCCCTAGTAAAGCAGTCGGCGCAATGATTTAAGATCTGCATGTAAACTTTAACAATTTCTTTAATTTAAATTTTTAAGATATTCCGATAAAATCTAAAATGTTAATATTGAAAAAAAAAAAAACAAAAAAAAGTTAGATATTATCGCGAAGGATTATTTGTAATGATTGGATTCGAGGTCTGTGGTGCCATCTGTTAACGATGTCCAAAGTAGAAATTATTTAAGTTCGTCCAATTTTCGATTTTTCGGATATCGCCTGCTATTTTATAAGCTTGGATTACTCCGGCACGTGATCGGTCACATATCCGGCGGTAAAGCTTTGTCTATGTATTCGTATTTGCGGTGATGGCATAGAAAGAAATAATGCATAAATTTCGAAATTTCCATCGGTTTTTAGTGTACGTGCAAATAACTTTCGCAACGGCGATTTTTAATTTTGTTAATTGTTAATAATTGTTTTGCCTCGATAGCCTAGTTGCTGAAGTACTTGGCTTCCGTTACGGAAGTCTTCAGTTCGACCATCCCAAGAGACGACAAAAATCATTACAGAAATTAAATCGTTAATAGCCACGTGGTAGGCAATGGCAGACCAGCACATTATGCGCGCTAGTTGATAAATAGTAGGCAGACACGCACGGAACTGCGTTTGTATTGCGATAAATGAAACATTTACACTGAGCCTTGCGTCTACACTAGCGTTGCATGTAGTAGTAATTGCGATGAAAACCCGGCAACAGGTATAAAATACATCTCTCCCAACTGCCGACCAGCAAGGGAGATTAGGCTAACTTATCCCGCCATGGAGTGCCTACCACCATCCACCTATGGATCGAAACTACCGTGATAGTGTAAATTGTTTTGCCTATCGAACACCGAGACCGGTCATCATCGTTACATCGGATCGCCGATGCCAATCAATCTCGCTTCTTGGCAACTTTAAGTTACATTACGGTAGCCACGATATGCGGTTTTGTTTTATCTTTTCCAGATTATTCTCCAATAGTCGCGTTAACGATCTCTTAAGGCGATCTATATAGTCTTAGTGTTTTCTTTCGGTATTTTTTTCTCTAGTCGACGCCGAGTTGAGATTTGTAATAAATTAAAATTAATTATTGCGTATAGATTCCACGAACGAAATTGGAGAACATCCGGGAAGGAATTTCTGTTTAGATTCCTCCGCGAATCAAGAGACTTTTTTCAGTTTACCGTAGTCGTATGAGAGTGGCTTTGATAAACTATGTTTTGTATTCCAGAATAAAGAGATGCCTAGCAGTTCGAAACGGAAACTATATAACAACCAACACGTTTGGCCGATCTTAATATACGGTGCGAAAACGTGGTACGAAAAATATAATCAGCAAAATTAGGAAGGCACAAACAGCGCGTGAAAGAAATATCTTCAACATAAAGCTCAT
This sequence comes from Icerya purchasi, assembly GCA_039619475.1. NCBI lineage: Eukaryota > Metazoa > Arthropoda > Insecta > Hemiptera > Monophlebidae > Icerya > Icerya purchasi. Next base: position 94,715,133 of record CM077115.1, read on the forward strand.
AGATCGGAAAAGTATTACTCGAATTAAGAAACAAAAACAAAACTGACACAAATGCAATGAAACGAATAGGCAAGCTCAAATAGACTTGGGATGAACATGTGACAACTAGAAAAATGATGACAGGCAGACACTAAAATTTAGGTACAACGGTGGTCAATGAATAAGGAAAAGAGGAAAATCAATAACACGATGGCATGATGGTACATTGAAAATTGCAGAGACCAGCTGAATGCAAGTCGCACAAAACAACCAGTATTGAAAAGGTCTGACAAACGCGTACATCTTACCAGGTCCATTGCCATGGGTACAAACGTGATAACGTGATGTATACATTCATACACAACATATGTATTTTGAAAAAAAAATGTATAAAAGGTTCTTTTTTCATGTTTTTTTTTTTGATCCGAGCTTTGTTTGTAGAAACCTTTTTGTTCAGCGTGAGATTTCCTGTTAGAACCTTTAGACACCATATGCATCAAATTAAATCTTTTAGTTTCGTTTTCGAGACTACTTTCACGATCTGTTGTTAATAGTGGGAAATAACCCCATATCATTTACGTGTGTTTGCCTGTTGTTTTTTTTTTTATGCTAAAAATTAAACGATATTTCTTAAGAAATAATATAAAAAGTAAAAAACTAACTAAAAACTTATTTACCTTACTAGACATGAGCAAAAACTTTAGATTATATGTAACTCTGCATTTTCCGAAATAAAAGTAAATAAAGAAAACTGAAATGGATATTCAATGGATGTTACTGAAACACAGGTGTGTTTAATAAGGGGAATGGTTTCATAAAACAGTTGTGACGTCAATCTTTAAAATAGAACAAGTTAACCCCGGAAGAAGAGGTCGCTTTCGATAAGCCATAAAAATGCCCTGATGGAGGGTCTCAAGAAATACTGGAAAGATGTTAAGGAAGGAAGAAGGGGAAAAGATGTAAAATTAAAACTTAGTTGTTTAGAGTTAGTCCATAGAGACTGAAATCGGGGGGGGGGGGGGGGGGGGGGAAAGAAAATTTCTAAAAACGGTTAATTTATCAGTCTGATATTTCGCTGTATTTTTCTGACCGTCTTTTTCTTTTTCTTTCGGACCTTTTGTATTATTACGAGCAAATATGAAAACTAAAAAGATACGAAATCAGGGTTATTTAACGAAAAAAAACAAAAAAAAAAACAAACAATCAACGTATGATTCTCAATCTCTCTTTATATACATATATCCAAAAATTCAATCCTTTAGATTATGCCATGGATTGGGACCACTAAATAATAGTTATAAAAGAGTCGATTTGAAGTGACCATGTCATTATTTCATTTATAGTTTTCGTAATTTCTAACTATCGTTTGTTAACGGTACTTATGTAACAATTTACAAAATTCATTTCTAGCTTTCATGGGTACTCTTCCGTTACATTTAAGCTATACAAAATCGTTACATGACTTTTTTTTTTCATATTAACACTGGTGTAAAAATGATTTTTCTTTCCTTTTTTTTTGGGGACTTATCAACCAGGGACACTTTTACCCGGAAACAGCTAGAAAAGGAAGGAATCAATTATGTTTTGATACGATCAGATATTGTTAGTAGGAAGGAACAAATAGTGGGAATAACGTGTGGGGAAGGGAGAGACAGGATATAAGAGACGCAATACAGAGTAAAAAGATCAAATTGCAGAGAAAATAGGAATACAAAGTAGAACGTTCAACTGAAACAGATGAACACTTAATAAACACATGACCAAGAAACACGCGCTTCGTTTGAGAGAACAATACGGAGAGGAAACCAACGAAAAACGAAAACGGAGGGAAGGAAGCAGAAAATGACTAAATCGCAAACGAAAAATTAAGATAACAACGGAACCACGAAGTAAAGGAATTAGCAGGATGACTGTAGGTTGAACAAACTGATAAAAGGAACAATTGCTAGAAAAAAAGGTAACGTACATATCCGACTAAAATCTAAGATGAAAACTTCTACACAGCGGAAGGAAATTAGAGAGTGGGATTTCTTAAAGAAAAAGGTGGGAAGGAGCAACAAGCCGAGCCAAAAAATCCTCGCCGTTTTATTATCAAAAATGGATCCGAATGGCTAGGAACTCACAGCAAATTAATTTGAATGGAATGGAGGGAAGAAAGAAAGAACGTATATAGATGAGTGAACGTACACGGAGAGTAATAAAAGTACAGAAATAAAGATGGCCTGAGTGGTGGTCATGGGGTCAAATATAATCAAAAGTCTAGATGAAAAGTGATTGGAAGTAATGAAAATAATAGAACGTAGGGTAACCATTAGCTCGGCTGTGAATGTGGAACAGAAAGGAGGCAAACCATAATATTCAGAAAAGATAAAATCTGTGAGGATAGAAGAGCCACCGACGTCACTCGGCCCCTTCGAACCATCAGTAAACACGGATACATGAAAATTGAGAATTGATAATACACTGGAATTCCCGTCTAATTAGGGCTTGTGGAAGAAATGTTGAGAGCGTAGTTATAATAAACATTTTAGTTGGATGACTAAAGGAGAAATAGAAGAGAAGGAAATTGTGCAAGAGCAAAACGAACTAAGCCGAAGAGATATGAGACATAAAACAGGGGTTTTCCTAGGTGTGAAATGCCAGTTTCTAGAAATGGAAAGCTGGAATGGATAAAAGTAAAGAACGTGTGTGAAGCTTAGAAAAAAGAAAAAAAAAAAAAAAAAACGATAGCCCAAATATGAACTGCGAATAGAAAGCGATGGCATATTAGATTTAGCAAGAACCGCTGGAATCGGAGAGAATTTAAGAGCACCAAGGCATAGACGCGAAGGAATGAATTTTGGATTACATCTAATTTAGAGAGATGGGACTTGGAAGCACTCAGCAAAGAATAAAGAAGAAGAATTTAAAAGAAAAGAAGCCACACTGATGGTATATGTATTGAAAAAAGCATGATTAAAGGAGGAACCTTGAAGAAGACCTGAAACATGAAACGATGGAAAAGAGAAGTGGATAGAACGATTCGTTATGAGACTGATAATGAGGGAAGTAAACTAAATTGGAGCGTTAACCGCTGTCATTTTATCTTTTAGAGCTGGCATATGAACATTATCAAAACATAGGATCTATCGATAAAGGAAGCCAAGGTATAATGTTTTTGGATAAAGAATTTGCACATATGAGATACAAAAAGACTAATACAGTCGGGAGAATCAATAGCAGGCCGAAAACCGAACGTATTGCCAGGAAATACACTATTATGCTCGAGCCACCAAACAAGGCCCTTGTTTAATATATCTTGAAACAAAATTTTCTACTCGAGGAAGAACTTTTTTTAGGAATGGAAATGATGATAAAAGAATTCCAAATGGGAGGAGTTGTACCCTTAGAGAGGAAATAATTTAAAAAATCGAAGAGAAAACTAAGGGACTGTTCGGGCAGGTTTTTTAGGGCAAAAAAGGGTATACCGTCAAGACCTAAAGTGGATCTAAAATAAATTGGTAAGAACTGATTTTAATTTGTAAATATTGAAAACAGAAGTTAGGAAGCGTGAAGGGCAATTTTGCGGAAGTGATACAGTTCATCAACGTTAGGAACATAAGCAGAAATGATGGAATCAATAAAAGATATTAGGCCATCTTCAGAAATGTTGAAATTGGAAGAACGTTCAGAGGATGTGAATTTAAAAGCTCTTATTATTATCGAAATATACGAAAAAAGGCTGTTCCTCGAGAAAGAAAAACAGAAATTCTTCCAAAAGGACCTCTTCGATAAATATATACCTGACTCTTGCGTTTACTCGTTGATGAACAAGAAAGTTTTCAGTAGTAGGATTTAAACGAAAGGCTCTAACGGTGGCACGACTGCGGTCAAATGCAATGTTGTATTTCTCATTCTACCAGAGAGATGAGGCTTTACTGCGGTGATTAGATGATGACTGATGACGGCTAGGAGAAGACAGGAAAAGAACGGTCGCGACAGAGTTTAAAAAGGAATTATATATAAGTAAGGGATCCGAGTTGAATAGTACCAGAGAATGGTGAATCAATACATGAACGGAACAGAGTCCGACTTACTTTGGAAAGATTCCATGGAGAAGAATGGAGAAGTTGAAGAAGAAAAGTTAACAGGAGTTATTAGGAAAGGAACATGGCCACTGCCGTAAGAACCTGTAAGAGTTCAAAGACCGCCTAGTGTGGAAGAAAAATAATTATTAATGAAACATTTATAAAAATAAAAAGTGTTGAAGGTTAGAAAATTACGTTCCGCAAAACAGAAAAAAATCGACCGTCAGATGCTGTCATATATTAAAAGAAAGACTCAAATTTCGAGGGTAAAATAACAATTTTCACTACTCCACAATTGGGAAAATAAAATCATACTTACTAGTAGCTAACAGTGTTCTTTTTCCAAAACAAGCGAGAGCCAGCTACGATAGCGTAGTTGGTCAGGCAACAATGTTCGTTCTAGTAGAAGTCGGTCCGAAGCCCGTTGCCGCGCATAAAATATATCAGAAATTATCATTTACGCTAGACTATAAACTTGTATGAATTTAAAAAAAAAAAAAATGCAAAAAGAAAGGGACACATGAAAAGTACTCCTTTGAGTACTGATAAAGAAATCAAATTGTCGAAAAAAATGCAAATCATCGTATAAAGAAATATAGAGTTGGAGAGAAGTGTATCAGCATGTGAATGCGGAATCAGATTATTACAAAGTTTTAAATTCGCATAAATCGGAAAAAAATGGAACATCAGAAATCAAGAACAATCTTGTAAAGTAGCATTGCAAGGAACGTGTTATGTTGACACAGTGTCAGCCAAACCTTTTTTTTTTTTAGGTACGCTAACGAAGAGCCAGGCCAATCAACCAAGGAGCCTAAGTAATAGCTCAAAAGAAGCATATCATATTTTAATCTGATGCGGGAGATAAAATGAATGAAAGAAGCTAGAATAGGAACAACTGACAAAGAAGGAATAGAGAGAACATAAGAGTGTCATTGTATGGAGTAGGAAGACCAAGATCTAAAAGCTGAGAATAGAAGAGAGAACGTTCTGAAGAAAGTAAGGAACATTCGAAGAAGACATGATTGACATCACACATACAAACTAAACAAAGCAAACACGATATAAATAACTGAGGTCATTCACACAATCCAATTTCATGAACAGAAACTACCAGCAAGATGTATACCGTAGTTGTTCTCAAAGGAGACCAAACCGGAAGAACACAAGAATTTCTTTGTTTTTTCTTGTTTCGGTTTTTCCCTGGGCTTGCCAATAATAGGCGATTACCCATCAACACGTATACATAGCAGCAATTAGGAGTAACAAGGAATGGAATCTGACAAAGAACGCTATACCAAGGATGGAGAAACAATGACAATCAACGTTGAAAAATGATATGCATCCTGAAAAGAAAAGCAATGACATTGCCGAAGGTAAGACCAAAAGGAGTTAACTGTCGCATACCATGGCCACATCTGCAATTACAGAGTCCGCAGTACAAACGAGCAATGGAATCAAGCTACAAATAATTGAAGAAACACGGGATGTTTAAAAAGCAGTTAGAGCCACCAAGCACCGCAGCTATATAAAACACAGCGCTTAGCGTCCGTAAACAATTATCCGAAAGTTCAACGACTTTATCGCTATAATACAAAGTTTATAGTTCTTAATTATGAAACATTAATAATAATTAAGGCGACGACTGCAAAAACAGCGCCTACCATCCTGTTAAAAGGAAATGAGTAGAATTTACAGCCAACACCATGGCCACACTGCAACAGCAGCAGAATTAAAAGGGCGATAACGGCGAGGTAAATGCTCAACAGAGATAAAGAGCTGTGATAAAAAGACATTTACTCCACGGTTCATCGAGAAATGCGGGAGGGAAGAAACATGCAAAAGAAAATCAGCCAAACGAAGACTTTTACAAGAAAGTTAAATTACTCTCGCGTAATTTTAAAAACGAGAATAAAGTAACAGAAAAAGACAAAAGAAAGTAGACAGCAAAAAAAAAAAAAAACTGGCAAAGACTACACGCAACTCCGACAACAGCTAATGAACAACATAAAAAATTAAACAAAAAAGGACAAAAAACAATTAAAGCAAAACAAAAAGTTCGGAACAACGGGAAATACTTGCAGAAATCTTCAATCAATAGCAATTATTGATAAAGTCTACAAAATATGATACCATATGGAGGAGACGAGCAAATGGTGGCTCCAAAATGGTACCCTTCTATATACAGATATTCGAAATGTTTCAAATGTGAAAAATTAATGACCGATCCCATTTGCACCTTACGCGAGCAAAATTAACAATATTTGTGGAATGACATATATAATTTTTTAATTTTTTAAAACCTATAAACCTTCCATTGTTAAATTTAAACCTATTAGAACCATTCACTTTGAGACCGTCGTAAAAGATTCTAACAATAGCGACAATGAAACCCTACGAGTCAAAAATTCGCGAGGTAAGCAGTATGCCCAACCCTTATTCATTTTTTCAAATTTTTTCGAAAGAAATTAAAAAGAAAAAAATTCGACCCAATTAAAATTAACGAATAGAGCACGAATTTAAAGTAAATCAGTAATAGACGCGTATATATTAATTATAACGTAATTCTTAGGCTACCCCTCATTCGAAAAAATGTGCCAATTTTATGTAACGCTAAATGTCCCAAAAAAATGTCCCAATTTTATGTAACGCTAAATGTCCCAAAAAAATTGTCCCAATTTTATGTAACGTTTGTTATATTTTGTAGGATTTTTGTTATTGTTATTTAAAAAATGTCACAATTTTATGTAATGAAATATGTAACGAAAAAATGTCTTAATTTTACATAACGGAAGTTAAATGTTAGAATAGGATTTTTGTGGTTACGTAATTTTTTGTGTGTGTTGATGCGCCAGTAAGAATTACGTTGTAAATTTTGATAATTTTATACAAAGTATAGAAGAGAAAGAGACAGAAATGAAAGCAAGAGGGGTCAAGGGGCACATTTCGTTACATTTTTCGTTACATATTTCATTACATAAAATTGTGACATTTTTTAAATAACAATAACAAAAATTCTTCAAAATATAACAAACGTTACATAAAATTGGGACATTTTTTTGGGACATTTAGCGTTACATAAAATTGGGACATTTTTTCGAATGGGGGGTAGCCTAAGAATTACGTTGTAATTAATATATTAGTTATTCGTCAGCTGATAAAATATAGATATATATATAGGCGAAGACAAAACAGTTCAGTACCTTTTTCTCTTGTTTATTAACCGATTTTCTTTTTTTTTTTTTTTTTTGTTTAATACCTATTGCTGATCCTTCGTGTTATCAGTAAAAAAAATTTGAAGACAGTTTTTTTTTTCTTATTTAAATAATAAATTAATACAAAAAATTAAAAAAGAAATCATTTATAGCCAGTAAATCTGTTCTTATGAAAATGTTTTAATTTTTCTTGATAATCGAATTTATTATTCAATTATAATGGTACTGAACTGTTTTCTATTAAGTACATATAAAAGTGTATGTTCTCAAATATACAATGAACGAATGTATAAGAGTAGAAAAAAATGTTTTGGAAATATACAAATTCATATATATTTTCCTCAAATTTTTAATAATTATGGCCGAATTTCGATCAGTAGACGAACACTAGTATATATACACACACCAAAAACTGCGGTATTATATAACAATAAACATAGCCGTCAGATATTTTTGAAGTTAAAAAAGAAATACAGCAGAGTTGCATCCTGTCACCTTCATAATACTGTTCAAGTTATGCGAGCATCATCGTGTTGTCCAAATAATTTAAAAATAGACTGGGATAAATAAATACAAATTACTTTTCATAAACCAAATAATTTAACACGAGTTCGTTGCTACGTTTTCCACAAAACCATATATTAGCTCGGCACTACATGATGCATTTAATAAGAGCAAGATGAATTATTTCAAAAAAAAAAAAACAACGAAATATTAGCTATAATTATCCAAAACCTTGGCGGAACTCTGAATAAAACAAACTACTCGCACCAATATCATTTCTACGAATATTTTACAAAGCCCTATTCCGCAGAATTCTATTAAATATTTAATGAACTGCACTTTTCGAACAGATTTTAAGTGAACTACATATTTCGATTTTCTAATATTTTTTCAAATTATGGGTGCCCGTGGCGTTAATTTCGCCATACCACCTTAGATAGCGTAACCAGCAAAACACTAAGCCTTCACTAGACTTCGGTATAGGAAAAACTCCTTTGCCGAGACGCGGATGACAACTGTAAGCAGCTTTTTTACTCTTTTTTATATGTATATCACGGTACAACAACTCGAATTAGCACCATGGCTCGCGGAAAGCAACTCTCCCCTCACGGAAGATCGCACTGCGGGCACAAAGCTCCGTGCTCAACCAAGAGAAGACGAAGAAAGAAAAGTAATTTCACATTAATACATATATTCGGAATTTTTTTATACATACTGCAACAACCGAAACCACAAAAGTTCACGCGCGTATATCATCAACGACTAGAATAAAAGAGAAAAAATTTGGGTGTGGCTGTACTGGGGCACAGGGCCGTTGATTTAACGTGAAACGCCTATATCGGTTTAAGTATTTATATATATATATATATATATATATATATATATATATATATATATAAATTACAACGTAATTCCTAGGCTACCCCCCTTTAGAAAAAATGTCCCAATTTTATGTAACGTTTGTTATATTTTATAGGTTTTCTGTGATTATGTTATTATGTTCATATAGACTGATTTAGAATTACGTTGGAAATTTTGATCATTTTGTACAAAGTATAGAAGAGAAAGAGATAGAAACATAAGCAAGGGGGTCAAGGGCACAGCCCCTTTGCGAGGCCAAAATGGCCGAGTTTATATATAAATATATATAAATATACATTCATCTGAGTCGTATCGCTCGATTTCGAGCGTCGTGACTACCTATTTGTACATTCTAGTTGTACAGAATACGCAGCGCTCATGGCAATTGCTATACGCAACGCGAGTGTACGCACGTAAGACCACACGCGGAACTGATTGCAGTCGCTTGTTATCGCGCTACAAGTGCAGTTCCGCGTGTGTCTGCTGTGTGTAGTGAACTAGCGCGCATATGATGGTATACGTGGTGGTTTGCCATTGCCTACCACGTGATTATTAACGATTATTTATTTATTTATTTAATTCTTGTAATAAGTTCGTTGTCGCTCGGGATCGAACCCGTGACCGCCGTAACGGAAGTCAAGCGCTCTAGCAACTAGGCTATCGCAACGACATAAATGTACATAGATATATGTATATAAATATATATAAATATATATAGATATTTATAAATAAATAAATATATATATATATATAAAACTTGGCCATTTTGACCTCGCAAGGGGCTGTGCCCCTTGACCCCTCTTGCTTACGTTTCTATCTCTTTCTCTTCTATCTTCTTCTTCTTTTGGTGTCATACTCTTCGAAGAGCGTTGACGATCACAAATGTCAGCATCAAAAATTTCTATTTCTGGCATTTTGCATGAGTCTTTCTATCGACCAAGTTCTCGTCCATTCCTTGATGTTATCTAGCCAAGTGGTTTTCCGTCTTCCTCGGCCTCTCTTTCCGTCTATTTTTCTCTGAAGGATTAGTTGTAGGAGTTGATATTTCTCTCCTCTGTTTACATGACTGAAATATTTTATTTTTCTGTGTATGATGGATTTTATTAATATCCTTTCTGTTTTAGCCATCTCTAGAACTTTTTAATTCGACGTTCTACTTATCCATGGTATTTTTAACATCCTTCTGCGGATCCACATTTCTACAGCTTCTAATCGATTTACCTGTCTTTTATTGAGTGTTGTTGCCTCAATTCCATACAATAAGATAGAATAAATATAACATTGCACAATGTTTTGCCGTATATCTAGACGTAAGCATCTATCACAAAGCAGATTTCTCATGCTGGTGAAGGCACTCCGAGTATAACTACATCTCATTTTTATTTCTGTATCTGGGTCCAAGTTCTCAGTAATATAACAGCCCAAGTATTTGAATTTTTCAACTCGTTCAATCTTCTCATTGTTTAGCATAACAGAGATTTGATTAAAGTTGTTTTCCTTGCTGACCACCATCCATTTCGTTTTCTTCACGTTTATATTTAAATTATATGATTTTCCAACTGCATTGAGTTCATTGAGATGTTGAAGATCTCTTCCATTCTCCGCAATAATAGCAGTATCGTCTGCGTAGCGAATGTTGTTCATAATCCTTCCATTATTCCGAACTCCCGAGGATAGGTTCGAGATAGCGAATTTAAAAATCTGTTCAGCATACAAATTGAACGGTAGGGGTGAAAGGATACATCCTTGTCGCACTCCACGTTGGACTTTAGAGTTAACTTTTTCTCCGTTCCCTAGAATGAGCTCAGCTGATAAAATTATCAAAATTTACAACGTAGTTCTAAATCGGTCCACATGAACATAATAACATAATCACAGAAATCCTATAAAATATAACAAACGTTACATAAAATGGGGACATATTTCATTACGTAAAATTGGGACATTTTTTCTAATGGGGGTAGCCTATGAATTACGTTGTCTCGGCTCGAGACCGATCGCATCTCGATCTAAAGATAAAACTCCGCCGAAACAAAAGAAGATAAGATATTCTCGCTGACGATCGAGCGGAACATAACCGAAATTGACAATTTATAATTCGGTCAGCTCTACTACGATACAATATAAGAGTTAATAGGCATTAAACGCCTTGAAGGAGATTAAAAGAAAAGAAGAGCTATATTAGCTCCGGGATAAATAAGTTTAAGGGAGGTGTGGCGGAAACAAATTAAATGATTTTAAAAACCTTTAATTAACACGACGTATTGTAAAAATTTAAACCGGAAAGATAAAAATCATCAAACAATTTCATAGTTTAAGGGATCCTTCTAAATTATCACATTAATATCAGATCCCAGTAGTTGATGTTCTAGTGACAAATCCGACAGAGATGTTACACAGTACATGAATCGAATAGTAGTATAATGGAAATACAAATGTTGCAGTGGATGGTGTTCTCTATAAGGAGTTAAAAGGAATTCTTTATCCAAAAGTTAAAAAGGTTTTTTTTTACTTTTTTTTTTTTTTTCAATTCGCCCTGAACTTTGGATTTTCTATTAAACAACACTGAAAAGAACATCATATTTACGCAGTTATTAAACCACACAAATCCACTTTGTTTTATATTATTTTAGTCTTCGAAGGGAAATTCTTCATGGCCGAAGTAATGGTCAATGTCTGTACTCAATATTTTTCGACATTGAAAAAACGTTCGAACGCGTATGACGACGGTATGGCTTGCTATTTAAATTGAAAAATGCCGGAATAAATGACAAAATGGGCAATTTCATCCTACATTTCTTGTCTAACAGAGAAATACAAGTTAAACTCTGTGATGTCCTTTCCTGTTCCTATTGAGAACGGAATCCCCCCAGGATCCGCTCTGAGTGTGACATTATTTATCCTATTTATTAATGACATTTTCTGCTGCATTATGCCGTCAGGAACAGCCCGATTGTTTTTATTGATGACCCGAGTATATCGATCTCATCCAACCCGGTCTATCCTCCAGCCGACAATAGATAGGCTACATACCAGGCTGTACGTTAATACTTCTCTACTTCCAAAACTTCTTGCATTAATTTCCACAGGAGTCGCCTGCATAGAGGTAACCAAGATTTCGCCTTCGTCTCAATAGTTCTCCTCCTCCTCTCTCCATCTCTGTTAAATTTCTATATCTAGGATTTTTGATTCCTCCCTTCCCGGGTCTCCTCATATTTTCAAACTAAAAAATAAATGCATAAAGAACCTCTCTGCATTATAAAATACTTATCCAGTCCTACATTCAGTATTGATCCTAAACTGCTAGTTACCATTTATAAAGCCCTAATTCTATTCAGATTAACTTACAGGTGCAAAGTGTACTCCTCGGCTAGTCGGCTGTTATTTAGTACACTTGATTTTATTCATCACACAGTCATTCGCTTAATTTTCGGTTTTCATCAAATTTTTTCTTCAGCGAATGCTTGTTTCCTTATTGGCATACCTCCACTTCCTCCCATCCATTCTTCCAACCCTCTGGTACCTTTACCGTCACGAAATTACTTCTCCTAATACCGCAGATATATTTCGTCTTCGTCTTTCCCCAATGACCCAATTCCTAACTTAGTAAAACAAATTATTGATAGTGGTGTGCAAAATTTCAACACCCCTTATTACAAACTTTTTCCTTGGCAAAACATTCCTGCAAAGGCAGACTTATCCCTCTTAGACACACAATAACTCAAAGATCGGCGACAAACATAACTCACTGCGCCGCCGAGAAAATCAATAGTCATCCTAACACTTTGCACATTTATACTGATGCTTCGAAAGCAGACCCGCGTATTTTCCCATTACCAACCGCTTGTGCTTATGACATCGGCTGTGAAATCATTTCAGTTCGTCTAAATAACTGTTGCTCGGTACAGGGAGCAGAATTGAACGCCAAATAGCCTTGTTTACAGGCATGACAGTACGGATAGAAGCACATATTTTTAATAACTGATTCTTTGGCATCCCTAAAATCGATTTCCTCACAGAACAACGTGGATATTCTGGCCCTGAAGGTTAATTTCGCGTTGAAGTTGCTCCATTATGCAAGAAATTAGGTAACGCTTTTACAGGTGCCAAACCATGTAGAAATCTAAGGAAACGAGCGAGTCAATCTGGCGTCCAAGTCTGCACTGCTCGCGTCAATGTCGTTAGCAGCGCTACCAATCTGCAAAAGGACTGAGTAGCGATCAGCCAGCGGCAAAGGAAACCATCCTTTATGGAAAACATAAAATTTACAGCCGCGATCCATGGTTTCCTCCTCTTTACCTTGCGAGTCGGTAACATGATGTTTTAAATATACGGCCGTCTCGCATAACTATATACTTGAAGGTACTCTACTTCCACCCACATGTTTTTGATGTCCCAGTTTTTCTTATCCTTCTGTAGAACACCTACTACAACAATGTGTGGCGTTCGTCGCTCCGCTTTCGCCCGCGTCCCACTTTCAATTATTCCCTCAAATGGCCCAACGCGCATACGAATTCAACTTGGGTTTCTTAGAGTCAACAATTTACTAGATAACATACGAAGTAGCCTTCTCATCCTGGTCCATATGCTCTAACGATCATTGCCGTTAAAAATGGCATATGGGCGTTACCGGGATAAAAAAAAAAAAAAAAACGAGAAAAGAACCAGATTTATTCTGTTCCTTCAGATGCGTATAGAGAAAACATCAGAAAATATTTTAAAGGAAATGTTTAGCTCGTAAAAAATTAAAAATTTCCGAAATTTAGTATGTATTTCAAACGGATTTATTCCTTAGATATTTACAATCAGAAAATTTGTACACGATTTCGATTTTTATTGATATAAAAACAGTACAAACCTTTCTGTCGTAATACTCCCACCACAAAAATAGGCGTTCCTGATAAATTAAAATAATTATGGTATAGAAAAAAAAAAATATGAAACCTTGCGCGTAAAGGAATTCTGGGTAACCTATGCAGAACAGATAGATTTATAAATAGAAATAGTAAACTAAACTGGGAGAAGTATACCCCGATTAAAAGAAAAATAATTATAAATTGAAGAGCAGAGCATAAACTCATTAGCGATGCTAAAGGGAAAATATTTATATTATTCTATAGTGAACAAGATCGGAATCTAGCCGTGATTTAAAGGAAGAATCTTAGAACGAAACAGTACAACTACAATTTGTCGAGAGGAGATAGATCATTATCGAACTCCATTTTATTTAGGGAGACTAGGAACAGTACGAATATTTGTCTGAAATGTGGATTAATAGATCACGCTGTTCGGCAGTGCGGCGGATATAATAGAGAAAGGGAAGGGGGGTTTGCTAACTCTTAGCCAAATATTATTATATACTACCTATATATTTGTACAATGATGTTCGAGTCAGTATTAACAGAATGTAAGATATTATATATATATATATATATATATATGCACACACACTTAATTTAAGAAATACAAATATTAAAGAAATGAAGCCAGTGCATAATTACATTAAAACTTAAACATGGGGAGAAAAAAGAACAGTTAAAAATACAACGTAAACCGAAACCAATTTTTAATCGCGTTTCTCATGAAAAATACATTTAAAACCGAAACGAAGAAGCATAAAAGTGTTAATGATATATTTGAAATCTTTCCCGAAACTTTAATGACAAAGTTATCATAAGTGGAATTAATGATTTTACACAACTCCACGAAGTGTGATTTTTAAAAGCGGCGCGAAGATATAAATAAAGTCGATACAAAATTTGTAGAATTGCGAAAATTAAAAACGAAATCTTAAATAACGTTTGAAGTATTTTTTTATTTGATACAAAATAACATAGTATATCGACACATTTATTAATTCTGAAATATTATATTAAAAATATTTTTAACAATTCTAACAAGTCACGGTTCCGAGTGAGTAATTATTTTTAATATTATATATCGCCTAATGAGTAAAATATTATTTAAAAATTAAAAGTTTCACAAAAAAAACTCGATAATTTATTTCTTCTTTACAGGAAAAATCGTACGCTTCGCAAAATTTAGATTGCTATAGTATTATATAAATAAGTGTTCTTCTGGAATTAAAATTGAAAAAAGTAAATAAATTAAATTAACACTATACGAATGCGTTCATATATTTTTTAATTTTTTTGCTTACTTTTCTACGTATTGTATACTACTGCAGTGTATTTTATTTTTCATTTTGTAAACAAATATTACCTCTTTTTTTTTTATTTACGTTCGTACGAAATTTAATAAATAATTCGCGAAAATTATTTATTTTTCAATTAAAAAGAAATGGAACAAAAAAAATGTACCTGATTAAGCTTTTCGCTCTGTGTGACATTAAATTACCGAAACTTGCGCAATTACAGTTACACATGAATGTGCCGAAAAGAGACAAAAAGCAAGCAGAAATGTAACGAAAGTCTCTCAACCACTTCACCGGATGACAATAGAAGAACAACTTTGTCTTCAAAGTTGGATATATTGTGGCTATGCAAATTTCGCTTCACTGGATCGGAACTACATCGCCCCGTCATCCGAGACGGACCGCTACTGACGTGCCTGTTACCAAACTTTACATACGTAATTACGAATTGAATAAAGCAGATGCTCTTCTTTTCCCATTGATTGATTTGTCACTAGTACGACGTTATTTATATCGGTTACAGCGAATTATACCTTTCTTTGGACGTGTTCTATTTATAAGCTACCGTCTGTTTTCGTAGTTTTACTAATAATAATAATAATAATAATAATAATAATAATAATGTATAATTTCTTTCTTTTTGCCGACTATATGTATTTCGCGTAAGTAACATCAAAATACCATTTTTATTATTCTCTGCAACAATATTCGTCATTCCACAATGAAGAAGCACGTTAAAACAGAGGCAATATGAATTTGAGATTACCAGAATGGAGAATAACTTTTTCCACGAAATTTCAAACATCTTACTGGCTTTCGAAAAATAAATAAATAACTAAATATAATTAGACCAGAAAATAAATACGCAGGTATCAATCACAACATAATTTGTAAATTTCCGGTCAGTGGAATTTTACAGGTACACAACGCACAAATTTAGATATCAACGGGAAGAAAAAAAGGCCACACTCGAATTGCGTACCGTTGTTTATCTGGAAAGTCTAGTATAATCTCCGCACTCGAATTGCGCGCCGAACATTGACAGCTATGAAATATAAAAAAAAGAACAAAAACGGCGCTCGGACCATGATATTTGTTGGACACAGTGGTTCTGATGGCCGCTTCATTGTACATTTTTTGAAATGTTCAATAGCTTTTAAAATTTTTACGTATCGTATTTTTAAAATGATATTTAAAATCTTCGAACGAAAAATACTACACCTATTTATATATTAAAAATATTTCCTGTATATAGCGGTTTATTAAGAAATATTTGAGAATACGCCAGGTTAATTTTAAAAATGTATATTAAAAATTGATTCCGGCTTTTGCAATTTATCAATTAGCTCAACTTTCAGTAATTTTCACATATTCCTAACAACTGTGTCTGCATTTGGGATCTTTTATCTTTCTAGTTTCAAAAGAATTATATTTGCGATCAAGCGTGTGTTCTACCTCTTGACACAGCGCGACGGCTAACATTTTTCTTTATTTACATGTTATTATTTATAATAAAATAGTTCGATTTCATACATTTTAATGTTAATTAAGCAATTATCATGTTGTTCTATTTTTATTTTTAAAACAGGGATGAATATTTTTAGAACAGTTGGAATTCTACAAAGCCGCTGTAAAATAACAATCCTGAAACTTTCCATGATTAGAAATGAAGCAGTAATTTAAACAGTCAAATTATAGCGATCTATTCTATTGCAAGCCGGATAATTTTTTATGTTTTTTTTTATGCGAAAAAATTATGACGATATTTAAATGTGAAGTTGTGTACAAAATGGTATTAAAACGCTCTTTCAGAAAATGCATAACGTTCGAACAACTATTATCTTCTAACCCCTGAGCGCTAATATAACGAATTTAAAATTACTTATAAAAATCACTTCAAAATGTATAACTCACCAGTCGATATTATTTCTGAAATTTAAAATATGCAACAAACAACGAACTTCAAAATTTCCAATAATCATTTAATTTAAACCTCATTTGGGTCTAAAAACAGCAAACAAATGTGGTTTTCGTAAATATATAAATAGGGATACTTTGGGAGAAAAAAATTAAGCGATATTTTAACTTTAACTTTAAGGAGAGTGCTGGAAACTTCAAAGTTCAAAAAAATATTTTTTTCCCGCACGTGTTGTATATTAATGGAAAACATTACATGGAAGTTGTACTTTTTTAATCCTCATTTTCCACAATTCTTTTACTAAACTGTAATTAAACACAGGAATTCTACAACATAATAAATTCACTCTTTCCTTCACATGTAACCATTTTCACGGATGGCTCTAGGGGGCCTAATGGTATTGGTGTTTCTTTTATCCTTCCAGATTTTACCTTTCAGAATCATTTCGCCTTTATTATTTTGTTCTATCTTTACAGCCGAATTGACGGTTATCTTCCGCTCCATTCTTTTCATTTCGTCTAACCGTTTTTTTTCCAACTGTAATGCGGACACTACATTGTACAGAAAATAAAAAATAAAATTATAAAACATAAAAGGTCAAGTGTGGTAAGAGAGATAATGTGCAAATATGTGAGATCCTGTTGTCGGTCGGAGACAGCCAATCATCGACCACCACAAAAAGAAGCGTTTACCTGATTCGAAAAAGGCCAGCGATCAGGGGGCGGAAAGGAAGAAGAAATGGCTAGAGATCAAATGAAGATTTTAACCAGCCAGTTAGTCGCATTTTGCCTTCGGTTCGAGTTTAATTTTAAACCAGTCGCTGTTTGCAGTTAAAAAAAGTAATTTCTCAATTTTTTAGCAAGCCGCTTGTTTTTACCTTGCTCCCGGATAACTATCCGTTTTGAATTAAATCGAAGGCTACCCAGCTTTTAAATCGCAACTATTAAAAAGTCCGTATTTGTCCTTTTAACCACTTCCCCACCAAGAATAACGCGATTCTCTTTGCAAACTGCATCACCGCTACTTACTGTATGTCCCTAGTTTAGAGGAGAGTCTTCTACATTTCGTCCGCAGAATGTTTCTCCTTCCCACTCTTTAACTTCGCCCATTCATATCAACGAGTTGCATTATGCCGTGCAAAGTTCCGCAAAAAAATCATCCTTGAAGTTGACAGAATCTCCCACGCAGTCTTTCAAAATCTTTCCGACTTGTCTCTCAATCTCCTTCTGAGTATTGATACTGGCTCTCCTCCTCCTCCTTGAAACACGTTCATTGTTGTGCCAATTCTTAAAAAGAATTCAACTTCCTTTCGTCCCATTTTTTTGACTTCTTATTTAAGAAAATCCTTCGAGAATATCCTCAATAAGCGTCTCGTCTGGTGGTTGGAAAGCAACATTGTTCCAAACAATATGTTTGACTTTCGTCCGGGCGTTCGCCCCGCTGACTGCATTAGCCTTTTTGTTGCAGATATTTACAAATCCTTCATCAGAAAATAATTTACTCTCGACAATGTGCATATCGCCACCTTAAAGGATAAAATTTTGTTCGCGAACATTCCTCCCCTCTTTGTATTCCTTATCACTAGTATGATACTAAATCGCTCTATTTATATTACTTATCCAACCTTTTCTGCCGAGAGGAGAATGTATCGGGGCCTTCCGCAGGGTTCATGTCTCAGTCCTACTCTCTTTAATATTTACATCCTCAATGCTGCCACTCTTCCTATCAACTCGATATCATTATTCTTTGCGGGTGATATTCTTCTCTACTCAGCAGATGTAGACATCTCAATTGCCAACGATCAATTAAACAGTTCTCTTTCCAAATTTGAACAAGCTCTTTCCTATGTACATCTTTCCATTTCGCCCACTAAGTCTTCCCGCGTTGTTTTCACCCTTCGCCATACAATCAGTCACTGGTTTGCATATCTTTATATGATTGTTAAACAGTCGACTCTGCTTTTGTGAATACGTTAACTATCTTTGTATTTCACAAATTGGGTTGGTGATCACTGCATCCTCATTATGCTGTATACATCTATTTTCCTCTCCAAACTCGATTATTGCTCCCTTCTGTATGGTAGTGCATCTAGGTCCCTTTTCTACAAATTAGACATTCTTCAGAATTCCTGTATTCGTCTTTGCCTTGCAGCTCTCAGATCCATCTCCTATGTCGGCTCTTCTGGCGGAAACTAACAACTCTCCCCTATTTATCTGCCGATCTTATTTTGGTTACCGCTTCCTCATCAAACGCCTTCCTGTTTCTCTTTCTAGACTAAATCCCACCTACCTCTCTATCCTTCAAAACTGGCGGTTCTCTCCAAGTAAGACACCTGTTTTAGCACGGAACATGCTTTAGTCGTGACCTAACTAGCAAAAAATGTCACACTAAAGTGGGACGCGAGGGCGTTACGCGAAAGGTAAATAAGAATACAGCCTTTTCTTCTAGTTGTCTTAAGTCAGTCATGTTCGGACCGCGCTTCGATGATGTTCATTTGTCATGGTGATAATTGTCGTTCATCGAATTCTATATGTAAATGTACTATGAATTTATAATGGTGCATCTACAAAAGAAGGTTATAAATCTGTTGTCAAATGAATGAAAGAAATGTGATTACGTAGAAGCATTGAAAAAAAGGGTTTTGATGAAATGTACCAATTAAAGAAAACGAAAACTTTGGATGAATGAAATAAAGCATTGAAATTATGAAAATCTATGAAAATGAAAGAAAGCATGGAAATTGCGCAAATCTCTCGAAAAAACAGTTTCCAACGAAAGTTACAATACATCTATACTTCTATATCAGGAGATATCAACGTCGATCTCAATAAACCTGAAAATCGGCGATTATTTCGGTTCATGGAAGAAACCTTTGGATTATGAATCAAAACGAACGCAGCTCTACCAACTACTCGTGGAGGATCGTGTATCAATTTGATCTTCGCTCTTATTTTAAAAATTACATAATCTACTTCAACTATCATAAACCTATCCATTACTTCTAAGGATCATGTGACACAAGAATAAAAAAAATTTAAATAAAATCGTCAACATTATTATTTTCTTTAGAATTCAAGACGTTCATTATCGCATCTTCAGTTTTAACATATCGTACAGAAACAGTTGAAAGTATCAAGATATTAACAGACAGCAAACGGCTAAAGCATGTTCCATGTTTTTTTATTCTTAGCTATAAGCTCTAAACAGAGAGCATTGGGCGGTCTCCAACGGGGAGGCGCCCAGCGGCGATTTTTTTCCTCTTATTTCTCACCGTCTTGCCAAATTCAATCTTCACACTGTGTCTCACAACAAACTTCCTTACTTCCTTTTTAAGTACCTTGGGTTTTTCTATCCTTCCAAAATTTCTAATCTTTCCTCGTCATGCAAAACCTGTTGACCTGTAATTATTAGACAAGAATTCCGTTATACCATCAATTCTTCCTTTCCTTCTTATTCACGGATATTTACTGACGGTTCCGTGAGCAGAAGATATGTTGGCACCGCCTTTACTTCCCAGTCAACTAACTGCTCGGAGTCATTCAGACTCCCCAACTTCTGCCCGATATATACTGCCGAATTATTTGCCATTCTGCAAATATATCCTCCACTCATCATTTTAACCTGGCTGGCTCCATAAAGGCACTTCAGGCTGTCTCTGCGTCCTTCCTTTCATATTCTCATGATTTCATCGTCCATCGTATTCGCTCTCTTATTTACAATCTCTTTTCTGCGCACTCCATCACTGCCAAGCACTTGTGGGTCCCTAGCCATGTGGGAACTGAGGGGAATGAGGTGGCACTCATTGGCACGTTCTTCGACGCATACAACGCACTTCGTTAGAAAGATACTCGCTAGTAACATTTTGGCTCTATCGAAGGAACATCATTTCAAGCTTCGTTCGGACATCTATGTGGCATCATTTTCAAATCCTAACTCGCATTACCTAACAGTTCAGCTTAATCTTCTAAGCTTCTCGCGGTTCTGCGACTTTCCTTTTCGCAATCGTTCCTCAATTTCAATGATATGTCGTCTGCGCTTCGGTCACACTCTGTTTCCATCTTGCCAGCATCGTTTTTCCCTTGCTCCAAGTCCACACTGCCCGCTGCATCCTCTTGATTCTTCTTTTATAGGTAACCCCAACCATATTTTTTTTTCAATGCTCTTCTCTATTTAACGAACAGAATACTTTGTATGCACACCTGTTGGGACTGGGGTTTTCTACTCCCTACTGCGCCACCCATGTGTTGACGTTTCCTTCTACACAAGTTATCCTTGTCTTTTCTTCCTTTACTAAATCTATATCCAATCGAATGAAATTCATATATAATAAAAAAAAGTCTGTATTAGTAACAGTATTGTTCTCGGCTGCCGCTTAAATTTACCTAATAAAGGAAAAAGTATCACTTCTACTACCGAGATCATTGATCGACGTCACAATAGCAACGAATTCCACTGTATCCTGGTGCCATCAGATTCACCGCCGACAACAGTGATACGTACCATTTTATTTATAATTTATCATTGTTTTGCGGTATATATATATATATATATATATATATATATATATATATAAAAATAAAATGTAATATAATTGTGTTTTTCAGGGGTCGGCCGCACAGAAAAATTGGTGTAGGGATACTCTCAATATAACATACAAAAAGTCAACTAGTTTTGTTTATAACAATAGTCATAATAATAATTATAAATCGGTAATCCAAATTTACGTTCAGGGTGCGTCTGAGACTGTAGTGGCATCCCCGGTGGTGATTTTATAACGAGGCGATCGCTACACAACTAAATAATTATTTCTGACTCCATGAGTGCACTCCAGGCGATCTGCTCCCTCATTTCGGCTCATTCGTGCGATTTTATCATTCTACACATACAATGTTTCATCCATCTTTTTTCTTCGCGTCACTTAATCCGTGTTGATTTGTTGTCGGTACCCAGCCTTGTGGGTATCGAGGGTAATGAAGCAGCGGTTCTTTGGTTCGGGTTGCTGCCTCCCTCTCTTTTTACAACAAAATACCATCCTCTAACCTCCTGCCATCCATCTTAAATTTTGGTCAGATATTTACACTTCTTTCTGTAACGATCGCTCCTTCTATCTATCTGTACAACCAAATCTTCCTTCTGTTTTATGGTTTTTCGAGTGTTTCCTTCACTCCCCCGTTTTATTGCTGTTTCTATTGTTCATCTACGTTTTAAACATTCTCTTCTACCATCTTCCTGTTTCCGCTTCTACTAAATTTCTTCTCCACATTGCTCTCTCTATGTGAACGAATTAGCGGTGCTTGTGACGCTGATCACGATCTCTTTGGATGTCTATCTCTTTTTTCTGAACGTTGTGTTTTAAACTTTCATCTGCTGAAAAACTCAGGTTTCCTACTCCTCATTGTGCGTCTTACATCTTGTCCTTTCCTATTGCTTCCATCATCCCAGCTATTTTAGTTCCTTTACATTGTCTATATCTGATCGAATAAAAATTTAACTGACGATTCTTTTCTTTCTTCTTGTTTCTCGGTAAAGATCCTTGGTTGACGTGTCCAAAAAAGAAGAAAAAAAAATTATTTTCAAGTACACTTATACGAAAAATTGATTAACTTTTTTCAAGTGTAAATACTTTCAAAATACCGATAACGATTAAATGTTATCTTTTGAATTCTGGCACTCGTATTATCAGCTATACAATTATCATCAGAAAATCGATATCGTTTTAATTTTATTTCTACATATTTAGTTTAAATTTCTCTGAATATTCAGTTCTCTTTTCCTTCTTTTTTTTTCCACTTCCATTTTTTTTCATTTTAATTTTACTTAATCGATGATCCGTCTCGTAGGGGCTATCGACGGCCCCCTCCAAGGATACTAAACCGTCAAAAACAGATTTAACTCTTCACCTGATGAAGGCTAACGCTTCCACAAAGCTAAACCGTCCAGTCCTACTTCGTCAGTCGTGCCAGATCCTAGCAAAGATCAGCAGCTATTACAATCCGGTTTTTTCCAAGTCCTCCCGACAAAGAAACAATAATATTAATAATAATAGAAATAGTCGTCGTCTATTTTCACTCGATTTCGAATATGAGATTATCCTCTAATTCAGAGGAGAATTAGAAGATAGAATAGCCGCGCAATAGATAAGCACGTAAGCAGGAGCGCAACCTAGCTTCCGTACTGCCGACTAAAGTGAAACAAGTTATCAGTGTCAAGGCGAACCAAGACGACTAGCCTTTACTCAGGTTGATGCGATCGTTCGCCGGCTGAATATTTCTATGCGACGCTAATACACACGACTACATTCGGAACTGACTATAGTCGCTCGATTTATCGATATACAGATGCAGCCCAAATGAGTGCTATACTGCTGTGTACGAAACTAGCGCCGCATACTTTTGTCATCGCCCGGTATCCAACCCGAGACCTCCGGATCGGAAGTCAAGCGCTCTAGCCACTAGGCCAAAAGTAGTACTAATAATAATCGTACTGAAACTATTAAAAATAACACAATAACAGCAACAACAACAGTAATAATGGTAACAACATTAATATTAACCATAAAAACAATAATAATGGTAACTGCTTTATTCTCTAATGACCACTCAAGATCTTCCACTGATCACGTCAAAAATACCTCCGCCAATAAGAATATAGGCAATAATCATCTTTTAGCCCTTGCGAGATTAATAAATTCCATTTCCCTGTTCCTTAACAGCGTTTTTCCTCAAGACAAAGGCCGAACTTCTGTCACTTTCGCTTTTGCTCCCTATGCTAATTTCTTTTTATCAAAGTCAAATTTCTCTGCTAAAACGGGTATTACAGCTTGCATTCCTTATAGTACCTTATACGGAATGGACATCATCTTAGGTGTGTATTCTGCATTTTCACATTTAAGAGGGGATTGAGTCATCAGTTCCTATATCATCTACCGTCGCATCTATCGTGCCTTCGAGAGTAATCTCGATACAAGATCGATAAAAATAAAATTCCATAAAATCATTTTTCTAATTTTGTACCAATTTTTAAACTCCGCTTCCCTGTCTTCCTTAGTATTTGTACACTTACGCAGGGCTCGAATGTTTGCTTTTTGGGCATATTGCCAAAAACTATCGTAGTACATCTAATATACGCTTCCACTGTTTTTCTAAACATCCTATCTCTGATTGTGACCGCCTTCAAAAAAGTCCTCACCATCGTAACTGTAAAGGATCCTACTGTGCCTATGATCGTTCTTGACTCAAGTGGGTTAGGAAAAATGATATTAAGGGTATATTGGCGTTTGGAAATATTTCGTTTCACGAAGCATCAAATTACGAAAAATAGTTTAGTTTCTCAGGCGTTTTCATACGCCGACCGTGGTTCGGCATTTGTTTCTTCCTCTAATTTAAATATAGGTAAACCCATACCTGTTTGTTAATATTTATTTTATTTACTCTAATTTTCTCTCCAAGTTCTCTCCCGTCTTCGACTCTTCCACTACTAACATCTATTCCTCGCCCTAAATAAAACTCATTTTAACCCTTCTCCATAATTTCCTGCCCTCCTATTCAATCATTTGCCATTTTCCCGTAATGGATGAACTCTCAATAAGTCTTGCTTCTTCTTCGACAATTCCACTTTGCAAAACAATAGTTCCTCGGTATACTTACCCCTATTCCCTTGACTAATCTCCTCTCCCTTTCCTACTATTTCATCAGTCAATTATTTCTGCTCCCTTTGCTAACTGTTTATCCCACATCCTATCTAATCTTATTCATTTTAAATGGTTACTCTTATGACTTATGTTAAAAAGTAAGAAAAAGGAAATTCGGGGCTAAGCATTTCGTTTCTCTCCCCGTTCTATTTCTTTTCTTCTCCATTCCATTTTTTTTATTTCTCTCCTTAATTATTATTTTTCTTTTTTCTCTCCTGTTTTTATTTATTCTTGTCTTTATACTGGATTTTTAGATATTCAGGCGATTTTCCTGGCGACATGATCACGGCAAAATTTCATCCCAACTTTTAAATGTACTGATGCTGTAGTGGCCGTTACCATAAACGGATTCAGATATATTTACCTTAATTGTGTTTTTCAGCAGTTTACTCATAACGTTTTTAAGACTGAGATACTCTGCTACTGCTCCATGATATTATATGTATTATCCTCGTAATAGCGAGACTGCTGTCGCGAATGGTAATGTTTACGCAATTCGTTTCTTTTTTTATTTATAATTTAACTGCAATTTTGCGTAGGCCGATGCCTATAAAGTCCTTTTTTCCTACCATCGACTATTCTTTTATTTTCCTTAAATTAGCACCTCAAAATTCCTTCGTCAGATGAACAACATCAGGCTCCATTTTACGAATAATTATTACCTCTTTTCTTCCCTTGTTCATTGTCTTTCCTCTTAACTGTTGGCTTTAACTACTTTCACACCACTTCCCCTTTCTTACACTTTTATCTTTTACTTTTTTGTTTACGTATCTATTTACTTTTTTTATTTTCTTTTTCGTATCTCCTTATCTCAGATTTTAGTCATTCATCTCTTTATTCCATCTGATAGTATTTCTTCAGTCACTTCTTACATCCTTTTTTTCTGTTGTTCCCCTCTCTTTACAACTTTTCCATCGTCTCCTTTCTTCTCTGTTTTGTTTCATCATGCCTTCTAAAAACTTTTAATATCTTACAGTGGAATAGTCGCAGCCTTAGAGCTAACAAAAATTCATTAGAGGCTGTATTGGATATCCAGAACGTCAATGTTGCTCATATTTCGGAGACGTGGTTACGAGCGCATACGACTATTAGTTTCAGAAAATTTAAGTTAATAAGGTACGGTCGTGGCGATGGTTATGGTGGATCCACAATCCTTATTAAGAATGACATTTTTTTCACTCTCATGATGTTTCCTTTAATTCCCCTTCCAGTCCTTTTCAACTTAACAATGCATACTTTCACCCCTTCCAACTGTGCACGTCGGCTTAAAATAGTTTCCACTTATGTACCTCCTAGTTGTAATTTTCGCCACTTTCCTCGCCTTGTCTTACATAAAAAAATATTCTTCCAATTTGTTAGCAAAATTTAAAAAAGAAAATATATACAAAAGTTTATTAAAACGACTACAATGATCAATAACAATCCCCACGTAGTCTATATTATCATAATAAAAGGTGTTATTTTAGCATTTCCGAATGTGGCAACTATTTTAATGATAGCTAAGTCCTGCTCGTCTCCGAATTATTTAAATAAATCTCACATAAAAATTTACAATTATCGATTAACCTGAATTAAGCAAATCATTAAGATAATTTAAAAAATCTTTATTTGTTATCAATGTGAATTAATATATATGTATAAACATATATATTTTACGTATGTATGTATTTTAAACAGGACGAAGAAATTGATACTTTAAGCGTTTGATTTTAAAACATCTGTCAACTCTTGACCATCATTAGTAATTAAACAATAATGATGTAATTTACCAGGTGGACACTTCATAGATTGTTATCTGCTAGCAGAGAATTATTAAAGATGACTCTCCTAAACAACTTAAAGAAAGAATGCCTGGGCACCATGTGTTTAATTCTTGCTTTATGCAATTAATGGAATCCGAATACCCTTCTTTCCTAAGAATATTTACGGATGGCGCCAAGTTCTCAGGGTCTAGGAAGGCGGCAGGTGCGGCTTTTATAACGGGAGAGAACTTTATATTTAAGTTTAAGCTTTCGCTTGAAGCTTCTGTTTACTGCTGAGTTTCTCGCCATTGACAAGGCCTGCGATTTTATTCTAAATAATGCAGACAGTAGAGGAAAATCGGTAATATGCTCAGACAGTCTAAGCAATCTTTTGTCCTTTAGGAACAGTCACTTTAAGCATCGGAGCCACCCACTGATATTCGAAATCAAATTAAAACTCGTTAACATTCGGGACAATGGGGGTACAGTAAAATTTTGCTGAACCCCTAGTCACTGTGGGATCATTTTGAACGAAGTAATGGATCAGGTAGCTAAGGACGCTGCCTGGGACGGGATAATATATTCCTACATCCCATCAACGGATCTTTTAGAGAAGGTTAAAAGAGATAACTCAACTGAATGAAAAAATATTATTAAGAGTGCGTCTAGTTTAGGCAGGTCTTACGAATTAGTCCAATCGGCTCTTCTAGTTAAACCGGATATTACAATATTTCTAATATTCCGAATAGTTTGGTGTGAAGGTTTATGACTACTATCTGTAGACTTCATACAGGGCATAACAGGGTGCAACTAAATTTTGGGGTGTGAACCTCTCTACATTTCAACTATAATGAACATTTTAGCAGAGTTTATCTTGAGGAAATTAATAACCTATTGTTTAATTGTGAGACGCTAGCTGGAGACAGAGTCTTCCTTTTGGAGGATTTAAAGGCCTGCGGTTTGTTTCCTCCTTACTGTATTTTTCCCTTACTCGCTTTAGGTAATCGTGCGTTGATAATATTTACAATTATTAGAAGGAATGGGATCATTATTTAAAGTTCATGGATAGTACCAGTGCAGTTAGATGTAATAGCGCAAAGAAATTTCAGATTATAAAATAATTATAATTTTTAGTAATGCTAATAATAATAGTGATAATAATAATATACATTTAAAAACAAAAAAAGAGGAATGAAATTGTAGAGAGAGAAGAAAGGGAAATAATTAAATAAGATGAATAAAATAAAGTATTATTAGATCCCAGCTACGGCCAGGGGAGAAAAAATGACATGTATGTTTTGACGAAAAAGAATATTTATAAAAAAAACTCTAATGAACATTATCTTTTTATATTGCTAAAAAGTAATTACTCAATCTCAATCAACACAAACTTCAACATATGAGTGATTTATTTTTACAAGAATTCGAGAATTTATTTACAATATATAAAAATTACAATAAACAATACATTCGAATGGACGGAATTTCTACAAATAATTATATCTTATAATTAGTTGCTGATATAGAGCCTATTAATGTATTAATTACAGTTAATTCGACCGGTAGTATTGAGACGGAATTCATTACTTTAACATGTCTAATTTTCCTGCGATAATAAATTAAACAATTACTGAACTGTTTTAAATACATTTCTTCCTTTGTTTTTATCTGCTGTGATAGATTGACGGTATTTTTGCTTCAACTACGACAAGAACTGCATGCGATCCACGTGAAGATGTGATTTTTTACAATTACGTTTTTGATAATTGTATGTAATTGTTTCGCTCATTTTTAGGGGAAAAAAGACGTAAAAAAAGATTTCTTTTTAATACAAACTTTATTTTAGAATATTAATCTTAAAATAAGCTCAATGAACAGTAAAAATCATGCGATACGCGAACAAAAATGATCAATATAAATAAAAAGTACACGGGGAAATTTTAAGCTACTAATGAGAAATTTTCAATTTTAAAATGATAATTTATTATCAGCGATGTCTTTTTTTTTTTTTTTAAAAAAAAAAATCAGATATTTAAAAATGTTTTAAAAGATATCACCGTAATTTTTTTCATTTTTTGCGATATATGCAAAGTTAAAATTTAACATAAAATTCTTAATGTTAAAAGCAAAAAATAGATCTGTAAATAATTTGGAATGAATTATATACAACGAAGTAGGAACGGAAAATTAAAATAAAAATGTTTCATAAATACGCGAGTGTTTTAATATATATTTTCGCAAAACACATATCTGCAATCAAAAATTAATAAAACAAAAACATATTTAGTTGTTTTAGATCATTATTCAGTAGCGTTAGAATTAATTCTACACTATCTTCATTTATAAATATGTAATAAAAAGTACCGACTTAATAAAATACTTTTAATTTTATTTAATAATTTAACGACTTACGCTGTTCAAAGGATTCTCTCAATATTTTTTTCGCGTTTTAATTTTCAACTTCACAAACAAAAAAAGTTAAACATACATGCGGTCGTTTTTCAATTATTTTATTTGGGGTAACCAAAATGCACAATTTGATTACACAGCGCATTTGGTTGATACTTTAATTTTGTTACCATCTGTAACGTAGTTTGCTCGCAAATTGATATTCAATTTTTTTTTTTTTATATCTTCCCTAAACAAAGTATTAAGAACCTTGCGGAATTCCGTTTTGCAGCTGTTTTGATGCGCATAAAGCTCGACCGATTTGAACTTGGAAGGCGCGCTCAGACAGGAAGTTTTCTATGAAGTACATTATATTTTAAAGAACCATTATTTAATATATATTTTAATATATGTCATACAAACTATTTTTTTTTTTTGTTTAGATGGGCACGCCAGCACAGGACATTTACCCAACACAAAAGATTAAAAGAATAGAAGGACATACGGAGTGACAAGTTAAATCAAGAAACGATTAGAGACAGAGGAAATGAAGGCGGCTAGCTAAGAAGGGAACAACAGAAGGAGATGGAAAAGTGAGAATATAGAGGGCACTGTAAGGAGTAGGGAGGCCAAGGCTAAGCAAATTGGAATAAAGGATCGCGCGTTCTGTAGAAATAAAGGAACATTCAAATAGTACGTGGTTTGCATCACACGTGCCATTTAAGGTAGGAGAATGTAAGGGACACAATCATCACTGTTCTTTCGTACTTTCCATGTAACAGAGTTGCCTCGCTGTCAGCCAAGTATTTATTAATTATTTTTTACGGGAACAATAGTTACAAAATTTATTAGTATTGCATTTACTCCGTTATATAACGCCTAAAAAAGTTCCAATTTTGACAACTTACTGATAATCATAAAAATAATAAATTAGAAAAGATAAATAGAATATAGAAAAGTGAAAATAAAAAAAAAAAAAAAAAAAAAAACTAAAAAAAGATAAGAGCGATTAATGCTTTTGTGTAGTATACGGTAATATAAAAACAGTAATGCTTCATCGTAGTAAAATAAAGTAAAAATATTCGCGAAAGTGCACTGACTCATAATACGGACTTCTACGTGAAATTAATATAACTAGCAGTTCGGTAAAATTTCGAAGAAAGGAATCGATCATGTTTTCCTTAATAAAAATCTCTAGGATTATTCTCTCTTCCCCGAATCTTTCTTTCATTCTTCCTCTTTAACTAATACTTCTCCTCATCAGCAGGCACCTTCGAACAGTACAATCTACTTAACGTAATATTACAACTATTTTGAGGAAATCCAGTAATGTCCGATTAAAATTTGAAAATTTGAAAAATTATTTCGAAGATAAAAAAAAAAACAAACATTGGAAATAACTACATACGAAGACTAAATGATGGAAAATTGAAAATCGCTAAATGAAAGATAGGCGAAATTGCACAGCAAAATAAATCGGAACTTTATTAATGTTACAAAATAATTAACAATGAAAAAAAGCAAATAAATAAATTCTCAGTGAAACACACATCCATTATTTATGTAATCGGTATAAAAAACCAGAAATTCTAAAGACGACAAATATATATATATATATATATATATATATATATATATATAAGTAAAAGTACTTTTTACTATATAAATAATTGCTTACCCACTCAGATTAAAGCTTTAGAAATCAATTTCTTCTTAACGGACCTAGTTCTTAAAATTGATTTTTCGGGCGCTGCAAAAATAAATAATTAACAGAAACAATTTGAATTAGAAAAATTGTTTATAAACGTAATTATTTTGTAAAATTACTTTATATTTTAAAATGAAGTAATAAATCGTTAGAAATTGTTCTTGTCGTGTTATTCGTGTACCGTCTTATTTCGTTTATCGGTCATTCGATTGATTAAGTTAAATTATTACGTTCCACCATGCAAATCGATATTTTAGTATACTATCTTATATGTTTATCTTAGTTTTTAAATATAAGATATAATTAATCCAATATAATAGCAGGTTCGAAAATTAATAATGGAAGAGTGCCAATTTCTCCGATATTTTTTTAGCAAACGAAGAGACAATTACCTTAGGCGACAAAACAATAATTGCCCGGAAAATAAAAAAAACCTTCCAATAAACTTATATTATCTAATGTCTCCCTAGCTATTCTCAATAACAAATTAAATTATTACCTACGTTTCCAGCCTATCTCTAAAACCTCTAACGCCTATGGCGATATTACGAATGAATCCTTCTGACGATGAAATTTGTTCACATAGAGAGCTGGAGAGGACAAGTTTACATCCAACATACCTGCAGTTCCCGGACTTGTTCCTCTTTAGTTTCAACGGCGGAGGACATCGAATATTTCTAAATATCGAATATGTCGGCGGTTTGAGGCGGCCCAGAAACAGGCCACTAGACGGCAATGCCAACACAGAAGAAGTAAGGATTAACAAAGTAAATACAATAAAAAGCGGTAGTAATAGTCTGTTGTTTAAGCATAACTATTTTCCGGATCATTGGAAACAATCTAAGACTGTAATATTACCTAAAACAAATAAATCGCTAACTGATTCTTCTTCGTATATATCTCTGCTCTCAAATTTTAGCAAGATCTGTGAGAAATGTATATTAAATAAATTAAAAGAATTCAATAACCGCAGAAATAACGTAATAAATAACGATCAATTTGGAGCTCTTGAAAAGAAGTCGGCGGAATTAGTTATCTTCAATGTTTTACAAACTATTAAATGTTATAAACAAAAATCGTACAACGTCTGCCTATTAGACATTACTAAAGCTTTTGATAGTATAAATTTAAATTAATCGTATTGCTATCCGACTTGGGCTTAGACGATAACTTATTAACTATATTAAATCACTACTTTCATAATAGATTTACACTTTTATTAATATCGGATCGTGTACCCAGAAATATCCTATTGTGACGGGTGTGTTACAAGGATCTATACTGGGACCGTATTTGTGGAATATAGCTTTTTTCTAGATTTTATCATCTTACCTCGACACTGCAAACTAATAACGTTCGTGGATGATATTGCAGGGGTTATAGCAGATAAGTTTGAACACACTCTAAATAATAAAATATATTATATAGTAATATTGAAAAATTTCTAAATGAATATGAATTAAAAATTAACGTATCAAAAACAAAATGCTATTTAATTCTAGAATTCTTAATAGACCACTAAACTTAACACATCATGGGTTAAATATAAAGTATCAAATACTAAATACTTAGGGGTATATTAATTGATAATAACTTGAAATTTTTGCAATCACTTTAATAGTATTAAAAATAAGTTAACCATAATTTTGTTTATCTTTAATAAACTTTATAATAATAACAGAAAAGTAAATTATACTAAAGGGATTATTTTACATGAGGCAGTCATTTTATCAAACCTAAAATTTCCCAAAATATAAATCTTCTCCGAAAGTTTTTAGAGAAAAGGTCCGCTCATTCTGCGCGTTTCGCACGCCCACAGCTTGAAAATATTCGATCGATCAGTTCGCCGAATACTTCACGAAGATTTGAATTTTCATCCCTACCAAATTTGGTGCACCCAGCAGTTTTTATTCGACGGTTACACATTATGATTAACATTTAGCCGAGTAATGATTGAGAAAATTCAAAGTGGCAAAATTCCGTTGGGTTGGATTTTGATTACGGAACGAAACCTAATTTCATTTAAATATGGATATTAACAAGCAGAATCTTCGTTACCGGAGCGACACTAATCTACACATAATCTAGAAAAAGCGCCTGCACTCACAAAAATCAACCGTTTGGATCGGAACTGCTGCTTAGGGCGCGATCGGCACATACTTCTTTAATGGTAGGGTAAACGAGGAAAGATGTAGAGAAATATCGTTGAAATTCGTCGAAACAGTTCTAAGACGCAAGAGGAAGCTTTCAAGAATGAGGTTTCAGCAAGACGGCGGTGCCTGTCATACGGAAAATGAAATAATAGCGGTACTCGAACAGCTGTTTGGTAGCTGTTTAATTTCGCGTGAAGCAGACATCATTTGGCAGTCTAGTTCTGTCCTCTCATCGGTGGGTGATTCTTTTTTTATCGGGGTTAAGTTCAAAGTTTACACCGACAATTCTCGAGATTTAGAAGCGCCCGAAACATCGATACATACGGAAACAGTGGCGATACCGGTAAATACGCCGAAAAAAGTTAGAGCGAATTTCGTAAAGGCCACTATATAGAGGGTATTATTTTTAAAGAATAAATTTAAACAACAAGTATGTTTATATTTTATAAGAACAGAAAAAAAATCCTCTGATGTTTTGTTCAAGTTTTATATTTTGAAATACGATATACTTTACTGCCGCACCCTGCAAATTACAAAATCTATTTCCCAATATTAATAAAATTAAATAACCGTCCATGAGTATGACAAATTCTGAAAAGAAAAAAAAAAAAAACAAAAAAACAACGAGACACGATTAAAAGTGCTCAAAAGACTTGACAACAGGGAATCGGTAAGAAAACTCTATAACGAAATGAACGCGGGGAAAAAGGCCATTAACGACTGATGACGAAATAGACGATTGATTAAAGAAATGTGTTCAAAAATCAAGCCCGGAAAATATACTCACAGTTCGGTACACTAATAAAGATCCAGTTTGTGACATCGTCGATGAAGCTCATTGGATGTGGTTAAGAACTCCCATCAGTGACCCAATTTCGATTAAAAAAACATTAGTAATTCACAGCAAAATCGAGAATATACCAGCATTTTCTACTAGTCACAGGGATGGATTAATCGTTGGAAAAAGCATCGTGGGGTTCATTCCGCTCGCATAAGTGGTGAAAAAATGTCAGCAAATGAATCAGAAGCTGCTGAACTTAACAATTTCCTTTCTGAAATTTTACTTAAGTGTTGAGGATTAAAACTTGCCTCTCCTAGAAAAAGTGAAGAATATAAACATCAAGGATGTAATTTTTATGCTGGCTAGTGCGTTTGAGGAAATTCCTTCTTCTAGCTTTGTGAAATCGTGGAAAAAAATTTGGCCTGATATAGAAAATCTGGTCAAGAGTAGCAACGATTCAGAGAATGAAGAAATTGAAAATGAAGTCATTTTGCACGATATGCTGTCATTACCAGGGGGGAACGAATAACAAAAAGTAACGAAAGACTTGAAAACGAATTTTTTACGGACGAAGAAATAATCAATATCGTCAGTAAAAACGACTGCGAACTTATGGAAAAAATGCAGACGTGGAAGGTTCGCAAAAAATAAGTCACGAAGGAACAAAAAAAATTACAGAAATTTTATTGAAATATGTGAAGCAGCAACGAGATTTATCGACACTGGACGTGATGAACATAAGAAAATGGAGAGACTTGGCTTTTAAAAACTTGTCAAAAAGGGGAAAAAACAGAAAAAAATAAATGATTTTTTCAAACAATAATTATGTTTACTTATACCTAAGTAT
Organism: Icerya purchasi; assembly: GCA_039619475.1. NCBI lineage: Eukaryota > Metazoa > Arthropoda > Insecta > Hemiptera > Monophlebidae > Icerya > Icerya purchasi. The sequence continues at coordinate 94,749,137 of CM077115.1, forward strand.
TCAGGTAATGTAGTTAAAGTTTTAAGTTTACAAAGTTTACGTAATCTAAGTTCATTTCATACGTTTAATTTTTTTGTATTATTTTATGTAGGGACACATGTACAATAAAATGAGTTGCAATACGCCTAACATATTTACTTGTTTTTATTCATGATGCTCGGATGAAATCTGTTGGTTCGTTTTGAAGGAAAATCAATTTTTCACGGGAACCTCGGATTAACCGGCCAGGTCTCGGTCCGGACCGAACCGGTTAAGCGAGGTTTTACTGTAATTAAAATACTCGTCGAACTTGATAGGAAATAAAAATGCAAGAGTTAAACTCATTTTACTGAACATATGTTATTAGATTTTTTTCTTTCTTTCGTGTATGAAGTGGTGAATCACTTCGGCGAAATTTAATTCGTTCTGAATAAATCCATACCTATTTGTTAATTATTTATAAATATAAAATAAATAAATACATCAATAACGTTCGTTTGTTATTAAGGTACTCATTTATTTTATATTCATAGATCGAATTTGTCCACATGTTTGGTCGATAATGTGCATAAATATAGCGTAATTTTGCCTCTCGATATTAATTTTAAGTTTAATTGCGTGCACTTTTGTAAGGGTTTGATGTCAACATTAACATTTTTAGTGCATACAAAGTTTTATTATTAATTACTGATGTTTATCGCGAAGTTTTTTCTCCGATGAAAGTGATATAAGTTAGCATAGCATAAATATCCATTGGTAAACTCCGGAAATGCAAATATATTAGACTTACCAAATTCTTCGGTCACAAACATAAACATTGTTAGTAAAATTTACTATAAAAACCTGTCTGTACTTCATAACACTGGCAAATTATTTATAAGTGCAATTCTTTCCCAATAATATAAACCGAAATGTGTTACTACTACTAAAAGAGAAGGAAGAATTAATATACGCATCAAAACATTCACAACAAAATAACTGCGGAAAACAATGAGAAGCTACAATTCTTAATCAAACTTTTACACGGTCTTCACATGAACTAATTACAAACCGTCAACTAACATTTAAAAGAACATAACACTGTCGTGAGACAGAGAAATTTAAATCCAGTGAAGGTACTATTATTCAACGAAAAAAATAAAAAAAATAATATATCTGAAAAACGTGATGAGAAGTTAAAACTGGAAACTATTTAACACCATCTGATTAAACAGTTTCTTTTTCTTTCAAACGAAAATGATTTTCTGTATGATTGGTTTTTAGTATAGTGATAAAGAATATTGTTTAAATTGCCTAAAAGAATCTATTGGATAATTTTATTCCGCACGAAATACTTTCAAAATGTTAAATAAAAATTAGGCGGAAAAGCCAACGTACAAAAATTATCACCTGAAAGATGTTAAATTTACAATACTAAACTAGTTAATGCAATAGATTAAATATTAATAATTTTGCTTCATTTCATTTCTTTTTTTAATAACGTGCAAATTATTCTCAAAGACCAATTAGCATGCCCACTTAAAATAAAAAATTAGCAGCAATTTTGACGATGGGCGGAATTTTCAATGTTTAAAGAAAGAAAAAAAATTGACAATTTTAAATGAAAACAAAATTTGAATTTATTTTTAAAACTAAATTGAATCTAATACGCATCGAGCCAAATAATTTTATAATAATTAGCGGTAAATTAAGAGTTGCAACATTTTGGATATTTGAATAAAAGTAATAATTCCAGTCGAAGAAACGTAAAAACTAAAACAAACCAAATGCATATATAGCATAAAAATACAGAAAATTATGTTAGGAGAAACACGTTAACCATTAAAAAAAGTAATACGATACCTGTCATTGAAGAACTGTCAGGATCAATGTCATCACATGCTGATGTAACGGAATCTAGAAAAATGTATTCGTTTATTACGTTATCTACTTAATGTACACATGTATTTAAAAAAATTTATATAAAAATAATTATTTTGAAACATGTAATTTTTTTTTTTTTTTTTATATTGCATTTCAAACTTTTAATTTTTGCAATAAATTTTTACGAAATAAAAAATAACTTGTATGATAAAATCTTGAAATATATTTATTAAAGAAAAATACAAATTTCACAAAATGTGAAAATAATTATGTCTATTGTGTTGGGTAGAAGAGAGGGAGAACCACAAACATTTTGAAATTGTTTAGTTGCTTAAAAATACAAACGTGTTTACACTTTATCCCATATGAAAAAAATTAAATAAAATTAAATAAACAAAGAATGAAAATAATAAAATCGTAAAATATTAATAGTGTAAAAATTATTGAAATCAATCCAACCACTTTTTCGGATAATTGAATTTTTTCAGAAACAAATTATTAAACTAAAAACTTATCAACTGTCAAATACGAAGACTGGCTAGTTATATGTACAAAATAAGGTTCTGCTGGAAGACGAGAGTAGAAGTAAAAGCATTTGCTAAAAAGAAAAGAAAATTTTTAAACAGAAAGTTAAGATAAAACGTTAAAAAAGAAAATAACGCTTTACTAATTACAATTATATTATTATAATGAATTTTGTTAATTATAATTTAATGTATTTCTTATATCCGATGTTTGGATATAACATTAAGGGAAAGTAGCGCATATCACTATGCTCTATACCTTACGATACGGGTATTCGTATTAATTAAATTCTGTTAGAACAAACGGGTATCATTAAAAAATTATAATCAATAAAAAATGTTACAGCGTAGAACCACCATTATCCACCGTATAAATTCACTTGAGATTTCGTAAAGTACAACATATAAAGTGTGTAGATTATATATTATAAAAATTCGATTATTATTGAATCTTTCGAGTACCTATATTTTCACGGGCAGTATGTTGGAAGAAATTACAAAATGTCAGAATGTGCACTTATTTCAACACGCGCACGCACCGTACACGTACTTCTATGGCCGATATACATTTCTGTCGGCCGAAACAGACAAGCTGCCGGAAAAATGGCCATATATACACATACACAGACTCTTAGATATCCCTCATTTCTGGATATCGCAAGATTTTATTAGATTTAAACAACGTTTAATCGAAGACAATATACAGTGAAGTACCGATTATCCGAAATGGATGTTTTAACGTGTTTTAATTATTTTTAATACATATTTAAGGTATTTAAGATTTTTAATATGTACGTACGTAATTACATATACGTACCATAGGCCTACATGATACTTTCGAGTTTTTATTTTTCATTACAACATATTACATTACTGTAGTTTATTTAATTTCGTAATTTTCAATGTTTTTCTTTTTATATGTTAAATACGTATAATGTTTCTATAAATACATGTAATGTTTCTATAACGATTATCGATTATCCGAAAAAATCGTTTTTCCGAAATTGTCAATCCCCGATTATTTCGGATAATCGGTACTTCACTGTATTTGAACTGTCGTTAAATGACCCTAAGCAATTTATACGATATATGTAGCATTTATACGTCCATTCTTCCGTAATTATTCAAAAGATAACGTGTCAAATACGTGATTTTATAATAATATTATAATTTTGAATTTTAAATAAATCTGTATTAGTAGCCAATTTCATCCAAAATAAAACGTTTTAAGTGGTTCTTAGGATCAAAGATATGCATAGTCGAAGAGCGAAGCGACTGACACTGGCTTTGCTCTTTTTAATTTTACTACGCGAATTGAAATTGCCATACGGCTAACAAAATGAAAAACAAAATAATGTTAAAAAAAATAAACTACAAATCAAAAATAGAATTAAAACAAAAACAACTCCAAAATATGACTAATACTAATCAAACTGTACAGAGATTGTTGAAAATATTATAGGACCTTTGAAGGTAGTATTATCTTCTGACGATCATTGTTGTCCTAAATATAAGCCGAGATATGCGACTTGATATTTCTATACTCGAAATTTGATAGTTAAGAAAAGATACATCATATATAATATCATTAATAAAAGTATAATCGTGGAACTCGTCTAGGAAATGAAAGATGTACAAAAATGATGAGGCTCTTTGGTTTAGTATAACCAGACAGTTAGCATTACTAAATAGCGATATTCGTCTCGATCGAATAAATAAATAAATCAATGAACATATACGAACTTTTATACGTTAACTAACGTTTAAAGTTAAAGTAATTAATAATGAGATTACCCATTTCCGTTATTATAATTCCGATTAATAAAAAAGTACATAAACAGAAAATATACTGTATGTAGGTGAATACATCCTGTTTGTTAAAATGGTATAATAAAATAAACTTTAATAACAAACAATATAGAACAATAAATTAGATAAATACCTATTTAGAAACGTTTTCGGGCATAACCCATCATCAGCTAACACTAACTTAAAGGAAACTTAAAACATAATTGTTTTAAGTTTCCTTTAAGTTAGTGTTAGCTGATGATGGGTTATGCCCGAAAACGTTTCTAAATAGGTATTTATCTAATTTATTGTTCTATATTGTTTGTTATTAAAGTTCATTTTATTATATTATATATTATAGAAAATATACTATCTAAATTAAAAAATATCAATAAGTTTCTTAATAACATACCACTACCTGATTCGAAATAAGTTTTTTGCGTTATCCGTTTTCTGCAACTGATTCGAGCAGAAACTAGTAAAAATGAATAAATAAATAAATAAATAAAAATAAACGACTAAACACTTTCACAATAATTAATTTTAATAATTGTCTGATGATTGTAATATTTTTCCAATTATTTGTATTTCCCGATATTTAATTGTTATCTTTTCTTAATTAATAGTTTCCCAGTAAAGTAAAAGTGTAAAAACCAGTAAATATATATTTATAATTTTAATTTATTACTTCCTTAAAAGAAAAATTAAAATTTATGTACGGTTACCTGGAGTGCCACTGGTTTTCTTGATCTCCGGCTCATTGCGCAATTTCTTTCGCACTATAAATAATACGTACAGAAACGTTTAAAATATAAAATATGTTTGAGATTTATATGAAACTTATTAATCGCATAAAAAAGTCGAAATAAGAATAATTAAATTTAAAGGAAAGTTGATTCAATTAATTAGAGATATTGGGATGAACGTTGCAGTTCGTTTCAGTATACTCAAAAATTTATAATACTCGACTTTTTATCGATAAGAAAAAAAATTTAAAAAGAACCATTAAAAATTTCGCAACTCTTTTAATGGTATTTCACTTTTTCTACAGTAAGGTTGTCGAACAAAAACGGTCCCCGCCAGGGGAAGTTGACATTTTTTTTTTTTTTTCTATTGTTAACATACTGCCGATCTTATTTTTGAATGTATATTAAGAAAACTAAAAATTGAAAACATAAATTAAATTTTGTGAATTTTAGAAATTAAATTTATGAGAAAACGAACATTTCACTTTTGCGTCAACAGTGTGCGGTAATATTGGCTATTTTCATGTCGCAGATGAAATTACTTTTTTCAATAAAGCTTGTTAAACAGAATGCACGTACACGTTTCTTGAAGTCTGGTGAAAGCAGTTTATTTTTTTTTTTTTTTTATTATTAATTGATACTAAGAATATTTACGAAGCTATTTAAAATTGCATTGCTATGGTAGACTAATTTAATAAGTACTCTGTAAAAGTAACAAATGAAACTGTTGCTTCAAAAGAAAAACGAAAAGGGGATTTTTTTTTTTTCTTCGAGGAAAAAAGAAATAACCTACTTTCTAGCAGATCTACCAAACGATATAGAATTTCGGAAACTTCATAAAATACCACTATTTTAAAAATATGGAAACAAAGCACTTTTCACCAACCAACATAACGTGGAAGTAACTGATTTCATATAATGAAATCAAATGAGGCGCAAGATATTGCAATAAGTTTCCACATTGAAAAATGAAATTGGTAAATTTTTAAATAAGTTTGTTACATCCCATACTAAAGAACTCAAAGAAAAGTTACGAAGTTTAACTGAATTAAGAAACTAGCTTTTTTACTGCTATTTAAATTCAACCGATTAAAGCCGAAACATCAAAGGGGAAATTAACTTACCCCTCACTTTTAATGAAACGTACGTGAATAAATTAATAATTTTTACGTATAAAACAACTTGAAACATTTCGAAAGACATCAAAAATTAACGGAGTGTCATAAAAAATAGCAATGACTTCAACGAATTCTCTGAACATACACAAGATCTTACAAACAAGTTTGATAACGAGTCATCGATTTTGAAACACTGAAGATGAGTATTATGTTTTATAACAATCCTATCGACATTAACACTGCAAGCGTTATTTTTTCAAAACACAATTTTTTAAAATTATTACGTGATAAATGCCTTCTAAATTTAAAAAAAAAAAAAGAAAACTGATTCGGGAACGACTTTACTATTTCTTCGCATTCGTATATTTCAATCTGCATTTTCTAATTCGAACTCAATCAAAAATAAATACCTAAATCGTCTTTTCATACGTTCAGACTAAACAGCACAGAACTTGATTAAACATACTGGAGTTTTTTGGTTGATGCATCAATGCAAATTTAGTCGTCGCACTGAAATGCTTTCTATCTTACTTCGGCGAGTAAATATTTTTTCGGATTTCAAATAATATTTTTTATTTATTCATTTAGTTTTTAAATCAACAAATTGTTTGTTATTATTCGGATATCTGATCCGGTTTCAGGGATACGGGCAGCGGTTTTGCGGAAAATAGTAGTAATCTAAAATGTAGAAAAGAATTTGAATAAAAATTTTAGTGAACGGAAACATAAAGTATTTTTAAAGTTGAACAATAATAAAGATTGAATAACTTTAGAATGCTTTTACTTAAAAATACTACCTAAAGTGGAATGTGGCTCGTTTCCAACGAAATCCGAAATTAGTTTAAAATTAAGAATAAAAAAAAAAAAAATGATGAAGTCCTACGAAACACAATTGTAGCGGATATTTTTGCTGAGAACCGGCAATGTAATTATTAATAAATATTAAATATTTATTAATTTTCGTATTTTTATTTAATTTAGTTTATTCATTGTAATTTATCGTCGAATAGTTATATAATTAAAGAAATGTTCGTATTTGACAGGGCTTCGCTTCGTTTTCAAAAATAACTAGCCGGTAGTTTTTCAATCGTTACACCGTATTGCTATCAAATACAGCCGCTCGTTCCTTTCATCACGTCGCTTCGATATACGCTATTATTTACGTTTCGGTAATTCACGTTTTCTTTATTTAGTCATTTCGTTGTTACACTTTTTCTACTTATCCGTTTAAATTTTTTTGGAAACAGTCCTTTTTAGGGCTTTGAATTTTTATTTAATATTTAATCGTATTTCGTTAATAAACCATCGTATCAACAGACCGGTTCGTTGCGTTTAACATTTGTTTAAAGATACTTTGGTCTTCCGGGAGAACGTTAAGCGAAATAATATCGCGTAACAGTAATTTTATTCTAGTCCAATTGCGCGGTTATCGTGTATTGATACTTCTGCTCAAATTGCATTTAAACGTATTCGAGTAATAAAGTTATTTACAGCACATATCTTGACCATAATATAGACAACAATGTATTCTAAAAACGTACCAGTAGAATTATATTGTCTTCTTGCGCCAATAGGTTTTATTGGAGTTTTCAGCGCGGCTATTATATCCAAATCGGCAGCCAAATCGGTAGTTGTTTTTGAAAGTATTACATTAATTTTCTCCTCTAGTTCATCCAAAAGTTGCTGCGAACAAGAAAAATGTTAATTTTATAAAAACCGCGCACAAATTAATTTACCCCAATTAAGAAATTACTCGAATTCAGCAGTTACTATTAAACTTACCTTATTTACTTTGCCCTGTTTTCGACAGTTGTGAATTAAAGTTGTGAAATTCAGTTTCACTTTTTCTTCATCGAGTTTTTCTGCATAACACAATATATGATCGAGCAATTTTTGTACACAACGATCCGAATAATTGATCAGCGTTAAACAGAAGGATATATCTGCACTCTGCCTTTGATCTACAGTTGTTGCTAATCGTTCGCATAATTTCTCTATTAAAGACTCCGAGTGTTTCTCTTTTACTAAACCCATTAAAATCCTAATTCGAACGAAGAAAAAATTATGTTCGATATTATTTTGTAGCATAAATATATCTGACAAAGTGGAACTTAGTCATTCTTTGCCAGACACGATATTTTGTCAACTAGTAACTTTAACTTTAATAGCTTGTATAACGTGTATTAATGTAGAAGATTTCAAATAATGACACAGCGTTGGCATTTGGCAATACTCAATCGCTTATCGAATAAACCATCAACGGAAGCCAATAAAAGGTGCTATTTATTTCCAATTTTAAATTTTAAAATAACTTTTTTTACGTAATTAAAATAGGTACATTTTTAAATGATTTTTTATTATTATTTCCGTTTTATTGTATTTATAACTTTCAAAAAATATTTATGATTTTACAAACTAGAAGCTATGAGTTTTTCTAATACGCAATTATATTTTCGCTTTCCACGAAGAAAAATAAAGAAAAAAACTAATACTCACCGGGAGAAAGAGGGTCTCATCACTTAGTAACCTCAGGAAAGAATCAATAATTTGTAATTCTATTGAATCTATTTTAATAATGCCCGTAAATGAAAAAGACCTATCGGAGATAAAACACTATGAAATCGTTTCTCGTGTTTTCAACACACGAAAATGGTCCTTCATTTCTAGCGAACCAAATTGCATACAAACAAATACGTGATTATGAAAATCTGTCGAAATCTAAATATGGATATCTCATTAGCAAGGACGATAAAACCAACCAACAAAAATTTGCGAAAGACCAATCATTAGCCTCGGAAGATAATAGAAGAGCACGAGGCAGTTTCATTAATCCCCTGTATATATCAAAATCTAAAAGGGATTTCACTAAACTATGTACATATTTATATATATATATATATATATAAATAAAACTCTGTCCTTCGGATCACACGAGGAGTAAACCCCCTTAATCACCAATCTTTTTTCTTATAATTGACTACATCATTTTTCCCCGTCTTTTATAAAAATAACACATCATCCAACATTTGTTATCTTATATAATGTGACGGACATAATCATTTGACAAAAAATGTAAGTGTATTTCGGCGTAAGAATTACTTAACCATTAATATATTTCCTCCTTATAAAAAAAAAAAAAAAAATAGGACCGGAACAAAATAGCTCGGGTAATATAAAATGAAAAAATTAATATTTATTTAGAGAATAACAAAAGTGTCCGAGCGGAGGCAATAATAATAAGAATAATAAACACAAATAAGACCAGAAATGATAGTAATAATACTAATGCTTTTAAAAATTTCAACATCAATAAAACGAATTTATCAACTTCAGTAGAAAGTGGACAAAAAAATAACAAAAAGAACCGCAGGAACAAACAGCACTAAGCCAACAAAATCGAAAACATATATAAAAAATTCAAAACAAAACAAACAAGAGTTAAATAAAAATCAACTAAATTTAAATAATAAAGAAATGGAATTATATATTTTTTTAAATATATATAGCTGTAAAAAACAAAATAAAACAATTATATTAGTGAATTAAAAAAAAAAGAAAAAAAAGTAAACAAATTACTCACTCAGGACATATATTATACAACAGATTAATAAAATCAGTTATATAAACTAAACTAACTAATAAGAATAACCGGCAGGAACTTCGTATGGAACGTTTCCAGATTATGCTATGGAATTGTAGCCAAGATGAACTTAAAAAATACTTAGTAAAGAATAAAATCAATACCCGAGGATTATCCCAGACTCGGCTAAAACGGCACCATCAGTTTAATATACCTGATTACAATATTATAAGAGACGATAGAAGAGGAAGAAGAGGTGTCAAGATCGCGATCTTGATCAAAGACTCTGTTACATTTCAACAGAAAAAAATTAATACAAATAGCATTAAACAAGATATCGTACAAATTTGCACGATTACTTTAAAGATCACACAACTTACTAATCGGATAATGATAGCATAACGGTCAGTCAATAGTGGTCTGTTAGATTAATCATCTTTTCATAATCACGGTAGAAATACCACTCATCCTGCTTGCGGATATTTAAATCGAATTTTAATGGCTCAGAATTAATAAAATTAATAAATCAATCTTCAATTTTTATAGTTAGTTCCAATCAAAAAATACGAGTATCTCGGCCCGAATGCCGAATAAAATAATTTGGATTAAGTTACGTGATGCCAAGCTCGCTACTGAATGAGAATACAGCGTTAAAACAAGCCCTACGGGTAGTGATTATCATCCAGTTTTGATTAATTTGATTACACCGAGCACGTATTATTTTTCTCGCGATGTAGTTCCAAAGCGTAACAAGTCCGTGAGAGATTTTCAGAGAACTGGCCGGGAAAAATATCAGGTGAATATACGCGTATCTTTAAACTGTAACAACACTGATAAAGAGCAATTTTATACCGTAGATTAAGCTTATTAATATAACGTTATTTATGAAATATACCGTTAATAAACTAAAAAAAAATATTCACATCAGCTCATACTGGAAGGATACGAACCGTAACAGAGCAAAAACAATAAGACAATTACGTCTGAAAACTTTCAACAAATGCCTGATAAAATGCAAAGAACAACAGACTAAAGCAAAACAGCTCATCGAAGAAAAAATAAGTTCGATGCACTAGATGTAAAGAGCAAGGCATAATAAATCATATTATTTGGCAGGGTAAAGCGTATGAACAAGACAGAGACACCCTTAGAACGAAAATACTTTTGGACCTCAACACTTTTCCAATAAGTATAACCGAGATTGTGACAAGTCTAACGTTAAAGATACTCTTACTAGCACATAAATTTCTTAAACACCGCAGAATATTAATTTTAAATAATAAGAAAAAATAATAATAATTGTAAAGCGGATGTAAAATAAATAAAGAAAGTACATAAATGTATCTCATAAACTATTAAATAAAAGAAGAAACTGACTAAATGGCGAAAAGTAAACCACAAAAAAAAAAAAAAACCTTTCCCCCCTTTTTCCAACAATAATATAAAAATGTGTATCAGAAAGGGCTAAACGAAATTTCAATTTGGCAATAAGCTACATTGGAATACTGAATAAAAATATATATAAAAAATAACTCCTTAAAAACAAACATATTTTTAAAAAAAGGTATTAAAAAAATAAAATAGACCAACTCAGAATATGAAAAACCCACAATTATTTAGTTTACATGGGCGAATTCTAATAAAGGCAATTATATAAAACATAGCATCCCGATATCGTCATACATTTATAATAATTACATTAATTTAGTAGATGCAAAAGCTTGTCAAAAGAAAATGAGAAAATTATATATATTTTTTTTATGACTGTTTTTACATCTACTAAATTAATATAATTATTACAAATGAATAGCCTTATCTGTATGATATATTATAGATACTTTTTACATTAACCGTATTAAGATACATTCAGATAAACTACATAACTAAGTAAGTGTTGCGTATTTGGAGCTGGTCACCGTCAAAAATTTACTTATTTTATTGTTTTTAATTACTTTTTTTCTTTTTTAGCGTTTTAACTTGTCCACTTTAGATCCATTTCAGACGGTGCCTTATTATTACAAAATCTCTTGTCGGATAGTTTGATACAGTCCAGCTAAGTTCACCCAAAAATTTGATCCGATCTAAAACGACGTTCGTTTCAATGAAAAGCGGAAGTGAAAAATATACCGTTTTAAAAGGGGAAGAAAATGAATCCTACTCTCAGAAAATAAAGTAAATTATTTCGGCAGACATTTATAACAAAGGTTTCCCGGTAATATGGATTTTTTTTTTCGTACGTGTAAATTGTGTGCGCGTATACGTGTGTGCATGTTTACTTTTTGTTCCGGTGGGGATTATTTTATTCTTTACTTTTTTTCCCCAATTAATACGAGAAATAATTTTATTTTATTCAATTATCCTTTTCTTCCTTAAAATTCCACTTTTTTGTGCATTTAGCCTACTTGTTCATTTTAATAACAGGAGAATTTTATGTTTTTTGTATCTTTTATTCGGACTATTGGACGTTGCACATTTAACCATCATCACGAGGGGAAAAAACTTTCCAGAAAAATCGAAGAAATAAGATAACCTAGAATAGAAAGCAGAAAAGTTTTACAGGAAAGGACTAAAGAAACAAAATAAAAGTAGTACATAAAATCGCCTTGGAGCATCAGCCATATTGAATTTAAAACAATGATAGATGCATATGTATTGTCATCGGACTTACAAACGTTTGCAAAATTTCAAACCTCTGGTTTTGTTAAAAGCAGCTGAAATTTTAATCGTAAAGTTTAAGCTAAACATACTAACGTACTAATACGTGAAATTAAGTAAAAACTTGTAAAAATGCGCTTATTTCTTCTTACTTAATAATTGTTTGGAAATTTTCTTCTGATATTCGATCATCAGTTGCATTGCATAAACAAGAAATTATATCCGGCAATATGTTATAAACAGTGTTTCCTTTTTGGCTCAGTTCTTCAAATAAACTGATTGCTAAATCTAAAAACGTGAAAAATTATTACAATCAGCACGACTAATTTTAACTACGAATTTATTGAACTACATAATTATTAAACTTAAAACAGGAGAACCGAATAAATTCAGATGAACATTAACCAAAATAAAAAAGTAAAGCGAATTATACTAACAGCATATCGGCGATTGTTAAGGCTCGTAATATATTTAATTGGCGTTCAAAAGTAGGTAAAAAAGAGAGAAATTCCGTTCATTCCATCATCTTTACTCTTCCGCTTTACCGATATCTAATTTTAGAATTTACCAAATAACTTAAAGACGTTACTCACTTTTCGATTTGCGTAGATGGTCGCTTTTCCGACCAAATTCGCGCAGTTTCATTAGACTAATACTAAATTACATTTTAAAATTATTAAAAGCTACATAGCTGTTTAAATAAAGTTAATAAAATTAGTTAAAATGAGGATTCTTGAAAAAACAAGCTCAAAATCGGTGACTTGATTTATATTGATTTCATTTTTCAAAAGATATACGCCGTGATAATAACAAAGATGAAGCAATGATGAATGAATTTTTTCAACCATCCTATGCACTTTGTAATACGGTCGGATAGTTCATCTATTTACTTTGAAAATAAAATCGCAACACCTCGGATGCCGGTTGTACACACATTTCAATTTGGTTGGAAAATCGCAAATTAAGTAGTATCTTTTAATTAGATTAAGATTCTAATTTTCTATTAAAACTGCAATATACATCTATAATGATACGGATATGCCCGAATTATAAATTAATTCTCGTTATTCATTTTATTTTGGTTATCTCGGTCGTCGTCTTTGTTTGATTGATTCGTGGCAGATGATGCGCTGACAATATAGAGCAGCACTAAGCAGCGGGAAGCTGTTTTGTCGAAACAACTTTGGCGAAAGTGATTAATTGTAATCCAATGTTCGTTCGCACGTGATTGCGTAAAAAATTAAAAACACTTTATTTTTTTTCTATCTAGTCGATGTTTTTTGTCACAACATGTTGTTACTCGTTTTTCCCGGTAATATTATTATTTATGAATCGAGCTGATTCAAGGAATAAAATATTTATATTTTTTTTAATCAAGTTATTTTCTTTTCGTTTTTCGTAATTTTTTTCTTTTTTTACTAATCTAATCATTTATCAAATAATCGCCTTGTTTACGAAAGACACTGGGACCCGTGTCCGAAGAAAACGTAATGTGTGATATTTAACAAATTTATTTATTTATATATTTTTTTTTATTAAAAGTAAATAAAAATAAACGCTAAATGCTCCAAACGAAATAAGACACGGTTCCGTTACTGGTCGCAACAGAGTTAACTCATTTCAGTATATAATTAAATGTGTACAGACCCCGCAGAATCACGCAAAGCAATCTGATAAATTTCTGTGTGCATATATATATATATATATAAACTCGGTAATTTTGGCTTCGCAAGGGGCTGTGCCCCTTGGCCCCTCTTGCTTTCATTTCTGTCTCTTTCTCTTCTATACTTTGTATAAAATGATCAAAATTTACAACGTAATTCTTACTGACATCAACACAAAAAAAATAACATAATCACAAAAATCCTATCCTAACATTTAACTTTCATTATATAAAATTAAGACATTGTTTCGTTACATAAAATTGTGACATTTTTTAAATAACAATAACAGAAATCCTATAAAATATAACAAACGTTACATAAAATTGGAACATTTTTTCTAATGTGGGGTAGCCTAAGAATTACGTTGTAATTAATAAACTAAAAAATTTAGGCCTAGAAATTAATATAGAAAAAACGCGTGGACTAGTGTTTACAAGAAGACACAATTTAACGTCCCCGCGGATACAAATTGGAAACAAAACAATTCCGTTTTGCGTGATACACAAATATTTAGGGGTTATATTCGATACCAAAATTAGTTGGTATTATGAAACAAATAACATTTTGATGAAAGCGAAAAAGGAATAAAACTAATTACAGAAATTGCAGGCATTAAATGGGTTGATATACAAAGCATTAATAAGAGCACATATGGACTATGTAGCCCCGTTTACAAATTTTAGTCAAAGTAGGATGAATAAGTTGCAGATAACTCTAAATAAGGCATTGAGAATGTGTATAGGAGTTATGGCGTCTTCTCCCTCGCATTGTGTTTTAGCAGAAGTGGCTGAGATGCCTCTACATTTGCGTATGCAATATGTCTCCAATAATTTTTACATGAAAATTAGGGAACAAAGACACCATGAGATTAACAAACAGATTCTTCATTTAAATAATATGCTACATAATAGTTATTGGAGGAATAAGAAGACATGTCTTTTAATCACAAGTTTCAAAAAATTGTTAATCTAAATATTATTTCGAATATTAAATCTTGTACAAATTATTTGAGCTGGGAAGAGCGTTTGATGTCCCTTTCAATAGACATCGCGGATAATAAAAAGTAAGTATAATAAATAATCAAATAATATACAATTTGAAGAAATGAGAAATTATTTAGATTACAAATATTTATACACTGATGGATCAGTGGGCGAGGCAACATTCGGCCGGTTTTTATTACAGTAATCTACAGATTAACAGGGTTTATAGGCTCACATATGCTGGGACCTTGTTTATGATGGAACTTTATGCAATATTCCTGGCACTGGAATTTCTGAGAAACCGACAAAATAAGAAGATTTTAATCCTATCAGATTCGCAGACCAGTTTAGTTAAATTGAAAAATACAAACTTAAATAAAGCGTATAATATCGAAATAAAGATTAGAAAATTAGTGATGAGATTAAATAAACAAAATAACATAGTCAAATTTAAGTGGATTCCTGTTCATAGAGGAATTGAGGGAAATGAAATAATAGAAAACTTATGTAAAAGGGGGGGAATATAAAAACGGGGAGATCAAGTTAAATTGGGAGGAATATGTTCCTTATATAAGAGAAGATTTAGCTAGAAGGTGGAGCGCAGAGTATAAAAACAGGAGCAAAATAAATGGGAAAATATATTACTCTATTAAGAGCGAAATAGAGAAGGATCCTTGGTTTAAGGGAAAAGGTTTAGAGCGAGATTATATCCGTACAATATGCCGTATAAGATTGAGCGCCATTACATTTGGCAAGATTAGGAATAATAAATAATAATAGCTGTAATGAATGCGGATTGGAAGGGCCGATCGAACATATAGTATATGGCCCAATGTGAAAGATATAAAAAGGAAAGAGAAAAATTGGTGATTTTTAAATAAATTTTACACATTTTTGATATCTGTATACCAAATACTAAAGGAGCCAGTTTCTTTAGAATGTAAGGCGTTATATGCATTTTTTAAAACTACTAATGTTAAAATATAAGAGGGACAGACAATTAATTAGATCTAGGTATAGACTGGCCTAAAAAAAAATAATGACTGTAATTTTTAAGTAGGGGGTAATAAGAAATTTTGTTACATTTTTGCATTATTTAGAGATAATGTAGTCTTTTTAAGTTTAGAAGTTGTAATAAAAATTTCTACGTAACCCCTAAAATTAAAGCCATGGAATCTAAACATTTTTTTGATTACCAAGAACAAAACAACTTTTTTTTTCCCTCTTCTCCGTAATGTACAAAATTTAGTTTAAATTTAGTTAATTTCTTCATTTATATTTCCTTATATGCACTTGGATTTCCCTAACAGCCTCCTTTAGAAATTCCGTGTAATTTTTCTTTTTCTCATTAATCTAATTTCTTTTATTAACATTAGTTGCAATATCCTAATTCTTCTTTGATAGAGATAGCTAGAGTTTATGATCTATTCCGGCCATGAAGCTAAGGATATTATACTAGTTTTACTACTTTAATGCACCGAACACAATATTAATTTTTACTCAGTATTTTTGCTGCTCATTCGGGTTTTAGAATTTATTCTACTTCGGACTCGATCTAGCCAATTTTCTCCGACTAATTGTTCTGCACAGGCATTCGTGAGTTATGTTAAAACATTTACGATCACGAAGTTTGCAATATTTTTATGTAGTGAAAGGCGTAGTATTCATCTTACTTGGATAGCTTCAATGAAAGGTTTGGCAAGTAGATCCGTACTTCATTATTTCTCCCTATCCCTACATGTTACATTAAAAAAAGGAGACAAGAGAGAGAGTGAAAGAGATTTTTATTTTTTTTTTTATTTTGGATTATTCTTATATTAGCTTGATAATAGTTAAATGGATTTTTGATAGGCCAAAAAATATTTTGACTCGGGCAATCGAAACCAACTTTTCCATAAAAATTCTGAGGATTAGAAAGTGTCCCGTGGCGAGGCCAGAAGAGTCGAATTTATATATATACGCACTTTTTATTGTATAAAATTCGGTACTATATCAATTGTTTCCCATAAAAATAGTTCCATTTAATAATAAAATAACAATGAAACACCTCTAAAAAAAATAATTAATTACTATTACGAAATCAAACTATTTCCGTTTAGTGCAAAGATATTATTTTAAAATAATGCACATCCCAAAAATAAAAGATATGTAGTTATAAGAAATACCATTCAAAATTTTAGAACAATAAAAAAATTAAAAATTTATTTTTCATTTTTTTTCATCGCTAAAGGAAACTTATTCATTTGCCAATAACTAAAACAAAGCCCTTTATTAAAAATTATAAAAATATACAATAAGACATCATGATACCTGCCGCAAATATTACCTACAATATAATAGTAATATTACATTATAAATGTACTTGGAGAAACAAAATAGGTTAAAATTTTTAAAATAGAAAGAAGAATTTTATTTAATTATTTATGTATTTTGTTATACACTTAAACAGCCGCATATTTTAAAATTAAATACGCGCCGATATACGGAAAAAACTATATTAAATGTAAAAAAAAGTTTTTAAATTTTGAACTTTCTCTAGCAAAGGTTACTATAAAAGAAAAAATCTTACCTTCTCGATTTAACATCGAATTTTCTTTAATTTATTTTAGAATTATATGCCATTAATTGTTCCAATTTTAATGATACAAATCGATATCCTCTCTTAATAATTTAATGTGAAAATCCTACGAAGAAGATTACTCCGAAATTTAAGAACTTATTAAAATTTTAAATCCCATTAAGAACAAATTTCATTACTTTTTTTAAAAAATCTAAAAACAGAGAATTAACTGTAAATGTTTACTTACTACGAATTTTAGGTTCTTTATCTACAATACAAACAGATACACCGGACATTTGAGCTTTAGCTTTTATCATTTCATTTAGAACTAAATATGATATGACTAACAATGTAGTATATCGAACTTCAATTGATTCATCAGCTAACCTGGAAAAAAAAAAAAAACAGGAAATTTCGTTAAACTGGCAAAAGAGTAAATAAAAATCTATTTATAATCGTTCTCTGTAACGCGATGATTCGTGGTTTCGGTAATTCTTTCGCCAAACTTAAAATACAATGTTAACCGACAAAAGAGACTACACTTCAAGTGAAAAAAAAATTAAAACCATCTTTACTGGAGATTACTTAGTTTAACCAAAAAATTATTAACGTAAAAGCATTATGAAAAAAAATTACCTGCCGTACACAGCGGGAAACCATGGTTCGATAACATTAGGATATCTGCAACAAAGATCCCCGAAAGCGAGTATTAAGTTCAATTTAACAGGAATATCTGTACAACTGTTCATTACATCAAAATACACCTGTCAGAGAAATACGGTAGTGCAAATATTAAGAAAAAATTTAAAGAAGAATAACATTTTTCGAATTATAACGGCGTCAAAATGATTGTTCCACGTTGCCTTTCATTTTGAAATCCGTTTGTTATAAAAAATACCACAAACAGAAATACTACGTTCGTTATCTACGCTATAACACTAACTTCGAAAATAACTAATTCCATTACTTTATTCCTTTTAAAAAATTCAGTAGATTATAAAAACTTTTCTTTGTTATCTCTGAAATAATTTCAGAGATTGTTAGAATATAATTTTGAAGAAATTATATGCATTTATTGAATTCGAACAAAACACCGATTTTCACAACTTTATAAATAACACGTTTATAAAATAATATTTAATTATTAGGTATTCCAACGCGCTTCGATGCCAATACTTCATATGATCTTTGAATGTCCGAAAATATAGATATAAAAATCATGGTGTAAATCATGAGAAATATTATTACGCCATCCAAAATGGCATATCTAGTGATGACTGGTTCTTAGAAAACTTACGGAAATTGCATTAAAACAATGATAAGATTGCGAACGGGACATATGTTAACTCCAAAAAAGTTTTAAAAAATTAATATAAATAATACATATTTGTGCGAATGTACAGAATAGGAAGGATCAATTGGACATAAAATTATTTCAAGAAAAACTGTTGCAAATGAAATCGCGTAAAAGTTACCTATCTGGAAACAAACTTGTTCAGACGGTTAAAATATCTTGATTACCGGGAAAAAAAAAAAAAAAAATTATATATATATATATATATTGTTACAACATATGAATATAGAGTGCTGCAAAAATATTATCGGTACTGAAATGTGAAATATTATTATGAATATGGGGGTACCTTAACATTTTCGATGCAAAAGTGTTTTGAAATCATCATAAATTTCGAAAATGACAAAGCAGTGGCTGACTTAATACGGACACTGGTAAACGTATCAAAATTATTCCAAACATTTATCACGAAACCACTAAAATGAAAAAAATGATGTATAATCAAAATATAACAGTGTAAATAAAATAAAGCATTTTTTTTTTATAAAAGAAAATAAATAAATTTGCAAAAAATTTCTAAATAAATTATTTAATTGGAATATGCTGAAATGCCAACACTCTTTTTTTTCAACATTATATCCCGATAAAAAATATTTAAATTTTCCTGTTTACAACTAGCGATATTCAGATTTAATATTTTTAGGATATTTTAAACATCGATGCCTAGTTGGAACACCTTTGTGCGCTCAGTATCGAACTGGTGATTGACGTAACAATACGTAAATGTATACATCTATTTTCATTCGTTCAATTCGCGTGCGACATGTGACGATTGCATTGTTCAACAATTTACCGACTTTCATAAATTTCTTTAATTTTTTCCCTCCCGCTATGAAAAGTCGTATCAATTATTCAAATTGCAGTTCTCAATTTCGTATTCAGTAATTTCATTACTATATTCGTCCGTTCGGTGGACACTGTTTTTTTCTTCAGCTTTTTCTTAAATTATTATCTTTGCACATACATAATTATTTCACATTATGCATCCAAAAATATTTTCAATTATGAATAATAATGTTTGCAGGATTTCTAGTTTATTTAACATTTTTAACGAAACACGATAACATTTACAACGTTAGCGCCACATTTTAAATGCACTGGTACTTTCCACGAGTACTCGCGTATTTCCAACGTATATATAATAAAAAAATTAAAATATAAAGTAGGGTAACAATGATATTTCCTTTTAGCCAAATCATCACTGTTTATTATATTTTCGAAAAGTTGGCTGTTTCGAATTTATTGTCTTATTTCTGATTCAGTCCTGCGCCATTATTATGAATTAAAACTATAAGGTAAGCTACTGATCAGGTCACGTTAAAACCCACAGGGTGTTATTCATTCCAATTCGCCTAGAAACCTTTTACAACCTATACCATCGCTTTCGATTATTTGTAATTTATTTCTCGAACAATTTTTACTCCGTACACGCTCTAATCTTAATTAAATCAGTCCCCTTTTGCTTAATACTTGTTAACAGTTTTATTAGAATAGCAATATGCAATCAGAGATTTTAAAAAAGTCTCATATAAGGAACAATTAATATTCTAACATGTTCACTATATAAATTATCATCGTATACATACGATGGACAAAGATGAAAAATAATTTTAAATTTACACATAACTAGAAAATTATATAATAATTAAATATCGAAAAAAAAACTTTACGGCAGATTTTAGTACCATAAATGATGAAGTAAATTATTTCCGCCCAAAATTTCATTTTCACATATCTTTTTGATACATTCTTCCATCTTCTTTTCCGCTTTAGAAACTATTTCAGCGTTGTTCATCACATCCTTCATGCAACAAAGAAACAGAAAAATTAAAGATAAAACAATTCATGTACGGCCGAATTTATTTAATTTAAATTCGAAAGGATGACGAAAAATTTTTCAAATTATTAGATAATTTGAATTAAAAAAGTTACGTTTATTCGAAGGAAAAAAAAAAGACGAAGTTAAATTTCAATAATTTACTTTGAACATGTCGTATTAAATTTCGGCAAATGTAATTTACGATTTCCACGAAATTTTCTACCACATGTCAAATGTAAACATATTTTTATTTATTGAGAGCCTAAAAAATAAAACTTTAGCTTATCTCTGAAAACAATGAAATAAAATTCGTTCAAATGGTCTGAAATCTCTAATACTCAGATTAAACCCTTTACAAAGGTTAACAATTTCTCACCATCGAACTAAACATTATTAAATTTTTCTTCATCTCTTTTCTACAATGTTTATTCGATTGGGTACGAGATAATTCGACAATATTGCTCTATAATATTTTTCTCCTCTGTATTTTTATATAATTTATACTCAATAATTCTGATTTACAAAAATTGTGTAAAGTTTAGAGGTGGTCCGTTGTTGTCTACTAAAGGGAAATGCACAAAACTGATCATAGTTGGTAAGATAGAATGAATCATTAATTTTAATAAGAAACAGTTGAAGAATTGCCAAATGAATGGAACAAATTTCTAGCTCATATTGTCAAATCTACAAATTTTTAAAAATAAATCTCACTGTTTAATTTCTCGTATTATTTTGAGTTAAAACTACTTCATTCTAGTTAGAAAAATTTTACAGCCATCATATTAAATACTAAAACAACGTTTAAAACTTATATACTCCTTTTTTTTTCTTTTTTTTCGGATTGCAACCGTGGCTGTTTTATCATTTTTACGTAAAATACTGCTTTATTACCTTTTTCAATAAATTTAATGAAGTGTTCCGATCACCAACTTCAAAGTCTTCAGTTTCAAGCATTGTAATGGCAGTACGATAAGTTAACTCTTTAAAAATATCAGTTTGCAAATACTTCCAGTGGCTAAAATTTGGGAAACAAACATGTATCACTTAAAATTATAAGACACTGTAGTTTTATAAAACAGAAATATTTTTCACGTAAATGACCAATAAAACCAGATCACTTATACCTAATTTTTAATTGAAAAAAAAAAATAAAAAGTATCAGCAACAAAAATAAACCGGTGATTGTAAGTTTCACTAAAATCTACGAGTGATTTATACAACTAATTCCTACCGTTACATATTAGAAGGGAAAAAATACAATTAGACGGTTCACAAAGACAGAAAATTTCTAGTAGAATACGCGTTCGAAAGTGTCATTTTAAAATTCGAGCTCCTTCTATTGATTTTTACGGTTTTTCGAAGACGCCTAGTAAGTGTCACTTTTCGGTAGCGAAAACTGTAAACGCGTTTTTGAAATTGGCTGGAATGATAGCGATCGGCTGATTTGGTAGAAACCACAGAATATTTTCTTAATATTAGCTTCTACCTAAACCTTAAAATTTTCGAATTTTGTTAATAAAAGCCTGATATTTATTGCAGAAATAAACGAAAAATTTCGGAAAGATGACCACTTTTTTTTTTTTAGTACCCTACTAATCGTCTAAATTTTTTCTTCTTCGTTTTTTATAGCTTTAGCGACAAATTGTAAGTATAGCAACCATACCTCTTCTGGTAGACTGTTTCGGATCAAAATTACGGCGTCCAGGATTCCCGACAATTATTTATAGGGTTATCTTTATACTAATGTATAGTCGCCATTTTGTTTCAAAAAAAAATAAAATAAAATGTTTTCTGTATACTACAAGAGTGTGTTGGTTAATAAACGTGCAAAATTTCATTATGATTGAATAAAAACTTCTTCATAAAAAAAAATGTTAAAAAATGCGTTTCTTTTGACCGGCTAATTGTATTTCCCCTTTTAAACATTTTTTTTTTTCTCTCTAAAGGCTAGAAAATAGGAAAATATATATATTAGCAGAAAAACTATCATCTGAACATTATAAAAGCACAACTAACTAACTCGAGCAACAATGCTTACTTCATTATTACAAAAATTAATAATAAACTTTATAACAGGTTAATTTACCTCATTTAAATAGTTTTGGCCTATAAAATTTATTTAAGGTATAATATTTACATTTGTGATTAATCATACATGATGACTTCAAGTGGTTTACAAAGCTCAAGCCTCTCCAAAAGTTTTACTGTAAGGGTTCAATCCTCCAATAAACTGAAATGTATGGTAAAAAATTTTTTTTATAAGTTTCGTTAAAATTTTTAACTAAAATTTACTGGGAATTAATATAAATATTACTCATTGTGAAAATAGGCCGTTATAGAAAAAGTATTTTAATCGACAAATTAGTCAAATCGTAAAAAAATGGATTTTTTTTTTTTGTTACTATTGATGTTTGACCCCGCTAACATATTTTATACAAAAAAAAAAAAGGTAATTTATTATTAAGTACATTAAAAAATGCATTCATTTTTCACTTCAAATGATTTTTTTCTATCAAAACTTGCTTTGCCCCTTTCTAATTTTTTCCCCGGTTTTGCAACAAAATTCCCGGATTATTTCCTGTTTCCTGGTTTTCCTGGTTGGGTGGTCACCTTGGCATATTTTTAAAAGTAGATAGTTATTTTCAGTCTATTCAAATACATCTATTTCACGAACATAATGAAATAAATAATGTAACGAACGAATTTAAATTATTTCAAAAGTTGTATTATGTTTATTAAACACTTTATAAACATAATCAAAGTGTAATTTTGAGTATAAAAATAAATTTTCGTTGATTTCATTGGTTTTTTTTTTTTTTTTTTTTTTTGGAGATTTAAAAATACAGTTATAAACAGATTAATGTTTTTACAACCGGAATATTTATTATGTTTTTCCGACAACGTCTCTAAAAAAGACGCAACAAAATTTCAAAGTAATAAAATAAGTGGGTATTGATAGAAGCACAAAAGGATAATTTAGTATAAAATTTGTTTTAAAAATTTCAGTATATAATGAATACACAAATTTAGTTTACATATAGGGGGGAAATGCACTTATATATTGGGTTGTTCGAAAGGTAATACGGTTTTTTCCAAGAGATTGCGCCATCTCAAAAATAGAACACTAAAAGTGATGCAAACCTTGAAATTTTTAATTTTACAAGTAATATTTCAGTCTAACTTCAGACAAATGTTAAGCATCCATTCATGAACAACTCTTTGTTTAGCAATAAGTTAAAAATGGAAAATCAAAGTGAGCATTTTCATCATATTTTGCTTTTTTACTTAAAAAAAGGTAAAAACGCCTTGCAAGTATGCAAAAAAATTGTGGACGTTAACAAAGAACTCTTTAACTAAACGTCAGTGTCAGCGGTTGATTCGCTGTTTTCATTCTGAAGATCCTACTCTCAAAGTTATAACGCGTCCCCGTTCTCCAACTGTTGCGCATGAGACAGTAACTCAAACAAAGCGGCGCAGCAACAAAAAAACTCAACAATCAAATTCAACGTATTGTTTAAAATGGAGCCATGAAAAAGGATTGGAAAGCAAACGAAATGAGCCGGGCCAATCGACATGAAAGGCCAATCTCATATGTTAAAGGAATTCATGAAAACTTTGTACAGTCGTTCAGGTTTTCCCAATAGTCCGAATTTGACCATTTTTTTTTGAATACGTCCCTATTGATACGCAGATATGTTATCATTAAGTCAAAGCTGAGTTATAGGAATTTAATGGTTACAGAGGCGCGCGTTCAAATTTTTATTTTTCTGTTTTTTTTTTATTTTTATTTTGTGGGATTCCGTGTGTCATAAAAGCTAACAAATTTCATATTGAAGACGCAAAAACTAGTATTAACCGGAAGAATTACGTAGTTTTTTCATTTTTCTTATCTTGCATCATAAAAGAATTTATAAACATTTTGTACACTCTAAGATTTTCCTTCCCATCTCTAGCCGTTATTCCCCTCCTTCTTTCCTTTATACTCTCTATCACCGATGGCCTCAGAATCTAAGTAGGTGATCTAAGTCCATGTAGTTGGGTCAGTGTTGACACCGAGCCCATTAAAAAAAAAAAAAAAAAAAAAAAGATTTTCCCAATAATTCCATTTTTTCCCCCTACCCGACCACCTTTTCTTTATATGTTCCTTCTGATACGCGGATAAATCATTAAGAAACCGTGCCTCTGAGGGTTGCGTCTAAGCTAAGTGATAGTCTTTTAAGTGTAAGTATTTTTTTTTTTTTTTATACGACACATTTTGATAAGTGAATCAAAAAAATTAACATTTTTTGCAATGAGAGCACAAAATTCAAATTACCTAGACAAAGTTTTGATTTTTTTTTATTTAAAGTTCGGTTGGTATCTTCGTTTAAGGAGCATTATATTTGGAATATTTCCCTCCCATACATTACTTCTCTTACGATTGTAGTTTTTGAATTATTTTATTGGAATTTTTTTCAATAAATGATGCAAAAAAAAAAAAATCGTAGGAAGGCCCAGAGAATATTATTATTTTATACTACCTCTTTTGCTGACAAATTAAAAAAGAAAGGCGTTTAGATAGATGTTTGCTAAAAGCGAATTCACTGTCCTTAAATATTAATGAATAAGCAAAATAACAAAACGAAAATAAATAGTTTTTAAAAAAAGACGACTTAAGCAAATAGAAAGCAAATCAAAGAAAAATGCCCGTAAAGCATTTTTAAAAAAAGAGATTTTTTTTTTTTTACAGTAGAGTGGGGGGGGGGGAAGTGATTAATTCTAACGTACGAATATAATCTACAAAAGGAAAGTCAATATTATTATACGAAATGGGCGTACGAAATATTTAACACCCTGTAAACGTTTTCAAATTTGGATCCGATTATTAACCAAAAGACATGTAAATGTGACAAAAGTCTTGAAATATTCATATGTCCTTAACTGACGATGGGATAATCCTGGTTTACAGAGAATATTTCATCTACATATTTTAGTTGTTTATGTGCTGATTTATTTAAGTAACGGGAAATACAAAAGTTTTATATTTATGAGAAAAAATACATTTCAAAGTAATTTGAGTCCAGGAAAAAGACGCACAAGGTACACAAAAATATAAAACATTAGAGTTACATACAAGAGGATAGAAAGAAAATAAAGACAGGGAAGATCATGCAAGTAATTGTAAGTATTGTTAAATGAAGAAAAAAAAAAGACTAATCGATAAGATTAGAAAATAGAAATTTAGTATAGAAAGGAGAACCAAAAAAATAAAAATTGAGAATTAATATGATAAATATTAAAAGGACAAAACTAAAAAGCTGCGATCAATATTACAAAAGTTAAAAATAACATTTACTGCGTAAAAGTGATACTTAATCATCTATACCACAAAGAATAAGAATTATATAATTACCAGTAAGCTACATGTCCTATAATAAGAATTAAACGAGCCAATAATTCTTCTTCATTCTTATTGTCTGATTTAATATCTAATTAGAAAAACGAAAAAGAAAAAATAACATTTTATTACCATCTGATGTATTTGGATAATAAATGTAAATGAATAAACGAATGTATTAAAAAGTTTCATTACAAATAAATAAAACATAAAACATCAACGTTAGCTGCGAATTATAATCCGAAACCGGTCGATGTTTTTGTATGCTTTATTAATTGTAGAACAAAAATTAAATAAAAAGAATACAATTATGAAAATCAGCCCGATAACACTGTAATATGTAAAATATTGGCAAAATTTGATGTAATTTTGATTTTAATATGTAAGTTACTGTCCATCAGGAGAATAAAAATATATAAACTGCTGGACAAAAGTCCCTTCCATTTCATACCTTTCTTTATTGCAACTACTGAACAATAGGTTAGATTGTTTTCAAATTCTAACCAAACGTTATTTCATCATTCCTTTATATAGTATAGTATAAAAAAATCGATTCTGAATATTTAGATATTTGTTTTTGATAATCTAAAGACAAAAAGGAAGAAAGGGGAAAAAAGTAAAAACAATTAAAATTTGGTTACTTTTTGAAGGATACAAATGAAATTAAAATAAAAAAAAATAAGTTTAAAAATTTTAAATAAACTTACATTAGTACTTAGTGTTACCACCGCGAGCTTTTATAACTGCATTGCAGCGTCTGGGCTTTATAAGGGTTTGGATATATGCCTGTGAGATTCTTTCCCATTCTTCTGTAAGAGCACTCCGGAGTTCTGATAATGATGCAGGTGATGGTCTCCGATCTCGAACCCGTCTTTCAAGCATGTCCCACACATGTTCAATTGGATTGAGGTCTGGACTGCACGCTGGCCACTCCAAGCAGTTTATACCAACTGACTCTAGAAACTCCAATGTTGTACAAGCTACATTCGGTCGCGCATTGTCTTGCATAAAAAGGAAGTTATCTCCTATAAATGGCGCAAATGGCACAACATAGTCCACTAGTATGTCCTTTATATACAACTCAGCGGTTACCGTTGAGTTATTAACAATATGGAGTTCTGTTCTTGCTTCCAATGATATATCGCCCCACACCATTACAGACCAACCATGAAAATTTAATCGAGTGCTAAACATACCCTGATTAAAACGTTTGCCTTGTCTTCTCCACAATCACTGACGCCTATCTGGACCGTGTAGAGTAAACCTTGATTCATCAGTGAAGAGCACCTCGCTCCACTTTTCCACTGTCCAGTTAGCACGGGTGCATGCAAAGATCAGTCTCGCTTTACGATGACGTTTGGTCAGCGACGGGCCTGTAGTAACGGGTCTCCTTGCTTTAAAACTTTGCTCACTTAGTCTTTGACGAACAGTGCGCGTGCAAATGGGTGTTGCTCGTGTAGAATTGAAGTGCTCAGTAAATGTTGTTGATGTTGTAGATCGATTATTGAGAGCTGATCTCACTATTCTACGATCTTCTCTGACATCTGTTGCTTGTGGACGTCCACATCGTGGGCAACGGGTGAAAGAATCGGTTTCTAAATAACGTTTATAAATGTTATTCATAGTGTTATGCTGCAAATTAAATCGGCGAGTGACATATCTACGACTACGTCCTTCATCAATTTGAATCATAATTTGTGCCACAATTCCCGCGCTTACCGACATTGTAAATATAAAGAATCAACGAAAATTAATGTCAAAAATGAACAAAAACTAACTTTTGATTGAACTTGGAAAAAAATACGCGAAAACCCGTTAACTATAAAGACAAAATGACGTTTAAAATGCATATAGCGACTGTAATGATGAACAGTAAAAAAGAGCAACTCAGATGTTCGGCCAGACAGCTGTTCGAGATCATTGAATCCATCGATAGAACGTTACTAATTAACATTAGGGTGTGTATAGTGATTTCCGAAAGATAGCGCTACTTGTATTAAATTAATAATGAAAAATTCTGGAGTGAACAAAGACTTTTGTCCAACAGAGTATATAAAAAAAAGAAAAAAAGGTATAAAATAATTTTAAAAAAGCAAATATTTATAAGTTTTTAAATTAATCGCGACCCGAAATATATTTTAACATTAGGTTACCAACTTCTAGATTGAACTTCTTTGTATAAATATTTTAATAATTTTTCACACGTAGTATCTGGAAAATCTGAAATCTGTAAATTAAAAAAAAATAAAATAAATAAATAAATAAATTAATTAATAACCCGTACGAAATGGCGAATTTTTGAGATTTGTTATTCATTTAGTACCTCGTATATTATCGAAATAATTTCCATTGCAGTTTCCACAAAATAAACATTAGAATATACGTCAAACTGTTTTTCAACAAACGATATTGAGCACTGGAATAATTCCACATTTTCGGAATATCTAGGAAAATATTCGAAAATAATAAATAAATACAAACGGGAATTAAAAAACCCGTAGCACAGTGTACGCATTTAACAATGCTAAAAAATATAGATAAAGTCTACCTCACTCGTGCTCCCGTTTCAGTTTTGATTTCGGATAGCTCGCGGAACATCTTGCAGGTATTCAACACAAGAAAGTAATCCTGAGGTTCGCAGTTAATACTTTCTCTTAGTAACAAATCCAAATTAATTCTCACAAGTTCGGGTTTTTGACTGAAATAAAAGCACACAGATTGGTATTGAAAAGGATTAAATAAATACAAACCGAATAAAATTTTTGAGAAGAATATTAAAATTATTTTATTAACAAAATCCCAGTTTATAATATAATATCTAATACAGTGATGAAAAAACAAATTTGCTTAATTTAAATAATTAATTAATAAGCCGAAAATAACTATAAACTACGAAAACTGACTAAAATAAAAGATCATCTTCGGAAAATATTTGTTATATTTTAAGTATCCGTCTTCGTATTATTTATAATAATCCAAATAATATTAGATATATCCTTAAAGAGTACAATACCCTTTACAAAATAATAACAATCGTATACGGAATTCACAAAAACTAAATTAGATCGCTTTAATAATTATACGATTAAAAAAAATCACAAACAAATTAGAAATTATTTATTCGGTTAAAACTATGTCAAACATTTGACATTTTAGAAAAGGTAGTTCTTTCTTTCATTAGAAAGAAACTGACACAACACAAAAACAGACCCGGCCTTATAAGTAAACAGAAAACCAACGCAGTTTTTGATTATGTGTATACTAATGGTTGCTTCGTTTTTTTTTTTTTTAATTTGATATAGCTTAAATAAAATCTATCACCTTAGTTTAAATTTTGCCATTTTCATAACTTATCAGTTTAATAAGAGCAACACTGTTTTTAGACAAAATAACATGGTCTGTTTTAAACTGCGGATCAGTCAAAGCCAACTTATTAACGCGAAGCCAGCTACATATCTTTTTGCTCTGGTGTTAAATAGTCTACCCGTCTGTCTGATGTTATCAAGGTCGCACGAACAAGGAACCTTATATAGAAAAAAGTTGTTAAAAATTTCAAATAAGTGGTTTTCAATACTTTCTAGTATATTAATTTTATGCGCACTGCAAAAACTTGCCTTGCATTGTTTATTCTAAAAATTTTATCAAATTTTGCGTGAATATACGTAAAACTATAATAACACTGGTATAGCACTGCGCATTTCATCCAAATCATTGATATAGTAGGTAATAAATGACGAACTGATTTAACATACTCCACACGGCCTCCAGTGGAAACAGACTGGTCACTACGAAAACCTACAACTTAATTTTAAAATACTCTCGAAAAATTAATAACGCTTCTGTCACGACTGGACATCGAGATTAATTACAAAGATTGTAGAGCATTGCTAATAATTAGGAAAATGCGAATTTATTTCATTTGTTTTATTAAATTACATTTTTTAATTTCATATACAATGTAATATTGTATACTCATATTATTTCTTATAGAAAGTATGAATTTCTTTATGTCTTCATTGTTTATAAATAGTTCTATCCATTCTTTTTCCGCAAAAGTAATGATAACTAGTTTATATTAATATCTACAACAAATCCTGAAACCCACACAAGTGAAGTCCCAGGCAACAGATATTCAAAATAAATATTTATAAAAAGTTTATTTTATATATATATATATATATATATATATATATATGTATATGTATATGTATATATTGAGATGGACTCGTTTTTTTCCTCTTCGATGAAATATTTTGCGTAAATTTTGATGATAATGTATAAAAAAAATTACGGGTGTCAGTGACACTTTTCGATAATATGCCATAATCGAAATAACTCCGCCTGGCAGAGTATTAGGCTTTTCAAAAGACAAAAAGAAAATAAATAAAAAAACTTGGAAACCCACCGTACAAA
Source organism: Icerya purchasi (assembly GCA_039619475.1). Taxonomy (NCBI): domain Eukaryota; kingdom Metazoa; phylum Arthropoda; class Insecta; order Hemiptera; family Monophlebidae; genus Icerya; species Icerya purchasi. The sequence goes on from CM077115.1 coordinate 94,779,560, forward strand.
GGCGGTAACGTCTCCGTAACGGAGATGTCACGAGAGCCCATCACGTGTGCAATAACGAAACCTTTGATAGAAAACCGCATATATCTTTTGTGACGAAAAAATAAAATTACAGGAAAATAACAAAACGAGGTAACGCGGGAATAAACAAAATTCAGATTAACTAGAAACTGTAAAAAAAAACTGACTATTTCCTCTAAAATACAAAATTGAGAACATGCGACATGGCGCATAAGTTCAGCTACAACGGTAACGTAAAACGACTAGATAAATTAACAGCCACGCTCGACGACGATCAAGAGCCGAATCTGAAAAAGACGACATCTCTATCAAGACGGTACAAGACAAAGTGTCTCTCCGAATATCTCTAACCGAATATATTTATAACAATTAATATCAGAATAATGATAACACTTGTATCGATATTTCTAGAACATTTTAAATAGTACCGCGTTAACTATCCTGCCTGACTTCACGGGATTTTATAAAATTTCCTTCGGCTCAATGTTACTCGGCACAGCTTCTAAGCGACGCGCACTCGCCTCTAATTCATATAGTAATCTCCGCCATCGGCCGCTACCAACAATAGACGCACGCAATCTCACAATCACGCAACCGTCCGTTCGACCGCGCACAGGAATTTTGGTTTTAATCGATAAGCATCTTCGATACCTACAAGCCGCGATTACGCCGAAGAAAACGCGATGTTCGATAAATCGCGAATTAATGATTTTACCAACGAACACCGCTAAAAGATTGCGCTGCAGGTACCGAATCTGTCAGTATATACACACACATATATATATATATATTTTTATATATATATATTTTTTCGATAGCCTAGTTGCTAGAGCGCTTGACTTCCGATGGTCACGGGTTCGATCTCGAGCGACGAAGAACTAATTACAAGAATTAAATAAAAATAAATAATCGCTAATAATCACTTGGAAGACAATGGTAAACCACCACGTACAACATCATATGCGCGCTAGGTCAGTACACAGCAGACCCACACCGGACGGACTGCACTTGTAGCGCGATAACAAGCGGCTACAATCAATTCCGAATGTAGTCTTGCGTGTGTGTACACCTGCGTTACATATAACAATTGCCTAGTACACTACCTATATCTGTACAGCTAAAAATGTACGAATAGGTAGTCGCCGACGATCAGTCGCACCGACAAGGCTAAGCCTTTAGAACAAAAAAGAAGATATATTTTATATATATATATATATATATATATATATATACACAAAGTCTGTTCAAAAAAAGACCGAACTTTTGAAATTGCGTCCGAACGGTGCAAAATTTAAATTTGTACGCCATGCTAGACCCAACGACATTCTTTTGAAACAAAATGAGGCGCTTGCCGCATTACGATAATTTGATCAGTTAGTGAATAGAACAATCAGGTGAACACGTGCAGTCAGCGCTTTGCGAAGTAGTGAGAAAGCGGAAATGAAGAAGTTTGTGTAGCAACATTGTAACATTAAATTTTGCTTTAACATCGGTAAATCTTTTTCTGAAACATAGGCATTGCTTCAACAAGCCTGTGAGGAGGACTTGTATGAGCCGTGTACATACAAGTGGTTAACGTATTTCAAATCGGGTAGTTCATCGACTGACGAAAATGCAAGATCAGGACGACCCTCGACGTCAACAAATGATAAAAACACTGAAGTCGTTCGTTCTGTGATTCATGGAAATCATTATTTAACTGTGCGAGAGGTTGCGGAAGAAGTTGTGTTGTGTCACGAAATTTTAACAGAAAAACTTGGCATACATCGCGTCTCAGCAAAAATGGTGCCACGACTGCTCACAAGCGAGCAAAAAAAAACCGTGTCAACATTAAACAAGAATAGCTTCATCGAGCTGACAGCGACGAAAACTTTATAGAAACTATCATCACAGGTGACGAAACTTGGATTTGCGGATATGACGTTGAAACGAAGGTACAATCGTCACAATAGGTTGGTCAACATTCGCCCCACGTCTGAAGAAAGCACACATAAGTCACTCAAACATGAAGTCCATGCTGATTGTTTTCTTTGACTATCGTGGAGCTGTTCATCTAGAATTCGTGCCACAAGGTCAGACAGCTAACAAGGAGTTCTACGTGGAAGTTTTAAAGCGTTTATGAGGAGATGTGAGACGGAAGAGGCCTGAACTATGAGAAAACAAATACTGTATTCTGCACCATGACAACGTGTTAAGTCACTCGTCTCTGCTTGTTGTCCAATTTTTGACCGATAATGGAACAGCTGTTCTTCCCCATCCTCCCTATTTCCATACATGGCTCCAGCAGACCTTTTTCTATTTCCAAAACTAAAATCCAGCTTGAAAGGACATCGTTTTGAAAGTGTAGAAGAAATTTAAGAGAAATCGCAGGACAGCTACGAAGTATCACACCAAATGAGTTCCAGAGAGCATACGAACAGTGGAAAAAACGATGGGACCGGTGCATAGCAAGCAAGGGAGTGTACTTTGAAGAAGACAAACATGTGTAAAATTGTACGATAAAGATTTTGTGACCAAAGTTCATTTTTTTTTTTTTGAACAGACCTTGCATATCTTTATCATGAGCATGGCGCGCACACACACCACGAAATTGTAATTTAAAATAATTAAATATTTGTGAATAACAAAATTTGGATGATAACGCTAACACTTAAATTAGCCTTGGTTGTAATGATAAAAAAATAAAAAAAACTTACCTAGAAATCATAGATAAAATATTAACAACATATACTCGATCTTTTTCATCGCTAAGTGGAATATTCCGAGAATACATTTCCCACAGCACCTAAAATCAAATTATTAAATAGAGAAAATTGATTTTCCTGTCTGTTTACGTCCATTTGTGTGAAATTTAATGTATAAATAAAGACAGAAATCATAAATACTATAAAAAAGTAAATGATTGAATTTATACGAGAGTGGTTCAAATATGAATGCGAATTCTTCTCCAGAAGGGAAAGGGATGCGTTTTTAAGGTCGCGGCTAGAACTGGTGGTAATAGACTGGACTACCGACAGTTTGGCATAAATTCCGTCGCGATCAGTCTATTTACGCGCGTACAGTGGTGCGATGTGCAAGAAAGAGATTCCGGTTTTGATTGCGCAACGCATTGTGATTCGCTTTTTGGTCAAAGAAAATGTTAAAACCGTCGAAATTTCGGCTCGTTTGAAAAAACAGTTTGGCGACGACACCCTCTCGACGTCACAAGTGTATCGATGGGCGAAAGTTTTCGCGGAGGGGTGTGAAGCGGTCGAGAACGAAGCGCGTGATCGTCGACCGCGAACCAACATCACCTCAGAAAACATTCGGCGCGTTGAACAAATGATTTTGGAGGACAGACGGGTGACTGTGCGAGATACGTTGGAAGAAATAGGCATCAGTGTAGGTAGTGTCGAATCCATAATCCACGAACACCTTCAATATCGCAAAATAACCGTGCGATGGGTTCCCAAACCGCTGAATATCGAACAGAAGTTCGCGCGTCAAGACGTTTGCCAGCGCTTACTCGCTCGTTACGAGGCCGAAGGTGATGGTTTTTTAAATCGAATCTTTACCATGGACGAGACATGGGTACACTACTACACGCCCAAGAGCAAAATCGCGTCTACGGAGTGGCGGAAGAAGGATGAACGCGCGCCAGTGAAAGCGAATACTAAGAAGTCTAAGTGGAAGGTGATGTGCACAGTATTCTTCGACAAGCGGGGAGTGCTGTACATCGACTTCCTTCGTACCCAGCGTACTATCAACGCCGCTTATTACTCCAACCTCCTGAAAACGCACGTGAAGCCGGCACATCGCTCGAAAAGACGAGACATTTCGGCGCGAACTGCGATTCTTCTTCAAGACAACGTCCGCCCCCATACTGCGCAGCTAACGCTTGACACCGTGACCGAACTTGGCTGAGAACCACTGGAATATTCGACCTACAGCCCAGATTTATCACCCTGTGATTTTCACGTGTTTGGACCCCTCAAAGAGGCACTTGTAGGGCAACGTTTTGAGAGCAACAATGACGTCGAAGCCTTCGTGCGCAATTGGTTTCAAGAGCGCCCGGCAGAATTCTACGAAATGGGCATCAAAAAGCTTCCAGAGAGGTAGTCGAAGTGTGTAGCATGTGAAGGGGCTGTGAATTTTTGTAAGCTTTTCCGATAATAAATAAATTTGTTTATGAACAAATTTGCATTCATATTTGAACCACCCTCGTATAATTTAAAATAATACAAATAATCCACTGAAAATATGTAATTATCATAGTATCAAAAAAAGCATAACATTTTACGGGGAATTTCATGAATGCTCTCTGTAAATTGTAACCCGTAACCTTGAGGATGAGAACAATGAGAATGCGGTAACGCTCAACATTATGTTCTTTAATCTTCTCGCAAAAAAAAAGAAGAAAAAATAAAGAAGCAATTTCATTTTTTCGGCTCTGATTACATGTCAGAAATTAAGTATTATTTTTAGGGAAATTTTAATATCGATTTCTATGATTGTTCGATTTTAATATTCTTAAACAATCGATTCTTTTGGTTATCCACAGTACAGTATATGCCTCCAACTTTTCATTTCTGGTACATTCATAATCGAATAAATAAAATAAGCATAATTTCAAATATAATAAATAAATACAGCTTACCAGGACACATTCTGGACTAATTAACTCCAAGTTAACACATTCTTTAATAATTTCTTTCAAAGCATTAACTTGTTTATAATTCATACTTTTCAATAGTTCCAGTAAATGCTGCACAATCTGTTTAACACAAAAATATTATATTTAATTTAATAGTGTTAAAGGGAGATTCATTCAAAAAATTAGTTTTTAGTATATAATTTATAGGAATTTGCATAATACTTACAATTACCTACTTCTGTGATCTTAATATTATTTTACATATAAAAATCCGGGAAATTATTAATAAAACTACTCTTTCACTGTTGATTAAATTAAACACTGCAGTAGAATACGATAAGTCAGGATGAAATAAAATATCAGCAAGTATCACACAATGCCTTTTGAGCAATATTTTTATCGTATTTACCATTGTTAAAAGTGAAATTTCAGGAAACTAATGAATAATGCTAAGCATTAAAGATGATGATATAAAAATAACAACTGGCTTTAAACTTTATCAGAAATTCCCTCCCATTTTCCAAAATCATTTCAATTGATTTTAAATTTCCCTAATCATTTTCTTAAACAACTTTCGAGTTTCCCTTAACTGCTAGGTAATTTTGTGAAAAACAACTTTTTTTTTGTTTTTTTTAATATATACAGTTATTTATAAGTAAAAAATCAACAAGTTAAAATTTTGGAATAGGGTTTTAAATTAAAATTTTTATTCATCACAATACCGCTGTGAATATCTATACAATTAATTTTCAAGCCGAAAACAATATTCTTACGAATTTTTAACCAAATTACATTGTCAGGACGGCGTCTAATAAATGAAATTCTTCGTAAAGTAGCATTGTAAATAAGTTTCAAAACAACCTGAAAAATTCATTTATAACGAAATAAAAACTTTACTACCAATCGTCAACAATACAATATATATGTATTTTAAAAAAATGACTCATTTATGAATAAGTTACAGTGATGAAACTTTTTTATAACTCTTTGATATTCAGTCCATGACAAATACAATTAAAGGTGTTTTCTATGTGAATATAAAAGAAAATAGCAATCTACATTTAGAAAATATTAATTTGAAAAAGAAAATAAACTTGCAGTCTTTGTTACTAGAAAAACTATCACCCCGTGAAAAGCTATAGATTTCAGATTTCGTTAAGTCTCTCGAAAGCCTGAACATACTTCATTTTGTGTTACAGACACGCCGTATAAAGAAGAAGAATACGTTAAATTAGAAACACCGTAATTCATAAAAAATTACATGAAAGAAAAATCCGGTCAATGTCTAATTTCAGTGTTTGCTTATCACGATTAAATATAATAAAAATCAGTCTAACCAGTAATTTAAATGTCACAATATATTATTAAAATTATACGAAAAAGAAAAGCATACTGCCGATAGCCAATTATCTGTCACATTTTAAATAAAGGTGATGATTCGATATGTGAAAATGTAGCATAAAGAAAGAACCACCTCTAAAATACTATATTTAGCAGTAGCTAAAATATAAAAAAGAATCCTTTAATATTTAAAACGAATCAGTGAAGTATGTTTTCTTTGTAAACGTCTTAAACTATTGTCATTTTCATGAATAATAATAATAGGAGTGTCGAAGCAAATTACCGAACACAATTAAAGTATCAAATTTTTGCCATAGAATCTAAAATTTAGTTTTATAATCTACTTACGTGTTTTAAAATGCGAGTACAGTTAAATTCGTATAATCTGAATGAAAACGAATGAAAAAGAAAATAATTTTTTCAATTAAATATCAATCGCTCAAAACAAATGCCCCCTCCAAAAAAAAAACAAAAAAGATAAAATAAAACATTTTACTTTTACGTATAAAAAACTACCTTTTTAAAAATAAAACAAATAAATTTCGATCTCAATTAGTTTCGATATTGCGACTCGGATATAATACTATTAACGTTAAAGGGGATATATATAGCAGTTATTTCTTTTTTATATCATCAGTTAATTCACCGAAAAGGTCTAGATTCATTTTCCGAATTAAATTTACTTTCCGGACTTCTACGGAGTACTGATGATTTCACAGTTTTAATCTCTCGGCTCATTGTCAACAGTTACAGATATACATATTTTCGCTGTAACTTAATAAATTATCCGATTTTCCCTTTTTTTTTAAAGTACTATACACTGCATTTATTTTTTATAATATATACATTAACTTGTCATAAAAAATATTAAAAGACATCTCCGCCTTTATCCTTTAATTCGATCAGCAGTTGGTTAGAATTAACTATAATTGTGCAACACTAATTGCGAACCCTCAACCGAACTATAAAACAGTATAAACAATTATCATAATAAATTAGAATAAAGCACAGTTTACTTGAATAAAAATCATTTTTGTGGCTTTTTCGTCTGAAAATAGATATAATGTCTTAAAAGCAGCAATAATGGCTTCTCTGACGGTTTTTTCTCGACAGTGAATCAAAGTTAACATATTCCGAATACCCTCGTCAATTCCCGTTAAATTAAATCGTTTAGCTAAGACGAAAAATTCGATACACTCTAGAACTTCCGAAATTGAATCTCCCATCATTAACGGAGTGATTACCGGCAGAGCCTCGGTTAATGTTTCAATAAATAGCATAAAGTCCTGTAAAAAAATAAAAAATAAATAAACCATTGCCATTATGTCCCCCTTTTTTCCGGACGGCTTTTCAAATCCTAAAATAATTAATATCACCGCATAAACGAACTTCTATGCAAAAAATAATTTATTATAAATATTAAAACATCACGTGGTAAATTAAAATTATCTTCTTTAACGTGTACGTAAAAAAAATAAGTTCCAACTGTTTGCTTTAAACCGGTAAATAAGCTTAAGTTCCGCTGTGAAATGACTACTAAACGTCTTTAATTATTTTCCAAAAAAGCGTTTCGGTATTGTTTACCTAATTAGAGGGTTAAAAAAATAAATAAAATTCCGTCAATATCACTCTTATACAGAACACTTTAAATAGCCTTTGCAAAAAATATTTAAGATGTCCAATGTACATTCAAACACGTCAATACCATCACACACAGTAATGGCAGTGATTAAGTAACAATAATAATTTGTGTTATAAAAACTTCTCTGTTAACCGTGTTAGAAGTACCAATAAATAAATATTTTTCATAATCTTCCCCGATGACATTTTAAAACATTTTCCCACACCTGAGAGGAAAACTCTCTTCCTACATCTTAATCTATAGAGAAATATTTTATTTGTTTGACACTTTGGAATTAAAATTGGTACATACATTTTACATGGAAAGTCTTAAAAAGAAAGATATAAAGGTGATCTTTTATCACCTATGAATAATAAATCAATGTTCATCAACTCTCTGTTGAATGAACGTTAAATTTAGATACACAAAAACGTTTCCAAGAATATTGTTTAAAACAATTTTTAATTACTTAAAATTTATACACTGAATGTATCGAAAAAACGAAACTACTTAAAAATATGAACGCAATATATTTTTAAATGTTTTTTTTTTTTTACGTATTTTCAATCCGTCTTTTTGTATATTATTTATGTCTTCTCTCACTGGAGTTGTGGTGATTTCTTATTTTTTATCAGATCTTTAATTTATTATCATTTATATTCATGGCGCCATAAATTCTGAATTATTATTTTGTTTTATGTTTAGACAAGTTTTAGCTTTGGACCGATTTTTTGAGTATAGCTGCTGCATACGTATATATCTTGCTCTTTTAGTCATGCAAGTTTGCGTTTCTATATGTGATTATTCCATCTTTTAAATAATATTATTCGCAGTTGTACATCAGTTTTTACCGTACATACCGCATGCGTGCTTTGTCGTCCATACAGTCGCCACTCGTGATTTCGCATAACGGTAAAGTACCTGAAATCCAATGTGCGATAATCTGAATGCGAAATTTATATGTATATAAGCATCGAATATTCTTTCTGTTTAAGTATAGTTCTATCAATGCGATACGACGCATAAGTAAAAAACTAGTCGAGTAAATTAAAATACCTCGCAATAAACGATGAAACATTTAACTTTATTTATTTCAGATTTGATATTGGCGCTTTTATTCAACGAATCCGCGGCACATTTCAAAATTTCTTCCTTTTCAACATCGACCAACTGTTCGTTATATAACGTTATTTCCTTTTTCCATATAACTTCAAACAGCCAGCAAAAGTATTCTACTCGATCGTTTTTATCCATCCGCATTCTAAACAAATAAATGCAGTTCCGAGTAATAGAAAATTTTAAGGTTTGTAACGTACACTAAAGTATCGGAGATTAATATTTGTAACAAAGTTAGCAACATAAAAATAATAATCCATTAAAAAAATCTTGCCTTAGAAATCGAAAAGCAGATTAGCAAAAGCATCTTACTTGACTTAAATTGAATTCATATGTATATAATTTTACTTTCGGAATAATGCAACAATAAAATTATTATTTTTTCATTAATATTATTCTACAATTTCCATCTTTCAACATAGTCGGGCGAAGTCGGGCGACCGATGGAGTTATTACAAATGACAATAACGATTCAAATAATTAACTTTTAACAAATTTCAACTTCAACAAAAATACAAAATAAAATCTGATATAAATACATATATCAACAAAACAAAACGAATTTCTCTGCATTTAAGAAATAAACAGAATAATTTTATAACTACATACGTTACGAAAGTTATAAAATTAATATTAGTATTCAAATTTTAAAAATGTTCTAGAAAGATTTTGAAGTATAACGAAAATAAAAATAAAATAAACAGAACGAAGTCCAATATAAATAAAACCACAAGAAATTTCTGAGTAAATATACAAATACAGAAGGGGACAAAATCAAATCTCTTAACTACATTCATTTTTAAGTTCTAATAATTGTAAGTTTAATTTCTCTTTGTATATTCCAGGCACAGCGTAATGTAAGAGTAGATACAGGGTAGTAAGAATCGTATTAATCTAGAGATGAAACTGAAAATCGATTCCATAACAAAGTCCATAAATATGGGAACAAAGAATACACGTACTACATTAATACAGGAAAGTTATAGAGTTCAATCTTGTAGACGGAAAAATTTAATTAACTAATAACGGTCATGCGTGGATACAGATAAGAACTGAAGACTCAATTGGATTCAAGAAAACTTAATTTACTACTACACGTATTACAAATCGTCCTGAAATTACGAGGTAATACAACATCACAAACAACATAACTTCTAACGAATTAGCAGAGCATACAACTGTAAATGGTTCGAAATTAAAAATAGTATACAATAAATTAATAAAATTATATTTAAAAAATCTAATTTATATTTTTAGCATTAGTTTATAAGAAGAAATTAGACGAAAATATTAAAATATATAAAAAAAAAAATTCATATAATGCAAACGAAGAAGACGTTTAATTTTTTGACATTCATTTTGTATAAAATTGCCGCGCAGCCTTAACCATTTCGTTTACTAAATGTTAAAAATTCATTGAATTATTAGTAGCACGAAGCTTAAAATCACATGTATCAGAAAAATAAATAAATAAATAATCAGAAAACATATTAAGAAAGTTAGAAATTATGCATTTTAAATAGTAAGTGACGTTCCAAGTTTATTTTTTTCCGAACATAAACATTTTTAATCAATTTAATTTATATTATTAGTTAGAATAGAAAATTAGTTAAACAAATAATACTGATAATAATGAAAAGGCAAGGAATTTATATGGTATTATTAATGCCAAGTGTTCTGAATAGTTCTTATAAAACCTATATTCTACGAGTCAATAGACAAATAATTTATTAGTTGTAAATCAAATGATAAAATTTATTCTTTGAAGACTTAACAAAAACCATTGTTTGAAGATTATGAGAATAATATGTTGATTTTAATTAATGTTTTTTTTTTCACTAACGAAAACAGAGTTTATTAATTAACTCATTTTATAAACTGGTACTCGCGATTAATAAAGTAAAAGAAAAGTGTACAAAGCTTAAGACGAAAAATATATACGCTGCTAATGATAAAAATGTAGGAACACGATAATAACTTAAATCTTAAATAGGCAGTTACAGATGAATCTGAACCCCGTAACTGCAATATTAAATATGTACACAGAAAATAATCAGTAAATTAGACCAGATAATTATAATAAGTATGCTTAAAACAAAACATTAAAATCAAAACAAATCCGGCAAATGCAATCCCCTTTGTGATGATGTTAACAGGAAGTAAATATAAAGAGCCAAGCTAGCATCACTTTATCACACATAGATATAATAGATATTAATTTAATTTGTAATGCATTAAATCTTTATCTGCTTAACTAAAAAATTAAATATCACTTAATAAAAAGTAATTATCTTATAATTTTCACATTACTTTTTACCTTTTAATGTTATAAATGGGAGGGGGGGGGGGGAGAAAAAGAAAGAAACAATTACAGCTGAAAATAATGAATACGAAATTTAAAAAAATACCTGTTTCGATAGTTATCTGGAAAACTATTCTCCACATTTAAAATAATTTTGAACGATTCTTCAAATTCTAGCTTAGACAAATGATCGCATATATCATTAAATTTGACCGGCAAAGAATCCTCTTCATAAATAACATCTGTTGGTTTCCATACATCGTCTTCTAATATTAAAAGAGAAAATGTACAGAATAATCCTTTACCATTTTTAAAACAGAAACGCATCGAATTATACAAAAAAAAAAAAAAAAGATAGTGCTTACTTAAAACTGATTCTTTGGATGTGATTAAAAATTTTTCTAGTTCGATTTCTCAAGTAACCTGATATTACTTAGTTTCAGTTTTATGATTTTACAAATTAACAAAATTAGCACAATTATTAAAATAAAAATTTAACTGACAATATGGATAAGTAACAGTGCTACACAATAATTCTGGTGGAAATGAAGTATTACGAAAAATACTGAATTTTGTAAAAACATTTAAAAACAAATACAGATAAATTCGTTAACCCCTTATATAACTTCTTCACATCGTTTATATTTCATATAAATCAAATTACCTATTTTATTGCGAAGAAATAATAGAAGCTTTGGTTGAATATCTTCCCAGTCTTCAGCATTTCGTTTTATTTCTTCCTCGTATTTTCCTTCTAGACCTAATAATTGCTGCTTTAAGTTACTTAACTGAGTTTTAACAACTTCGACATTCAACTAAAACAATATAAATTAGATAACGCTTGAAAATATTTATTAACAAAATACAAAAAAAACATAAAATAGAAATATTTCAGGTTCGCACAACTAACTAAATTCAAACCTTACTTACTGATATATAAAATAAACATTTTAAAGGTATCAACGTTTTCAATAAAAGTGTTCACCCTGAGCACTGTGCGAATTATATCAATTTGATGCGAGTATCGTCGCTCATTTTTGCGAAATGAAATAAGTTTCCATTTATAGCGTTTAAATTTGCTACTTATAAAATCTCTCTCTTTCTCTCTCCCTCCCTCTCTCTTTCTGTGTGTGTGCGTGCGCGCACGTTATAACTTAAAGAAAAATATTACTGTTGCATTATAATGAAGTAAAGAAATAAACGAATGAAACCGAAAATAAAAATAGAAAAAAACTCATCATGATTAGTAATAATATGAAACCAGTCGACAAAGACTGCTTCAATTAAGTGTATTACTCGGTACTTTCTGTTAATATAGGGCTGTCAGTTATGTCCAGAATACAATGGGAAACAATTAAGTGTAATTATATAAACTAAAACTAATGCGTGAATAAAAAATTATATATATATATATATATATATATACTTTTTTTTATTTCTGCGCCAGGTTTAGTATATTAAAAGGGCATGGCCACAACTGAGGGGTGATTAAAAATTTGTTCATTCATGTTGCATAATTCGATTTTTAAAAAAATGGGTGCCCTATGATTGATTACTGTAAACTCAGTAAAATTAAAAGTGTATTTTCATTTGAAGGCTATATCTAAATATAACCTATTTGTTAAATTAACGTGAAATGTAACCGTGCTATTATTTTTTGTAAAAATCGCGTCAAAAAAATTGCGTGTTAACATTTTGGACAAAAATATGCACTATCCATCTTTAGAACAAACGTGAGTAAAAATAGAATTTGAAAAAGTTATATACATATAACATGCTACTGATTGGTTGACACCGCTGTTTTGTCTTCCGATCATTAATTTTAAATTTTAACTGATTTATCAACGGTCTCTACATTTTATGTAACTTATAACCGGCTCTCAGTTACAGTTTTCACGTTTTTCAATTTCGATCGCTTCTCTGATCAATAAAACAACAGTGTCAACCAATCAGAAGCGAGCACGCAGTTACTTCATTTTTTCTTTAGTTTTTGTCGTATGCACACTAAAGATAAACAGTGCATATTTGTCCCGAACGTCAACGCGCGATTTTTTTTTTGACGGAGTTTTTAATAAAAATAATAACGCGGTTACGTCTTTTAATCATGAAAGTATTTAACATGAGATGTGGCTAAAATACACAGATACATGACAAATGTTAAATTTTTGTACACTCTCATGGGCGTCGCCAGCGGGGGGCAGGGGGGCAGCTGCCCCCCTGGAGCCTTGAAACTTTTTAATCAACTGGCCATAATGAGTGTTCATAGGCGCGTAATCATGAATAATTTGTCAGAAAGCTACGAAAATTATGTTTTAATTAAGATTTTATTCTTGTTTAATAAAATATTAAGCCTTTACAACTTATAAATTTCATTTTTTCTATAACTCATATCCTTTTTCTATCATCCCCCCCCTGGCGGCTGGCGACGCCCTTGTACACTCTGCTAATGATTTATAAATTAATAAATATTATAGAAATTAATAATAAACAACTAAAGTACGTAATAAAAATCTGAATGTACAGCAACCGGCAAAAACCAAGACCACACCAATATATACGTGTATGTCACAAAATTCTGCGTGCATTAGGAATACGTATTATACACCTATATATCCACACGCAACCAATAAAAAAATGTTTAAAAAGTATTTTTAAAAAAACAATTAAAATTTATTCCTTTATTTTTATAGCATATGTCAAGGCGCGGAGATTAAAAACATGTGTAACTTTATAATAGGATTAGATTTTACGAAGTAACTAAATAACTTTATTTCAAATTATTTTAATAACTAAAAAAACTCCGCATTAAATTTACTTAAAATCTAATGGGTGGGTTTCCACATTAACTCGCATCAAATACCATGTAACGAAAGAAAATAGCATCACTTTTTCAAGCGTAAACGTTTCACAGAATTCTGCCTATAGACTAAGGAATATTAATTTTATTTTTATTTTTTATTTTAAATTCTCCGTAATCGAAAACATAAGATTTCAATTTCGACTTTTGGAGAGATCGCAATAACCTTCATTATCGGAAAGTTAAAACATAAAATAAATTATTTACATAAAGATGAAGTGTAATGTAAATCAGCAAGATGAAAAATTAAATAAAAATCAAACGAACACTGCTTTTTCACTGAAGAATAAAAATGTAGTTAAACATGTATTCTACACGTTTCCAAAATGTTGGAAATGAAACATCGGTGATAATTTTTAATGAACCAACGAAAATAAATTTTAAAAAACATAGATTCGGTTTAAATCAATATTTATTGCCATACAAAACATTTTTCCATATATTTTTTGTACATATTTAGAGGAAACAATAATAACTTGAAAAAATCTGGACGCGAACATTGAAAGATATAATAAATAGTTTAGATGTTATTTTTTCTTTTTTTTTCCGTTCTGGAAAAACAAATTAATAACAAACTTCATCGGACTAATTCCGTTCCGAGCTAATTTCTCTCATTAAAACGTTTAAATAAACAAGTAAAAGTTCAAATACAACAATCAAGTGGAAACTTACTATAGGCCCGTACATATTATTTTCCAAAATAGTACGCAATAACTGAACAGCGTATTTAACTACTTGAGTGCTTTTATCTTTAAGACGTAACACTGTACTTTGCAACATCGGTATTACAAACTGTTTAGGTACTGCATGTTTTTCCCATATTTTCTGCCATAACTTTATTACCTGTTTCCATAATAAGCACATAATGAATAATATACTTTAAAAAAGATAAATAATGAATGATATTTAATAAGTTTATTGCAATGACTACATAGAGCAGATTGGTTTCTGGGACACAAAAGAATTTAACGTACAATGACAATAAAATTTAAATAATTAATATTTATGACCGTTAACCATGTAGTTGTTTGTCTTTTTTTACAATCTACACTGCAGTTCAACACACAAAATACTAAATGAATAATAACGGATGAAAGGAAAAAATGGCACGATTACTATCCTATCGATTATAATTTAACTTCTAACTAATAATTACCAACTAGACTGTAGTGCAGTCACGATTATCGTTGAAGGTTCAAATATTCTTCGACCTCCTAGACTAATGGCCAGATATCTGTGTTGTATTGAGAATTTTTGAAAAATTCTTATACCGTGACCACAACCTCTGCAATCGGAAGAAAGGATCCTGCTGTTTCATTCATACAAATGGTGACAATGCAGCGCAAGATTTTATACCCGATTGATTACAGACATTAAACATGGGTTTTAATTGCAATTTCCCAATATTTGACACCGCAGTTACGTTATATTAAAACAACGTTGTTGTCTAATAACAGTCTAGATCGATTGACTAGCACTGTAGACAACAATCTCTGTTGCTTTTTAACTTTCATAATTTTCGCGGTTATATAGTATCCGTGACATGACCACCTACCCAGGTATATGCCGTAATATTTCACATAGCCTATCTGAAGGATGGCACTTTTGTTTAAATATACTAGCGACGAAACTTTTTATCTCAGCATGGGTGTAATAGTTGTTTTTGTTTTCATTGATTTTTATTTATGATTTTTTAAACTACGATTTCAAGTAAAATATCCCTTAACCGCATCGGTTTCGGAAACAAGTATACATGTAAAATTTTCGAAAGCGCATAACATGATATGCGAATAAGATGAAATATCTGTGTAAAATATGTTGAGAAGTTTTAACATACGCCCGTACAGTAGGTACGATAAAATTATATTGTTAATGAATAAATTCTTCCTTAAATTTTATTAAAAAATATGACTATGGTAAAATATTTTTTACTTTCTAAGGATACAAAGATACAATACATTCGGTTAAAAGTTCAGATCTATTTCAAAATGCCGCAGACTAATACATATTTTTATCAAGAAAATTATATATATATATATATGTGTGTGTGTGTGTGTGTGTATATATATGTATATGTAACCTACAACCGGGTGAAATTGATAGATAGTGAAATGTAACCTAAATTAGATTTTCTTCGAGAACTGAATTTAATCCATTGAATAATAGAGTCTCAAAAAATTTTCCCCAATAACGGAAGAAGACTGAAAGATCTAAATGAGGTATGCAAATAAAATCATTTATTTAGTTTTGGGATCATTTTAATTGTAAAAGTAGAAAGCAATGCAACGGATCGAAGTATAGAATTAAAAAATAGTTTAAAAAAACTCGACTTCAAGATTTACTCTAAAAGCTAAATAAAAAAATAATGTATTTCAGAGTAATATACACAAGAATATTTATTACTGTTAAACAACATTAATACTTATTAGAGTTGGCGCAAAATTCAAATTTCAGTAATAATTATAAATAATATTAAATAAGAATAACAATACATTCGTTTTCTATAAGCTAAATATTGGAAACATCGGAATATTTATTGCGGTTTTTGTTTTTAATTATTGCTGCAATTTGAATTTGATGCCAACTATAATAAGTATTAAGGTTGTTTGAGAATAATCATAATATTCTTATGTATAAAGTAAAGTAGGTCCCATTCCGTTGACAGGGTGTCGGGGATTATGAAGTTAAAGTTCGCAATGTACCAAGCGTAAAGGTACTGATGTGAGTAGGGGGTCAGTTCTTTTCCCTCAACCGTCTTTCCTTACCCAGATTTCTCTGGTACCCAATTCAATTTCAGATTAGGTATAAACCTCTCGGATCCGAAACGAGACAAGTCACGAACCTATGAACTCTGGTTTGGTAGCTAAACACCTTAACTACTAGGCGGTAGCTACCATTCTTACATATATTACTCTGAAATATGAAATTTTTTATGAAACAATTTTTTACTTTTTAGTACCTTCTTATTAAATTTTTAAAGTAAATCTTAAAGTCGATATATTTTTTTTTTGTATCTATTTTATTTCGCGATTTTTAGCGTAAATATTTTTAAGTGATAATATGGATAAACCAACCTAAAATACTGCTACTTTCTATAATGTATAAAGCTGGGTATTAATTCAGAAGTAATGTTCAAATTCTGTCGGTAATGAGTTTGTGACCACGTTTTCAAGATTTCAAATTCATTATCTTTATTCAAATTTAAATTAGGAAACTGCGTTGGTCATACTTTAAGTCTCTCGCGTTTATCGCCCCCTTTAATTTTAAAATTTGAAATGCTGATGTTTTCCTCACTTTTATCTGCTTATATTAAGTGAAGAACGCATATTCTAAGAAGAACCGTTTTCTTAACTTTATTTTATGACTATTCAGTCAATATACACTAATACTCACTGCCACTCATATGGAACCAGCACTCATCGGTACATTTTCCAGTAAACAAACAATCATTGAAACGGATATGCGCAAACATATAACTTCTCTTTTTGAAGTTGGTAGATCTGTAATTTTTAGGATTCCGTACACACATATAATGTACGTAATCCTAATGACATTTAGAAAACAAAAAAATAAAATAAAATGTAATAACTCTAGAGTGATTTAACATATAAATTTTAAACTTTGCACATAAATCGCAGATAAAATACTCTTAGAAAAATATATAATCTTCGAACCGTTAATGAATTCTCCAAAAAGTGTCTAAAAGAAAATTTTTCAGTTAAGTATAGTTAAATTTTTAATTTTGTTAAAGCTGAGCCTTTGGAATTTTGAGAATCTCTAAGTAAAAAATATTTTTTCTCCAAGCGCATTGTATATCAATTGAAAGAAGCCCGTTTTTTAGTAGAAACAAAATCATATTTCGATTTTTTATCGGAACTTTAAAAAAAAAATTTTTTCACTAATTTATTTGTTAAACATCGTTAATAATTTTGAAGTTGCGCTGTTGCAGAAAGTTTTTGATGTACTGTAACTTTTCAAAATACTGACACTATTATGGAGACTGAATTAGTTTGTGTTGCTATCTGAATCGCACAAAACTAACAACCTTTTTTTGATCAGTAGTTAATCAATAATGAGACCAAATTATTTGATACATGATAGAAGAGCTTATTTTCCTAAAACGTTTACCACTAAAAAGTACCGAAAATCTACAGAATCATCAGTCGCAAATGGTACCAGCGTGTATATGCGTATATACATATATGTCAGTTTGTTTCTTAACGACATGTCTTTTCTTTTCTCTTCTTAAGACGCTGAATGACTTTAGGATATATAGACCATTACACGGGATTTTAAGAATAGGTCATAAATCACGGTTAAACCACCACAATGATTTGCCATCTGTAATCGTACCAGATATACCACGAATTTTATAACGTACACAACTATTTCTGTTATCGCATAGCGCTTGCCTGGTGGCTTATTTTACGTGTCTGTTTACAACCAAAACCGTGATTTTTAAATTAGCAGAATATATACCCGCAGTAAATTAGTTTTATGGAAAACCCGAAAAAGCATGGGTACAGTTTAATTATAGGTAGATATTTTGACACGGATTACCTTGAAGTTAAATTTAGCCAAAACGGAAATAGATATGATTTAAATCTAATTAAAATATTTTCTTCATAAAGCTACAAATCATCAACGGTGCAAATACAAAATTATTAACCGACTTAAAT
The DNA here is from genome assembly GCA_039619475.1 of Icerya purchasi. Classification (NCBI taxonomy): domain Eukaryota; kingdom Metazoa; phylum Arthropoda; class Insecta; order Hemiptera; family Monophlebidae; genus Icerya; species Icerya purchasi. Next base: position 94,798,127 of record CM077115.1, read on the forward strand.
AAATTAGTAAGAAAAATAATAAATGTCTGCGGGTATGTGGCGAAATGAAAAGTAGAACGTAAATCGAGTAAGGTTTACAACTAACCCTCGTGATTATTAAGTTATAAATAATTACAATAACGAAATAATCTCTTATTGACTTACTTTACTTCGTACAAAAACGTTAACATCGACCATATGATCTGTTAAATGCTTGAAATAACTATCTCGTAATTGTCTATTATCTTCAGTTAACTGGTTTGAATTTAAGATGGTAACTAAAATCTCCGTCATAATCGTTAAAGTACAAATACGGATGTAATATGGCTGAAACATATTAAATATCATATTAAACTAATTTAATTAGCTCAAAGACTCAATAAATTTTTGTTCTTCATATTTTATTATAAAACACTTTTTATTTGTTCCGCTTAAAATAATATTTAAATCTAGATTACATTTTACCTCCAAAAAGTAGAATCATTTTAAAAGAAGACTTTTAAAGATCAATTACGCATATTTTCACTCAGAATTATTGAACAGAATCAAATAACTTTTTATCCGTCCGTCTTGTAAAGAAATTTTAATCGGAGAAGTTATACTTACTAGTTTTAATTTCTATTTAAAAATTGCGGTAACCAAATATCTAGTGAAAAAAATAAATAAAACCATCTCTCTGTGGTGAAGCACATTATTACAAAATTCTAATACTCACATCATTATTTAACGTTGGCGTTAATAAACAGACAGATGGCAAAACAAGCGAAGGATCCTGTTCAACGATTTCCACCAAAAAATTTGAAAATGACCGGACAACTGAACCTTCTTGAGCAGCACTGTCTAAAAACGAATCACTAATTTCTACGATTTCAACTATCAATTCTTGTATCATAGAGCGACAGTTTAAATTTTTTACAAACGAAACGACTGCTTGAGCAAATGGAGTGACCAGGTGTTCGTGACTTCTAAGAAGCTTAAAATCAAATAATTTGTAACTATTAGTTTTTTTGTTTTCATTTTTTTAAATTATATTTCTACTGGTGTTTTTATTATAACCAAATATAGTACAAATTTAAAAAATTAAATGATAAAAATTTAAAATACACGACCAAAAATTAAAGTTTGGAACAAATTTATTACAATTCAAGTATTACTATATACATTATTTTAATGATTACCAAGCTGAATTCTATCTTTCTTTTAATATTAGAATTGGAAATATTTTAAGATTTCATTTTACGTTAATAGTAATTATCAAATTTCGATTACTCATTGTACACTATAACACTGAAGAAAATTTCAAATAAAAAAACAAGAATCTATTACAATGATGCCAGATTTTAAAACAACTTTTATTTAAAGTTTATCACCGTACTTAGCTGTGTTGATTAATTCGCATTTTTCGGTATTATATTATTCTGATTTTAATGAATTGCAGTCAGATTTTTCAAAAAAAAATTTTTATTAGATTTTCTTAAACTATAATATTTCAAAAATATTTTATAAAAAGTTTAAGTTAATTCAGTCAACAGTTTTTTAGGTATACTATAATAATTGTAAAACCCGTTTACTCTTGAATGAAAGTAAGTAGTAACTCGTGGTAACTAGCTAAATCTGGTTTTTACCTGAATGCCGAATTAATGAAACATATTTTATTAAAAACAATTTTACTTTAACACTGAAAATTTTTTTAAATAATTTTTTCTTTTTGCTTACAGAAATTTGCCAAATCATAGAGCACTAAAAGAATGTCCTCGGTCTGAAAACTGCCGAACGTGACAAGTTTTGGAAGGGCGCTAATTAAAAAATTAAAATCCCAAATAGATAATAATAATGTCAGAAGGTAGGAGTATAGATTTTAAAATTTCGAACCTTATCACAGAATTTATCGCCATTTCTAATCTTGTACTGGGTAAAAGTGTATGACAGAAATGTTAAATTTCAGACAGGAAACTCTTGTAGTTTTGAATTTAAAATTTGCAATAATATGTGATAATTGCACCAATGAGGGCATTCCTTCATATTTTAACGCTTTATGATCACAATACAGTATTAGGATTGGCTTTGAAAGTATGCGAAAGTTTTATAGTCTAATAAAAAAGGGTTGTGATGCAAACTGTGGCTGTAAAAAAATCGAATTGTTTTGTTCGCCAATATGTACCAATTGTCGAGGCCAGTCTTGCTCAAATATTGAATCAAATGCAACAGATGAGGAATTTTATATCAATGAGGAGACCGCTGAATAATCTTTATTATTAGAACAATTTGCAGATATCCAGCAAGAAGAAGAGGAAAAAGAAGAAGCAGAAGAAAATGAAGAAGACATTACTGTTGAAGTTGCATTTGAACATTCTCAGTCAGACTAAATTTTTCCCCAAATCAACAATAACTCTGACCACTTTAATCGTTTACAATAGTATCATTTTTTAATTAATAGAATATTATTCAATAAAACTGAATCACAATAGATCGTGGGAGTTATGCGCGTGGTTACATTGCTTGTATTTTTTTCGTACGACCAGTTTCATACGACCAATATATTTTGTTTTTTCATCAGAATTCGTACAAAGTTTATGCTACAGTGTTCGTTTTTAGCGCTTTTATTTATTCTGCAATATGGATTCTGAAAAAGTAATCAATCTAGTTGAAGAAAGACAATCCTTGCGGAAAGATAGTATTTTTATTAGACTTTACTTCTTTTTTATTTTTGTTAGTAATCCGATCCGAATTCTTTAATCGCAAGCAAAAAAAAAAATATATATATATATATATATATATATATATTTCTCATTAAACTATTTTTAATTTAAATTACAAAGTAAAAATTAAAAATAAATAAAAAAGGTAAAAGATCGATGATATTTAAAATAGAATAAAAACTTAACATTAATAGTTTTACTAGAAAACAGTATTAAATATTAGTTATAATTAAATCCATATGTTGTAACATTTATACAATTTTTTTTGTAGCATAAATTAAGTTTTCGGTTGTAACAAATTTTTTCATCGAGGTTTTGGCTCTTAGGGGATGTCCCGTATCTCCCTCCTCGCGAATTCGCCACTGTTATTCATTTACTTTTTCGTAATATTGAATTATGTAACATTTGTCTAAAATTAAACAATTTAAAAAAAAAAACGCGCAATGGAACTATACTGCCTTCTGTAAAATCGCTGTTCGTACGAACAACACATGAAAATTTCGTACGAATTCGCATGATTTCATACGACCAATCTTTCGTACGAATTCTGATCCAATGTAATCGCGGCCTAAGACTATTCGCTTTCAGGCCGTTCAAACCTGCACAAGTCAGATGAGATAAAGAACATGGTTGACGCACAGATCAGACAAAATCGGCATGTCACCCAAAGGGAGTTTTAGCCGTAGAGACAGGAGTAGCTCTTGGAACAGTAAACAAATTCGTAAAAGAATTAGGGTACCGCACCGAAGTTGCTGACGCAAGCACGCGCACAGCAGAAATGATTTCGTCTCTCGATTTCAACGTTCTTCCTCACAATTTGGCGCCAAATGATTATTACCTATTCCGCCACCTCAAAAAACATTTGAAAAGAACTCGCTATGCCTCGGACGAGGAATTACAGACCGCTGTGTCATCATGGCTACGTTTACAGCTGGTCGACTTCTTCGAAACGAGTATTCAAAAACTGGTTGGCCGTTGGATTCGTTGCATCGCGTTAAATGATGACTATATCGAGTTTTACCTTCCATCACACTTACATCTAATATTTATCGTATTTGGTTGGTTTATTCCACAAAGGTTCTTACAGGCCATTTTACTTTTTACATAAAATTGTTATAAAATCATCTTTAATACTAAGAATTACAAAAAAAATGTATACAGATCATCAGAGCAGGTCTGTACTATCAAAGCTGATAAAAACAAAAAAAAAAACAAAAAACAAAACGTGAAATAAAGTATGAAACAATTTAACATAGAAATTTAACAGTCAAAGTTGATTTGTTTTTATTCGACGAATGAAATAATTGAAAACGATATGAAGGTATGTAATACTGTAATTGTGCTGAAGCAAAAATCGATTCCTTAAAATTTTACAACCAAGGTAATCCATCGGTAATTTCCAAAATAATAAAAAAAACTTTAAATAAACGGCAGAATCGCATTATTTATTTATAGAATCCTTATTATAAAAAAGGGTTTTTTAAAAATGATATTTCTAAACACATACACACAATTCAGTATCTATAGAAAAATGCTAAATGAAAATTAGAACATCATTTAAACATAAAATCAAAACAATAATATGAATAATAAACTGTACCTGTAAAATTTTTGATTTACAATTGTTTGAATAATTATAAGATTTAATCAACGTTGATAGTATATTAAAAATGACATCTTTCGTCGGCCTTAACTTAATCGAAGTAATTTCCGCTTTTTCTAAAGTGAAGTAACAGCTACCAGCTATAAGACTAAAAATGTCAAGATATAAATTACATTTTAATATCTAAACGACTGATACCACACATTAAAAATATTTCCTAAAGGAAAACAATTTAACTATAACGAAAATATTTACATTAAATCATAAATTAATCAATATGTTTCAAAGTGACATACAAGATCTATCCGGAAAACTTACCCGGCCTTTGTTTATAACTCGGAGTTCGAACTTATTGAGGCTTTCGAGCACGCATCACCTTCACAGTACTTTCCTTGTCTAAAACCCGCTGCCAGCATTTCTATCAATTTTGGAAGCACTCCTGGAACGCATTTTTCGATATAGTCATCAGTTCACTCGTCGCATTTTTTTTTTTTTATCTCCTCCACATCGTTGAATCTTTTTCCTTTCAACGGAATTTCCAACTTAGAGAAAAGCCAAAAGTTACACAGAGCAGCTTTTAGACTGTATGGTACCTGTCTAACCTGTACAATGCCGTGTTTAGTCAAATAATCTTGATCAAAGTGCGACGAGTAAACCGGCTCATTGTTCTTATGGAGCAAATCCAATTACGGCTTTTCCAAAACTCCGGTCGTTTTCATCCCACAACGTCTCGAACCGTTCCAAAACTATAAGATGATATTCTTTATTGAAAATTTTCACTTTTTAGTGCATATTCATGTTGCACGACACCCTCACAGTCGAAAAAACTAGTTAACAGCCTTCCAGAACGAGGTCAATTTCGACGGAATCCGACCATTTTTAAACCGATTAAACCATTCTTTTATTTGCGTCTTACCCATGTCCTGGTCTCCAAAACCTTTTTTAATCATTGCAATTGTTTCCGCTACTGCATGGCCAAAATTAAAACAAAATTTGATGCAAATTCTTTGCCTGACGGATTCCGTCATTTTTCTAAAACGAGAAATGCGACGCGTTCGACCTTAGATGTACACGTACAAACATGAAATTTCTACTAAAATCGCTCTCTAGCGAGTTTCGCGATAGAAAGGATAACAAGCGAAGATTCTCTTTCCACAACGACACCTTATTGACGATGCTAGAGTAATCTGTTTTTGAGTTATAAACAAAAGGCGGATACTTTCCGGACAGACATTGTACTTCGTATTCACAGTAAAATTATAATTTCTAATACGTGCAGTCAGCTATACTCAAATAATTTTGAATTATTCTAAAATTAATTTACATAATATATATATATATATATATTTTTTGTATACCAAATTAAAACTAGTTAAAGCATTAAACCAAAACTAAAGAATATAAGAAATTATTCATTAACATTTATGCATAAATTTATTTAAAATGTTGCCAACTTTATGAAGCATTACGAGGAAATATTAATAATAAACAAAGAAGAACGACTTTATGCAAATTTTCCAATTTAACTTTAAGCAGATTATCATATTTCGGAATGTAACATTATCGTTAAAAGTAAACTGATTTTACTGAATGAAACCGCTGTCCACAACTGGAGGATCCCATAATTTATATAACGGATAATTGAGAATTTTGCTGAAATAAACAAATCCTAAACGTTCATTTATTTCCCAATCGAAACTATGTTGTTCCTTATGTTTCCGAGATTTTTCGTTCTTCTTGCCCTTCTGAAACATGATAAAAATTCAGCGTTAATATGACTTCGTACTTTTAGTCTTTAAATTCAATTTGTACGCATTCAAATTTTTCAAAGCAAACATCGACGAAATAAATTATTGCAATTATATTTTCCTTCTTTATCAATACAAATAAATAATGGTAACAAAATTCAGTTAATAAAATTTAGTTCAATTCACACTACTTACATTAACTGAAATTATAAAATTTTAACATCTTAAAAGTACTAATTCATAATGACAAAATTACAAATATTACTGACTACGAATAAATTTCGTCACGGTAAATCAGGGAGTGAACTACTAATGTTAACGCAAAGAAAATGAATATGTCTCATGGCTAAACTCAATCTAAAATTTTGTCCCTTACGAAGAAATATTTATCCGTCACGAAGAAACATCACATAATTTTATAATTTTGTAACAGCCAAAAAACATATCCATGCTCTTACGGACTTCCGTACAGCAGGGGTAACCGTTTTTGTTACTAATTAACTTCAAGCTTTCATAATCTGACTTAATATTGTAATTAATTTATTTTCGTACCCTAACACCGCCCTCCTTATTTATCTATAAAATAATATTTAAACACACCAACTTCTACGATCTAAATCGAGCTTCTCGATTATTTTAAAAATTAAAATATTCGACTTTTTCAGGTTTTCTAGAAAAAGTATCATGTTTTTTCGTTTAAAATGAAACTTAAAAATTAATTATTGCCTTACTATTTATAGAAATTAAAGAAATTAGCTAGGTAAAAATGATTTTTTTGTACAAATAGAAAAAAAAAAATATCTAGAAATTATCTTTAATTGATATCTACAACAGTTCCTGCAGCTTGATACGTGTTCCCATTTTTTTTCACTTTTCGTTAGGAATTCTTATCTAATCGTTTACTCCTTCCTTTCTACACTTCACATTATTGTTCTTTTTTTTTTAGCTTATGTTTTTAATCATTTTAATGTAATATCGTCAATAATAACTAAATCTTGCCAAATTAATTAATAATATTCGCTGTGAATAATGAAAACAAACTTTTATTAAAAATATATTTTATAATATTTGTCGACACAGTCTGTGTTAAAATACAAGTTAGTAAATTGTAAAATATAAACATCCAATATCAATGCAAGACGTTTGCGAGCTTTCGCAATTCAACTTTTATAGTAAATAAATACTGGCAATATTAAAAACATACTTTAATATAGCATTGATAATAAGTCATAAAAAAAATTACATTCTACTGTGAACGTAAAATTGTTACGTAAGGATAAATATAATACACAAATTTAAAGTTGTGATTGCTTACATTTATAATTTTGCTGAAGGTAATTTAGAGCAACATTCGAAATATTGAAAGTTATAGAACTTAATGATAAATTTAATGGTCAGTTTAAATATTATAATGCGTGTTTAAATATTACTACCAGAAATATTAAATTTAACAAAATTTCAATCTTCTGAAAAGAGTTTGCTAAATATTTAAAAAAAAAAAAAACACCAATATAATATATATATATTCAAATGATGCGTACCAAATACATTCAATATTTCTAAAATCTTGATCAATTAGTTGATGTTTTAAATTTAGATTTTTGAATAAGTGTGAAGTTTTATTTCTAATAGCAATTGACGCTTTCAAAACATCATAAAAGTAGATCCACTTCGGTTCTAGCATTTCAGTAGATAATACAAAAATTTGAAGGTTATAAATAGGAAAGAAAAAAACTTCTTTAACAGAAAATGATGTGACTGCTTCTTATAAAAAAAAAAAAAAAAAATCTAAATTCGATAATTAAAAGTAAGAACAATGCAGGCAGGCGAAATAATGAAAAAGAAAATGTGTCAACCGCGATCGTCAAGTGGTTAAATAAAATTAAGAAAAAGGTAAAACTTAAGTAATGCAGTCAACATAGACGTAGATCGTTATCTACGCAAAGTAATCCAGTCTGGTGAAATGATAAAGAAGCATACCAGCGCTACACTGGCCAAGAGATACAATAAGCTCAGCAAGGTGATAATGTAACCTCGTGTATAAAAAAAAAAAAAACAAAAAAAAAAAAAACAAGACTGCCCAGTTTAAGATGAGAAACTAGACCACAGAGAAAAAATAGAGGTTTGGTCATAAAAAGAAGTTCTGTAGAGATGCTGTGAATACTGAGTGTAAATGTAGGAGAATCGCAATCTAACGATACCGACGCGTAGAAACAAATAGTGTACAGTTAGAATTTCGGTAAAGTTCAAGGCGTAATTAACACGCTCAAAAATCAAAAATCTTCACGCAGAAAAAAAAATAAGCGAAAAATTATGAGGAATAATAAAAGAAATATTTGGAAGTTTTGGCAATAACTAAAAAATAGAGCATATTCTATTTTCATAACAATTAAAATAAGGTTCAATGAAAAAGTGTGGCAATTGCAAAACTATTTCATTAATTAAACGGTGGAAACATTCATTTATCTGAAATCGCTGATAAACTATCTTGAAGAAGGGAAGACAATAATGAGACCTAGCTGAATTTAGAATAGCCGTGATATTACGAAAAACAACAAAATAAAGTCATGTGTCGATCCACCCTATAATATTGTATGCAGTTCATACCAGGACTTTGAGGAAAATATATCGCCAGAGAATAAACAACCGTAAAATGTGAAAATGGAAATGTATATTCCAAATATTTTGAGATAATTACTAAGAACTCAATTCCAACACAAATTTGTAGTCAGTAAACAGCGTATGCACGTATCACATATTACAATATTTCAGCCAATTCGTCAGACTTAAAAATAATGGACAAGAAAAATTAATAACAATAACAAAATTAAACGCAGAAGTATCGAGGACACCTCCTCCCAAAAATAATGGACAGGTCATATACGAGGTTTTTGTAAAGAAACTATTCACGTTACAACAAGGAGAATGAGGAAAAAGACTGAATACTTTAGTTGGGAAAATTAAGATATAACCTTAATCGATTCAATCAGCGTTTCTTTATGATAATGACGATGAGCATACACTTATACAACTTTTTTCCTTGTCTATGCATATAACACAAACTACACACCAGTTTTTACATGGTACAATTGCACTTTCTTCACTCCTGATATAAAAATTATTTTTCTTGATAACGTTTAATGACAAAAATTCTGTAAAATAATGATTTTCAATAGCTTCCCAAAAAACTACTGAATCGATTATAAATTTTACAAGTTCAGAAATATCATACAAATTACATGGTGGCCACTCAAATATAATTTTTAAATTTCCGGTTTATTCCCGGTTTTCCTGGTCCAAATTCTCCCGATTTCCTGATTACTAGAATTATAGAAAAAGGAAAATGGATTTTTTTTGTTACTACTGATAATATTTAACCGCAGCAGCATACTTGTTATGTGAATAAAACAGAACTTCATAATTTATTGTAAAATAAAATACATTAAAAAATGCATTCATTTTTCGCTTCAAATGATTTTTTCTTATCAAAAATATTATTTTTGACTATTTTTAATTTTATTCCCAGTTTTCAACAAAATTCCCCGTTTCCCGGTTGGGTAGCCACCCTGAATTAGTTTTTTTCGTGATTGTGCTCAACTTTTTACTTTTTTTAACTACTTCTTCTATGTATCTCTTTTTATTGTCTTAAAATGTCATTACTGCATGTGTACACTTTTCGGCGCTTATAACAAACGATGAATAGGAATAAAATTTATGAACAATAACTAAACATTGTTGACGAATGACAAATGAAAAATAACGTTTAAATTTCCATTTGTAATTATTATTCGAATAATGTTGAACTTAAAACCATATTCAAAAAATTGTGTTTACTATTCATGGTAAAATTATGTTACATATTTTCTTTCACAAATTAATAATTACTGAACTACCTTATCTAATACTAATCGGTATTCGGCGTTCAATTTTTCTTGAAATAATTTCATGAAAGTTGCAGTTACGAAAAAGATCATCTTTAACATATTTAATAACTCAGTACGTGTGGTGACATCGAAATCATCTTCACACAATAATGTTCCCAAAGTTGAATCGAGTTTTAACAAACCTGTTAAATAATAGCAGTATACAATGCAAATTAAAATCAAGTAATTAAATTATTTATACCCCATTATGTTGGAAGGATACATTACACGCTAATCGGGGATGATGGGTTTTTAATCAAATTTCCCGGTTACACTTTGAATGATAAAACTTACATTTTTTCGTACCATAAATAAAATAATATTTGTTACACAATTACAGAAATACAAAAAGGGACAAATAGGTTAACAAATTTTTCACTTTATAACCGATATATTTTAATTAACAAAAGCAATTTTGTAATTCACGTTGTGTGTAAAATTTAATCTGTAGGGAATAAATTCACTAAACAGTAATAATATATAGATTTCAAAAACCGTTGTCGATCAAAAATTGACGATATTCTATTAATGTAAATTTTAACCTAAAGTAAAGCCAACTAATACATTCCTTAAAATAAATTTTACATATTAATTATGTTTACCGTGAATTAAAAGATTTTTTTTTACATGTTCAAAATAGCTACAACTCGTAGCGCTATAAGAACATTAAATGGCTACGTAATTTAATCTTTAAAATAATATATTTTTGAAAAATTAGTATTCAATATCTCTAAATTATCTATAAATCGCAAAATAATAAATTGTAACACCAGAGCCACATTTCAAAAATGGACTACAGTAAACTCCCGTTTATCCGTTTTCGGATTAATCGAGCAAAAAAGTGTATGAAAGTTTCGTTAAGGAAATGAAAAACAATTTCGTTTTCGAAAAATAGTGAACTTTCCATAAATACATCACACGCCCAGAAAAAAAATATTTTTTTCAAAAATCGAGGATCTAAATATAAAGTTGTAAGCTCGGCAATAGTTTTCCTATAAAACGGTCCTTTATTTATACGTTTTAGATATGTTTTAGTTTCAACAGCTTTTTTACTCGGGCTATTACTTACGCGAACATCTTTTTTTTTTTTTTTTTTGATGTTTTTGACATAAAGGGGGGATTTAAATAATTTTTTAATCGCAATTTTTTGATCTTAGGAAAGAGCTTCCATTTCACTTTTAAAGGATTATCTGGTGATGAGTTATGAATGTTTTAAAGGTGATTTTTGAGGTCATTTTAGATTCCATATTATATATTCTTGACGGTTTTTAGATTTTTTGTCGCCAAGGTAATCGGTTAACTTAAAGTTACAGATTGTCTTAATGAGAATTTTAATTGTGATTTATAATCCAATTTTGAAATTTAGTGAGTTAATTTTCATTTGATATTTTTGTCGTTTCTGAGCCATCTTATTAGGATTCCATAGTACGGAATCCTAAAAATAAAGAAAGTATGCATTAGGAATACTTTTAATGGGGAATCTTATCGAAAGAAAGATAACTTATAATATGTAACAAGTTTATTTTTTTTTAGAAAAAAAAACACAATGTTTTTACATTTAAAATAAAAAAAAAAAAAAAAAATTATCAGTAGTCGCAAAATATTAATGTTTATAAGAATAATAATTAAACAAATAATTTTTTTTTAATAATCAAGTACCAAACTGTTTTTATTTTTTGCCCAATTCGTTAATAAACAGCCAACAGCCAAATCCCTCCATTTACGTAAAATCAAAATTTCTTAAACTCGAACGTTTAGCAACCTTTTGATAAAGCCCAGCGAAGTTTGTAACGCCGAATAAACTCTTCGAGAGAAACCTTTTATTTTCTTCTTGATTATCTTGTGGAATGCAGTTATTCGAAGATTGTACAGCTTCTACTACCTCGCTCATCTTTAGTTCAGTCCGTCTTCAGTTACTCATTTTTCAATATGGCCAGGCGTGTCATGTCTCTATATCTAAGTGTTTTCTTGAATTTTTTTTTCAGTTTTACAATATCTTTCTCTATTGGTTCGATTTCATAGCTAATGTAGAGACTACACTAAACTTTACTGACATCCTTCATAATTTTATATAAACAGTTCGTCAAATGAATACCATTATTCTCAAAGTTCAACAAAATTCCTATAAGAAGGTTTTTTCGGTAATATTTTTCAAATAATACCGTTGTTCATTGGTCTATAGACTGAATGATGCTTGAAGGATGCGACGGCGTGTTATTAATTAATAAAATAGTTTTTTGAAGCATAAATTTCTTGAGCCGAAATATTAATTCTTTAAAAAATCGATTATATGACCGCGTGTGATGCGGTGTTAATTAACAAAAATCAGGCAGTTGGCGAAAAGTTCAATAAAGCGCGAAAAATGACGTGCCCCTCTTTTACGAAATGAGTATTATAGTGAAAAATTTCAAAGTACAAAGTACGCACATCCCCGTATATTCCTCTAGTTTGAAGTCCGGGTTTTCAACTTTAATGTACAATCAGATGTTTTTGTTTTGAATTTGGTATTATCTTTAACTTAACACAATAAATCCTCAGAGCATGAAACATTATGCCTGACTGATCTTGTTTCTTTATAAAAATGTAAATTTAGATTAACCAACTTTTTCCGTTATATGAGTTACTACCGGGTCAATTAATTAGGTTAGTCGGGGGTCCACTGCATAACCAAGTCCGCAAAAAATAAATATTTATTCTATACAAAATAAAAAAATAATAATTAAAACGCCGCTTCAGCAGTATATATATCATTAACTTCTGCAGATCATGCAATATTTTTTTATTAATCGTAAATGTATATAATATATAAATTATATAAGCCATAAAATTAGGGTAATTACGAATAATTACATAGATAAAACTAATAAATATTCAATATTAAAATCAATTCTAAAACGAACGTTTTATTGCACTTCTTGAAAACTACAGTTATTTAGCGATAAAAAACTAATTATTAGCAAATAATTTTTTTGATATGAAAGTAATAGTTGAACAAGCTACGGAGTTTAATATTGAAAGACTAATTTTTGCACTATTTGATCGATTTTGTGAAGGAATCTGAAATAAGATTAATTTAAATTGAACATCTAATTTTTCATTCGAAAACAGGAATATTATGAATAATAGATTTAACATTATGCGTTTGTTCTATGATTACTTCACATTATATAATAAATTTATAGCAATATTTTATAACTTACTTATAGCAATAATACGTTTGTAACACTTGTGCAAAAGTTCAAAGTCGATATCATTAATGTGATATAAAACTGAAAATAGAGTATCAAAAGCGTCCAGTATAAAATATGCTCCTTTCTTGTCCAGAAGTTCTATACATTCTAATACAAGTAATAAAAAATACAAAGAAAAATGAAACTCAAATGCTATATTTTTAAAAAGATACTAACATAGAAATTACACAACGATCCGCTATTATATAACAACATATAAATGTAATTTTATATGTGCAAAAGTATATTTCAAATAAATTCTAACATAACTTTATAATTGTTTGATTAAAGTGTGAAATTATTACCTTCTATACCCCCTTTTATATCATGCAGCGAAGTGACGTTTGTAACGATGTAATTATCCGACTGAGACAGCAGATCTTCTAATTTTGCAGGAACGCAAAACTCGACATCCATATTAACATATACCTACTCAAGCACAATTATATAAAACTATATCGATGTAATTTCAATATTTGTTACTGTTTCAAATTTTTACAATAATAAAGCTCAGAAATTATTTATACCTGTACTTTTTCAATATTAAAAACAGGATAAATTGGTTCACATTAAAAAATAATTGCACCGTAAAAAAAACAATACCATAAAATTTATTAAAACAGTTATATAAAGAAAAAAAACTAAAAATTTACTTATTTACATCAATCTTTATTAATGAAAAATCAAGAAATACAAGAAAACAAGTATATCTTTAAAGCAAACGAAAACAATCAGTAACGCAATATTATCTCTTTTGCCGGGTAGCTGATATGATTTAATTTCAGTTATTTTCAAATTGAATGTACCATATATCTAATCTTATGTATATGAAAATTATAACACATGGTGCCAAATGTTTTTAATTTATAATAAAATAGATTAATAATTGTAAATACTTAAGTTAAGAACTGAAAATTAATTAAATTATTTTAAAATAATTATTTTGGAATATCTATTTAATTTACATTATGGTAATTTTAATTTAAAAAATTACTATTTCATTGTAATGTTGATTTTGTATTTTTGTATATTTTAATTTTAGCATACGATTGTTTAAAATAAAAATAAAATATTGTTACAACATTAAAAGTAAAATTACATTAAATCGTGAATGCAGCTGATGTCTCTGTGTACAGATGCGAGACTGAATCTGTCGAATAAATTGGTCCTTAACTATTTGGAATACAGTATTGCCGATTTCAACAAAGAATTGTTTTACCGTTGTACTTAAAAAATTGTATATTTTTATAATTAAATACTTAATTGTGGTATGTAAACCATGCATATAAATATAAACCATAAATATGCACACATTATCAAAGTAAAAAAGTGTTAATATACAATTAAAAGAAAAAAACTTATTATAGTTAATTTTTTGGTGTATTGGAATATAGGATTATATTTTTTTTTCTTTTTAATTTTACTTCTACATGTTGAAGGTAAATTGTTTTTTTTTCATTTAAAATCCTGAAAATAAAGGTGCAAAAATATTACTTCAAGCCTGTAATTAATAAAAAAAACAATTGAACGATTTTTTTTTTTTTTTTTTCAGCAATTTTGCAAATAACTCTGGGCTATCTAGAAATTTTATTAACACAGTATGACTTATTTGTGAAGCTCCTTATCCAGCGACAAGGATTTCCGCTACCTGTATTTTAATACTTTTTAGTTATCACTGTTCATTTATAATACATCTGTCGGCTTCGTTTGTTTTAATTGTCTGATTTCTACCGAATTGTCTAGTAAACCAATGGCTAAAATATTTGTGTGATGATCTAACGCCACATTCCCGAGCTATTTCTTGTATTTGTTCTTTGACAGCTTTAACCGCCAAATCCGTGTGCATAGTAAGATTGCTTACATACCATGGGGCGTCTGCAATTGTTCTTAGTGCTTTACTTTGGAAATGCTGTATTATCTTTGCTAAAACAAAAATGCATAATGACGTCGGACGATAGTAAATAATAATGCCGAGTGAACTATCATTAAAAATAATAAGTACAAATTTAAAACATAACGAAAATTCGAAAAAACATACGATTTTTTTTATTACAAAACTAAATGTTGCACAACCTCTTGGTGGTTACAACTGGTACATATTTTCAAATATAAATTTGCACTTGAGGGTGTGGTCGTGGTCCATCTCTATGCGCATAGGCTCTCCATACACCCAACAAAAGAACCGTGACTTTGGCGACTGCATTCTCATCAGCTTACTGTAGTTCCTAATACAGGCAAACTGGAAGTCTCCAGATTCTTCTCAGTACAGAATATCCGTATGAGCTCTGTAATTACGCACCTGTGTTTTTTTTTTTTTTAATGCGGATACGATTTTAATTTTATATTGGGCTGCCAGGGCCGACTTTAGGGTAGGGCGACCCGGGCGCCGGGCGCGTGGCGCTTGCTTAACCACTTAATTTGAAGCCCCATCTACACGAGTTTAAAGAAAAATTAAATTTAGTGCATTAACTTTTATGAACTTATCTTGTAGGAGTGAGTTCGAATATTCAGCACATCTAATACGACCTGCCATTTTGTCGTTTGTTACATCCCTCATTGACTAGTGTAGGAAATTAGACGAATGTGATCCATTGTTATGTGTTTTGGCGTTAAAACCGGTTAAATCGTAAATACTTTACGTATTTTTCAACCGGCAAAGAAAATTCATAAACTGAAAAATTATTTTTTATTTGCGAAAATTGTCTTCTGCTGAGTGTAGTGTTTCACTGGTTATTTCGCGTTCATTGCTGAATCAGTCTCTGGTAAATAATTGCTCTTTGTCGTTTTTTTTTCTCCTCACTATCATCATCCGCTCCGTACAAATTCAAAAAGCACAGCTTTCAAGAGTTATACCCCAACATTTGGATAATGTTGCATATTCTATCAACAATAATGACCGTTACAAGTGGCGAACGCAGTTTTTCCAAACTAAAATTGATAAAAACGTACTTACGGTCCACAATGTCTCAAACAAGATTAACCAATTTGGCTCTTTGCTGTTCATTGAAAATCAAGTTTCAGAAAACCTAGATTTTGCCAGTCTTATTGGAGAGTTTGCTGACAAAAAAGCTAGAAAAATTATGTTTTAGTTGTTTAATTTTGGATTTTCATTACGTGTTTAGTGACTAATTGTAAGTGACAATGTACATTGCATAGAGAACGAATCGGTAAAAAGTATTAATGATAGTAATAAATACATTTTTGTGTTTTGTATTACATTAAATTCAATAAAAAAATATGGTACCAAATTCAAAATAATTTTTTTAAAATTATAATATAAAATAATACAGGGCGCCAAATGAATAACTCGCCGAGGGCGCCTAGATGGTTAAGGCCGGCCCTGCGGGGCGCATCAGGACTGGTATCGTCGTTTTGAATCAGTTTGTACGGGTTAAACGTGAGATTATTTGCTATCTCGAACATACTGATGTTTTGCATTATCTGAATAGGTAGGTTGACTTTCTGGAAATCGTATATATTTTTGAATATTTCGTATTGATATAAACTGAAGGAGTTCTTGGTGAACTTGGCCAGGATTGCGAATAGAAAACTATGGATGTTGTCGTCATCGCTCGGATCCTTCACAAATATAACTGCTCGGCGGTTAATAATTTCTTTCGTCAGCTCCGGCCCTAGCGGGCTTCTTTCAACTGGTGGTGACTCAGGTACTTGGCGCGTTAAATGTACGATGTTGCTGTATCGTTATCGTTAGTATCGGTTTCGGTGGCGCCGTTTCCATGATTGTAAGTAAATATGTTCTGAGCGGAATACAACTGCGGTAGTGTACTTGCTATTGACGATATAGGCTCGGAAACGATTAACAGCGCCGTGTTCATACCCGATTGTTTAAAAAAGTTTTTAATTACTTCCTCGGCGTTTAGCGACTTCGGAGAGAAATTGTTTGAAGACGAGTTAACCGTTTTCAACGTTAGGTACTAGCAAATACTCTGACAACTTTACGAAACGTTATAATAACTGCGACTATGACCGCTGGGGCATGGGCTCGGTGTTTTATACCCGATATTAAGAGCTGCCTGCGCGATATAGTGTCGTTTTCCCACTTCCTGATTAGTTATTTCGGTGTAGAAATGTGTTGGTGTGCGGAGAAAATGTAAATTTGTTGCTTCAAAACGCGCGTCAATTTTTTTTGGTCCGGCTCTCACCCTTTAACCAGTTTACTTCAGATTCGTTGGAATTGATTGGAAGGTTGTGATGAATAGCATTTTGAAAATTAAATAATATGTGAGTCTGCAGAGATAAAAAAAGAAGCAGAAGTGGTAAAATTATCATAGATCGTATGTTTTTCTTGGTTTTCTCGGAATTGACTCTTTATAGTTTTATAGTAAAACAGTTGTTAATATTTTGGCGGAAAAAGAATTACTAGCAAGCAAACTAAAGATCGTTGGCACGTTCGGCTGTTTCAGAAGGCCGCTTTATTAGTCATTTTCCAGCTCAAAGTCTTCTTCCTCTTTCCTTTCGTTGCCACCGCGACTGTTGGTATGATCTCTATCCTTCTTCATTTTCTAAGCCTGCTTCCTTTTACTTATCCATTAAAACCCATTCCTCTTCTTTTTCCGCGGTTTCTTAAATTCCCCAACATGAGGCGGTCAACTATCTCATTTATAATTAGACTTCGGTTTAATCATAGCTTGCTTCCTGCTTCGCTCTTCCGTTTCTCCATTACTCAGTCTCCTCTTTGCCCGTTTGATCCGTCAGAAGCAAACTTGCGAATCATATTTTACTTGAATATCCTTCCATTTCTTCAGAACGCGCGATACTGTATTCCGGTCTTTTGCGTCTTGGCCTCTTTACGCCTTACAGCGCTCACAGCATCCTATCTTTTCCGTTTCCCTTGGTTATTCCTTTGTTAGCTTCATTCTTATGTTCCATTTCTAATATTTTTCCTTTATAATCATTAATGCTGTCACACCTTTGAATTGGGTAACGTCCTTAGTCGACATGCTCAAAAAAAAAAAAAAAAAAGCATGTGTACTGCAAATGGAGTAATTTTTCGAACAGATTATTCTTATCGATGGCCGTAGTACGAGGAAGATAATGAATGAAGCTGTTTTCTATGAATTGTTGGAAGTGCAGCGCTTCAATTTGTTCATTTTACCAAATCCTGAACGGTTACATAAAAGATGAAGTTTATTTCCTCCGCATCTGACTTTTTAGCCGCTAATGAGGCTCTTAGTTCGTCTCTTACTGCACTGGATCACTCCTTATCCTCAATTAACCTTTCTATCTCTCCTTCTAAGTCTTCGTCTATTGTCTTTTCACTTCGCCCTTACAATCCTGCCTTACTTAATCTATCTGTAAACAATTTACCTCTTCCTCACGTTAACTGTTTCTGCTATCTCGGAGTTTTTCTCAATAGTCGGCTGACATTCTCTGAACATATTGATTATCTTTCCTCTTCTACTATTAAAAGGCTAAACCTGCTGAAAGCGCTGTCCTCAACAAAATGGGGTGGTGATCCGTACATTCTGATCGCCTTGTATAAAGCCATTGTCCGTTCCAAATTTGATTATTGCTCTTTTATCTATGGTTGTGCCTCTATATCTCGCCTTTCTAAATTGGACATTATCCAAAATTCGTGTCTTCGTTTGTCTTGGTTCTCTCAAGTCTACTCCAATTCCAGCAATTCTCGCAGAGTCTCACACACCACCCCTGTCACTTCGCAGATCCTACTTAGGCTATCGTTTCCTCTCCAAACGTCTTCCTCTCACGTCCTGTACTCTTATTCATTCCTACCTTTCAATTTATAAGAATTGGCATTTTACGCCTAGGAAAATCCCTGTTTTAGCCCTCATTTCCCTTCGCCTTAGTTCCTTTTGGCCTTACACAAACTCAGGTAATAGTCTTCCTGCCTTTTCTTTTAGCTTTGTCGATCTCTGCCATTCTCCCAATGTTTCTTTTGTACCTTCACTTTCTAAATCCTTCCCTCAGGCAATAATTCAACAGGAATTCTACAGCATTATCAATTCCCAATTTCCATCGCATGTACCCATCTTCACAGATGGCTCCAGGGGACCTCATGGTGTTGGAACTTCTTTTATTCTTCCGGACTTCAATTTCTCTGAATCATTTCGTCTTCCTTTTTTCTGTTTCATCTTTATAAACGAATTAATGACCATCCTGCGCTCCATTATCTTAATTTCTTCCAGTCGTCAGTTTTCTAATTATTTGATTATCTCAGACTCCATGAGTGTTCTTCAAGCGATCAGCTCCCCTTTTCCTGATAACTCTTCTGATTTCATCATTCTTCGCATACGCTGTCTTATCCATCTTCTTTCTTCTCACTACTCCGTCTGTGTTGATTTTCTGTGGATTCCCAGCCATATGGACATTAAAGGTAATGAAATGAATGATTTTTTGGCTTGGATTGCTGTTTCCTCTCGTTCCTTCTTTAAAAAAGTTCCATCCTCCAACTTGAATTCCCTATGTACTAAATTTCATCTCAAATTTTGGTCAGATATTTACCCTTCTTCCTTTCGTAACGATCAATCCTTTTATCTGTCTATACAACCTAATCTTCGTTTCTAATATCTGGTGTTTTTTGAGTTTCCTTCGCTTCCCCGTTCTCTTGTCATTTCTATGATTCGCTTGCGTTTTGGCCATTCTGCTCTTCCTTCCTCTCGTTTTCGCTTTTCCCTTGTTTCTTCTCCAGATTGTCCTCTTCACCCTAATGAGGCGGCGAATTGCGACGCCAATCACATCTTTTTTGAATGTCCAATTCTTTCTGTTGAATGCGGTATCTTATATTCTTGTTTGTTGAAACGCAAGCTCCCCGCTCCTTATTGTGCATCTTATATTCTGTCCTTCTCTTCACCATCCATTATCTCATCCGTTAGTTCCTTTATATTGTCCATATCTGACCGAATCAAAATTTAACTGACGGCTCTTTTCTTTTTTGTTGTTTCTGGGTGTAGGTCCTTGGCTGACGTGCCGAAAGGGGGATCTTAAAAAAAATAAATAAAATAAAATAAAATATACAATGAACGTGTGTAAAACATGTCATTATTATTAATTTTTACTTTTCTGTTCAGAAAAAAAAAAAGAATGCCAGCAAAGAATGTTGACACATGCAATAGTTTCTGTCACTCGTCTTTAGACCTAATACGAGTATAGTATCACAAAAATAAAAAAAAAAAACATAGTTCCGTTGTTCAAAATAATCCATTCATAAGGGGTATCCTGTTTATAGGTAGTTCGTTGAAAATACCTTTTCTTTTTAAATTTTTTGCGGAAACATTACTTTTTTTTTTTTTTTTAAATGGGTTTGTCAACATGGACATTGGCCCAAGAACAGCGGAACAGAGAGAAAAGAGAGACTCAGATCCTTACACGATCAGAGATAGCCGACAGGAAGGAATCAAGAGCTAGAATAACCGAAGGAGAAGGAAGAGAAAGAATGAATGAAGCACAATATGGAGCGGGATTACCGGTTTGTTAGAAGAAGGAATAAAAAGAAGCTTGTTCAGTTGAAAGCGACGAACAACTGAACATTATATGATCAGGATCAGAAATACATTGATCGCCGGGAGAGTGCAATGGACAGTAAGGAGAAGGCACGAGAGAATAACGGAACAATGAGGAAGAGAGCAAATTATTCCCAAAACGCAAGCGGCAAATCGCAGAGAGATTAGAACCGCGCATAGAAGGAAAGTTAATAAACCATGGAAAACGTGGAAGGGAAGGTTGAATAGATAAAAAAAGGGGAGTTCGGGTTGAAGAATGAAGAGACGTAGGAGTCAGACCACAGTTTGGAATGAGCAGCTGTAGACAGAAGGGTAATATTAGAAGCTGAGAAGGCAGGAAGAAACCTACCAGAACAGGTAATCGAGCGAATGAGTCAACCAACTCATTTCCCTCGATTCCGGAATGACCAGGAATCCAAAGAAAATCCGTTTGGATAAAGTGGGAAAGGAAAAGATCGTGAATTAAGGAACGAATAAGGAGAATGATGCAGTCGGTTGAGTGAGAAGGGAGAGGAGATGTGATAGTCTGCGGCACGCTCTGAGCATCCGACAGGATAAGGAGATTACGAGAAGCCAGTGAAGTTTTGATAAAAAGAAGGGCACGCAGAATAGCAGAAGACTCAGCGTAAAAGATTGAACAAAAGGAGGGAAGTTTAAAGGACTCGAAATAATTGAAAGAAGGACAGAAGAAGGCTGCACCAACACCATTGGGCCCCTTGGAGCCATCGGTGAAGATCAAAAAATGGTTGGGGAAAAAAGAGCGAAGATTCTGTTGGAATTCTGATCTAACAACATGATGAAGAAGAGGTTTGGGAGGAACAGGTGAATAAAAGCAGTTAATAGGATGAAGCAGAGAGGAAAAATTGAAGGAGAAATAAGGGAGTTTATCGTAAGAGTAGAGATATACGGAGAAAACAGTATAAGACGGCCAGCGATAAGAGATAGAATAGGAGTCTTGTTAGCAGAAAAGCGCCAGGAACGCAATATGAAGGAATAAGAAGGAATGAGAGAGCAAGAGGAAATAGGCAACCGTTTGATGGGGAAACGATAACCCAAGAAGGAGCGTCGAAGGAAAAGGGGGGGAATGTGACACTCTGCGTG
This sequence comes from Icerya purchasi, assembly GCA_039619475.1. Classification (NCBI taxonomy): domain Eukaryota; kingdom Metazoa; phylum Arthropoda; class Insecta; order Hemiptera; family Monophlebidae; genus Icerya; species Icerya purchasi. Next base: position 94,819,891 of record CM077115.1, read on the forward strand.
CAGAGCTGGGATAGGAGTAGACTTTCGGGCTCCAAGGCAGAGGCGGAGATTTGTATTTTGGACCCGGTCGAACTTAGACAGAAGGGATCTAGAAGAATTATCATAAAAATATGGGAACAGTAATCAAGAGCAGAGCGGACAAAAGATTTGTAAAACATAAGTAGGATCACAGGATCACCTCCCCGGACAGTGTGCGAAAGGGATTTAATGAGGTTGAGCCTTTTAAAGGAGGGTACGAATAAACGGTTGATATGGACATGGAAGGAAAGTCGGCTATCCAGAAAAACACCTAAATAACGGAAGGAAGAAGTAAGAGGAATTGAGCCATTATTTAGGACGAGGACGACTGAGGAAGGAATAAACGGGCGCAGTGTAAAGACGACAGTAGAAGACTTAAAAGAAGAGATGAAAAGATGGATGTTGGATAAGGCATTTTCCAATGCAATTAAGGAGATTTGAAGATGGGAGTTGGCCTGCGAGATGTAGCGATGAGAGGAATAAATGAGGATATCGTCAGCAAAGAAAAGAGAACAGGAATTCAAAGATAAGGACGCGATTTTGATAAAATAAATATTAAATAAAATGGGGCTAAGGCAGGAACCCTGCGGTAGTCCACGATAGACTAGTCTAGTGGCATCCTGAATATGAACGGAAGGAACGACCGTTCGGCAGAGGAAAAGATTAATAATCAGGGTAGAAAAATGAGCCGGAATGTTTAAGGAAAGCATCAAATCGAAAAGAGTCGGAAGATGGACATAGTCGAAGGCTGCCGAAATATCAAGAAAGGAAGCAATAAGAAATTTTTTGCGTCAATGAATGACTTGTAAACATCTGCTAGGAATGCGCTAATACAATCAGGAGGGCCGCGACCAGAGCGGAAACCAAACATATTGCTAGGCAATAAGTTGTGGTGTTCTAGCCACCAAACAAGGCGTCTGTTGATTACGTTTTCGAAAAGCTTCCTGACACAAGAAGCAAGAGAAATTGGACGAAGTGAGGAAGAGTTCGATTTAGGGATAGGGATAATGATGAAGGTATTCCAAGATAAAGGAGTACAACCAGAGTGGAGAAAAGAGTTAAACAAGTTTAAGAGAAACCGAAGAGAAGAGTCCGAAAGATTTTTGAGAACAGAAAAGGAAATACCGTCTACTCCGGGAGCAGAATCTGAAGAATTCCGTAAGGACGATTACTTATTATAATGGCACATGAAACCTAAATTGTAAGAAAAAAGATGGAAGATGTTCTGTAGAAGTTTTTACTCTTTGCTTTTGATCGAAGTAAAGAAACATCATTTAATTGTCTAAATAAAAAATCGGTTTCATAAGTTAATAAATTCTCACATCATGATTAAATTTCATACAAATATTATTTATTTTAAAATTTAGAAATTTTATACATGTATAAAAAAAAAATAAAAAAAAACTTTTTAAAAATAACCTTTTATTTATGAACTAAAAAGTTCAAAAGAACTTTATTAGTGTGCTACTACCAGATACGCATCTTAACATTAAAATCTGAAACTACAAAATATTCTGAAAAATAAAAGTGCGGGGGGCCGTAGATTAATAATATAATATTATTTAATATTAATATTTAATTGTTAATCTGTGGCCTCCGCTTTTATTTTTCAGAATATTTTGTAGTTTCATTTTTTTAACCCTGTTTAAAATTTTTAGCTATAAAGCTGAGCCATAAACGGGGGCTACGTGTCGTTTTTTGTGCTTTTTTAAACTTTTAGTAAACTTCCAATGTTTCGTCAAGAAAATGAAATACGAGTTTACTGCCGATAAATAGCACTCTTTCCAACAGTATATATCATATGCCCGGGGAAAAAAAATATTTTTTTCCAAAAGTTGGAGCTTTCGAAGCTCCGAGAGGCTAATTTTAAAGTTGGAAACCGAGATGTTCCAAACCAAAAAAATATACGTGTAAGTGCATATTTTCAACCTTGTTCAAAATTTTTAGCTACAAGACTCGCGCCGTAAAGAGGGAGCTACATATTAGATCTTGCGCTTTTTTGAACTTTTCATAAACTTCGAAAATTTCATTAAAGAAATAAAATATGGTTTTGTTCTTGACAGCGATCTTTCCAACAATTCCTCACAGACAGATAGAATGACAGACAGACAAAGCGAGTTAAATAAAAGGCTATAATAAAATAGATCAGTTTGCCACAATTTTTATCAGAATTTTACCTGTCGGTTGACAAATTACATGAGAAACGTATTTTAATAGAAAATCGATGGATTTTGGAATCAAACGAAATAGTTTATACATTATAAATATAATTTTAGCCACTTTATTTTATTTCACACGTAGTCGGTCAGGCCCAAGTAATGCTCGGGGATTTGTATATTTTTTTTTTTTGACCTCGGTCCAGCTAAAGAGAAAATTGTAACTAATTTACGATTCTTCCTGGTGTGACGAGAAATTCTCCGTGTTAATCGGTAAAAATACAAAAGTTAAAACGAAAAAAAGATAACTTTTTAAATAAAATACAAAAATTAATTTACATGCTTTAATTCTAAATACGGTATTGTTTTTTTCAATTTCAGACGATATATTGAATAATAATGTAATGTTCTTTAACTGGGTTTATGTCCGTGCCGGGAATGTAATTTTAAAAATAGTTCATCATCAATTTTATTTTTTAGTACAATTCGTTCCTGAAAAAAGACAGTTTTATCAAAAACAAATATTTTAAAAATTAACGGAGAACTAACTTTTTGAAAATTTGTGCCGATACTTTTCGTTCACTATTTTTTAAGAGAAGTAATTAATTGAAGTTCCTAAAAATAGTCCATTTAAAGTAATATTTAATAAAAGCTAATATAAAAATGCCTAAAAGGATTTCTTGAAAAATAATGAAAATCCTGATCTCACATGTTAAAACTTTTTTTGTTTTGGTGGGGAGGAGTGTCAGCAGTAGACATTTATCCAAAGCCAATAATTAGAAACGATTGAAGTTATATAGAGGAAAAGTTGTGAAATAGTAAAAGTGGAAGAAGCTAACGAAGGAAAAATTGAAGAAGAGAAATGAGAAAGAATAGGAACGGGAGACAAAGACTCAGAAGGTCAGAATGAAGAATCACTGTTAAAACTTATTCGAATTGAAAGTTATATTTGACTTCACATACGATATCGCTCATTAAATACAATAACATCATAACCCAAAAAACGCTATTTCGCAGAAAACGCAAATTAACATTTAAATTTACTATAATTTGAACGGTGTACCATTTCTAAAAGCAATACTTATTTTGTCGAGTTTCTTATTTACAAATATGGCGTTCTAACCTTTAATTGTACTTATAAAATAGATTCCAACTATACACATAACTCAAATTCGCTATTTTTTGAGTTATGACGTTATTGTATTTAATGAGTGATATGTCGAAAACAAGTATAAAAATGAGAGAATAACTTCTTAAGACTAACAAACAAATTTTTTCAATAAAATTCAGATGATAGATCGATTTTGCTTTTTCAAAATTAGTAGTTATTCATGATTATTAAAATTATTTTATTTTTCTTTTTTTGTGCATGTAAAAATTTATTATAAAGCACATGGTTTTTCCTTAAAACAAAAAAAATATGTCATAAGAGGAAATTATTGCTGTGATTGACTACTTTTTTCCGAATTTTTTTATTGAAATAACCCGCTAAATGAATATATATATAATCAGCATTTCAAGTCTATGTAAGGGGAAATAATTTTTTAAGTGATACACTGATTTATTTTCTAAGCAAATTAGTTCCTAATTTCACGCGGGTGTTTTTTTGATCTATGATTATTTTACATCTTAAAGTTGATATTAACTGAAGAAGAAAAAATTAAAAACTCACTAACACTAAATTAGGTTTACTTGGAAAAAATGAGGCCAAATCGTGTTGTGGCCGAAACGTAACGAGGCCGAATCGTGTCGCGGTCGAAACGTATCGGGACCGAATCGTTGAGGCCGAAACGATACAACCCCTCTGTAAAAATCAAATAACAACAAATTTATACAACAATTACTTTCAGAAAATAAGATTTAATTTTCTTCGACTTATATTCATTACTAGACCATAGAACATACACAATTTCTGTATTAATATTCGTGGACAACCCAGCAATTTATTGCTTCATATAAAATATTTAGATTTAATAATGAACCATCGACTCATTTGGATATAACATATAAAATAGACCTTCAAGCCAAAATCATTAAATTATTGAATCTCACTAAATCATTATATAATGCGACTTGAAAAGCTGACTCGGTAATAACAAAAACATTATATAAAGTATTAATTAGATTAAAGATAGATTATGGGTGTATGTTTTATGCTTTTGCCGCTATTACAAGCCTTAAAGTGTCTTGAAACTGGTGACTGGGGATACTCATCGATAGAACAAAGTAGGCAGGTATTTGGCTTTAGAGCTTGTTTGACGATGTAGTCGTGAAAAAAAGACGTATGGCCCGTTCTCGGGCGATTGACTGTCGAAAACACTCTGCGTTCCGTTCCGACTGGAGGAGGCCGGCATGGTTCCGTCGTAGGTTTCAATTCCCTGAGAAAAGGTCGATTGAGACATCCAGTTATGATTCCACTGTGCGAGGACTGCATCGGACAGGAAAGTTCTCAAAGATAATGGACCGAAAGTAAATAGTGGCATTGGAGACATCATGGATGACCGAGCGACCAGGTCTACCCGCTCATTCCCCGGAATTCCGGCTTGACTGGGGACCCATAAAAAAACAACTCGGCATCCTCTTCGGCTCAACTGGTATAAGGTAGCCCCAGAACTTCTAGGATCCAAGGAGTATGAACTAGCTTTCTTATTACTTTATCGATTACTTTTTTTGAACAATGTTTCTTTTGATAGAGAGCCTATGTACGAGAAGAAATCTTTTGTTATCTTTTTTTTTTTTTAGATTTTCAGGAGTTTGTTTTGATATTTTCAACATGACCCTCTTTACTGTATTTATTAAGGAAGCTAAAACAGCTAAAACAGCTAAAACGTATTTCTTAGAAATATTTATTAAATATAGTAAGAAATCGTGCTAACATATTTTGGAGAGATAATTTAATCTTATTTTCAAGTGACGTCATCTGCAAATTTCTTCTATTTCTTTTCTTCTCGTCTGGAACTAACGACTAGTGCAGTAATTTATTAAAATGTCTCGAGAGTGTTGACTTCTGAGTTACAGGATTTTTCATTGGTAAAGTGTCGCACTTTATTACCGTCAAAAATTTACATAATTTTTAACTTTTATCGCATTCCTTTTTTCCTTTTTTTTTTTCTTTTTGCCATCTTTGCGTCTGCATTTTAGATATAAAAAACGTCGGAAATAATAAAAATGCAAATATTATATGCAAACACCAATTATGACTGAACTCTCTACGAACATAATATACACATTACCGCGTAACCGGATCTGTTAGTGGAGAATTACCTGAAGTTACTTGTCTAAGCAATCTGCAAAGTTGAAAATATTGCCATTTCTAAGATTGTCATCCAAAATCCATCCTGCGGAGTAAAGAGATTCAAGAAACCATCCGTGAAAGAATATAAGCATTAGAAGATAGAGGACGTCAAAATCCGAACAAAATTTAACGGATGATTGATTTAATGCTCCTAATCTTATTCGTACCAAGAAGCACAGGAAGTGTGTTGGACTTTTTTCCCTTTCAACCATTAACAACCGCAGTACAGGACAATCAAATGCTTAAGCGAAATCAATAATTCCGATCCGTCTTTACACTTAAGGATTAATAACGTCATAACTGACCTGAAATCAGCAGCAAAAACTGTGGCAGATCATTTTGATGAAAAAAAAGGAAGGCATCCGTAAGTAATCACCCATGTTTCCTTCTACACCTAAACAAGCTAGAAAAATGTCATCGATACAACTAATATAAATATGATCTACCACACTGTTTTCATCTGAACTAAACTTTGTTCTTGGCAATGACATGAAAAGTGATGCACGTGCCGGCCACTCTATCGGCCCTTTCATGCTGAAATATCTTCCTACAGACGCTAAGTTCCTATCGGGCTCTATAATCAATCATAAAACTCGACTGTTATACCGTAGTCGTTCGTCGCATAATTAGTAACGATAAGTGAATTATTTAATGTCCGAAGATGCGCCATATAGATAATGTATAGAATACACGCGCCCTTGTAATACGCTCAGGATATATGTCTGATAATTCGTCATCTTGCTTAACTTTAAAATATCTTTATTGACACACGGTGCACAATAATCGTAAGGTAAATATGTTTTAGTTTTAAGTAATGATTCATTATACTAAGCTTTGTTAAAAGCCAAGCTCACGTTCAAGAACGTCACGAGTGACAAACGTTTTCTTGCAGACCGCTTTCTATTCTTCGAACAACTCGACGCACTTGTTGCGTAGTCGAGTGTCGTCCCATTTTAAGCTAAGACTGATGAAACGGAATTAAGTGAAAATATTCTTTTTAGTAACGAAGGTTCGAATAATTTTTATATAACTGGTAGTAATGAGATTACTATATTGACTTTACCGATCGTTTACTAAGTTGTATAAATAATATTACTTATGAAAATTTTAACTAAATCAGTTAGTACAATATAAATATTAATACGAATCTCTCTCTCTGTCAGAGATCGATTTAATCTTGCATAATCGCTAGCCAGTAAAATTACAATCTTAATGCAATACGAAAATCGAAGTACATTTTATCCTCTCTCGTTCGCTAGCTAACTCTTATCGACGTTGTTTGATCGTAAATCGCAATGAGTCAAACTTTCCGCTACCTGTGCCTTTGTACTCGTACCTATAGCGTGTACTGTGTGCATACCTTTCTATACGCATAGCCCGTTTCCCCAAGAGCAATGTACTCGGATCTACAGAGCAATATCTTTTCAAGACTACACATGCACTCGCGAAATTATATTTTTATTACAATTAAAAACAGTACGATATATAATTCTTTCATCGCTTATTCGATAGAGTAGATAGCGCCACAAATCCAGATTCGTATCAATATATATATATATATATATATATATATATGTCTATATTAATAATCGTTCTCGCGACAATTTTTTTAAAGTTCTAGTCGTCTTCAGATCATGACCCATTTTTTTGGGTTCACGTTTTTGATAGCTGATTTAATTTCTTTAAGAAATTATAAGAGAGAAATCCAGTTTGTTTGGCGGTGTACGTTTTTGTATAACCAAATAAGATCTGGTAAATTTTCGTTTCTGCGGTACTAAAGTTCTGCGCGACATATTTTGCCAAATTCAACCACTTTTTCTTCATTATTATAACCAACTTTCATCAGACTTTTTGAGCGCTTGAATCGGTTGTTTTTGTCTTTTTAGCTCACGCCTCGTCACCACTTTGATAAGAAATAACTACATAAATTTCTTAAAATTATCATTTTTGAATTTCTTCATCAAATTCCTTTATTTTTTTAGTCTGTTCATTTAGATGCATTTTATCTATTAGTGATGCCAATTGTCCTGCCGAATCTAACGTAGGGCCTCTTTTATATTGCACACGCTATTTCTCGGCCGCTTAGTGTACTATCGGGCAGAGTTTTCTTTTACTTCGATTGTGTCGAATAAAGCGATCTTGTGAATTAAATGAATAAAAACTTTCAGTACAATTAATTACTGAGCAATGATCCGAACGGAGATTACGATTAGTTTCAACTGTGATATGTCCCTTAAACAATAAACAAATCCAATACGTGCCCAGCAACTTTCCGCAGGCCGATAAGTAGGTGAACCAGGCCCGTGCCCAAAATTTTGAAGGGCGGGGGGGATTTTCTTCACATATTTATTTTATAAATAACAATACATTTTTCACTAATATTCGTACTATTAATAATTTCAATCATTTTTATTTATAGATTAATAATTCACATAAATGAATTACCCCGTACGTGAACATTAATAAAAATTACATATGTTACTAATTATACTCGTAATAAAAAGTTTTTCCTTAAGATATTAATGAAGTACCTACAAATAATATGGAGAATATATTTCCTTTTTTTTTCTTTTAAAAGTAAGAAACCCCTAAAAAATCATCGATATTTATTTTAAATTTTTGATTTTTTTCAGATTTTTGTGTATTTATAATAATTATTTCATTTCTCATGGGGGGGGGTTAAACCCCGAAATCGCCCCCCCGTGGACACGGCCTTGTGGTGAACCATTAGTTAGTACATTATACACTTAAATCTAGAACTTCCGTCAACTCCTTTCCTCTCAAAGTAATCACAACCTTGAGGCAATACTATTATATAATGAGGATTTGTTTTTCTGGACACGGAATGGAAAAACAGAAAGAATACACAAGCAGAGCGAAACCGACTTCTCATCGCAGTAAACACAAGTTCACCGACTGTGACTACGCTGAGTAAAAAAAACGAGAAAACACAAGAAAAAATCACTCGAAAAAGTCCAGAAAAAAGACACAACATTCATGCACGAAAATATAACACATTCGAGGCATTAAATTGTAACTACTGGAGACAACACGGTAAAGAGACAACCGCGAACTCGATATCGATAATACTAACACATCTCTCTCTTGTCGAAGGAAATAATTCATTCGATTTACTACTCGAACGATACGAGATTTTAAATATTTCTCTCATCTTAGCACTGCTCGGTCAGATAAATAAACAACAGCAAAGGTACCGATGACGTATCATTATTACCTAGCGTTTTGGAAAAATACATTGAACTGTTGTCAGATTAGGCAAATGGCCAAAGAGTGAGAGCTGGACCAAAAAAAGGGAGATTTTTTTTTACTATACCAACTGAACTTGAACCCTATTGCTTGGAAATACTGCTACTGAAACGTTTTGATTTTATAATGACCGATGTTATCTTTACTCAGTATTGCGGAATTCCATGTGCGATACTATCTGGATTTTGTAATATGAAAATAGTTATTACTTGTTAGATGAGATTCAGTATACTCACATTTGCCGAATTTAGATAAAATTCCATTTTATATTTATAATTTAGAATGTCATTTTCATTCAATGTTAACAATGATAATTTCAAACGTGTCAATAAGGTGTCATCAAAATTATTATCGATTCTAATCGCCGGAAGACATGAAAAACAATTGATTAGTATACGGGAATTTTTGAGAAAACATTTATATATTTTTTAATGTGCGAATGTCATTCTATTCGGTGATTAATATTAGTTTTCAGTTGATCTTTGATGGAAGAAAATTTGTAACCAGCACCCAATTTTAAGGTGGTAATATTAAAAATAATATTCCATTTTAAGCGCAGCTTGTCGCGCCGTGAATGCAGAAGCACATTTTTCTATTTGATAATTGTTTCCTGCCATATACTTCGCGATCTTTACTGATGGCTCTAAAAAACATTAGTATACGGGGGGGGGGTTATCATTTGATATAGAATTATGACAATTTAATGGATTATTTTTTTCAATCGCATTGATTACTTTTTTATGAATTTATAAAATTGTTTTAAGGTATTTCTATTAAAAATCTATAGTAATAGAAATAATCATAAAATTTTTATTGATTTTGCGAATGTGATCGAAACATGTCCAATGAATGATAGACACGAGTTCTAGCTGATTTTGAAAGCACAACGAATTGCAGTGATGAGTGATGACGTTAAATGCTGTAACCCCACCTAAGGAGTTTCTAGATAGGTTCGTACGACCGCGCTGATTACTGGCATTCGTCAATCGTATCGAGCAACGGTTACATCGATTTTTTCTGTCCAAGCACTCTAAAAGTCACTCTGGTGCTGGATGGTTGCGAAAACTGTAGATGGTGTGCTGTAACTCAAAAATATAGGTTTTTCCACCATCAATTAGATAATCGCTACCAAGCTGAAATTGGTCTATACATTGAAACAGTTTGTTTTTTAATAAATCAATTCGGAAAACGACTTCAGATGAAGAGATATTGAAAATTACATTCTTTCAAAAGTTTGCAAAGAAAACAGCTTAGTTACAAAAGTAAAATCCGGAAGATGGAGCCGAAGCAATAGTTTGTTTGAAAAATTGAAGTTTTCTGATATGCTCGATTTTCTTTAAATTACGGAAGTGGAGTTACTGGAACTTATCAGTTGCAACAAACAATATCTTAGCTGAAATGAATCAGAAAGGTGAAATAGATTTAACCAAGACTCATTAATGATCAGTACCGATAATGCGGTTTTTATTGGTTTCGTAATACCTTACGGTGAAGCACACGTCCGCAAACAAGTTTTAGCGTCTTGATATTACAGAATAAGTCAGAAACAGCATTTAGTTTATATTAGTTACTAACGGACCCGACAAACGTTGCCTGAACGTTGGCTTGTCTGCTATTAGCGGATTGAGGAAACGTTTTTTCGATATTCTAATTTTCTACTGCTGTCCAAAGCAAAATCCAAAAACCAAGTGCAATTTCTCGTTACCATGTGCCGTTCAATTCTCATGAAACTTAAAATTTTTTTCACAAATTTAATAAAATCGTAAAATGAGGGCCTACACAGCTGGAATTTGAATGAGTGCCATATAATAACAGTTACATGATAGTAACAACAGATGGCGGCCAGTAATTTTTCTTTTTTGCTAATTGGAGTAGTACGTTACAACCCTAAATTGAATATGATAAACTGAGCATCGTTAATTAGAGATGATGTGAAAGCACAAAAATAATATCGCTTAGTTAATGCTGTAATGTTTATTGTTGGTAAAACTCTACGATCTCAGAAGAAAGGAAACTCGAGGAAACTTGTTATGATAAAATACAAATACAATTTTGTATTATTTCGTTACAAAATCGAATTTCATTCCATCCTAAGAGAAATTGTTTAGTTTTTCTTTGTTCCCACTTGCGTTTCGCGGCCCGTTCCTTCAGACTTTAAATTATTTCACTTAATAAATTTTCATAGAGACTGCAGCGTTCACATATATTTATTTGAAAAAAAAAAAAAAAGTACACGAACACATCAATCAAAAAAGTGAAATTTAGATTAAAATACCTGAAAACCTGAAACCGCTGCAAGAGTAATATACATATATGATAAGAATTTGTTAAATTTAATTATTTTTAAAGATATTAGCAATATTTATTTTTTTAAATGCAGTGATGAAATTTTTTTTTTTTTTTTTTATCAGAATCTAAGCAATGATATATTAAGTCACCGTTGACCATTGCTCTAAACATTTCAGAATTTGTATGCTTAAATTATCAAAATTTAGACCCTTAATAATTTTAAAACTTTGGGGGTCTCGTATTTTTCCTATATTCTAGCGATTGAAATGCACCATTTAAAACAAATAGTAACCCCCCAGCTAACATGGAAAAAGCTGTGGACCTTTTTTTAGTTTCCAGTCTTTGCGCTTTAAGGGTGTCTTTTATCAAATTTCAATCCCTAAATATCAAAATTTTTCGAATTTTATATTTTCTCCGTATTCTAGAGGCCTTAGTGCGACGGTTAAAAATTACATCAATAACATAATTCATACAAAACTGGCTGTGGAATTTTTTAAACATTTTTTAAAATTTGGACCATTTGATTTTATAATTTTGAGGGTCTTATAATTTTCTTATGATCTTATACATCCGACTGAAAAACAAATTAACTCTCTAGTTACTATAGAACGAGCTGTAAGATTTTTTTTCTTGAAGCTTTATAAGTTTTTTGAGTTTCTACTGATAAACCTAAAACAATACTTTATTGTTTTCTATATTCACTTATACTTTCCGCTGTTAATTGAGGTCTGAAACGCAACATTTAGCAGTCGATGTGATAGGTATCTTTTTATAAAATTTTTAAATTTCTGTTTTTTCCTAAGATAAATAATAAATCGCAATTACGACTTAAATATAAAATTGTCACTCATCGCACAAATGTGAATATTTTCATACAACATTACCGAAAGTGTCGAAAATACCGAACACACATTAAAAACGAATACACACGGATAACATACGAGTAACGAACGGGCGGATGAAGCACATTTACCGAATTGAAAATGGGAAGAGATCTGAATAACTCGGAATACGAAAAACAAACACAAAATGGTTGATGCACTTATTATAATGTTTGCGGTCGATCTTTCGATTTCCTATCGGTCACTGATTTTTCGGATCAAGGACCTTTCAGTTGTTATAAATGTCTCATTGTTGAAACAATCCCTTTGTGCTCCTCAAATTTCTTTCTTGACCTGATTGCAGAGTCGTGTGAATGTTTCACTTTTCTTATGGGTCTCGCGGGGTGAATTCCCATTTCGCCTAAATTTAGGGTCGGGTTACTCAGGTAATAAAAAAAAGGTCAGACAAACATACGAATGATTTCGTGTTGGCAACAGCGCGTCATCATTATCGAATTTTAAGCAGACTAAACGCATCACTTTTTTTTTCTATTTGATTCCACTGTTAAGGTCTTTTTTCTTTCCGAAATACAACAAAAAGGTTTATATGAAAATCAGAAGTGAAAAAATACCGCTAAAAATGTTTGATGTAAATATACGCGAAACGACCACTCCGATTAATATTTTCGAGTTATTTTATTGGATGTCCAGTGCTGTATAAATCCCACCCGCCTTATCAGTCAGTATATAAAAGCCTTATTGATATTTAGTGTGACATGAACATTAAGGTTCGGAGTTGCAGAAAAAATAATAAAAAAGCTAAATTATAATTAGGTGTAGTTTCGAAGTGGTCGTGTTTATGTAAGAAAAAAGGAATAAAAATCGAATAGAATTAACAATAATAACATGATATCGAATGATTATTACAGCGGTAATTTTATTATCGATTATTAAAATTACAATTATAAGTACATACAAAAAGTAAATGTTAAAATTAGGAAAACATAAATAAAGCTCCATTTAGTTCACCCTGCCTTTTTGCCTTTTCTAGGCTTTTTATCAAAATAACTTCTTCCGGCTCAACGTAGCTCGGTACGCATTTCAAACGCCTATACTGTCAGCAAGTGCTCTATTTCCGCTTCTCGGCCACGCGCAAACGAAACTAGTTCGCTACCGCTGCGTAGCGGTCAGATCCTTCGATTTTTTAACCGAGAATGCGTCTTTGACAAACAATGCCGCGTTTGTCCGTTGCCGGGACCTTCCGAGAAATTGAATGATTATTACCAAAATTTTAATATTTTCAAAGGTCGTAAGAAATGCCAAATCCATCTCAATATGCGGAAAATCACCGCATACTGACTGTTTTACGCTATGAGGTCACAATTTGTTCTGGGTTGAGTGTTATGTGTATCAACGTTCTGAAGGAAACTATTCTTCTATCTTGAATATTTAAATTTTCGCTTGTGAATAAACCAAAAATTTAGAGTCAGGTTAATATAGCAATGGATATATCATTTATAAAAACAAATCGAGCAGGTAAATAATATATATATATATATATATCTAATATTTGTATATTGAAATATTTATTGCAAATTACATTTTAAATGAAATGGTATTGAATTAGATTTTGACAATTGAGAATAAAAAAAATTATCATCCATTAAAAAATTATTTTCGCTTAATTGCTATAAATTTTTATTTTGTACGTCAAAAGTGTATGATAAAATATTTGGTTAATTGAATAGCGTCTTTTTATATTCTCTTTCTTTTTCCTTTTTGTAATGTTAAATCGTAATCTTTTGGCAATTTATTGAATGAAGCATTTTAAATAGTAAGATAGAAGGTTTTTTTCCTTTGCCTTTTTTTGGATTTGCCGAAAAATCTGGCAGACTTAACAGATTATAAAAGAAAGAAGAAAAATATTATAATCTAATTCGATTGGACACTGGGGAAATAGAAGAAACAAGAGTAAGGAGGACAGTGCCCCTTTATTCCAATCTTCTGTACTTTGGCTTCCCCACTCCTTGCAGTGCCAAAGCCATTCTTGCTTTCTCCTCTCTCAATATAGTTCCTTTGTTAGCTTTCTTTATCTCCTCAATTTTTTATCTTTTCCTTATATAATGTACAGTTCTCTACGTTGGGTAAGTTCTATTGTTGACGTGCCCAAAAAATTGAAAAAAAAAAATTTTTTTTTTTCCTTGTCAGAGACTAAAAACAACATTTTTTGCGTTTTATTTATTTTTTTCGTTCTAATTATTGAAATTACTTGAAAAACATCGTCAGTATAATAAACGTGACTAATTTGAAGAGGAATTTTTCAAAGTCCAACAGCAACCATTTAGGCTTCTGGAGAAATTATTTATACCTTAAAATTCGATTTTAGAAGCATTTTTAAGAACATACGCCAAGTTTTACCGTTTCATCTTGTAGAATGGGGAAAAAAATCATGACTGTATCTTTTAAAATTTTTTTTATACCGTGCGACACATCTAAAAATGTAATAACCCTTTATTACAACCAATTTTTCGCCATTTTTTAATCAATTGTCCTTATTTTCACTGCTTTCTACAACTAAAAATCTATTGTTAAAGATTATCAAATATAACAAATATACTCGAGGGATAGATATAATAATATTTAAAATATACATTTTTTTGATATGGTGCTTTTAAATCTATGCTCATTTATTAATCCCATAAAAGCCATGAACTGACCCCATATAACAGTGTCTTCACCTTGTTTATTCCTTGCTTACTTCTCTTTTTCTCCTGTACACAGAGTTTAATAGTAAATCTAGTAATTTTTCTCGTCGTAATATCCAAATTTTGAAAAATCTCTTGTAATCGTATACGTTACTGTTGATTATTTATTCAAATCCGAAGCAATATTTAATTTTTAAATTCTTTCGATTTGCAAATTCAATTTTTTTTGAATTAAAGAAAAATGAAATTAGGTTCAGGAACTTTTGTTAAAAAAAAAGAAACAACTGTTTTCCTAATTTTAACATTTACTTTTTGTATGTACTTATAATTGTAATTTTAATAATCAATAATAAAATTACAGTTGTAATAATCATTCGATGTCATGTCATTATTGTTAATTCTATTCGATTTTTATTCCTTTTTTCTTACATAAACGCGACCACTTCGAAACTACACCTAATTATAATTTAGCTTTTTTATTATTTTTTCTGCAACTCCGAACCTTAATGTTCATGTCACACTAAATATCAATAAGGCTTTTATATACTGACTGACAAGGCGGGTGGGATTTATACAGCACTGGACATCCAATAAAATAACTCGAAAATATTAATCGGAGTGGTCGTTTCGCGTATATTTACATCAAACATTTTTAGCGGTATTTTTTCACTTCTGATTTTCATATAAACCTTTTTGTTGTATTTCGGAAAGAAAAAAAACCTTAACAGTGGAATCAAATAGAAAAAAAAAGTGATGCGTTTAGTCTGCTTAAAATTCGATAATGATGACGCGCTGTTGCCAACACGAAATCATTCGTATGTTTGTCTGACCTTTTTTTTATTACCTGAGTAACCCGACCCTAAATTTAGGCGAAATGGGAATTAGGCGAATTGGGAATTAGGCGAAATGGTACCAGACCGTCTCGCGGTACTGGGTCGCTTATTATTTCCTTCTCTTTTTCCCGAATTAGGGTGTACCGTGTTTAAATGCAGACCGGTTTGCACCGTACTCGCTTAACAGTCATTCGTCTACATTGTTTTCCGACATCTTTTTATTATATACAATTATTTAGTTTATCATTGCGACCATTTAACAACAGTAAATGTGATCTGCTACAATTCACAAATGTTAGAACAACCTTTTACTCATACCGCTATACCTGTTTTCTTTTTCGGTGTATGCTGGAGTTTTTTTTTCTGTTTTTTGTTTTTTTTTTGCTGGTACGCTACAACCCTAAATTAAATATGAGATAAACTAATCATCGGTAATTAGAGAGAATTTCTCCCTCGAAAATAATAATTATCGCAACAAACGAATTTTGTTTCTAACCCTTTGTTTTTACTTATTTATTTATTTATTTTTGGGCTCGTCAGCTATCATTTTACACTTTACCGTTAACTGCTGCAGCATTCGGACCATCGAACGAAACATCATTAACTAAACCGAATCACGCGTCATGTTATTCAATTGTAAGTACCCGGCGCACCGAGCAGTTGCTCGGCTCACAAAATCATGCCGCCCTCAGAAATTAAATTATGCGATTCGCCTTTTTTCTCTCTTTTGAATATTTTATGAGAACATAACCAAACGTTTCGAAAATACCGAACACTAATTAATTGACGAATACAAACGGATAATACGCGAGTAACGGACGGGCGGCAAAAATAGATAAACGTGGAGCATGAGTGCAGATTACGAAAGCATAGTAGCTCTGGTGTTATCCGGAGATTACTCTAAATATCATTCGAGTTCCTACCCAATGTTTCTCATAGACTAAAGTTGAAAAACATGAAATTAAATTTTTTCAACACGCAGGTGTTGTCCAGGCATGACAAGTTTCAATCTTACTTATACAGGTTTGGGTTTGCCGATAGCCCCGAGTGCATATTTTGTTCATTACACTTAGTCGATGACCTGAGACACTTTCTGTTTGATTGCCTTGCCCTTTCCGATATTCGTGATTTCTACAACTTAGGATCCTTACGCAGTTCGCTTATTCTCGACAGAAGAAACTATGCAGTCTTCCTCGAATATGCTGAATGGTTGTTCGGATATTCGGCGTGGTCTCTTGGCCTTTCTCGTTATTATTACATTTATTTCTTTTACGACTAACATAAGAAGATTGTAAAAAAAAAAAAAAAAAGGAAAAAAATGGAAATACAGACTAGTAACACGCAATGTGGTTGGTGACGGGACTATGTTTACATCCTGTCATCTTCCAGTAATCTGAGTACACTTGCAAGGAGCTACTACACACATAAATTCTTTATTTTTTTTCATCTACATTTATCGGTTACATGGCACATACACGCATTGTATACTTAAGTACTCTAGTTCCCTGTTCCTTCATAGACAAATTTCAGAATAGATTTGCCCCATCCGCATTATTGGAAATGGGGAATTAAACAAAAAAAATATATATCATAGACAGAACACGTAATAAACGCGTCAGTGATAGCAAAAGTAGGGGAACAACGGAAACTATTCGAAGGCATTAAAAATCGAAAAATGAAATATCCTGGCTCATAAAAAAAGAGAAAACGGTTTGCTTACGATGGCGGTATAAGGAAAGATACATTCCGCCTTCTTCTTCGTGCAACCCGATTTGGATGTAGCTTAAACTTTTCATGGACTCCACCATTTGACGAAATTTGCCACGACTTCTTGGGACCTGGAATAATTCTCCTACTTTTATAACTCCAGTTCATGTCTTAATATTTTGGAGCCAAAAAATCCTTCTTCCTCGTCCCCTTTTACATTCTAACGCTTTCATCATTATTGTTAACAGAAGGTGAAATGTTGGTCCTCTCGTAAAATGTGCAAAGAAATTTTTTTTTCGTTTTCTAATTGTGTCCATTAGTACCGGATCCGTTTTCATCAATTGTAGCGCACCGCCGCATTACTGTAGTTGCGTAAAGATTTCGAATTTGAGTGTGAATAACATTTCCGGTAGTGGCAAATATTAAAAATTCCGTTTCAGGATCTTTTATTTCTCTGTAAAAAACGTTTTGAAAACGCTTCCTTTTTTTCAACCCTCTGCGATGAGTACAGTAATTAGGCTAGGAGTGCCACTTGTTTATTTAGATCATGTCATGAAGCTTTGATGATTTCAGTAACGCAATAAGAGAAGTAACGGAACGCAACGTATTTATTACACTTACGCGAGAAATTAATAAAATGTTATTTAGAGTTTATTATTTATCATGATAATCATTTCATTTAAATTTTAATTGATGAATTTTACGGTTTTGAATGCACTAAAGATATGATAACCACCGATAACACACTGAACTATCGCTTTCAATTTAATTCTTTTTCGCAAAATAATATCAATATTCAATGCGTAATTTGTTGTTGTTATGAAATCATATGACGGCAGAACTGTTAAACTGAACGTCACATCGTGACGCCATTTTTGCCAATTTTTTTTAATGTTCCGACTTCTTCGATAGATTTTTCTAAAATTTTCTTTCATACAAACCTTGTTCTGACAATTATGAACACAACAAAATACAAAAAAACAGCCAAATCGGCTGAGCCGTTCTCAATTTATGATCTTTTATACATGCGCAAATGATTTTTTTTATATATATATACTATTAAAGGAGTCCGTTGAAACTCGACGAACGACAGAATTCACCACCGCGATCTAAATAACGCATACCGGAATAATTTCTTTATTGTTGCGCCATCTGTTGGGAATGTTAGTAATCGGTGGTTTGGCTAGGTGGCCACACTCGATTATTTTTTATTAATTTTATAATTTATTTATTTTAGTTTTTGACTTTTAAGTAGCTTACACTGTTTCCCTTAACACTATAAATAAACTGTCCAAATTTCATAAAAATCGGATGGATAGTTTCAGAGTCCCTAGAGGACATACAGGCATACATTCATTTATATATATATATATATATATATATATATATATATATATATATATATATATATATATATATATATATATAGACTAGGAAAGACTTACAGACTCGAATATGGTCAAAAAACCGAAAATATACGTGTTTTTTTTTATTTTTTAGTATATTCCACCCCTTTTAAAAATCTGAAAAAATTCGTACTTATTTTTAAAAAAAAGTATATAATAAAATTTTTTTTTTTTGCAGATGTGTATGTGTCTTTGTTTTTGAAAAAGCGGGTTTTAAAATTTTTCGAACGCTGTATAAATTTGAATTCGCGCCAAAATTATTTTGAATGGAACCATCATTTTGTAGAGCTTGAAAAAGCTCGCGATTTGAAGAAAAAAATGTTCCCAGTTTGAAAATTGACCGAGATATTACCAAAACACTGGAAATCACAAAATCGGGCCTTATGGAGCCCTGCGAGGAAGGTTTAGGGGTCTGAAAATTTACGAATCGACGTTTCCGTTGATGCCAAATATAATGACATAAGCACTTTCCAAAAACTTAAGAGCCGATTGACTATCTTATCCGACTCTACTAGACCCTTTGTTCGTATGGAATTCCAAAATTATCCGCTGTCAACAGTTTCGCGTGTAGCGTGATTTTTAATTTTTTAAAAAGTGATCAGCCGACTTTTACCCTTTTTTTCACTGCCAGGAAATTTGAATATAAGTGCGGTGTAAATCGTTAAAATGTGAATTTTTAGTTACAAACTTCACAATATCAGCGATATGTTAATAATTATTAGGCTACTCAGATGTTACAGATTTTCTTTGTTATATAAATATATATATATATGCATATTATAATGACTAATGTCGCAATTTTTAAAATGTATATTAATTACTTATAAATCAAAAAAAAAAAGCAAAAGATGAATCAATAGTTGAAATTTACTCTTGTCAGATAAGATCATTTTCTTTGTGATTTTACATTTCTAATTAATCCGGCTTTCTGATACGGTTTGTAGGTGTTAGTAAAAGAAACAAAAATTTATACGAATGATCCGATAGATTAAATATGAAAAACTAAATTTCCGGAACCGAATTCCAAGCAAGTGGCATTTCCGGTCATATTTAATAAACAAAATTCTAACGTTTAAAGTCGTAATTACAGACCAATTATAGATCTGAAATCTCTTCGGAATCCTCAGAAATGGAACAGTTAACTCGCGATAGTTTATTTAACTCTGTATGCATCCAAAATTTACCTTTAAATTCCATATCGTACTTAAGCTGCTGTGAATCACCCGATGAAAATTTTCTAAATTTGACAAAAACTCCGTCCTTAAATCACCAACAACTTTTTGGAATTTTAAGCATTTGCGTTTTATCTAAATCGTGATGTTGCTGGCTAGTCGTAATCTAATAGGTATACTGGCGTTCACAATCCCCCTGTGTTTACCCACTCCATCCTAATAATGTAATCTCTTTCGACCAAAATCGTTTCCGCTTGAATTGCGACACTGCTCGATTTCTTACACTCTGAAAACAGTAGCCGGTCAAAGAAATTGATTCTAATCGGAAGTAGTAATAGTAAAAAGGTCTCGGAGAGCTGGTAGAAAAATTTATTCCAACTACAGCGCCGTGAGGGGGAGTTTTTATTAATAAAATTGGAAATGAAGAATTACTAGCGTACAGGAGGGAATTGTCCGAAGAATTACGGATAGTTCACTGGCGGTGACCGTAGATGGTTCTAAAAGGTGATACAAGAAGGCTCCAGAATACGAATATTAATCGTTTCCAAGTACGATTTGTGGATCTGAACCATGTCATACTAAGGAAAACTTTCAACGAAATAATCGGAGAAACGCATTAGTTCGTCATGTTAATCCCCCTCACCAGGGAACACTATTTTCACATTTTATGACGCGTTAGGAGACGTGACAATAGGAATCTCGCCGATCTGGCTGAAAAATTTTCCCGCGTTTTATAATACTACAATTAAAGAAGCCGATAAATCAAACGACAATCTGTAATCGGAGCTGTTGCATCCGGAATTAGAGATTTCCGCTATAGGCCTCTCTGCAAGACTGTCTCGGAATAATCCGATTCGCACAATATTTCCAATTCGAACGCTCCCATTCATAGCGCGGAACCGGTTTCGGGTTGCCACTGAAGGCAGCGGTCTAGTCTCTTTGTTCTTCTGATCCCGGTCGTCGATCGTGTATCGCCGCTGCCGCTTTTCGTTTATATTTACACTTGCCGATGTGACGATCGGGTTTGCTGGCACGTTTCTTAGTTCGCTAGGCGTCGTGGTGTGCGCGGTGGCATTCACCTGTTTTTTTTTGTTCAGCCGCTCCGTCAGAATCGGTTTCAAAGTCCATTCTCAAAGTAGGCAATAACGCGATCGGTCATAATTTTTGTTGTTTTTTTTTTTTTTTTTTTTTATCCGCAAATAAATTTCCTTTCGAGTCCGTTAATTAATAGAACGACACATGAAAGTCGATTACGCAGCATTGTTTTTATTGAATTTGCTAATTATTATTCTGAGTCCGGTCGCCTACTCCGGCGAGAAGGCCCTCCTCGATGAAAACGTCGCGAGGGATGTTAATACGATCGCTGCGACCAGCGCGGCATCAAAATGCGAACCGATCACCAATCGTTTTTGCCAGTACCTCGGTCAAGGCTACAGCAAAACAATTATGCCGAATGTTTTCGGACACGATCATCAAATGGAAGCTGAAAAATCTGTAAGTAAATCAGTAGTCAAATATATGCGAAAGATGACAAGACAAATGTAATCTAGGTTGAGCTTGAGAGATTTTTGTCCTAGAAGTGGTTCTTTTCCATTAACGTGGCCGATTTAAAAGGTTAAATTTAAAAGAAATAACATTAAGGGACCAACCAATATGTGCAGTAAACAAATTATAGTAGTGCTAATTTTATTCTTTTCTAGCTTTTATCGTGTAAAATTTAAAATCCTGCTCAGGTGCATCGCTATCCGCATAAAGTAGAGTGACCAATTACAATCGTGGGATATTATTCCATAAATAATATTTTCCATTACCATTTTGATAATTGAAAATGGTTGTCCCCGGTCTCGAGAAGGGAACCGGTAAAAAAATCTTTTCAACGGAATGTTAACATCAAAAACTGTTGAAATAATTTCGTTTTATTTTTACTTTTTTCGTTCTGTTTCGTTCATAAAAATCGCGCATCTTGAATATTATTTAAAGTTCGAATATTTAATTATAATAAGTTACACGTAAATTCTTCTCCTGCTTCACGCAGCGTCCATACAAAGGCGCACTCAGGAGTTTTTTTTTGGTCGGGGCTAGAATTTAGAAGATGAGTTAGGGGGTGGTAACTCGGTACCTCGACTAAGTACCTATCTATTTCCGTGGTCTGTAAATTAAAATTAAAAAAAAAAAAAAATACAAAATTAACGAATATTATTTTTTAAAAAATTACAAAACTGACGAATTTTATTTTAAAAAAAGTAATAGTAACAATAGAAACGTAACATTATATTTGTAGTATAAGCAAAAAGTAAATGTGTATGTTTTTTTTAAAAAAAAAAAAGTAAAACAAAACATTACAAATCGAAATTAAGATTTCGAAGATTTTTGGGGGGAGCAATGGCCCTATGGCACCCCCCTTGAGTGCGCCAATGCGTCCATATCATTTTTCCACATATTTCAAAATTTGTAGTCGTGTAATCGCTAACAATTTCAGATAATTTTTGTGATTTCAAATGTTACATTGTTTCGGAAACCTTTGGAAATACATATATCGCAGACATGTTTTTTTTTTTTTTTTATCGGATGCTCTTCTTCGTTTCTAATAGTTAAACAATGTTGCAAATTATTAAAAAAAAAGTTTTGAAGTTTTTATTTTTGTTAAAATTTGTGTTTCTAATTGATTTCTATTAACATTTATTTATTCATTTGAATTCTTTCGTGTATTTTTTTTTATCTAATTTGTGGTGTTAATTGCTCCGGATAATTAGATAGCCTAAATTTGTTAGAAATTGTCGAAGAAGAAGAATTAATAAGTTTTGGACGTCTTATAGTATTACAGAAAGGCGGACGGGCAAGTTTTTACCGAATCACCCTAAAATACATAATTTTGTGCAGGATATGCCCCGGACGCAATCGGTTCAGTGCCACCGAGAATTCTTTGCTTGCAAGATGAGTAGGTGCCTACCGAGCATCTGACTTTATATGCCTAAGCGCGTAATTGGAATCGTCAATAATGGGCTGGTACAGGCCCGTGCCCAGAATTTTGGAGGAGGGGGGGGTGAAAATTTTCTTTGCATATTTATTTTATAAATAAAAATACATTTTTCACTAATATTCATGCTATTAATAATTTCCATCATTTTGATTTATATATTAATAATTTAAATAAACGAATTACTGTATAAACACATTAATAAAAATTACATATGTTATTGAGATTATACTCGTAACAAAAAATTTTGGATAAAATATTAATGAAGTACCTAAGCTATTTCAATTCTCATGGGGGGGGAGGGTTAACCCTCAAAACCCACCCCGTGGACACGGCCTTGGGCTGGTCCATACTTTTCCGTGATTGTTAACAAAATTAAATTATTGATATTCATCGGAGCAGGTGAATCTTTCGAGATGGAAATTGATAGTGACTCTGTAGCTGCCGAATTTATCCGCACGTTAAAACTCTGCGTCCCAGCGTGCCTTGGTACCCGTGAAAAAACTACTCCACATCCAGATATATAGTTGTTTCTTTTTTTTTTTTATTAGTGGTGTTTATTTTTTAAGCAACTTTATAAATAAAACTTTTTATACAGAAAACTATTTTTATATAAATTTAATACTAAACTACCGACATGTTTCGGGAATACAGTCCCATATATTCGTGGTATTCTGGGACTGTGTTCCCGACACATGCTGGTAGATTAGTATTAAATTTATATAAAAAGTTTTCCGAATATAAAGTTTTATTTATAAAGTTTCTCAAAATTGAATTTATCGGAAAAAGGAAAAGTGTATAATCAAGTATCCAGTGTTTATTTTTGTTACTGGCGGACTTTAGGCGGTAAGAGAAATATTATTAAGACTTGGAGAGAGCACGAAAAATCTGTCGTTATCAGAAGAACTTTTTCTGCGATAAAGTTATAAAAGGCTGTTTTTCAGGCAGAAACAGTAGAGGAGGAAAAAATTGGGATAAAAAAAAGGAAAATAAAGGAATGGTCGCCGAAAGGGGGAAATATAGGAATAATAATGAGCATTAAATAAGAAAAGAGGGTAGTACGGAAATAGTGATAAACAGAAGTGAAAAAAAAAGGAAGGAAGAGGGACGGAGTAAAATAAATAAATAAAATAAATAATAGATTAACTAAGTTAGAAATAAGGAAAAATAGGATTAATTTACGTAATGAAATATTTGCGCGGCGATAAGATTGTGTAAGTAGTATAGTGTAGACATCTTTAGATGTAAGAAAACTCGTCGACAGATTAGCTTGACAAAAAAATGTATAAACAGTAATAAATATGGATATATCTTCGAAAAAGAAGAAAAAAATTGACTGCACGCAATTTTGTTTTCTGCAATGAACAGTATTCATGAATTTTAACAATGCGGTTATTAATGCATTTGCTTCAAAAGCGTGTTAATGTTGGGGGTACCGTTATATACGTTAGTCTCCTTTCTATTATGAAAAATATGGATGTAATTCAAGTATATTTTGTATCATTTACGCGATATCTTTCGCGTGATTCGAAATGGCTAATTAGTATGGTGCCAAAAACGACTGATGGAATCATCCAATTTCACACTTTGGAATAAAGTTTTAAAGCTTTTCGAGTAATGGGGACAATGTATTAAAAATATAATCATTTAAGTAAGACCCGAGAAATATATCAAGATTAGGATATGGTAACTGATTTTTAAAGAGCCCTTGAATAGCACATCTTATAAAACACAGAGTTCACACACACACACACACACACACACACACACACACACACACACACACACACGCGCGCGCGCGCGCGTATATATATATATATATATATATATATATATATATATATATATATATATATATATATATATATATATATATATAGCTGTATCTAGACCAAAATTTCGGAAGGGGTTACAAAAATATTTTAATAAACGTATATGTATGTATCGTATATATATATACATATATATATATATATATATATATATGCAGGATGTTCTGAAACTAATTCAGGAAATTTGTTTGACGCTATAAAGCTCGTCAAATTAAACAAAAATATCCTGAGGGAAAAATCACTTTGGCGAATAATTAATTAGTTATAATTAATTTAATTAATTCACAGAAGAAAAATTTTTTTTTTTTTTTTATGATTCAATAAGGCCATTGACTGATCACATTGTTGACTATATATTTCCGACTACATTTAATACGTATTTTACTTCTTTTCAATATTTGTTTTCTTTTTATCTTATAAAATACTGATTTATAAAAAAACAATATTTTTTCATTTAAATTAAATAATTAAATCAATGATAACTTATTAATTGTTCGGCCAAATTATTTTTCCCTCAAGGATTTTTTGTTCATTTTGACGAGCTTTATAGCGTAAAACAAATTTCCTGAATTAGTTTCAGAACACCCTGTATATATACATGTCTGTGTATTATCAAAAAATATATTTATTTATAAATAGTACACTAAAGCCTTGTAGTCAGTCCTATGAGCGGGGGGGGGGGGGGAATGATAGAAAGAGGATATGAGTTATAGGAAAAATAAAATTTATAATTTGTAAAGGCTTAATATTTCATTAAACAAGAATAAAATCTTAATTAAAACATAATTTTCGTGAGTTTCTGGCAAATTGTTCTACTAGTTTATTATGAAAGTTTTTCAAATTGTCCATGATTACGCGCCTATGAATACTCATCATGGTCAGTTGATTAAAAAGTTTCAAGGCTCCTGGTGAGCAGCTGCCCCCCCCCCGCCACCGCTGCCGACGCCCATGAGTCAATCATTGAATATGAAATATTTGGATAAAGTACAATAGAAACAAAAAAAACAGTCGTTTCTATAAAATTCATGGAAATTTTAACCTTCTTTTGTTTTGTCAGAAATTGAAAAGAAATAAACTTATTCTGAATAATCCAAACAGTTACTATTTCGAAAATATTTCAGAGAGTTCGAACCTCAAAACCTCCCTCAGACACGGTTCTGTATATATATATGTATATATATATATTAATAACAACGTCATTCCTAGCCCGACCTCCATCACTTTTTTTTTGTCCAAAACGTTACATAGATCGTTTGCGTTATGGAAGTAATGACAGACACTTCGATGCCAACCGTAAATTAAAATTATTAGTTTTGAATTCTTTATTGGTTACAATGAAAAAAAAACTTATTTTGTTAAGAATATCATGGTTAATTGAAAGTTATTCTTCCACACACACACACATTTATTTATATATATATATATATAAATGTGTGTGTGTGTGTATTTTTTTATATATACGAGTATATATATATATATATATATATATATATATATTAATTATGTCATCCTTTGCCCGTCAACCATTACTTTTCTGTCACAAAAATTTTTCCTTAAATTTGGCATTAAATAAAGATTTTTTTTTTTTCGCGTAGTCGGAAAGAATGACGTTTTCAATTTTCCTCGTTCTATAAGAAGTACAAAATTGAAAGAGCTGGAGGTCTCGAGGTGTCCCTAGGCGTGGTCAAGGGGCGGAGCCAAGCATGGAGGACTGAGTTGTTTATTCGAAATATCACGTATGTCATAACTGAAAACAGATGTATCGCAAAAACGAATAGAGCAAATAAAAATTTCAGATGTTTACAATGTCAAGTTACAAGTTACATTTTAATCAAATACATTAATCAGTGTAATTTCTGAAATATTTAAGAACAGAAAAAATTATAAAGTTATTCATTTTAATTATCCTAACAGACAATTGCTGTACGTTAAGTAATAGAAAGACCATCCATTAGCTATATAAACGGTACCAGATATTTTCGAGAATAATTCCTTTTTTTTTTTTCCTATTTATTTTAATAACTTAAATTTTTATAAATGTTAGAACCTACGGTTTTCAACTAAATTAGGTGTAATTACTTAAAAGTTCCGTACACAACTATATTTCACGATTGTCTAATAATTGGGAACATCTTTAGGGCTTTAATTTTTTATTGATAATGATATGGAGCCGCGTTTCATTTAGCTAAATAATATGTACCTATTTCTCATTATTATGTTTTCTGAACTCTTCTAGCTGTCTTTTTACTACTCCGAATCTACATTTAAAGGAAAAAGGGGCAATCAATTTTTACGTTACGTAATATAGTACGTCTTATTGCGTCTGTGTGTACTGGCATCAGACATATGATAATATTTTAAAGAAAATTCTGTTGTGATTTAATTTTCTTACAAAATTAAAAACTTGATGTTCCCGATAGACGGTTTTTCCGGGTTTCATTTTTCGACGTACGTGGTAAAATTCACTTTCATCGTATAGATAAGATTTTACAAACTTTTTTTACACATATTTCACACCGTAAAAATTTATTAACGAACCCTCACACTACTACGAAAAAAAAATTATATTTCATAATAGTAATTAATTGTTATTGTTTCAGAATAAGAAGTTAAAAACCAGAAAGGATTTCCTTTTTTTTTTCTTTTTGTAATAATTCGATAGACCAGATTATTCAGCTAAATTTTAGTAAAATGATATTATTAATTAGATATATTATTTCTCAGTTTGTTATTAAACAAAAAATAAACAAAACAAAAAGTGATCATATTTTAATTATTTTTTATCTTAGTTATTTTATTAACTATATTACGTTGCAAAAATGAATTTAAAAATTAAAATATTGAAAACTCATTTCAGGATATAAAATGAAATGTTACAAAGTTACGTTAAAAAATATTTATTATTTTAGCATTCATGAAGTCAGAGTTATAAATTTTCATTTTAATTACGTCGACGATGTGATGTAAGATTATTGTATCTAGTTGAAATAATTTTTCCCGCGCGCCCCCTAAGAGATGTAAGCACACCGCCGGTTAAGAACACCTGCTCTAGATGATATTATAGCAGAAGAAAATGCGGAATTCTTAATTTAGAATTTGAATATGATTAATTCTTATTATTGCCAAACAGTTGCGTGTTTAGGCTAAATTCCAGGCAGTTCTCAATAGAAAAAGAGCTTTATGATAGCGTTGAAAAAAAAAAAAGAAATCGTAAATAAAAGGTTTACAATGAAATTTTAAAAAGTTTTAAAAATTTAACTAAAACCTTGGAACGGGCCGCCGGGCTTAGTCCGAATAAATGAGCAAATCTTTTTTATCGAGAAAGAATGACAAATGCGCGGCATAAAGAAAACGGGATAATTTCAAAAGAAAAGGGAAAAAGAGAAAACAATGAATATACTGGAATGTACTTTTTTTCACGGAAAAGCGATCTCCGGGAAAAAGGAAACACCGCCGTTGTACTGATGTTAAAATTACAAGATTTTTGTTAAAATCAAAATATTAATTTCGACAAACAGATTTTCCTCGAGGGAGAATACATTTACTCATTCGCATCCTTTCTTCCTTCCCAATTCATGCTAATACTAACTTTTGGGCTCAATAATCTTTCGTTTCTTCGCACTTCCTTTAGGAAAAATCCCATCCCCGTAGTTTTCTCGTAAAAGTTTTCATCTGAGCTTTTTAGTGGTCGGACATTTGCCTAATCTTCCTACTAATCCGTTGCTCTTTTTGTTCTCATCGGCTCACCATTCTGTTGCTTCTATTATCCGCCTGCATTCTTAAGCTATCTGCCTTCCTCTCGTTTACGTTTTATTCGTTTCCTCTCCACTTTATTATGCCCTTCATTCAAAATTTAAGCACATATTTACGACGTTCCCATCATTAAGTGCTTCACGTCGTTTTATTAAGCGTTCTACTATGTATCACAATTTGCTAGGACTTGATTTTTCCAACTCTTTATTGCGCCTCTTATATCATCCTGTCTTTTCCTACATTTGACTTTGTCCCTTTTTTAATCGTTTCTAAGCATGGTCCAAAGAGAAGGCGAAAAGAAAGTAGAGTAATTACCAGTTTTATGTTTGTCCAAGCTTACTATATAGTAAAAATATAGTATTACGCATTGGTCTGTCATTAAACTTCTTTTACGATGTAGCCTAGCCTACGGAACTTTTCTAACTTTATTATTTGAGATTATCACTAGAATCTATATATTGTATATTTCTGCAAAAAATTATTTTCGTCGAAAGATTTGAAATGTACGCTGCAGTAATTTTTATATACTTTTTTCTGTCGCGAATTTTGCGCGCCGATTTTCAATGTCGCATATTCCAGTTGCTTTTATTTACATCGTGGGTCTTTGGAAATTCCCCACGTGTCTCGTATACGACAAACTTTAAAGAGAATTTTAATGAGTGCATTGATCAGTGAAGTTAAAGGCGAGTTTATGTAAACATGCAGTCCTAATAAATTGTCGTAGTGGCCGATAAGAAAAAAAACAACCGAAAATGGTATTTAAACTCGCTATTCGTGGAAAGAAGACTGTACTCCAACGGCCTGAAAAAAAAAAGAAAAAAAAGGAAATAATTCGCAGCTTGTGCAGCAATTTTTGTTAAAAACGTTATATTTATACTCCATTATGTTCTTTTCATATTCTTCTTTCCTCATCCAATCATTCCCGACTGTGGTTGGACATTTATCCTTCTTTATTTTCTAATCGTGCCTCTTATTATCTTCAAATACAACCGGTTCCCCTCAGCCGTGCTTTCAAACCACTTCTTATCAGCACTCTGCGATCGTTTCTTGAATCAGACTGGAATTTGATCATTCTCTTCTCCCCCCTTCGCGTTTTCGTTTTTCCTTGTCTTCCTCTCCTGACTACTTCCCTCACAGTTCTATTTCTACTCCCATATGTGAATAGCCACACGTCTTCTTTGAGTGTCACGTCCTTGCTTCTGTACTCTAAAATCGATGTCTTCCTGCTCCTTATAATTCTTCTTGTCCTCTCCCCAACTCCAGCTATAATCCTTGTACTTCGAACTTTCCTATTTTCTACCTCTAATCGTCCCTTGATTTAACCCCTTATTTTAACTTTCCTAGTTGTTGGGTGAAAGCCGCTATAGCGCCCAAACAAAAAAAAAATAAACAACGATGATGCCATCCAGTACGTGAGGAAAACATAACCAATCGTCGAACACATTTTGAAGGATGATATTTTCGTGTTCCAGTTACTTTTTGCAAACGGTGCAACGGTATATACATCGCTTCACGAAACGAACATATAATATATTGGCCGACTGAAATTTAAATGATAAAAAAAAAAAAAAACTCAAAATATCCATTAGAGAAAATCCGTAGTAGATAGTGTAAACGTATACACATGATATGTATGTAAAGTCGAATTATTTTTATTTTTTACTAAATCCTATGTTTTAACGTACAAAGCTTTTTTTAGCATTAAATATATATATATATATATATATATATCTATTAACATAACTTATTTATACGTTAAAAATAAAAGTAAAGTAAGTCCCATACCTTTGACGGGGTATCATGAATTGTGAAGTTAAGCTTTCCATTATGGTATTAAGCCTAATGGATCTGATGAGAATACTGGGGCCAGTTCCTTTAAAAATTCGAATTGGAAAATTATTGCATTTGTTAACAAGAACTTTGGTGTAAAGTTTCCATATACTTATATCAGTCAAAGTAGGTTTCAATACGAAAAACAATTCCACTTGTCATCCCGCGAAACATCTGAAGAAAGTGGCATTTTATCACCGGAAACCCGATTTTTTATGCATGGTTATGCGACCAACTCTCTCTATATGGTGGTAAAAGTTCCATCCGTGATTTCGAAGGAATACGGAATCTAACTCCCTGTAAAAAAGTTGGAACGTATAAAAGGGGATATTTATTTTTGTTCGATGGCGTTGCCTTTTATGTTGGACAACACACCCTGTCAGCCTATAAAAAAGGTTAGAAGTCAATATTAATACTCGTGTAATTCCTTTCATTTCGAAAAAAGAAAGAAAAACTAAAAAAAAAAGCCAGATTAAGCTTTCTTTGTCTCGTACGTAGCTGTTATATTTCTATATCAAAATATATTATGCGGTAATTTGATAAAAAGAGATTTTTATATTAAACTTAAACCGATCGTTAAAACATAAAAAAATTACACACTATTGGTGGGCTGAAAGTAGTCTTGGCTCGCATAATAAAAGAAAAAGGGCCGATTTTCAACGAAAACAAAAAAAAAAAAAACAATATAAAAAAATACGCATATACGAATTGTCTTTTTGTAATAGAAGTTGGCACAGAGTATATTTTGACATAGGATGTAGCTGTCGACATATCACATCTAACACTACTTCGAAAAAAATATATTTCTTTACGTCTGTTAACGAATATCAGGTCCGTCACAATGAATAGACGCAGTAATAATTTTAAAAGAAAACAACCGTTCCCTAACGTTGTATACAGAAGTGCAAAAATCATTGTGACTCTTAAAAAATTCATCGGTTAATTTCATGACGTCAGGAACGAAATAAGCTGTCATTTTTTGATAATAATTACGAACGGACTGAATTGCAATATAGGATTAAAAAAATATGTTCTAGTTAATTTATCGCGCAATTAACGAAGACGTGCGCAAACAACGAATTTTATAAATATATTTCTATGATGACGCTCATCGCCACATTCACTCTTCGTCCAAACATCATAAAATATCTTAAAAGAAAATAACGTTTCTTTTTTAATTGCATTTTTCTTTTTTTGATATTAATTATTTATTTACCATTAAACAGTAGGATTATATGAGTTTGTCGGATTATAGAATCTATTCTAAAATAAGTTTGAAAAAATTTTTATATGAATATGATTTAAACCCCCTTTGAAAGTAGGGTCACTTCGAATATAGTTCAGTTAAATTTGTATTAAGCAGTTATAGGGAAGCAGCGATTAACAGAAATAAGTTTTTTTGTTTTTTGTTGTTTTTTTTTTTTTGTTTTTTTTTTTAACATATAGTATGCAAGTTCATTTGTAATTACAAAATTATTGTAGTTTACAAGTCATGCGGGAGAATATTAATTTGCGATGTCACCGGTGTAGAGCGTCCCTCAGTATAAATCTAAAAAAACGTGGATTTTATTTCGTCTCTATTTGGTGTCATGGTGGAAGAAAACCTATTTTCGATTCAATACGTAGTATTGGTCTACGAATGTAGTGGTGTCATTCAGCGGTAAGTCGCCGAAGTACAGTGAAGTACTGATTATCCAAAAATCGCTTATCTGAAAAATCGATAATCCGAAATGGATGTTTTAACGTATTTTAATTATTTTTAATACATATTTAAGGTATTTAAGATTTTTAATATGTACGTACGTAATTACATATACGTACCATAGGCCTACATGATACTACATTCGAGTTTTTATTTTTCATTATTACATTACTGTAGTTTATTAAATTTCGTAATTTTCAATGTTTTTCTTTTATACGTTCAATACGTATAATGTTTCTATAAATACCAAATGTAATGCTTCTATAACGATTATCCGAAAAAATCGTTTTCCCGAAATTGTCAATCCCCGATTATTTCGGATAATCGGTACTTCACTGTATATTTTCGCAGGCCCGCCGCTAGCTGTTTGTACGCCCGCGTGCAATACCAAATTTGCCGCCCTATGTACAACTCTACGCTGAGCTCGGAATCGGCGAATCAGCGGAACGTTCCGGAACAGGTTCGATAACGTCCAATTCGTTCGACTACTTCTCCGAATCCGAGTATCAAATCAAATTAGAGTCGTTTTGAATAAGGATGCAGAAAGGCTATTTAATGTTGCCCTTTTAAGAGTGTGCAAAACTGATAAGACTTTACACAAAGAAAGACTATATTTATATTTATAATAAGTAGGTACTTTTAGTGATTTTGTCTTACATTTACACGATTTTTACACATTTAAATAATACAAAATATATATCCTATATAAAGATTATTCTACATAAATTGAACTCTTCTTGTCTTTATGTTTGCAAAATCTGCTATCAATTTTTTTGTATCCAAGCTGTCTAAAATTTCATGTTCAATCGAAACCATAGCTAAATTACTTAGTCTTTGCTGGTGCATTGTTGATCTTAAGTAGTTTTTTATAATTTTCAACTTTGAATGTTTTTTTTATCATTAAATAAAATATATTTTTATCATATATTTCGATCGGTCAACTTGCCGGCCGCGTGCGGTGCACGCCCGCTTACGGCGGGCCTGTATTTTCGTCGGTGATTATCGGTGAGTACTTATTTTTTTGGTGATTTAAAAATGACCTAAAACATGTTGTGCTCTGTTACTAGTTAACAAAAAAATTAAAATAAGAAGAAATCATATTAAAAAGAAGAAGATACATATGCACGGGCTGACATGAACTGTGAAGAAATTTAAACCCTCTTCAGAAATGACCACACAGACCGCACTGAGCTGGCATAAGGCATGCAGTTATATGTGTAATGTCTTCGTAAAAAAAGAAGTTTTTAATTTGCAGCAATAGTAGCTTGAGTTCCTTACACTCGCTAGTACATTCTAATTTTGAGTACAGGTGTCGTAGAATCTACGATATTAAAAAGAAGTGTTGTCAGCTAACTAATAATAACTGCATAAATGTAAACAATGGAAATGACCGTTAACATTCAGTTACTAATGTTATATTTTTTATATTACTCGGACGACATTCACAATTCACGAAAATTCATATATTTATATATTAGTCGTTCATTTTTAATGTGTTTTGTGAACAATTGTAAGTTTATTGCAGTATAAATAATGTTATGTGACATTTTTTTTGTGAATTCGAGTTAATATAAAAAATATAACATTAGTAACTGAATGTTAACGGTCATTTCCATTGTTTACATTTATAATATACAGAGCGGCTTAAGGGTAGAAAAATACTTATAACGAGTGATAACTCTTTAGTTAAATTTTGCTTGCTGGGTTCAACAAGGGAAATAATGAGCTAGTGCAAGCTGCAGCTAAGGAGCTCGGTTTAGCATACCGTTTCCGTTTATACCTTTTACAAGTTTAGCAGGTAAAGCTAAAGATGATGCTGGTGATTGCCTTAATCTGAAACCGAAATGTCGAACATGGAGTTTTTACAATACATGATACAGCCCCCCGTTAATTATATATAAGCCGCGGTTTTGCGATAAACTGACAGAAATAATTAGCCGGATGACGTGTACGACAGTCTACAGAGTATATGGCCATATGCGAGAGTTCAAATTTTGCTGAAAATATACTGACTAGTACTGTTAAATTTCGGTCAACTACCGTGATGACGTTAATCAAAAGCACAGAGAAAATT
The DNA here is from genome assembly GCA_039619475.1 of Icerya purchasi. Classification (NCBI taxonomy): domain Eukaryota; kingdom Metazoa; phylum Arthropoda; class Insecta; order Hemiptera; family Monophlebidae; genus Icerya; species Icerya purchasi. Next base: position 94,853,728 of record CM077115.1, read on the forward strand.
TATGTACAATATACTTATAATTGCGCAGGTGCATTACCACCTTAAAACACTGGTTATATAACGCCTGTAGAGACCAAGCGTTGGCTGCTCTGTATATTCATCTTCTCAAAAATGCTACAAAGGGATTATTTATATAAATTATTCAGAAGAAAAGTATTGCATTTCAATAGTTTCTCACTTTTAGTTGATAATATATTCTTAAATAGAATAGTTAATGTACTTTTTTTTTTTTTAACCGACTTCAAAAAAGGAGGAGGTATTTTCAATTCGACTGTTCTTTTGGTTTTTTTTTTCTTTTTTTTTTTTTTTTCTTTTTATGTGTGTTACCACAGAACTTCCTATTAGGTGAACCGATTTTGATGATTCTTCTTTTATTTGAAAGGTAGTGTTTGTCATGTGGTCGATCCCATTTAAATTTGATCAAGATCTGACCGATAGTTTTTGAGTTATCCTTAATAATGCGGGGAATTGGAGCTTTTTGGATGCTTTTCATTCATGATTGTTTTCACCGTCGGATTAGATTTTTGACTTAAAATACCATAAATTTGCCAAATTACCATGGAAATGTAGCTTTTAATGTTTTCACACCGTCGTGGAAATATCTGTTCTTATTAAAATGTTTTAATTTAATTGAATAAAAATGCACTAAAAAGCAACGAAATAAAATGCTTTTTTACAAAAAATAAATACCGATACTTGTAATGTTTATTATGAAAATTTAAAAATGCACTAAAAAGTAAAAAATAATTACTCCCGATGAGAAAATATATATATATCAGAGTGTGATATAACACTTAAGTGGTGATATTATCGTAATTCTTATACAACATTAAAACCTTAATTAGAGTTGGCATCAAATTCATATTAAAAGAATAATTAAAAGCTGCATTAAATGTTGATTAAATTGTTCCTAACATGAATTTAATTCCAACTCTAATAAGTATTAATGTTGTATAAGAATTACGATAATATCACCACTTAAGTGTTATATCACACTCTGATATATATATATATTTTCTCATCGGGAGTAATTATTTTTTACTTTTTAGTGCATTTTTAAATTTTCATAATAAACATTACAAGTATCGGTATTTATTTTTTGTAAAAAAGCATTTTATTTATTTTCTAAACAATATTTCCTTTATTTTATTTTATTTTATTTTATTTTTTTCATATTTTCGATTCAGCGGTTTATTGTTGTTTTGTATACTTTTTAAAGTATGTGTTTAGATGCGGGATAGATAGTGGCAAATTGGGCTAATGTCTCTTGACCATAAGAGAAACAAAAAAACTATCGACCCCGGAAGGAACGAAAGATATTTTGAAATTTTAAATAAAAGTCACAATTAATTTTCGGAGAATTTTAATGGAAGAATGAATAAAATTTCACCCGAGCTTTGTGTAAAATTTGATTTCTTTTTTACAAAAATTCCTCCATGATGATTATTGGTGCTTTTTATTTATATAATTCTAGTTATCGCGGCAAGGCTATAAAATATGAAATATTTTTTCAATATGACCCCCGGTTTCATTTTTGGTGTTACGGATCGAAATGCTACTTTAACTGATGCAGCTAGTTTTTCAAAAATAATTAGATTCGTAATTATTAGGCGAATGTTTTTTATTCGTGTCCGTTAAATTTCGATGTACCTGTTCGTCCTATTTTTGTTAATAAGGAAAAATAAAGAATAATTACAAATGGAAATTATTTAACGAAAATGCTTCTCGATATATTAATTCATATTTAACGTTATTTAAGTACTTTTTTTGTGTTCTTAAACAAAAAAAGGTTTTTGTTATATTTCAGGACCACCCTCCCCGGGTACAATTTTCTAGATTAATAAGGCCCACAAAGAGTCAATTTTTAAACCGTATCATCGTTTGTAAATTGAAATATTAAGTTTAGCCTCTCGAATTCGGGAGGGCAAACTTCTTTTTGGAAAGAAGCTGGGCCATTATTTAAGAATATGTTCAGTAAATAATACCGAGCGGGTATCTTCCAACAAGTGGTTGTAGAACAGCCACTTACAGAGTTATCCATTATTTTATTTTACAAGCGTCATTGTTTTGTAGCAATATTTTTTCACACGATTATAATTCTTTCTCATTTCAATGAAATTATCGCAGATGCGGGAGGGAATAAAATCACTGTTAACACCGGTCTTGTTTTATTTTTTATGTCCTATAAACGACATGCAGAACATTATTTCCGTATTGGTGGAAATATATGCCCCGTATGAAAATAAGCTTTGCAATTTATTCAGAATTATAAGAGGAAAAAAATATGCATAATAACCGATTCTCGAGTTTTTACGTTAAGCAGACCTTAACATAAATAATGTCGAATATTCCGCGGGTTTTTGACTGAAATGAACTTTAAATGTGCTAGCACATTGCGGACGGCGGTATTATTTAGAAGATATTGACTAAATCGAATATAATTATAAGATATCAAGTGGAAAAATTTTACTCTGGAACATTAAAGAATAGAATTTTAAAAATTAACAAAACTAAAAGAAAAAAATAATAAACTAGGCTGCATCAAACCAGCGCTCAGCTACGGAAACCATTAGTGGATGAAATCGGAAAGGCTGAAAGGCAAATGGAATTACGGGGAATAAGATTAAAAAGTGACAGAATCAGAAATTCCAATATATACGAAAAAACAAAGGGGTTTGAAGATATTGTAGCCAGAATTGCAAGAAACAAATGGAACTGGGCAGATGTCGCAAGACTAACAGACGGAAGATGGACAAAGGCAGTATACTAACTTGGGGCGACCAATAATCAAACAAGCCGGTCATACATGGAGAAGGCTCGGGACAGTCAGCAGTAGAATTATTATTATTATTCGTAGGTCCATAGGTTTGAAAAATGTCTAAGATGGGGGGGGGGGGGGGTAGCGAACAAATTACTATTACTTAAACGAATAGTAAACAATAATTTAATAACGCATAAGTCAATAATCACATATTGCATCATTACCATATCTTACCGAATAAATTTCTAAAGAAGACACATATGATATTGTTTATTTTACTTTTAACTTTATTTATTATTGCCATGATTTATGTAACTCCGAAACGTGTCGGCTATATTTTATATTTTTATAACTATAATTTTCTGTAATACGCGTTTTTATATATATTTAATAAAATGACAAAACAGAAAATGGATACGAACATCTATAATTCAAATTTAAAGAAGTATATATTCTTATACATGATAAATATTGCAACGTTAAGATTTTGTAGCCACTCCGTCGCTAGGCCCGTGTCGGTTTAATATCTTTTCCCAGCCACGAATTTAAGAAAGGCTTACGTATGAAATATTGACGTCAGAAAGCTACTTGATGAAGAAAAGAAAAAGTCCTTTGCAAGTGGTACAGAAATTCGAGGACGATACATTATTAAGCGAACGAGATTAAGAGCTACTTGTTTGGATCTAGAACAAAAAATTATCCAATATGTGAAGAGCGCTTGAAATATTGTATTACCATACGGCCATGTACTATATTAATTGCAATATTTATTTTTATTATTATTTTTTGAGCGGGTCAACACTATGGACATTAAATTTGTGCGAGTGAAATTTTTGCAAGTTTTATTGTGCCACAGTGCAATCCAGACCCCACTCTAACGAAACACCACTGCCCACTACTACTCCACGCTAGAGAGAAGAATATATTGTAAGGAATTAATACAATTATAGTTCAGGCCCGTGCCCGGAATTTTGGAAAGAAGGGGGTTTTGAGAATTTTCTTTACATATTTATTTTATAAATAATACATTTTTCACTAATATCCTCATACTATTAATAATTTCCGTCATTTTGATTTATATGTATTAATAATTTACATAAATGAATTACCCCCCGTATATGAACATTAATAAAAATCACGTTATTGATTATACTCGTAATAAAAAGTTTTTCCTTAAGATATGAATGAAGTACTTAAAAATAATATGAAGAATATTTTTTTTTCTTTTGTCTTTTAAAGGTAGTATGAACACCGTAAAAAATTATCGATATTTATTTCAAATTTTTAATTTTTTTCAGATTATTGTGTATTTATAATAACTATTTCAGTTCGTTTGGTGGTGGGGGGGGGGTTAACCCCCCGCCCTGTAGATACGGCCTTGTTATGTTTAAATAGTTGATATTTCTTCCTTGTACAGAAAACATATTCGATCTATGACACATCACATTTACACAGTATGTAATTTCAAAAGTTTCGTTAAAATAGTGAATATGTAGCGAACGATCGAATATTTATTTTAAAACAAATGTGTGAATTTTTAAAATTTTTGTTACTTATGTGAGAGGTAATCTCTGCTTAATTATTTTATAGCGTACTTCGGAATAAATAACTTTTTTCATTTTATAATACAATTTTTATTATCGATACTGATTGGTTTTTTTTTTTTTTTATAATTTTCCCTACAAATTTTATTATTTGTATGGCTCTCGAATACTTTCATTTCGAAACAAATTATAAAATATGTTTGAGTGTACTTACGTATAATTATTGCTTTTTTTGTTGTTGGTTTTTTTTTTTTTGCCTTGCAATAATAATTTTATTTTTATTTGCATAATATTCGGTTCGCGAAATACTCGAAAATTAAAGGTGGGGATCTGCAAACTTCTTCTTGGATGCACCTTATTTCCTCCTCGAGACGACAAGCCACGCTCTACCGCTGAGGTGCGGTTAGTGGGCTAGTCAGTAAATTACCGCACGCGTTTTGATGAAGTATTGTGGGGATACCGACGTCGCTGTAGCCGCGCTATTATTTAAGTTTTTTAGTTTACAGATCGCTTTTTTAATAAATTATAAATATAGAATATAAATAAATCCCCCCCCCCATCTTATTAACGAACAAAAATAAGTATAAATTTTTAATTTAATTCAAATAAATACTTCAATTTAAACAAAACGATTTCAGACTATATCATCATCAGCTAACAACACCGAGTACACTCACAAATAATGCAGTGAGTTTTCATTAATTGATTACACTCTTCTGTGTTTCTAATGCATGATATAACCTGAAATCGTTTCTTTAAATTGAGGTATTTATTTGAATTAAACTAGAATTTATACTTATTTTTGTTCGTTAATAAGAAAGGGGGAATTTATTTATATTTTATATCTATATAAATACATTAACAAATAGGTTGTTTTATCGACATTTACACTGTTCTGTCGTCTTGTATATTTATTTCACAGAGTCAACAAATAATGGTATATTCTACATTAGGGTGAGAAAAAAAAATTGTAAAGCTGAAATACCGAAAGAAATCAGGGATATTTATTTTGAAAGAAAACTAGATAATTAACGTATTAATTTTCTTCCTTTAATTGCTCTAATATATTTAATTCAGGCAAAATAGTAAATATAAGTATCGAGATATAATAAAATCGTTAAAAATGAAGTTAAATGTGTCGAGTTTTATATATGTATTTGATAAAATCTACATAATCAAAAGTAAAAGAAAGATAAAAATGAAAAAGCACCCATTATATATATATATATATATATATATATATATATATATATTTAATCTAGCACCGGCATAAGTTTAAGTTAAAGAATGAAAAATCAACTTCCTGGATAAAAACAAATAAAGGTGTGCTCACAATACGAATACATAAACATGGGTTAATAATAATGAAATATGAAAAATTTGTGAATGTACAAAAGATAATAATAATAAAAGAAAATATACCAGAATTTAAATAGATTTTAATGTACAAATTCCAACAAAATGAGTTTCGGTTTCGTTCGAAATTTGAACACATCAATTTAACAACGTGACTATGGTACCATAATATAGAAAACTTACAGCAAATACTGCTCCTCGAATATTAATTTCGATTATTTTTTTTTTTTTCTTTTTTTGGGCGTGATTAATTTTTAATCTGAACATGAAAGATTTGTGGAGTGTTTTTGCAAATGTTTACAATTCAAATGGAATGCAGAAAGATTAACGATAGCGACATCGTAAAAACAATACCCGAACTAAAAAAAAAACACAAATTTCGGCTGATTTAATCTTGCCACACAATAATAATAAAATTCGTTTTTAATTTTTTTGTTTTTTTTTAATTTCATATTTCTCAGTATAATCAAAACAAAGCCGGCGACCCGTTAAATTTCCAAATTACTCATTTACGCATTTTGTTAAGGTGTTTTCATTGTTTATACGTTGTGTTATACATTTTTTCGATCTACACACCTGTTTGTCGTATTCGATCGGTTTTTCTGTAGCAGAAAAAGGAATCATCATCCCAGTTAAAATACACTACTGCGTGGGCGTCGCGCTTCGTAAATCAGCGATTAGTGAAGAGAGCTTCATATATATATATATATATACATTAATCAGATAAATATTTAAATTACGGAAGATTGAGTAAACTTGCTAATGGCCGAGCCAAAACATAAAATACGTGTAAATTCTCTTACTTAGGCTCTAGAGAAGTGAACGAAAGACAATTTTTCAAAGGTATATAGCGCGAAAAAAGTGAGTACATTAGACAGGGTTGTTATTTATTTTTTGACGATTAGCAATTTCAATTTAAAAAAGCCTAATCGGCCGTCGGATCTAAAAAAATTAACATCGAGCTCAGGATGAGTGAACAAGCGGATAGTAAAAAGAGGCGAAAAAGAACAAGATAGAAGAGGATGTGTGTGTACTATTTTGTAATTTCGCATGGTGTGTAAGGTTGATCGGAGTCGGCTAGCAGTCGGATAGCAGTCGACAGCTACGTTCCGCTCTGCGGCAGGAAATAAAGCGAGTCAGCGAGTATGAATGTAATTATAATGAACGAAATTCTCTATCGTCGCTTCGACCACCCTAAAACCTAAATTAATGGTACCGCCGATGCCGGTGAAAGACACGATTCATTTGTGGTCATTAGTGAGGTAGTTTTATTAGTTCCATTCCGACTCCGAAGCTAATGGCCCCCCGAATAATATCGTCGTATCGCGGTTCCGTTTTCTTCTTGCTTGCTTTTTTTTTTTTATAACGTGTACATACACACACACATATATATATATATATATATATATATATATATATATATATATATATATATATATGTATATGTATATGTGTGTGTGTGCAGCATAAAATGGTTTTCTTTTCCTTCTAACCAATCGTTAGCACATTGGCGTCTCTTTTGACCTTCCCGCACTTTCCTATGCGGCAGATAAAGTCGACCGGGCATATAACAACGTCATAGATAAAGCTTTATATGTGGGTACACGGTGGGACGCGTATAGTTTGCAGCAGCAACAGGTTTACGATTATTATTGTCGAGGGGCAGTCTAGCGTGGATCAAAGAGATCGCCGCCGCGCCGAGATGGATGCGCCTGAAGATCACGAAACCATGACTAATGTTGCTGTGCTACCTTCATTGCTTTTTAAATACTTTGGCTCTTCCTTTTACAGCTACAAAAAGAGTGGAGGCCGTCTTTATACAGCGGTCGCGCTCGTAGCTGCACATACCTGCGATTGCCGTTCACGACAGATAGCTCTGCACGACGGCCCCCGAACCGAGGAAAGTACGCACACATCGGCAAACGACAATCGAATACCGCCGCTTCGAGAGACCAAACAGACAGGTAGAAAATCTGTAGGTTATTCAACAAATCTCGGCGTCGTCGTCGTCGTCGTCGTCCACATACCGCCTAAGCTGAACACAATCGACTATCGCCCATTCGAGATGGAAGTATTTTTTTCCTACTTTTACGATGTAAACAGCTTGTTATTACTAGTTATCATTCTCCCGACACACAGACCTTAGTTCTTTTTCCCGTATTCTCCTTCTAAAACAAGCATTCCCCATTTGGCGAACCGGACGGACAATCTCCGACCAGAGACTGGTGCCGAATAGGAGGGCGGCATGGTAAACATAAAATGCCATCTCGCGGAAGATTTCTACCGAGTACCTTTTCCGAACCGAGTTTTATTGTTTTGATCCTGTTTATAAGCGGCATCGCAAATAATCCTGGGAAATATCGAGTTCTTTTACGTCCACCGCGGTCCGTTTGTGAGTTCCATTTTACAAGGCGCATAGTCAAAAATATAAAAGTCCGCCAGCAAACGTAAAAGGTTAAACACGCAGGTCCTAGCCGACAGCCATCAGAGTATTTTACTGCAGCTATATAGAGCGATATTACTGAATCTCGCTCACACTTACGAGTTTAAATTCCAAACATTTTTACTGTATAAAGAAGCGAAAAAACGTGATCCGAAAAAATCGGGGTCCATCGTATACTACGCTTAGATTATATTAACAAAAAGTCCATACATAAAAAAAATACATAATACCGATTTAAAAGTATATGAAATTCATGTTTGAAAAGAGAAACATTATTATCGCGACATTTATGCGAACTTCAAATTTAAAACTATTTTTAGTCTATTTTCCATATTTATCGTATGTAATGATTCGACCTCTTCCTTTCTACTCTCATTTTCCCTCTTCTGCGTAGGCTGTTTCCTCCTAACCATCGGCCGAAGTCCACTTACGATGCTGTTAATATGTAAGTATATATCGGATACGGAAGCGAAACCAGTCGCAATTTATCGAAAGTGATTAATTAAGATACAACACTCAGAGTCTGACCATCATAATTTATCCGATCCCTCTTTGCAATAATAATTTTCAATTCTTACCTATTCCCGGAATAGACACTAGTCATTGACTAACTTTAGTATTACATATTCGTCGCGTATGGGTATGTTAATTCGAAAGTATACCCCCCTCAGTGTTGGTGCCATGTAAGGACACTGTAAAGTTCGGTGAACACAGATATCAGTGTAGTCGTTACAATAAAACAGTTCTAAAAAAAAAAAAAAAAAAATTTACTCAAAATATTTAATCTAAAAAGTAAAAAATAATTATTCGGTAAGAAGTTAATATATTTTACAGTGTGAATTATACCTTAAGTGGTGATATTACTACGATAATTGTTATACAACATTAATACTTATTAGAGTAAGCACCAAATTAAAATTAAAATGTCTAGAAACAATTTAACGAATATAACAACGAAGTCGCTTATCTATCAAGTATCGTAAACGTTAGGAATATTTAATGAGGTTTTGTAATTATTATTACAATTTGAATTTCGTTAGCACGTTGTTTAAAAATTATCATACTATATGTATATACTGCTTAAAAGTATATATTACTTTCCTATCGGCAGCGGTAATTAGTTTTTAATTTTTAGTGTGTTTTTATTAAATTTTTATAAGAAATCTTCGAGTATCGGAAAATTTTTATTAAACAAAATAGTATTTTACTTCTCCGTTACTGTTTGTGTAAATATTTTGAAGCGATAAACCAACATTTAAAATGATGCCTCTTTAAGTATTGTATAAATCTCGGGGGGAGGGGGGGGGGGTGTATATTAATTTAGGAGTAATAATCGAATTCTACCATTTTTTTAAATCGAAATTCGGCAGTTTCCAATTATTTATTCTTTAATGTAATTAATAATTTTTTAGGAAACTAACATTATAAATCACTTCTGTTTATCGCCCGATTTATTTTTTAAATTGTAGGTGTTCCGATTTTTTCTTATATATTCTAATTTTTAGCTAATTTCTGTCTCGTTGTATTAAACAAAGAAAAAGAATATCTCCCTAAGGAGATTCCTTTTTTTAACGCTTATTTTAATGACTATTAGTACTGACCGATACTTAACTGAACATATTATGGTGGTAACACACCACTGACCGGTACAATTTCTAATAAACAAAGAATCAATCGAATCTACATGGTCGAAATTCCATAGTAACGTAAATTCATCAATGATGAAAAATGACGCTATAGAAATTTCAAATTCGTTTTCTTTAATCGAACCTATAATTATTATTTTCGTGGTAATTAACAATGATAATAGTTTAATTTTTTGTCTTAATAAAATTTAGTTTTTTTTTTTTTTTTTAATCATGTTTTCATGCTTAATATTGACAATATTTTACGGCAATCGCGTTTTTTTTCAATTTTTTCTTTGGTTTGTCAAGGAAATTAGTTCAAGAAATGAAAAGAGGGAAAAATGAAGTTGTTATTTTTACACATTTAAAGATACAGAAAACAAAAATAATTCGAAGACAGAATCTGCTGTGGGTACCTGGCCACTCAGGCATATTTGGCAATGAAGCGGCTGATTTCTTGGCTTGGGCTGCTGCTGCTTCCTCTCGTCTTTTTTTTAAAAAAATTCCATCCGTTAACCTGCTATCAATTTGTAAAAGCTTTCATATCCGATTTTGGTCGGATACCTATGTTTCTCCTTTTTCCAACAGTTGTTCCTTTTACCTGTCAGTCCAGCCTACTCTTCCTTCATATTCATGGTTTCTTTTGCATCCCTCTCTTCGTCGTTCTGATGTTGTTTCCATTGTTCGTACGCGCTTTGGCCATTCTTTGCTGCCTTCCTCCAGATTTCGTTTCTCCTTGATTTCTTCTCCACACTGTCCTCTCCATCCGGATGATGCAATTATTTGCGACGCCGATCATGTGTTCTTCCAGTGTTCATCCCTCTCCGTGGAGCGTTCTGCCTTATACTCTTATTTGCTTAAGCTTGGACTTCCTACCCCTCATTGTGCATCCTATATCCTGTCCTTCAATTGCCACTGCATTCCGTATTGCAGCATAAAATTTTGTATTTCAAAGGGTTAAATAATCTCAATTTGGAGTTGGATCTAAACAATAGATTTATTGAAATGCAAAATAGCTGGAACAATAGCTCAACTGGAAGATTAACATTTAGTTTCGTCCCCGAGGTTAAAACCAATCCAATCAAAATTAATAATATTAATACGTATGTGACGTAATTTCTTACTGGACATGGTAGATTCCAAAGTTATCTGCACCGTTTCCATCTAGCAGACACCGATTTGTGTTCCTGTGGAGATGCTCCTGAAACTGTCACCCATATCGTTAATGAGTGCGCCAAATGGAAATTCTTGTTTAAAGACGTAAATTGTTTTCCATTAAACAACGATAATTTATCAAAATTCCTGCACGCGGCGAATTTTATCATGGCTTCCAAATATTCGGATGTTGAAGATTTATCATTTTAATTTTTGTCTCTTTCATTTTCTTTTTATTGTTTCCAATTCATGAGGTGTTCATTCAACTGAGATACTCATGGCTATGTTTCAATTACTATGCATTTATGTTATTATTCACCAAATAAATAAATAAATAAATATCCTGTCCTTTCCTTCCCCACTAATTATTCCTGCTATTTGTTCCTTTTTAGTTAAAATTTCTGATCGAATCAAAATATAACCGACTTCTTTCATTACCAAAGGTCCTTGGTTGACGAGCCCAAAAAAACAAAAAGAAAAAGAAAGGAATAACAGAAGTAGAAGGAAATGAGAGAATATATAAGAAGCACGGATAAGTGGGGTTACCAAATTATTTTGAAACCTTCCTTTAATTTTTTTTTGAAATAATTTAATTTCCCTTTTTTTTCTCCTTTCAGGGACGTCAAAAGTGGAATTGTTTTCAATTACTGATAATGTACGATTGGTTAATTTAGGGTTTGTCCCCTGTAATAAACGGACAGCCACTTTTTTTTTTGTTCGTTTTAACCTAGCGAACAGTTAATTTTTTATATCTTTCGATGTACGATTCAGCGCAGTTCGAATGCAGCTCTTTCATCAACGAACTGCACTACGGTAACTGTTTTTTTTTTTTTTTTTTTTTTTTTTTTGTAGGCGCGTTAGCGGCATTGACCCAACAACAGGAAAACTAAGCTAAAAAACTAAATAACTAGGCGGTCCGAAATGGACGCAACAAAGGACAGCAGTGCGGACACCACAGAAGATGAAGGAAAGGAGAGTATAAGGGAAGAGTTACAGGGCATAGTAGGGAGACCTAATGACAAGAGCTGACTGTATAAAAGGGAGCGTTCGTTATGTAGGGCAACTGTAAATAAACAGACAAAAACTAAAACAAATTATGTTAAACAGAGCTAGGACAAAAAATCGAAAGCAAAAAAATAATAAATATAAAAATGTGATTAGCAGTAGCAGTTACGTAACTAGATGTCGTTGGTTAAATATATCTGTAATTTTATTTAACCTAGCTGTATCATTAGCTTTCCAAAAGGGTATAAATGTTATCAGTTTGCACACGTGCACACAAAGAAAGTCACATTAGACTGAGGAAATCCCTGAATTCCAAGAATATGCCCTTATCAATACCGTCACGCTTATGTTTCTTTTGTCGCGCTCGGGACGGGAGTACAAGTCGGTAGACTTCGGAAACATTCGGGGCAGTTCGTGAACACGATGAACGGTGTGCTTGTCATAGTCAGTTACTTCCATTCATTCAGCTGGTTTAATCTAATTACTACGGAGAACAGGATTAGAAAAAAAATACGAAAAATTTCCCACAATAGATTCTCAATTCCGGTTTAGCATGTTCCCTGTCCTATCTACTTGTTAATATCGTTATCGAAACTAACACTAAACTTTAATAGAAGCTAAATATTTTTTTTTTTTTTTGTACCACTTTGTTGACAAACTCGGTAAAAAAAGCAAATACTTTTAAATTATTAAAGCGAAAAAGCGGAACCCCATCTAGCTATTTGCAGTTCTATGTTACAACTTAAATTTACTGACTTTGCAAAAATAAAATGAAACCACTCTTTCACCTCATTTAATAGCAATGGTGTGAGAATAACAAATGAAATGTCGCGTCGATGGAATTTTTGACAAATAAATAATTAAAAAAGTGACTAATTCAATGGCAGTGTAATGAGAAAAACAAAAATAGATCTGTACAGTTATTTCTTCTTTTCGCGGCGGTCGTCGGCTTGTTAATAATAATTTATAGGCTTCATTATATTCAAAGTTATCATTAACCATTTTTGTGTTTTGATTCTATTATTTTTAGTAATTTATTATATTCATTAAAAGATTAATGTATGTCTGTATGTCCTCCATGGACTCCGAAACTATTCATCCGATTTTTATGAAATTTGGACAGTTTATTTATAGGGTCAGAAGAAACCGTATAGGCTACTTAAAAGTCAAAGAAATAAATAAATAAATTGTAAAATTAACAAAAATTAATCGAGTGCGGCCACCTAGCCAAACCACCGATTACTAACATTCCCGACACAATAAAGAAATTATTCCGGTATGCGTTATTTAGATCGCGGTCGTGAATTCTGTCGTTCGTCAAGTTTCAACGGACTCCTTTAATAGTATATATATAAACTCGGCCATTTTGGCCTCGCAAGGGGTTATGCCCCTTGACCCCTCTTGCTTTTATTTACGTCTCTCTCACTTCTATACTTTGTATAAAATGATCAAAATTTACAACGTAATTCTTACTGGCATCAACGCAAAAAGAAAAACAAAACATAATCACAAAAATCCTATCCTAACATTTAACTTTCATTACATAAAATTAAGATATTGGTTTCATTATATTTTTCGTTACATAAAATTGTGACATTTTTTAAATAACAATAACAAAAATCCTATAAAATATAACAAACGTTACATAAAATTGGGACATTTTGCGTTACATAAAATTAGGACATTTATTCAAATATGGGTAGCCTAAGAATTATGTTGTAATTAATATAACATTCATAAGGTAATTCTTAGGCTACCCCCCATTTCAAAAAATGTCTCAATTTTATGTAACGTTTGTTATATTTTATAGGATTTTTGTTATTGTTATTTAAAAAATGTCACAATTTTATGTAACGAAATATATAATGAGAAATGTAATGAAACAATATCTTAATTTTATGTAATGAAAGTTAAATGTCAGAATAGGATTTTTGTGATTATGTTTTGTTTTTCTTTTTGTGTTGATGCCAGTAAGAATTACGTTGTAAATTTTGATCATTTTATACAAAGTATAGAAGGGAAAGAGACAGAAATGAAAGCAAGAGGGGTCGAGGGGCACAGCCCCTTGCGGGGCCAAAATGGCCGAGTTTTTATATATATATATATATAAATCAATTGTGCATGTATAAAAGATAATAACTTGTTTACGGTTCGACCGACTTGGCTGTTTTTTTGTTTATGGTTGTGTTCACAATTGTCAGAACAAGGTTTCTATGAAAGAAAATTTTAGAAAAATCTAACGAAGAAGTCGGAACATTAAAAAAATTGGCAAAAATGGCGTCACGATGTGACGTTCAGTTTAACAGTTCTGCCGTCATATGATTTTATAACAACAACAAATTCCGAATTGAATATTGATATTTTTTTACGAAAAAGAATTAAATTGAGAGCGATAGTTCAGTGTGTTATCGATGGTAATCATTATCTTTAGTGCATTCAAAACCGTAAAATTCATCAATTAAAATTTAAATGAAATGATTACCATGATAAATAATAAACTCTAAATAACATTTTATTAACTTCTCGCGTAAGTGTAATAAACAATTTATGTTCCGTTACTTCTCTTTTTGCGTTACTGAAATCATCGAAGCTCCATGATCTAAATAAACAAGTGGCACTCCTAGCCTAATTACTGTACTCATCGCAGAGAGTTTAAAAAAAGGTACGTTTTCTATTATTTTTTACAGAGAAATAAAAGATCCTGAAACGGAATTTTTAATATTTGCCACTAGCGGAAATGTTATTCACACTCAAATTCGAAATCTTTACGCAACTACAGTAATGCGGCGGTGCGCTACAATTGATGAAAACGGATCCGGTACTAATGGACACAATTAGAAAACGAAAAAAAAATTTCTTTGCACATTTTACGAGAGGACCAACATTTCACCTTCTGTTAACAATAATGATGAAAGCGTTAGAATGTAAAAGGGGACGAGGAAGAAGGATTTTTTGGCTCCAAAATGTTAAGACATGAACTGGAGTTATAAAAGTAGGAGAATTATTCCAGGTCCCAAGAAGTCGTGGCAAATTTCGTCAAATGGTGGAGTCCATGAAAAGTTTAAGCTACATCCAAATCGGGTTGCATGAAGAAGAAGGCGGAATGTATCTTTCCTTATACCGCCATCGTAAGCAAACCGTTTTCTCTTTTTTTATGAGCCAGGATATTTCATTTTTCGATTTTTAATGCCTTCGAATAGTTTCCGTTGTTCCCCTACTCTTGCTATTACTGACGCATTTATTACGTGCTCTGTCTATGATATTTAGAGTAGTTTCTGGATAACACCAGAGCTACTCTTCTTTCGTAATCTGCACCCATGCTCCACGTTTATCTATTTTTGCCGCCCGTCCGTTACTCGCGTATTATCCGTTTGTATTCGTCATTTAATTAGTGTTCGGTATTTTCGAAACGTTTGGTTATGTTCTCATAAAATATTCAAAAGAGAGAAAAAAGGCGAATCGCATAATTTAATTTCTGAGGGCGGCATGATTTTGTGAGCCGAGCAACTGCTCGGTGCGCCGGGTACTTACAATTGAATAACATGACGCGTGATTCGGTTTAGTTAATGATGTTTCGTTCGATGGTCCGAATGCTGCAGCAGTTAACGGTAAAGTGTAAAATGATAGCTGACGAGCCCAAAAATAAATAAATAAATAAGTAAAAACAAAGGGTTAGAAACAAAATTCGTTTGTTGCGATAATTATTATTTTCGAGGGAGAAATTCTTTCTAATTACCGATGATTAGTTTATCTCATATTTAATTTAGGGTTGTAGCGTACCAGCAAAAAAAAAAAAAACAAAAAACAGAAAAAAAACCTCCAGCATACACCGAAAAAGAAAACAGGTATAGCGGTATGAGTAAAAGGTTGTTCTAACATTTGTGAATTGTAGCAGATCACATTTACTGTTGTTAAATATGATAAACTAAATAATTGTATATAATAAAAAGATGTAGGAAAACAATTTAGACGAATGACTGTTAAGCGAGTACGGTGCAAACCGGTCTGCATTTAAACACGGTACACCCTAATTCGGGAAAAAGAGAAGGAAATAATAAGCGACCCAGTACCGCGAGAACTATAAGAAAAGTGAAACATTCACACGACTCTGCAATCAGGTCAAGAAAGAAATTTGAGGAGCACAAAGGGATTGTTTCAACAATGAGACATTTATAACAACTGAAAGGTCCTTGATCCGAAAAATCAGTGACCGATAGGAAATCGAAAGATCGACCGCAAACATTATAATAAGTGCATCAACCATTTTGTGTTTGTTTTTCGTATTCCGAGTTATTCAGATCTCTTCCCATTTTCAATTCGGTAAATGTGCTTCATCCGCCCGTTCGTTACTCGTATGTTATCCGTGTGTATTCGTTTTTAATGTGTGTTCGGTATTTTCGACACTTTCGGTAATGTTGTATGAAAATATTCACATTTGTGCGATGAGTGACAATTTTATATTTAAGTCGTAATTGCGATTTATTATTTATCTTAGGAAAAAACAGAAATTTAAAAATTTTATAAAAAGATACCTATCACATCGACTGCTAAATGTTGCGTTTCAGACCTCAATTAACAGCGGAAAGTATAAGTGAATATAGAAAACAATAAAGTATTGTTTTAGGTTTATCAGTAGAAACTCAAAAAACTTATAAAGCTTCAAGAAAAAAAATCTTACAGCTCGTTCTATAGTAACTAGAGAGTTAATTTGTTTTTCAGTCGGATGTATAAGATCATAAGAAAATTATAAGACCCTCAAAATTATAAAATCAAATGGTCCAAATTTTAAAAAATGTTTAAAAAATTCCACAGCCAGTTTTGTATGAATTATGTTATTGATGTAATTTTTAACCGTCGCACTAAGGCCTCTAGAATACGGAGAAAATATAAAATTCGAAAAATTTTGATATTTAGGGATTGAAATTTGATAAAAGACACCCTTAAAGCGCAAAGACTGGAAACTAAAAAAAGGTCCACAGCTTTTTCCATGTTAGCTGGGGGGTTACTATTTGTTTTAAATGGTGCATTTCAATCGCTAGAATATAGGAAAAATACGAGACCCCCAAAGTTTTAAAATTATTAAGGGTCTAAATTTTGATAATTTAAGCATACAAATTCTGAAATGTTTAGAGCAATGGTCAACGGTGACTTAATATATCATTGCTTAGATTCTGATAAAAAAAAAAAAAAAAAATTTCATCACTGCATTTAAAAAAATAAATATTGCTAATATCTTTAAAAATAATTAAATTTAACAAATTCTTATCATATATGTATATTACTCTTGCAGCGGTTTCAGGTTTTCAGGTATTTTAATCTAAATTTCACTTTTTTGATTGATGTGTTCGTGTACTTTTTTTTTTTTTTTCAAATAAATATATGTGAACGCTGCAGTCTCTATGAAAATTTATTAAGTGAAATAATTTAAAGTCTGAAGGAACGGGCCGCGAAACGCAAGTGGGAACAAAGAAAAACTAAACAATTTCTCTTAGGATGGAATGAAATTCGATTTTGTAACGAAATAATACAAAATTGTATTTGTATTTTATCATAACAAGTTTCCTCGAGTTTCCTTTCTTCTGAGATCGTAGAGTTTTACCAACAATAAACATTACAGCATTAACTAAGCGATATTATTTTTGTGCTTTCACATCATCTCTAATTAACGATGCTCAGTTTATCATATTCAATTTAGGGTTGTAACGTACTACTCCAATTAGCAAAAAAGAAAAATTACTGGCCGCCATCTGTTGTTACTATCATGTAACTGTTATTATATGGCACTCATTCAAATTCCAGCTGTGTAGGCCCTCATTTTACGATTTTATTAAATTTGTGAAAAAAATTTTAAGTTTCGTGAGAATTGAACGGCACATGGTAACGAGAAATTGCACTTGGTTTTTGGATTTTGCTTTGGACAGCAGTAGAAAATTAGAATATCGAAAAAACGTTTCCTCAATCCGCTAATAGCAGACAAGCCAACGTTCAGGCAACGTCTGCTGGGTCCGCTAGTTTATTGTATTCATTAAAAGAAAAAAAAAAAAAAAAAATTATCGAAAGCGCTAAAAATAGTTAGATAAAGTGGAAATTGTAATTGCTTTTTTTTCAAGGTTTACCCAATTAAAAATTTCGAAATATTTTATCCACTTCGCTATAATATAACCTATACATTTCCTTCAAAAAGTCACTCGGGATTCAAATCATTAAAAAGAAGCTTCAAATTTTTTATTTTATTTTATTTTATTTATTTATTTTTTTTAATATTATTACAGTTCATATCGCCTCCGTAATAACTACAAGGCTATTACGAAGCACCACGGATGCTCTACTTTTAGCATTCCGTACACGTGTAATGTATGGAATTATTCTAATAAGATGGGTCAGAAACGGCAAAAATATCAAATAAAAATCAATAACTCACGAAACCGACTTATAAACTTTAGAATTGCATCATAAATTACATTTGAATTTCTGTCTTTAACGACAATCTATAACTTAAAACCAATTACCCTGGGCGCCCCTTCGCAAAAAAAAAAAAAAAACCCCGTTTAAGGATATATAATCAAGGGCGTCGCCAGCCGATGGGGCAAAGGGGGGCAAGATGAGTTGCCAGCCGCCAGGGGGGGGGGGCAAGATGATAGAAAATGGATATGAGTTATAGCAAAAATTAAATTTATAAGTTGTAAAGGCTTAATATTTTATTAAACAAGAATAAAATCTTAATTAAAACATAATTTCCGTGGGTTTCTGGCGAATTATTCATGATTACGCGCCTATGAATGCTCATTATGGTCAGTTGATTAAAAAATTTCAATGCTCCGGGGGGGGGGGCAGCTGCCCCCCCCCACTGACGACGCCCATGTATATAATAAGGAATTTAAAACGACCTCAAAAATCACCCTTAAAAAAATTCATGACTTATCACGAGATGATAACTCTTTAAAAGGGAAATTCAAAATATAAAACAAAACGCAGAAGCTATTTCATAAAATTAAAAAATTACACACGACTCTTTTGGGCCAAAAGTAGCAAAAAAAAAAGAGAAGAAAGTTCACGGAAGTAATAGCCCGAGTAAAAACGTTGGGGGGGACCAAAACGTATCTCAATCATATGCATAAAGGACCGAAAACTTTAGCTGAACTTACAACTTTATATTCAGGCCCTTGGGGCGCCAAAAGCTGGAAAGTTTCGTAAAAAATATTTTTTCCCTCTAAGCATGTGACATATCGATGAAACGATCGCTGCTTGTCGCGAACGAAACCGTATTTCATTTCCTTAACAAAACTTCGAAGTTGCCAAAAAGTTCAAAAATGCGCAAAAAATGACTCTTAGTGCCACGAGTATTATAGTTGAAAATTTTGCACAAGACTTGTACATTTCTCTAGTTCGGAACATCCGGGTTTCCAACTTTAAAATTAGACCTTCGAGGCGTCAAAAGCTCGAAATTTTTGGAATGTTTTTTTTCCCCTGGGCATGTGAGATACATCAGTCGTAAAATTATCGCTATTTGTCGGGAACGAAACCGAACTTCATTTTTTTAATGAAATTTCCAAAGATGACGACAATTTCAAAAAAACACGTTTTTTTTCCTGTTGTAATAATTCGTCAATTCGTTTGGATGTTTCAGATGCAAGTATACTCGCCGTTGCTGAAATCGAACTGTTCCAAGTACCTAAGATTTTTCCTGTGTTCGATATATTCACCGTTTTGTTGGGAACCGGCAGTCGGAGCCATACACTCTTGCCGAAATCTCTGTCAACAAGTGTACGAAGACTGCTCGAATGCGATCCAACAGCTAGCCATTCCGTGGTTGGAACAGTTTAACTGTTCGAATTTTCCGGAATTCCGGAAAAACTCCTTGTGTATGCAGTTCCCTAAACTGCCGGCCGTCCTGAGCAGTGGGAACGGCGACAGCAGCGGCAGTGGCGACTCTTCCGCCGCTTCTTCGATGTCGTCGTCGTCGTTCGTCTCGCCTCTAGAGAAACTGGCGTTTTCTTCTTCTTCCGCTTCCGAACTATTATTTCATAAGAGAAAATCCTCGACGGCGGCGGCGGCGGCAGGAGGCAATTCTTCTTGTCCGCCAGACCGTGTCGCGGTCTGGGAAGAAAGTACGAGACTGTCGTGTCAAGCGCGTTGCGATCGCGACGTCAACTACTCGGAAAACGACAAAAAACTGCTGGAACGTTGGATGATCGCTTGGGCTATTTTATGTTTCATTTCGACGCTGTTCACGTTAATGACGTTCGCAATCAACCGAGCCAGATTTAACTACCCGGAACGGCCGATAATTTTCTTCGTCATTTGTTACAGCGCCATATCGTTACTGTACATCGGCCGTTACGTCTTCGGCGCGGAAACGTTCGTTTGCAGATCGAGCGCCACCGAAAGCGACCCATCATCGTACGTAGTCGCCGACGGCCTGGATCAGCCGGTCTGCACCGTCTCCTTCCTACTGTACTATTACCTGACGCTGTCGGCCAACGTCTGGTGGTTTATATTGTCGCTGTGCTGGTTCTTGTCGGCGGCCAAGAAATGGTCGGCCGAAGCCATTTCCGATTTTTCGTCTTACTTCCACTGCGTGGCTTGGGCCGTGCCGGGCTTTCTGGCCGTTTTGACGCTTTCTCTGCACAGCGTGTCCGGCTACGAACTGACCGGCTTGTGCAGAATTTCCGACAATTCGCTGGTGTTCTCGATAATTCCGAACACGGTCATGTTGACGTTCACCTGTCTGGTTTGCACGTTCACCGGCACCGCTTTGTCGCACGTCAAGTACGAACTAAACCAGAGCGGCCGAAACGTGTTCAAATTGGAAAAATTGACCACCAGACTAGTCATATTTCAGTTGTTCTATATAATTCCGTCCGTTATTTCCATCATTTCGTCCGTATACGAGGGCTACTTTCAGCAGCGGCCCAACGCTTATCAGCTCTTCGATGATTATCGTACTCGTATTATTAGTAATAGCGCCGCTGTTGACGGGCATCATACTCCGGATGATAGCGGTAATTCGGACGTGCAGATGGCTCTCGTGAAAATATTCTCGGAACTCTTCGTCGGTATCATGTCCGGTATGTGGGTTTGGACTCAAAAAACCTGTCACATCTGGCTGCATTTCGTCGTACCGTCCAATAAGAAAACCGATATATTTCTATCCGGTTAATAATAGTTTTTGTCTTTTGTCTTTCCCCCCCGCCCCCCGCGCGGTCATTTCATTTTATTCTATTCTCCTTTTTCCTTCTTAGCACACACCGTATTCTTTAAATATCATCGCGATCTCATTTATAACGCTAGATAATGAATCCTGTCGAATTTTCTTATTCTATTTTTCTTTTTATTATAATTTTAACGTCACCGATTAGTCATTAAAATTAAGATTTTTTTGTTCTCGGACTCGTTCTATTTTTTATGATGTAAGTATCTTTCAAGCGACGTTGTTTGTTTTCGTTTTTCTTTTTTTTGAATTTTTAATAATAGTGTATATTTGTAGATGTGAACTGTTTTTCGATTGATTCGCTTATAAGCGAAAGGTTTCTTTTTTTCTTTTTCTTTTAATTCTATTTTATCTAATTCAGTGTACATAAAAATAATAATGTTTTATAACTTACATCGAATTTTTGTTTTTTTTTCTTTCTTTCTTTTTTTCTTTTTTTCTTTTGATTCCTGAAAATGAAATGAATTAAATTAACGAGAACTAGCCGAGGTTATTTATTAAATTAAAAATATCTGTTGTGGCCAAGCAGAATACTTTCTTGTATTACGAGTATGTGGAGCGGAGGGGGACTTCGCTTCGCAAGCCCTGAAATCACAAACATTAAAAGTAAACAAGTATTTTAATAAAGCATATGCGTGATAAACTGGTACAGCTGTAGCCTTATAGGAGAAGTATCTTTTCTGGTCAGCCGATTCTAACCAAAAAAAAAGCTAAGTGCGCAACTAGATATACCAAAAAGATGGCCCTACCTACAAAATTTCAACCTTTTACGTACAGTCGTCACGAAAAAACGACACATAAAAATGGATATTTTTGTTGAAACGTGAGGTTCAAAATACTTCGCAAATACAATACTTCCTCTTATCATAAAGTGTAATCAGGGATGGTCGAAATATCCGTTGAAATATGGCATTAAACATTTTCTCGCTAAGGAACACAGACTATTCAATACTTGTATATTCTGCGGATACCAAAGATAGCACAAAAAGAGCAGTATATTGCATCGAAGAATTTAAGTAAAAAATCACTTATGGAACAGTCGCATTTAACTTTACCGAAGACCAAAATGCTTTGTACGTATCTAGAAGAGATTTTAAGTGGATACAGTGAGGGGGGGATTTAACTTTTAGTTGTTTTTTTGTTTGTTTTTTTTTTTATGTAAGGTTTTCAGGTCAGTATAGCGTTTCCGTGTCAGGGTACGAAGGAAAGCTGCTGTTGTTTTTAACGGAACTATACAAAACTAAATTACACCACCTCTGTGGAAAGTAAAACATATTATATGGATTTTTGGGAGGAGAAAGTTAGTCCATTCGTTTCTGACTAATATTTTAATCTACTGTCCTCGTTTTTCATCGTACCGATTGAGCTGTTCAGGTTATTTGTACATGTGTCAGTGTAGGAGCAGTTCTCTCTCTCTCTTTCACTTTGAATCGTGTATCCCTAGAAGGGACATCGTGACACAGAAATGCTGTTATCGTTGGATAAGCAGTTTACGCCATCTGTCTCTATTGTGTACGCTTCATGAACGAATTGAAGTTTTTCTCGGTAAATTATCGAATTCCATCTGACCATCTTAGAGGTACACGACCACGACCTCGTTTTTCCATACGGTTGTTTCCCTTCGACGAAGAGTGCCTCCAGTCGATTTTCCCGCACTACATGGCCGAAAAAACGCCAAATTCTGGCAAGTACGAGTACTTCCGTTAATAGAAGCAGTTACTGGAGGTCTAATGTAGTTGTGACTATATCTCATTGGTATCTCAAGATAGTGTTTCTTAAATTCTCTATTAGAATTCTGTTAGAAACTGATGAGCTGATTCGGATTTAAATCGATCGGTCGCTCATGTAATTAAAAAATGATGAAATGTTACTCTTCCCATTATAAAGGGAATTAAAACTAGGGTCGCTCGAAATGTACGTGAACAACCGATATTATTTATATTCCGTCAAGCACCATGGTCAAGCTTGTTGACTCTCCGGAAAAAATATTTTAAACGCGAGTTTAATGAAAACTGCAGTATGTACTTTGAAAATAATTAAAATCATCTATATATTATGAACTGGATAACGCTGTTATCGGTTTTAATTACTTTAAATATATCTTCGAATAGTGCTTTCATTGTTTTTATCGGTCTATTTTAAAGAAACCGGATAATAAAGAATTATTAATTTCCTCTATATGTCGCATACTAAAAATATGAAATTAAAATTGCTTCTCTAGCAACAAACGGTAATAAATGTGCCGCAGCAATAACAAAATATATTTTTAAAGAAGCGAATAGGTTGAAATAAACTTAAATGGACGGGCTCAGGACAGACCTGTTATTTATATAAATTATTCGTATAAATTTTCTAAATATATTTACCCCATCGTATTACAAATTGGGGACCAAAAAAAAAAAAAAATAGGTTGAAAATGGAATGTACTTTCTTATAATTCGTTCGCTAACCTCATGATGCGCGCTAGGTCAGTACACAGCAGACATACATGGGACTGCACTTGTAGCGCTTTAACAAGCGACTACTATCAGTTCCGAATAAAGTCTTGCGCGTGTTGCATACAACAATTTCCTAGTACACTATGCCTGTGTCTGTACAGCTGAGATGTACGAATAGGTTGTCGCCGACGCTCAGGAATTAAGTATGGCACTATAAAGAAGAAGAAGAACCTTTTCACTATCTAAAAGCTTTATATAAATTCGAGAAATGTGGATAATTTTTCATTCGTGTGAATGACACTTTTATACATATTTCTTATTTATTGTAAACTGTACTTTTTATATCAAAAAATAATCGAAGTCGGTTAGGAGCGCTGAACATATCTTAGAATAAAAATTGTCTTCTCCGTCAGACGTACGCGCTATTAACAAACAAAATTTATAACTAGAACAAATAAACATGGTTCATAAATTATATATATATGTATATATATAAACTCGGCCATTTTGGCCTCGCAAGGGACTGTGCTCCTTGACCCCTTTTTGTTTTAATTTCTGTCTCTTTCTCTTTTATACTTTGTATAAAATGATCAGAATTTACAACGTAATCCTAACTGGCATCAACACAAAAAAAAATAACATAATCACAAAAATCCTATCCTAACATTTAACTTTCGTTATATTAAGACATTTTTTCGTTACATAAAATTGTGACATTTTTAAAATAACAATCACAAAAATCCTATGAAGTATAACAAAAGTTACATAAAATTGGGAGATTTTTTCTAATGGGAGGTAGCCTAAGAATTACGTTGTAATTAATATAAACGTTGTAACTGTGATGAGAACCTACAGACAAGCGGTTGTCTTGTAGGTTCTCTATATGTTATTTATAAATAAATATATATGTATATATATATGTATATATAAATTTCGGCCCTTTGGGACTCGGAAGGGCGCAAGCCCCCTTAACTACCAGCTCTAGTTCTTCTAGAATTCTTATAGAAGAGTAAACTTTTTCATTAGCTACGCCGTTCGACATAATTTTTTCGGTCCATAAAATTGTGACACTTTTTTAGGACAAACTTCGTGACGGCACACTTTTCCTGATGACCCATGGCGTAAAAATGGCATAGCCATTAATATATATATATACACACAGTGGAACCTGGTTATAACGGCACCGGCTGTAACGTTAACTCGGGTTTATTTTATGATTAGACCGGTCAAAATATTGGCGCTATAAGAAAACCCGGTTATATCGTCAAAAAAATATTGTCCCTCGGCTATAGCGTCAAAAAGTTTATGATGCTCAATTTACAAAAGTGAAATTATGCTTGACTAATGCTCCCCCCAGGGTTCACTCAAAATCCTTGTGTAGGAACAGCAAAACCGAAAAGTAACCAGCCGGACGTTGAACCTATTATTTGCTTAGTCCCGTCATACTAAAACATCAATCTTGTTTTTTTCCCGGCCAACTGCACAAGTGTTCTTCAGCCCATGGATCAAGGCGTCATAAAAAGTTTGAAGTGTCACTACCGGAAGTTCCTTTTTTGAACAAAATAATTTTCTGCATGGACACCGCACAACTCGTAAACATCCCAATCTTTGATGCCATAGAATTTCTAGACAATGCCTGAGGGAATGTAGCATCGATGATGATTTCCAAGTGCTTTCACAAAGCACAGTTGAAATCTACAGACCCACTTGGAGATTATGACGAACATGACGAATAGCCTCTTTCAACATGGATTGAACAGTTTAATGTTGACCAGAGTAACTTTAGAAATGACATCGATTCATACGCATCAGTAGATAATCATGTGGAGACATTCGAAATGTTGAGTGATGCAGAAATCGTCGCAGATGTGCAAAACAAGGGGAAGCTGAAGATAGTCCACAGATGAAGATGCTGACCAGACCGAAGAAGACATCGTTTGTCCATCCATTCACGAAGCAATGAAAGCTGCTGAGACTCTCTCTCTCGGTTCTTCCACTTCAGAGAAACGTCTGCTGAAACACTCAACGCTCTACAGGATATATGCAGCACGACAGAGAAAATTTATTTTTCTGAGAAAACTGTACAAAAGAAGATTACAGATTTTTTTCAACAGTAAGCCTTTACAATATTGTCAGTAACATTTGTTTGTTCTTTTTACACAAATTAATGTTTTAATTATTTCCTGTAGTAAATTTCAACAAATAATTTGATGTAAAACAATTGCGTTTTTACTTCTTATATTCTTCAACTCAGATTTCAAGGCAGCTCTTTTATAACGTCACTCGGATATAACGTTGACATTTTTCTGGTCCCTTCAATGACGTTATAACCAGGTTCCATTATATATATATGTATACGTTATTTATAAAAGTGTTTCGTTTTTAATTAATAATATATGTAACAAATGGTAACATTAAATTATTAAATATTTAAAATTTTCCATAATGAACACTACTTAACTTCGTTTTCATTAAGCCGTCGTCGATCCCCTACTGGACAAAAGTCCCCCACAATTCTTTCCAGATGTCGCTATCTTCCTCCCGGCGGTATGCCCTAAAATTTCAAATTTCATCTATCCAGCGCTTCGTTTCAGAATCCGCTTTCCATTTCATGATGTTGATAAACCTATCCGTCTTTTTAAATGACCGAATCATCTCCATCTGTTTTTTTTTTTTTTAAATGGTACTAATTGCGCCCGTTACTCGACTTCTCGGAAACGCCTTTTCGTCCATTTGTACTTCGGAGTGACACCCAGCACAGACCCATTCCATTTTTCGTTGATTTAGACTTGTTTTTAATTATAACTTTTTTCGTTAATACCCCCCCCCCCCCCCCATGTTTCGCTAATACATGTTTAGACTCGCAGAACGCACTGATTGAACACTCTTTCTTCCTTTAAATCTCTTAGTTTTCAGAATACTTACCATGTCAATTGCATTCTTCCCGTTATTTTGTCTACTTTTTTTACTTCTTCTTTATTTATTTATAAGAATGTTATTATTTTTATCTATCACAAATTTTTTTCGCACGTGTATTTGATTTTGTTCATGTTTATTTTTAGACTTATTTTAGAACATTTTTCATTAACTGTTTGTTCCATTTTCTATAGTTTTTCCAAGTTTATAACGAATAGCGTCGCGCGATGTACGCACAAACTGTTAGCTTCCTATTTTCGATCGTTATACCTGAATTTTTCCAATGAATGTTTTTAACGCTACCTAGAAGGGTGGCTGTGAATAATTTTCGAAATGAGGCTCATCTTATTCCTTTTCGTCGTTGACCGTAGCTGTCTCACCTTCTTGTATATATGTTTGATTATTCGTATGTATTATTAATATAATTTCTATAGGGTTTCTTTTTTCTTCTTCCCGGTATGTCACTATTAATTCATATTCCTCTGTTTTCCGACGCCTATATTATTCTTTTGGCTTTTTATAAATGCCGTATACATTAGAGTAATCTGTGCTCATTTTAATTATATTTAAACAAATCACGAAACCTTAACAGAAAATAAATGTATAACAATATAATAAAAATATCACAATTTTACAGATTAGTTTCGAAGATATTATATCCCTGAAATTAGTAAAATTGTGATATTTTTATACCATCATACATTTTTATTTTGTATTAAACGTTTTGTGATCTGTTTAAAAAATACACAAAGATGTGTTTAATAGTAAAATTAATTTCTTTTTTTTCAATTATTTGACCCATCAGCGTGTTTATTATCTTTTCCTTCTTTAAATCACCTGGTCGGTTTGTATCATGTTTTTCACGGTTAATTTAATCGTAATTATTTCTGTAACCGATTTGAAAATATTCGAAAACAGTCTAATTGGACGATAGTTCCGCATCTCTTCTTTATCCCATTTTTTATGTTTTAATATAACTTCTGCATTGTGCTTCCTTTCTCCGGGATTCGGCCTACATTCAGGCATCGTGTCAAATAACGCGGCTAGATACTTATTTGTTCTTCTTCTACCTTACTCAATGGTTCATACTAAACCCCATCTTCTCATTGATCCTTGTTGTTTTTTTTTTTTGGCTAGCGTTCTTCCTACTTCGTATTCTTTAATTGCTAAGATTTAAAGTTATTGCGAATACGATTGTGGACTTCTTCTACTTCTAAAACGTCATTACAGAAATATCCTGTGATTTTTATTGTAATTTTTTTTCTTTTAATACTAATATGGCCACTTTTTATTCCCGTTACTTCATACTTTCTTATTTTGAACTTGTTTTGTACTACTTTCATATTTCTGTTCTTCTCGATTACTTTATTTATCTTGCATTTTCATCTTCCCATGGTATCCTATCTATTTTATTCTATCTTTTATACTGTTTTGCACAATTCTACATATTCCATTTGATTTCTTTCGAGCTGTATTTTGAAGTTTCGTCTAGGTTCACACTGTCTCTATGAAAACTTATTTATTCCTGTCTGATTAATGTTAGCGCTCGAATTTCTTGTTAGTAGCCCATTATGTGTTCGGTTATTTCGTTCTTCTGTACTAGTTTCTAAGTTGTTTATTATATATTTTTTTGTGTTTTTTCATTCACTTATTTATTTTTTTGAAAATATGTAACTTTTTGTAATTTTTTTCTGTTGTTTAGACCTTTATCATTTTTAACCTTTTTAATCGTTTTTATTTATATGTATATTATGCTCGAACCAGATTCTATAGTCGTGTCATCAATCAAATTTGTTTAACGCAGAGTCACCGTAGTTTTTATTTTTAATTATGAAATTTTATTTTTAACTTTCCAATCCGGGTTTCGCCATTACACTTTCTTAACCTGGTTCTTTTAAAGAACGTCATCATGATACACATGTATAGGGTTAATTTTCTATTGCGAAGTATTGATGAGCATCTGACCTCGTTCGTTTCTCATTCCAGTTCTGAATTTTCCCATTATTTCTTTGATTTTATTTACCTACCCCTTCATATTAAACCTTCTGATTATCAATACATAAATATTCGTTTCTCTATCTGATCATGCCTAAGTTTCTCTAAAAAATCACTTCACTACTCGAGATAACAGGATTTTAAGATTATGAATGGGGGCATGGGAAAAACAACACGTCTTGAAATTTTGCAAACCGATTTTTCTAAGATCAGTTATTGACACACAATATCTTAAGACGACTCGAGGTGAAACAGGTTCCGATCAATTTTTTCTGAAATTCTATCTAGAGTACCAGATTCTTCTCCATTAATCTTCGAGAAGATAATAAAACATTGCTTAACCACGAGCGAGCTGGAACAATGATAATCACATACACTAAATTCAACAAATCTGTAGGTTTGCTCTTGTAAAATTGGTTCAAGATAGGAATACTGTGTTACTTCGTTGGAATATAAATCGTTCGTGCGAGTTTGTCTTCACTTCGCTACATTTCAATGTAACTTACAGTGTATTTAACAACATTCTGCTAGAAAATTAAAATAATTATTTGCAACGTGCATAATTAATAACCATTCTATTATTATATGATAATTACGATCATTTTTCATCGATAAACTCGATTACAGTGAATTACTGACAACATTACGCCCAGTAGTTCAAACTAATGTTCATCTTCAAAAGCAACACTAAAGAAAATGTATATAACAACTCTAGGGTAATTTTATCATGCAAAGCCTTTTTTTTTTTTAAAAAATTTTTTTTCGATAACAACGTATATGGTTAATTTAGATGAAAATTAGATATTGCGGAATTTAATGTAAAATTGTAAACACTAATTAGCAGGCTAAATGTTGAATAATCAGTTCAAAAAAGGTAAACAAATTTTGCAACCGGTATCACGGTAGAGAATCCTAAGCCTATCAGAAATATTAATTATTAAACCGAAACTTTTAATGTTTTTCTTTATTTTTCATTGGAGAAATAAAATTTTGTATTTAGTGACAGATTTTACATGCACAGCTTGTATTATGCTCTCTGTTCTCATTGAGATTTATTGTTTGAGATTGGAAGAAATGTGGGGATTCTGCATTATACGAAGGTTTAAAATGTTTAACTAGCCCATTGGTTACTGATTAGATTGTCTAACTGTAAAAAAAAAAAAAATTGGCGATATCACCGATCAAATTTGTTAACAAAACTTTCACCATTAGTGTGTGTGTGTGTGTGTATGTGTCTTAATTTACGTTTTGAAACGAACAGGGTCAAGTGAAAGAAATAACACTGACATATAAATTGTTTTCAATAAAATGATTTTGAGCAATTATTGGAATGTAAAACAATATTTTTTTTTACAGAGACCTATACACAGTTTTTTTTTTTTTTTTTGCTCAGAAGAAAAGAGGCGGTTAATTAGAGACAATCGAATGTTAATTTTTCACTCCGCCCATATCAAATGTCGTTATTAAATCATTTACATTGCCATATTTAGCCACTAAGTCGAGAATGAAGAACGCAGCTGATATACCATACTTTTGAATAATCACCGGGCAGAGTCATCCCATATACAATGAAAAGAGGCGCGCTAAAATTACCCCTCAATATTACAGAGCAAAACGAAATTAAGATAAACAATAGAAACAATGAAATAAATATACTAATTGATTCATGGTGGCCAGTCAAATATAAAATTTTTTAATTTCCGGGTTTCCCAGTCCAAATCGTCCCGACTTTCTGATTACTAGAATTGTACAAAAAGAATAGAATTTTTTTGTGGCAGTTTATAAAATGGAGCTTCGTAATTTTTATTTAAAGTAAAGTACAGTCAAAAATGCATTCAATTTTCGTTTCAAGTGATTTTTTCTTATTAAAAATAACGTTTTTGGCTACTTTTATTTCTTTTCCCGGTTTTACGACAAAATTTCCGGCTTATACCTGGTTTTTCCAATTTCACCCTGTGATTAAGTATAGCGTACACAGAATTTGTTTTGGCCCGCTAAGTTTAATCTCCAATATCGTTCAGGACAAAACCATTTTTTCGCAAGCAACAATATTAAAAAAAAAATTAAAAAATTAAAAAACTGGACACTGAACATCGAGTCCGAACAAACGTAAATCAAAAAAGATTGGAATAGTTCATAGTAACGATTAGTCTGATACAAACGAAATGAATAGATAATATGATATGGGTGAGAATGTATGCATTGCTCAGAAAAATATCGTAAACAATTCTCAGCTATTAACATTTAATCGAAATTCTAATCGCAAAAAATAAAAGCCTATTTTTAATATTTTCTTTATTTGTTCTATCTTTACTCGTAATCCATTTGTTATTCTTCGGGTAGTATATTCAATATTTTTGGTACATGTACTCACTGGAACTTTGTTCTTAGTATCGCAAATTTTCCTTAGATTATACTGTATTTCTATCCTTTCTTGTGTTTTTTTATTTTTTTCTTTTTTGTTATTAGGGAAAACCAGGGTAAAGTGTGTCACTTATGTTCAAACGTTTTTTTTTTTTGTCTTTTTTAACCGTATGCAGTATTTTAAAAGAAAATTATATTGTTAGCAACGTTGGTAAACTAAATTATATGGAATTCGACAATGAATTGACTTTTTAAAAAAAAACGATCGAAATTTAAGTTTTTTTTTGAAGCAAGATGGAACATTTAAAAAATACGAAGATATGTCCTGATCTTGAATGGAACTAGAAAAACAGATAGAATACTATCTTTATTGAATAGTTCACAAACTAAACTTCAATGAAATTAGTACTCTATTCGCGTATGAAAATATACAGAAAAGTATTTTCAAACGGAAGTTTTTAAAAATTATTTTTAACTGAAAAGAATACGAGGCGAAATTAATCTTCTTAACAAAATAAATGAATAAATACGTGAATAATCACAAATCCTCTTATTCTTGAAAAAAGAAAAAAAAAAACGTTTCTTTTGACAAATATTTTTTAATGCATAAATTGTTAGTATTATATTTCTGATTTTGTTCTCTACGGATTTTATTCTATTATAAATTTCTATCTAAAAATTTTTTCCTAAGTATTTATATAACTGTATTTAAATTTTTACAATTCATTTATGAGCACCAATTTGCAATGTTCATGTAATGTACACAATTATTAGAATACACTATAATTTTTGACTGATACGGGAAAGATTCGGCCTTTAATTTTATCATCAAAGAGTTCTGATTTTTCCGTATTTATTATCAGATCATACGAGTCATGCGCCCACTTCCTTATTGTTATAGGGTCACATTTTGGATATTACTCTCCGCTATTTGCATGTTTTCGTGTCTGGTTATTAACGTTTAATCATCGGCAAATGTATGTATTTTACTATGTTTTAATTCGCTTTTTATTCGATTTGTATATGTAATAAACAGCAAGGCCGAGATATTACCTTTATGCCGTACCGCCATAACTACGTTTCTTTCTCTCGTAAATTTATCACATCCACGACTGTTTTTCCATCTTGTAATTCACAAACCAATTTAGCACATTAATTTTGATTCCTATTTCACTTGATTTATTTATCGGTTTTTTATGATGATTGATCGCACCGACATTTTTTATTTATTACCTCTCAGCATTATTTTTCACTCCTGTAAAGCAATGCTTTCGCTGTATACTTTTGCCTTTTTAAAATCCCCATATAACAACTTTGTTTTATTTTAAACAGCAAGTTAAACAACTACTTACGTACGTTTCGATAATTTTCATTATGACAGAATTAATCGCCGTCAATCTGTAGTCACTTCAATTTTCATAATCTGCACAACTTTATGTACCGGGGTCTGTAATTAACAATTTGAAGTCATTTGGAATTTTTTTTTTTTCTTTATTTGATTTGTTAAATTTTTTATTCCATCTAACAATCTTTAATATTTCTAATATCTTACTCCTATATTTTCATGTTCATGAATGCATTATTAATTCCTCCACTTTTTTAAAAGTTATTTTTGGTATATACATGATATTAAATCAAGCAATTTCACCTTAAAATTTTTTTTCAATTTGTTTTTTTGTATATTCAAATTTTTTCGTAAATTCATCGGGGTTCCCTGATGCTTTAGAGTATGGGTCGTTCAATTGTTTGATTAACTCTCGATGAAATTGTTTTGCCCATTAGTTTATTTACATTTGCCTACGTTTTCCTTACGTCACTTCCAATTAGTAGAATTTGTTTTTATAAAAGTATCTTTTTGTATTTTGATTTGTTCATTAATTTTATTGTTTAATTATTTGGATTGTCTTCTTATAAATTATTGTTATCGTGTGTTTTATATTATTTTCGATATTACCTCGTTGAATTATTAACTAGAGTACTTTCCTCGTCACCCAATCTTTTACCTTTCTGCTTTTTTTTGACAACTGCTTGTTCGAGCCTTCTTTTTAAATTCGCTCTCTTTCCTTCATACATCTTTGTTGCATTTCTTTTTTCATTTTCGTTTTACTCGATGGTTTTTAATTTAATTAATTTTCATTAAATAACAATCAACTTGAGGGAGTTACGTATAATTGTTTTCCTCTTATAACTACTTTACATCTTATTACTTTGTGATCCGATATTTTCATGTTTAGATTATGACGACACGTTTAAATTTAGATTTTTTTTTGTGCACAAATATGGTAAATTTTTGATCGTGTAATGTATTTTTCTCTTTCATTCCTCTCTTGCACTAGTTTCATTTCACTAATTTTATACTCCGTTACTTTTCTCGTTTATTTAATCGTGTATTTATGATATCGGCTATGTTTATTATCGCTTTTATAAATTTTGTCTGCTTTCATTTATTTATTTTAACTTTTTTAAATATATTATTTTACGTCTTTTCGCCCAAGTATACATCGTTATTTTATTACAAATTGTCTAAGCTGTGTTATACCACTATTTGTCCCCGCGCGTATTAATAGTTCCGTGTTCTTTACATTTAAATTATGAACATTTTTCATAATCATCTATACTTTACAGACTTAATAAATAAATTATAAATTTCACAGATAAGTTTATTACATCGATAGTTTCATAAAGGAACATCAGATTATATTACACAGATTTATTTCATGTTTCGGTATGTTAACTTTGCTTAATATTAAGTATACTTTTGGTTTATTCAATTCACTATAAATTATTATCTCTTTTCATTTTTTCCTCATTGATCGTATTATATTTACAATATTAATTTGTGTAACATTTTTTTGTTTTTTTATTTTTATATATTTATTTTTCTCCCACATAATTCTATGCTATTTGCATATAACTTGTCAACTATTATATAATAAATATCTTATTTATGCATATTCTATGTCCATATTATGAGAAGAGTTTATATAGCGTATTTTCGATTACTACCACCACCCGTTTGGAACGTTTTATCTTTTCGTACTAATAGTTTTCTCTTTTAAATCATTCAGAACTATTGATTCGCCTACTTTTTTTCTTTGCATTCCGAAATAATTTCTTGTAAAACGTTGACATTTGCTTCCGTTACATAAATTTTTATGATATTATTTTGAAATACACGATTAACAAAAAAAAAAAACCAAAAAAAAAACGCAAATTTAATTTCCATACTAGATATTTAAGTGTACGCAGAGCTTATTAATTACCTATCAATATCGTAAAATGAATACGAGTGTAGTAGAGTTCGGTGTAATGGAAAATAGGTATTTTCTTTTGAATCCATTTTTATACTCTAATGCAAATTTTGACCTTTTCTATTTTTTTTTGATTTTTTTTATTATGGTTTTTAGCGGCAAAAGAGATTCATTGTAGATTTTCGAATAATTTAAAAATTAAAAGAAATTTCTTCAAATTGATTAGGTATTATTTTTACTTTATTAAACGAACAAATATATAAAAATAATATTTGCTTATAAAATGAATGCAAAATTGTTCCACGCGTTTTGGAACAAAAAAGAAATCTCCACTTTTTAGTCAATTTTTTCTCTCCCAAAAACATAAGTCGATACATATGATCGATATTTTCCTGTAAAGGGGAGAGGGTAGAATCATCGAGTACCTCTTTAATAGGGATTTAATTATGTCTACTTCTTTTTCTACAACAATTTTTCATACTTTAAAATACGTTTGATTTTTGCTGAATTTTCAAGAAACGAACTTCTTCTTGGTAATAACCCAATTAAAATAGTTTGATTACAAAAAAAAAAGATATGCATTTTCTACATTTCTATTATGCAAAAGAAAATATAATAATAATGCGGTCTGTACATCCCCCCTCAAAAAAAAAAAAAAAGAAAAAAGGAATGAAACGAAACAAGTACTCGCTTTCTAATCCGGCTTTTAGTAAATAATTTCATCGTAAAAAACGTTTTAAATTGTTCTTTATCCAACTGATCTTTCGAACTAGTTAAATTTTGTAGTTATTACGCAAATCGGTCACATTCAGTATCGAACCGATCATTGTTAAATTGATACTATAATAACCCAGTAAAAAAAGTTCAGATCACGTTGGTAGATGAACTGATGAAGTAGGCACGGAATGTTTATTATTCTATCACGAGATTAATGAAAATGTAATAATGAAGGTAAAAAAATATAGTTAATATTGCGGAGCCGTAGGAACTCCATCATACATAATCTGTATAGGAAATTGGAAAAAATACAAGCTACAGTAT
The DNA here is from genome assembly GCA_039619475.1 of Icerya purchasi. Taxonomy (NCBI): domain Eukaryota; kingdom Metazoa; phylum Arthropoda; class Insecta; order Hemiptera; family Monophlebidae; genus Icerya; species Icerya purchasi. The sequence continues at coordinate 94,888,833 of CM077115.1, forward strand.
TCTACTACTACAACGTAGTACTACTCTAAGGTAAAATTTTAGGGTGCTCACATCAGGAAAGTCAATTTTTATTCGACCAGACTTGCTGCGAAGCCATAGCCCCAACTTTTTCAGCTAAATATACGATAACTATACAAATGCATTTGGCGCATTTAAATTCACACGTATATTGAGGTAAAAGTTACACAAAGGGTTTTCGTTACTGCATTAAGTAGTCGACTTAATTCTCGCTAATTGTTATCGATACAAATGACGAAAAAACCGGAACAAAAACGAATTAAATTCTATCAGTTAAAATTTATTTAAATAATTAACAATAATAAAAAATCGATTTTGAAAGCGCGGGTTAAAAAAAGCCGAAATATTATTATAATAAGAAGTTTACACGACAACTTTATAGAGCAAAAACAAATGATGTACGACGAGTAGTATACTTTTATAAATATATTTGTAATTATGTGCATTAACAGCCATGAATTATTTGAAATTTAGCCAAATTAAATGTACACTCTTTCGTTTCCTTTTCACTGCATTTCACCCTTGTTGTTTCAATTAGATTGACACGCATACCCGGAAAAAAAAAAAAAAAAAAAGGAAAGAAAAGCCAATTAAAAATGAATTATAAAAGAACACAGAGCGAATAATGAGGATTCAATTGAGCGCCGATTTAGAAAACAACGGAACAAATAAACAGCACATAAATGTAGTAACGGGAGGTACGGATAACACGTGTACGAGGCGCCGGAGTTAATAAGTCAAATAGCGATAAACTGACGACGGGGAGCTGCGTAGTTTAAAAAACAATTTACAACTACAGCCAGTCGCAGATGAAAAGGAAAGGAGCAGATGGACGGCGGCGTTTGACAGGGGAGAGGGGCATCGACAGATTGAGAATATTATTACGACAATGGTAAGATGGCGCAATACGGGCGCTATACAATCCGTTCGTAAAATAGCAGGTACGCTTGACTTTTTAGAACGCTTTCTTCCGTTGTCTGTCGCACGCACGAGTCGCTGATGTGATACCATGTACCTTTCCGGTTAAGTTCGGTATCGACGTCTTCCGGACGAATTGCGCTGTTCAAACTCGTCGGCTCGTTTTTCCATACGAAAGATCTGCGATAATTATTTGCGTTCACCGGCGGTCTACTCTGAAAATACGAATCTCGCGTGAAATTCATTCAACATGCTTAATTTACGACAGTACGACGACGCGCCTTAGTTTACAGTTAAAAAAATTAAAAATTTATACTAAACATATTCGAGCTCATCGCAAGAATACGAAAAATTAATGCATAAAATGCACGCGCTATGGAACCAACAAACGTATAGTAGTTTAAAAAACTATAAAAACAGATGTTCTTTATATGTAAGATGCGCTAAAAGCGTAAAATAATTTAAATTCTTTTACAATACTAACCTAATAGAGTGAAGATGCGGACATTAATAATTAATTTTAATTAAAAATAAAGCATGGGGTGGGGTTTTATAAAACATTTACATTTGTCGAGGTACTGCATGATTACTGATAAAATCATCCCGCATGCTTTATTTTGAATTGAAATGAATTATTTACATCCAAAGTGAAAATCATTCAGTTTTAATACAAAACTGCCCCAACAGAAAGTGTATTATTTAAATTAAAATGCCCCAGAGTATGTTCCGTGTATAACGTACTACCCGTATTCTACAGGTAACAATTTTTAATATTTAAAATGAAAATTTTAAGCACGAGAGTTAGTTGAATAATAACTCTTCTCCATTCTTCTAAAATCAGTTCTAACCGAACTGTAAAAGAACGAAACAAAATTCTAAATTATAGAAAAACGTATATTGAATAATATTTGCGATATTACTTTTTCAACATAGAGTCTCACCTTTAACCTGGACATATATTTGCGTAAACGTGAAATCCATTTTTTGAAGGCGTTAACAAAAACGTCCTCTCTTTTACTTCTAAACTATTCATTCAAAAATTACGGAAAACTTTCTCGTCCAAATTAAAATGGGTTCCCTCCTCTTTCTTAAGGTCCTCTTCTTTCATTGCTGAGATATAGTGGCCACTCTCACATATAATTTTTAAATTTCCGATTTACTTCTGGTTTTCCTGGTCTACATTCTCCCGGTTTCCTGATTACTAGAATTGTGCAAAAAAAAATGAATGGAATGTTTTTGTTTACTATTGATAATATTTGACTGCTGCAGCACATTTTATCGGAATAAAACAGAACTACGTAATTTATTCTTGAGTGTGAAGCGCATTAAAAAATGCATTCACTTTTTAACGTTTCAAATGATTTTTTCTTATTACAAACATCGTTTCTGGCTATTTTTACTTTTTTACCCAGTTTTATGGCGAAATTCCTGACTTATTTCTGATTGGGTGGCCACCCCCTGCTGTGGAAGCAAATAAAAATTCGAAAGAACCAAATCGGAGCTATTTTCAGGCGTTCGATTTTGGTGTTAGTTTGCGCGTCGTCGAATGAAGTAAAACGCTTTTAAAAGCGGTCCGAATCCTTCGAATTCTGTTTTTAAACTTTTGTAATGTAGCACAATAATTCATGTCAAGTCCGGTATTTTTTATGAATAACACTGCGCGCGTCACAGAAAACTGTCGATCTTTCCGGCTGGTTTGACCGATTCGAATTTTCGAAGCCCAGGATGTCGGTACTTCACTGACGACTAACGTTTTATTTCAGGACTATAGTGAAAACTGAATTTTTCATCCCCTGTGTAATGATGAAAAAAATTCCCTTTCCAATGGTCAAATTTCAATTTTTTTTTGGCTCATCTTGACTCCCCTCCCCATGCTATCGGTTAAAAGGCAGTGTCAATAGGCAATAAAAGTTAGAGACGTCAAATTTTTATTTACAACGGTGCCACAATAATTTATTTCATCAGATGCGGTGCTCGAGTTAATGGTCGAGGAATAATTTTATAAACAAAAATTATCACGAAATATTAAAATAAGTATAAATACGAAAACAGCAAACAGAAACACTAAATACGATGATAAACATCCGCAGGAACGTATTTAAGTCTAGCCCATCATAAGATAGAAGTGAAAATCTACCAAAGTACATTGAAAAGAACAAGCTCATTATATACAATAAAAACAGATTCGGGAACGTGGGGAGTGCTAATATATGTTAATGAACAGAATTTTAAGGAGGAAAACAATTCTAAAGAGGACAGCGGAAAATTTATTTAGCCTTAATCTCTTTTTTTTTTCTAGTTTTTTATTGCCGGCAATGCCGACGTTTCCCAGTCTGTTTTTACTATATATAATCCAATTAGCCACCGTGGCGTGGTAAGTGAAGTAGTGGTGTTTCCTTCTAGTAGGACCTAGGGTACGAATCGCGCTGCCGCACATTGAAAATATAGAAAAATTTCACTTACTCTAGGTTAACGTCTACCGTTGATAAAAAGTATTATATATAATCAACTTATTCTTTTCAACGTAGCACTTCAGTATGCTTTTACTTTCAGCTGATGATAAGCTAGAACTTTAGGTGTTACATTTTCGGTTCCCAAATGTCAATATATTGTGTTTGGAGATCGGAAAATTGTTGATCTAATAAAAAATCTTTAACTTGTGTCAATGTACTTATAGATGATAACCTTTTCCCCTCGTAATAATATACTTTATTTGTACAGAAGGTATGGTGCACTCTATGCTAAATTTAAACGGTTAATGGTCTGAGATATAGAGAAAAGGTCACATAAAGGGCTTATTGAATCCCTTTATGCGTATTGCTCGCGTGTCTGCGTCTTTCCATCTATTTTGAAATCAGTCAACAAATTACAACGAAAATTTCTCCTAAATATTGACTCTCTCTATACAGAACTACAACATCAGCCGCAAATGTTATTGGCAATATTCTCCCTCTTGATTTATTTATAATTAAATCTAGCATCATTTCTGAATATAGAATTACTAAGACTACCAGACTTCTCACGAATGCAGTATATTTAGATCTTGATTTGTTTAATAAACTTGGGGATGTCTTACCAATAAGAAACTTTAAATCTACTATTAAGGATGCCATAATCTTTAAATGGCAATCCAGATAGGACAGTACTGACACGGATCGCAAAACTTATCAATTTTTTTCTAGTTTAACAATTAGATTTGAAGATGCAAATATTAATTTTTATAGTGCGCAGGTGCTCTGTCTCTCTGGATAAAGTTTGGTGAATATCTGTATAGATTTCATCTTACTAGTGGGCCAGAGTGTATGCTTTGTAGTACTACTCCCGATCCGGCTTTCAGTACTTTACGTAGCTTACATCGCATTTCCCCTTCTTCCGAGCTTACACTAACATCCGATGACAATATTGAGAGCTTTCTTTTATTTTCTGAAGCAGCAATGAAGTTGAAATTTTCGATCATCTAATAATTAATTACTTATTTGGCATATTATTGAAGTCAACCGTGAATCCAAATTATGGGAAATTTAATCAATTCTGTGCTGCCGGAGTGCTTCGCTCACGACTTTATCATTAACTATACGGATGATCCATATATCATTGACCAACACTGTACACTCACAATTTATTTCGTATTGTTATTATTAACATTTGTCATATTTATTAGTTTACTTTGCTATACATGCGCATCTCTGCACGTTTCATTAATACTTTCCTATTTTTATGAAGTAATAATTTTCTTCTTTTTTTCCCCTTTTCACGAAGCAGTAATTTTCTTTCTTTCTATACTTTAGCCTCATTATTTCAATTTTTATATACGTATACAATCTTAAATGCTTACAGTACCATGGGCTATGTTTTTCATCCCTGTTATTGTTCATACTTTTAGTATACTTTGCAGCGAACAATTCGGCTAAAATATAAATTATCCCCACAATACACCGAGATTTTATCAGTTATCGAAACGTAATGAAAGTAACATTTAATCACGAGTAATAAACAGAAGAATTCAGAAAAATAAATTTAATTACCTTAACATAAGCCACATAATGTCCACCGTATAGACTGCCGCTATGCTCGACAACGCCGTACAGCGAATAAATTATTTTCTTCTGATTAGGTACTTTCAAATTCTGAAATAATCGAATGATTAAATAGGTAAAATTTTCTTTCTCTTTTGATGACGTTTTTAATTTTTGCATTTTCATTATTACCCTCCAAAAAAAAAAAAAAACAACATATAACGGATAATGATTAATAATACAAATTCTGGTCACGTTATAAATGTTTTTATCAATATTTCTAAATTTTATTGTAAAATGATTATTCTGCAACAGACGACGTATATAAAATTATGTTTGAAAATTCACAACGATGAACTTCATGTTTTATGAAACTAGTAAAATTATTATTAAAATAAAAAATACATCAAAAATAAACATAATATAGTTCGATAGAGCGTATAATAATAAACATTACCTTGCATTTAACTGAACAATACTGAGCAATGTCTAAGTGTAACGGAAAACTAACGTGTTTAGTGATTTTTCGCAAGGCAGAAAATACAGATCCTTGAAATCGTTTTAAATGTAGTATAAGGATTGGCGGTGGTGAATTAATAAGCAGACGCTTCGTGGCCGGTTGATATACTGGTTTCTTTTTTTCATTACTAGGAACGTCTAATAATAAAAATAATTTTGTCTGTATATATAATAGTTTTATATTTACCACAGTTACATAAAATATTAATCACTTCACTAGTATGCGATACACGAAATATTCGCTGATAACGAAACGAAATATTCACGAAACAGAACTTTTACGCAATTATAAATTGCCGCTTTCGTAATAAAATGAGATTATCTTAACATAACGCGACTATTATAGTTAATTTGCGTTTTTCACGCTTCTATTTAAAGAAGCCGTCGGTATCTTTTTCAACGCAACACAATATGTCGATCATTGAAATCACTAATGTTTGTGCATCACTTTTAGCACGATTTCATGAATCTTAAACTAAAATCTACAGCAATAATTAATCGAAACTATCAAACTAAAACACTGCAATTTTCAAGATTAGCTTAAATGCGCGTGCACGCAACATAACACGTATATAAAAAAATACAAGACCTATTCTACCACGAATATCGAGATTTTGTAAGAGTAATGAAACCGATGGCTTTTAAGTTTTTAATAACAACCATTTAAATATTTAATGTTTATTTTCGAGATGAAATTCATAATTACACGAATAACAATTCTTTAATTTTGAACTAAGTGTGAAATGTCTGTAACTAATTGAAATTGTGACATTTTTAGAATAGTGTTTTTCTCTTTTTTTTTTTTTTTTTTTTTTATAAATTTAAATAAACTTATAAAATTTATTTGCGCCGAATTAAAAAATTCATTTTATAATAGATTTTTGTAAATGAAACTGCCACAAACATTAACTGCATACTGTTTCAAAATCTATCGAATATTTTATTGTAATAATAATTAAAAATAACTTTTTTCTTCTTCCAGTAATACCTGTATTATAAAAGCAAACTACCTACAAATAACAAAAATTTTATATTCCATAAAAATTCATCGTATTTATTCGAATTAACTTACTTTTATGCTGACGTTCAGTACAGGATTCACAGCAGACCTTATTATTGCCAGTCAATATTTCTAAATCAGTAAACTGAGTAAGACAAGAGTGAATCGATGACTCTAGATCGGGGAACTTCTCTCGGGGTGCTAGTGTGATCTGTTCATTTTCCGAAAAGTAATCATTTAGACCGTCTTCATTCAATTCGTATTCATTAATGTCTTCGTCCTCTTCATCATTTTCTTCGTCCGCGTCACTGGAATTTCTATTATCTTCTTCGCTTTCATCAGCTTCGCCATTATTACTACTGTAAGTACTGTTATTACTACTATTATTGTTGTCATCTTCATTGTTAACAATAATAGCGCCATTACCGCCTCCACTATCGGGACTATAATGATACTGCAAATCTGATAACAACGACGATGATACCGTTGGAAACACCGCATCAGAAGTTGGAGTATATTTCACATTATTGTTTTCATTTGACGACATATCTACATCCCTTACAGTCTTACTCACAGTGTTTTTATGTTTATCTTTTTTTTCTTCGTCGACTTCTTCTCCCACATCTACATCATATTCGAACACATGGTCTTTTACACCATTTTCAGAAGCCGTTACTACAAAATTCTGTAAGTTTCTAGTTTGTAATTCTTCGAGAGCTTCTTGTATCATAGCAGTATCCTCTTCTGTATTAGAAACGATAAAAAACGGAGTATTACCGGTAACATTGTTACATTCTTTAGCGTTTTTGTTCAAAACTACAGCTTTGGATTTTGTATCTGTTTCATCTAAACAAAATTTTAAATAAAAATTATTACTTTTTTTTTTTATAAAAAAAACAAAAACAAAAAAAAAAACATTTTATCGATTACATAATACAAAATAGAAATACCCAACAAAATACATTTTCAATTAGGAAAAAAAAAAAATTGTCTTGAAATGCAACGCTCTTAGGCAATTAATCCGCGACTTGCCAACATAATTTCTGTGGCTCGTCGTTGTTTACTAAATAATATACTTTCGAAAATAAACGAATACAATACAAATATGTATGTTCTGACGAATATATAGTTCTTTAACAGAAAGTTAAAAGGCGTAACACCGGTTTTCTATGAATCAGATGATGTTTCAATTGCTTCATGGAATGTTTATTATTATCATTTAAATATTTCTCAGAATACCCGCAGATATTATTAGGTGTCGTGTTTCCTAAATTTATTTCACGGACAGTTTGAATTATACCAATTTTTATATTCGTCATTTTTTAGTTTCTGATGTATGATTTTCTTTTTATTTGCGTATCTTATTTGTATGGAGCGAAGAAATCTATCGACTTGAAGTTTGGCTGTTCAGTAAAAAATCAGTTCTTTGCGTTTTATTTATTTATTTATTTGTTTTTTTTTTTTTTGTTTTTTTTTTGGATCTCCTTTTCATCTGTTAAACAGCATTTAGAGACTACCGACAATTTTCTATTGTGTATTTTTTAGCTCATCCACAGTACGCACTTTTCCTTTTATTAAATCATGAAATGTTAACATCTCTGTTTTATCAGCTGCATCTGAATATTCGGCAACAGCATTTTAGTTTCACGGAGTGATGATAAGGAAGGATTACTTTATATTTTTTGAGAAAATAAGACATTCCTATACCCAAAAATACTGCTATTTATCGATTTCCTCTTACTAATAAAAATAGGTGGAATCCTGCGCTTATTTATTTATTTATTTTTTTTTGTTAATGTCGGCGACTTAGAAGAGATGTAAAAAGCGGATATGACATAAAACAATTAACCATAGTCACATTTCTCCCACAGTTTGATATACGTGCTGGCCACTCAAATATAATTTTTAAATTCCTGGTTTTCCTGATTACCAGAATTATACAAAAAGAAAAGTGGATTTTTTTTGTTACTATTGATAATATTTGACTGCCGCATCATATTCTATATGAATAAAGCAGAACTTCGTAATTTTAATTTAAAGTAAAGTGCATTAAAAAGGCATTCATTTTTCGCTTAAAATGATTTTTACTTATTAAAAATATCGTTTTTAGCTATTGTTAATTTTTTTTCCCGGTTTTACGACAAAATTTCCGGTTGGCTGGCCACCCTGATATATATGTTCTATTAGTGTTTCCACAACACTTTGGTAGAATTGTCAACATTGAATGGCCCATTATTAGGGGTTGCCTTCCTGCATAAATTTCCTTGTTTACTGTATAAAACGTTCGCGCACACACTTGGAAAAAATTTTTAATTTCATATTCTGCCGGCTTTTTTGGAGTATAGTATATTATTTGAAAACGTATTTACCTCGAAAAGCCTCCAACGTCTCATTAATTACACAATATTTGCTTGGAGTATATGAGATTTTGTGCAACGTTATATAAAACATTCAAATATTTCTCTAATTTTTTGAAGCCGATCAAACCGAATTTTATTCACTCCGTTATTAATATTATTAAACCGTAGCGTGCTCTTAATAAAAATGTAAAACGATTCGTTGTTACGCGAAAAAGATGGATACCACTACTATCGATCGCCTTTGGATCATCTAGAATTTCATGAGAACATCGTAATACACCAGAGCTAATAATAACAATCCAAAAACAGTTTTTATCTCTGCTAGATTAGCAGAACAGGCATAGCGTTCACGATTGAAATTTATTTCACTGTTTTTTGTTTTATTTTTTTTCGTTTCATCTGTTTTAGTGTGATTGACAATAATCAGAATTTATGAATCAGGAAAAAACAACTGTCAAACTTCAACGGTGTAAAAGCATGGCGACCTTTACCGTTAGGACCTGGTGTAAGTGAGATGTGACGTTCCGTTATCGAATTTTTCCACATTTTAGTAATGCAATATTATAAACATGCCACGATGTGTTCCCGGTCTTTTGTAGTAGCAGTATAAACTGGACCCGTAGGCATATCTTCATCAGAAAAGTTTGCTGGCTGTTCTGTTTCGCTATTGTAATTTTCCTTCGGTATCATTATTGTCGTCTTGATTGCTGTTACGGTTTTTCTAATTCGTCATTTTCCGACTCTGTAGTAAATAACTGCCGACAAACATTGCTCTGTTCTAGATTTTTGCGTTTCTTTTCACGCTTCTCCTTTTCCGACACCGATTCCAGCGCAATCTTCCGATACGAGGTTTTTCTTTCTAATTTATTACGAACGTATTTTTGTTAGAAATTATAAATCCTAAACAGAATTAACTTTCCAGAAGCAAATACGCAAACAAATTCAACGCAGAAAAAAATAACAAATTTAGAATCAGACTAAAATAACTCAAAACGATATCAGTTGCGTTGGTCGAAAAAAAACTATAATACTCTTTCTGGTTCAGTATGAACAAACACCGGAAGAAAATTGCCGAACGAGAGAAAAATATGTACCCTATGTTCTAACATACGTTATATTACGATAAATAGAATAAATGTGAATGCGCTCGTAAGTTTGTTCGTTGTAACGTCACTGGTACTGAAAACCTATGACTACTAAGTGTTGTTGCATTACTTTTCATCGGGAAATACAATTATCTTCACACGAGCAATATTTAACTATTTTCACAGGCGCGTTGGATAAGTTTTATCATCTGGTTTGATAAATAACTTCGTTTGATCAAAAATGGGTATTAAGTTTCACCGACTTACCCAGAAAAGAGAAACAACGTCCAAAAAATGGATTATAATATTTGTAAACAGGCCTGTTCATTTTTTATTAATGTAGCAGCTCCTTTTTTCTTTAGCACATTTTGATCACTTGATTATTTTTGGATCTTTTAAAACGTAAAAATGTCAAAATAGCAAGTTTTGAACTAATGAAATTAAAAAATACACCAGAATCAATGAAAAAAGAGTAGTACATCCTTGACTAATCAACGAAATGCGTTAAACGGAAGGAAAGCGGTATAATAGGGAAAGAATAGATCCAGAATTCGGTGATTTTATAACAATTACACATTCGTAAAAATACGAATAAGAAAATGTGTCAAAACCGAAGTAAACGTAGCGAAAGTGAACCGAGAAAAACAAGAAAATTAAATTTGCATAACCGTAAAACAATAACTTAAAATTGCATATGTTCACACGGAGGTAATAAAAATTAAAAAGTAGACATCTGCGCCAGAAAAAGTAGGCAATTCCCCGTACCGTATGATTTTCATGTAGTGACTATCAGCTCCTTCCCTCTCCCTAACAAAGAGAGATCGTAGTTTTTTACTGGCATTTTACCGGCACGCACAAATAACAAGAATTGCAGGCATTAGTGTGGAAATGTTTATGGTTTTTTATATTCATTAGGATGAAATAGTTAATTCTACAAGTTGCAAAAACGTTACGCTCACAATTTCTTACATGAAACATTGAAAATAAAAAAAAATCTTTTGCCTGTATTCGATGTTACACAAAAAAATAACTTAATAAATAAAATTTCAAAACATCGTAACTACTAATAATTATAACTTTTTCATGTAAATAGGCCCGGATTCGTGGGATAATCAAACGAAGTTATTTAAAAAACCAGATGATAAAACTTATCCAACGCGCCTGTGAAAATAATTGTATTTCCCGATGAAAAGTAATGCAACAACACTCAGTAGTCATAGGTTTTCAGTACCAGTGACGTTACAATGAACAAACTTACGAGTGCATTCTCATGTATTCTATTTATCGTAATATAACGTATATTAGAAAACATAGGGGACATGTTTTTCTCTCGTTCGGCAATTTTCTTCCCGTGTTTGTTCATACTGAACCAGAAAGAGTATTATAGTTTTTTTTCGACCAACGCAACTGATATCGTTTTGAGTTATTTTAGTCTGATTCTAAATTTGTTATTTTTTTCTGCGTTGAATTTCGTCCGGAATTTGTTTGCGTATTTGCTTCTGGAAAGTTAATTCTGTTTAGGATTTATAATTTCTAACAAAAATACGTTCGTAATAAACTAGAAAGAAAAACCTCGTATCGAAAGATTGCGCTGGAATCGGTGTCGGAAAATAAACGCAAAAATCTAGAACAGAGCAATGTTTGTCGGCAGTTATTTACGACGAATTAGAAAAACCGTAACAGCAATCAAGACGACAATAACGATACTGAAGGAAAATCACAATAGCGAAATAGAACAGCCAGCAAACTTTTCTGATGAAGATATGCCGCCTACGGGTCCAGTTTATACTACTACTACAAAAGACCGGGAACACATCGTGGCATGTTTATAATATTGCATTACTAAAATGTGGAAAAATTCGATAACGGAACGTCACATCTCACTTACACCAGGTCCTAACGGTGAAGGTCGTCATGCTTTTACACCGTTGAAGTTGGCAGTTGTTTTTTCCTGATTCATACATTCTGATTATTGTCAATCACACTAAAACGGATGAAAAAAAACAAAAAACAGTGAAATAAATTTCAATCGTGAACGCTATGCCCGTATACTTCTAAAAATGTCTTACCGTTTAATTTAACTTCCGGTACTTTTTTGCCTACTAAATCATTCTGCCTAATCGGTATTTTCTTCTCCTTTAGTTTCTGGCCTTTCCGAGTTTTCTGCGCGTTTCGAGGAAATTGTAAAAAATCGGATTGCATTTTTGCCGTTGACGATTGTTGCTGCTTACATAAACAAAAAAACAATATAAAATTTCAGTCACACACTTAAAATGTACTTTTTAATTGCGTAAAATTATTTGCATACACGTTACGAATAGTTAGCAAAAGCTTTTTTCGATCAATAATTACATAAATATTTTTCGAACAAATCAAAATTAATCGATGTCCAATAGGCATTTGTTTTTTTTGTTGTTTTTTTTTCGAAATATAAAGGCAATCCTCGTTGAATGTTATATTTTGTGCCTAATGCCTCAATGCAAAATAGAAAATTTAACAAGGATTGCTTTTATAAGTTAAAAAAAAGATGGCAAAAAAAAAAACAAATCCCGCTTAAAACTTTTAAGAATAAATCACGTTTTTCGGGATAGAACAAAACTTCATCTTTGTCCTTTAATTATCGCTACGGGAAAAAAAACAATTAGCCAGTTGAAAAATTGATTTATGAAAAACAAAAGTAAAATTATTTTTATGTAAATATTACCATTACTTCACATCTAAAATTCTCGGAAATCGATATGCATTTTCATTTTTTTCTTCTTCTCTCGAATGACTTTTATTCGCTCCCCTTTCACTTTTCGCCTTTCCATTTAATTACCTTCTTTTCTGACTGGTTATTTCTTTATCACATTTTATGCGAGCATTTAACATACGCTATATATGGTATTATTTTTAGTCAATTTTCGATAACAGTCAAAAATCTCGCCAAACTATTTACAAAAAACCAAAAATTTTTGACGTCGATTATTTGTTAGTGGAAGCTTCACTTTTAACAAATACTCTGTGTCGCCGGAACTAATAGCGTTTTTTTCCGTGCACAGTAGTGATAATCAGTTTATGAAAATTCTTTTAGAGAATTTTCTCTACCCAATGCAACGACTAAAAATGTTTGTGAATACAGTCTGCTAAAACGTCACCAAGTAAATTGTAAAATACAAAAAGTCACTGATATGTACAATATTTCTGAAAAACTTAAGCATTTCATACGATAACAGCAGAATCGCAAAATGAAAGTTTTTTTGCAAGTTTATGAGATAATAGTAGTACCTTATTACGTAAAGTTTAGTCACCTAACGTAAAAATAATTCCGATTGTTCTCGACAACTAGCTTGTCAGTTTTTTACAAATTCAAAATTTTTCCAGTATTTTCAAGGTGTATAAATGCCATTCTATGATTTTCCCGGAATTCAAAGTTTTGCCAGATAGATATAGTATAACAATCGCGCTAAAATTTCATACAATAAAAATAAATGAACAAGGACAAAACTGAAATCAATGCTGGAAGAATAAAACGATACAATGAACAATAAAAAGCGAGAACGATACTTTTCAGGAGATAAAAAGTAAAATCAAAAAAATAATAAATAAAAAATCATCTCAAATCGAGATTACCTTATCAAACGAGACGGGAAGGCTCAAATCCAGGAAACTTTCTGTAACCTCAGAAGTATGTTTACACCTAGTACATTGAACAGTGCTAACTAACGTTCCTTTGAACACTTGATCTGGACGAATAACTACCAATTCCGTCAATCGTTGATTTAGCGATTTCACCAGAGCGCGATTTTTTTCATCTACATCATCCGGATTAGATTTTTTCGATAAACCAAAATGGTGCAATATATGAACTTGATAACGCTGCAATTAAATAAAATATCGTCAATATAATTTTTATAATATATATATATATTTGATTTTTATATCATAAATTGTTTCAAAAATGTCAATGTATATCTCCAAGTTCAAATTCCAAAAAGTAATTCGGTTGATCATTAAAAATTTGATAAAATGTTATACTGACGTTCCCAAAGATTTTTTTTTTCTTTTTATTATATTTTATAAAAAAGGCTGAATTTTTTAAAACATAACTCACTCCAGCTTCAAACAATATGTTTATCAGATAGCTGTATTTACAAAAGAACCACTGTTTAGTATGTCAACTACATGTAACAGAAGTAGATTAAAAATTAAATGAACGAAATGCACTTTCTCTTTTTTTGATGTCATATCTCTTAGCAAATTTTTCAGTTACTTTTTTATACTTCCTTGTGTTTCCACACGAGTTAAATTAACTTTGGCTTTAATTTCTATTCATATTCTGGATATCTTACCACATAATCTATGTATTTTTTCTTTTTATTTTTTACATGCATTACTAGTACCGGTTCAAAAATATTTAAAGCATCTTTTAATAGAACTACATTTCAACTGTAGCCATATAAGGGTAACAATAATTTATAACAATAAATTAAATGAATACCTTATTTAGGAACGTTTTCGGGTATAACCCATCATCAGCTAAAACTAACTTAACCAAAACTCAAAACACACTGCAAAGAATATAAGGAATACACGTGTATATATAGTAAATGCATAGGTGGAACAAACATAGAAGGTATAAAAAACAATAGTATGAAATTACTAATACTCGACACAAAATATAAAATAAAATTGGACAATCTAAAATTAAACTTTTATATTAAAAAGTGGGTTATTATTATTAGGTAACTGATCATTTAAAATATTATTTTTGTATTTATTTATATAATAATTTTCTGCGATATTCATAAAATTTCCTTTGCCATAAGTGGCCAAAACGATTATAGTATTTTCTAATGAACTACGTTTGTTTATTTTTAATCAAATGTTCAGCATATGTAGATTTTTCTATAAAATAAACATAAACCGGTTCATTAGAAAATACTATAACCGGTTTGGCCACTTATGGCAAAGGAAATTTTAAGAATATCGCAGAAAATTATTATATAAATAAATATAAAAATAATATTTTAAACGATCAATTACCTAATAATAATAACCTACTTTTTAATATAAAAGTTTAATTTTAGGTTGTTCAATTTTATTTTATATTTTGTATTGAGTATTGGTAATTTCACACTATTGATTTTTATATCTTCTATGTTAGTTCCATCTATGCATTTACCATATATAGACGTATATTCCTTATATTCTTTCCAGTGTGTTTTGAGTTTTGATTAAGTTAGTTTTAGCTGATGATGGGTTATAGCCGAAAATGTTCCTAAATAAGGTATTCATTTAATTTATTGTTATAAATTATTTTTACAGTTATATTTTGTTTGTTATTGAAGTTGGTTATTTTATTATACAGTTTATAACAAACGGGTATGTATTCACTTACATTTAATAAGTAAACGTTGAGCGTTCAATTCGGCCATTTTTATAAGACGTGATCTAGTCAGTATTATTATATTTTTTATATTTTATGTTTTCAATTTATCATAATACTTATATATTGAGTACTCATGTCTACAGGGTATCCCACAAATAGTATGCAAACTCTCGAGTGCTGATAGCTTGATTCATGATCTATCAGAATAATCTAAAGTATGTTTAATAAAAGTGTTATGGTTTTCGAGTAATTCGGACTTTTCTGAAATTGTCTAGTCTCTACTTCGCATCAATATTTTTGCTGTCATTTCCACAAATTTATAAATTTATTTTTTGGGAAATACTCTACATTGGTTGCCGCTTCGAATGCATTAAACACGTTTTTTAAATTATTAAACAACTCGTAGGAATAATGCATTTTTTCAAATTTTTACCAAATTTAAATTTAAGTAGTTAATTTTGAAGTTCAGTGTTGGGGGGAAAATGTACCATGCTCATTTGGCAAACACCATGAAAAACTTTCTCGTTTATAAACATTTTGGAATGGTAAAACGCTACCGACCTTTTTTCTTATGAAACCAGTTTTTATTTAAAAGAAAGCGATTTTCTTCAAATTACGAAACAACAGCTTCATGGCCCATTCAACTTTGTTTGTGAATATGACATGGAAATTTGATATTATTATCAGAGACTCGCTTTTTTATTGTTTTTGTTCATTAGACAATAAATGTGTCTTTTTGCGATTAAAATGAGTTTTATGTTTCTAATAGTAAACGATAAATAAAACAATTGAATTAAAAATAAATTAATAAACGCCCAAATTGACGCCCTCCCTTTCTACTACACACCCTATATCGATTCGAAAATGATCTTTTCAATCTTGCGCCACCTCAATTATTGTTAGTCGTAAATCTTGTTTATTGCGAATTTGTGATGAATACACCTTCTCTTTAAGACAGCCACGATAAAAAAAATTCAAATTATTAAGATTTGATGATCGAGATGACCACAAAATTGGCCCAAGGCGACCGATCCATCTTCCTCTGTATCTTTCATTTAAAAACGCCTTTACTTGGGTGGCATAATGGGCAGGGTATCCATCAGTTTGGAACCACATGGTCGATTTTAAAGCAAGAGGCACCGCTTCCAGCAGTTCCGGTAATTTGTTTTCTAATAGCCGCAAATACTCATCACCGTCCAGTGTACGTGACAGTTCGACTAGCCGCAAAATTTGGCCATTGAAGATACCAGTCCACAAATTTATTTTGAACTGATATAGCGAACGATCTTCTCTCATTTGGTTTGAATTTTGCAACTGCTAGCTATGAAGATTATGAAGATTCATGAAACCAGCTCTCTTGTAAGACAATTCATCACTCCAGAAAACTTTATTGAAGAAGTCACAATTTTCTTGGTGTTTTTGCAACATTTTGCGGTAAATATGGATTCTCAATACGAAATTTCTAGATTTGATAAGAATTTGATACCTAGTAAGGAAATAGTCATTAACAATGCGATATTTTATATTTCATAAGAAAAAAATCAGTACCGTTTTTTTTTATTTCAAAATCTTTATAAAAGTAATCGTTAAAGTCGGAAAATAAATAAAAGTACACGATTTATTTTACTCGGTTTATGAACGTAAGAATGTAAGCAACTAATTGATAAATTAAAAATGTTTTTATTCTTTTTCAAAAGGTTTAAATCTATTTTGAAATTATTTTTTAACTGAAAATTATTAATTTTTCTCTATATAATTTGCCACAAAAATTGTTTAATCTGTATTATTATATAAAATTTTCTGATTTCAAAATTCCGGTATCTCAATGTAAATTTTCACTGCACAAATTTTTACTAATAAGATACCATCTACAAAATATGAGAAACAAATTAAGATAAACGAATTAGATGTATAAAGTGGTAACAATTTAGACGTAATTCCAAGTAACGAATTTATCAAATTTATAACTTAATGGTTACTAATAAGTTGAAACAATTTTATTTAGAGTTATCCTATCTAAATTCTCGCGATTTTAATTTTTAAATAATAAAAAGGAACAAAAATTCATAATTTATATACTGGGCCCATTTTTTTTACTACTGAAAACTCTTCTTTGAAAACTGCAAAAAAAATTTAAAAGAGAATAACAAAGTAAACAGAAGAAATAAAGTACTTAATTCTCACCCTTAAGGGTAAATATATAATGGGAACAATTTGATTTCCCTATAAAGAGTCTACATGCTATAGTAGCTCGACCGGGCGCGGATTCAATCAAACTACGATAAACGTTTTTTTTTCTTCACATATATAGTTTTATTAAGACCTGTCAGTGATCGCCAGTCTGTCACGTCTCCGACCAAATGCGGCCAGAACCGTGAAAAACAATAATACCACCTATTAGACAATATTTATTTTTTAATTTCCCTTTTTCCTTAACCTAGTCACCAATTACTTCGATTTTTTTTTTTTTTTTTTTATCAGTACCGCTCAGGCATGGGATAGAGCCGAAAGGTTGCCAAACTTACCCACTTACTATACACACTACAATAACGTACTCGGAACTAGGTTTTATTATTAGGTTTTTTTTTTTTTTATAAAATATTCAAGTAACCATACACGGAGCGGAAATGTAGCTGCACATAAACGTATATATTATATACAATTTAAATGTTACACACCACACACAAATAAATTCGAGACACCGATTCCGGATACACACAAACGAACGCACTCACTCGAATTATTCACGACGCAAATTAATAAAAATATGCTCTGTCCTGTACTGGAGTACCACGCTGGTTTCTCTGAGTCCGCTCCTCAGTTGACTCCGGTGAACTTTACGTTCTCCAAAAGCTGGCTACCGCGGGCTCCTCCGGCTGTCCACGGTTTTGCCTTATTTTCCTTTCCGCACCTGTCTGCATGTTGGGGTAACTGTTACGTCTTTTTTTTTTTTATTTATTTATTTAACCGGAGGGTTATCTTTTATTTTGACTAGATACTGATTGACTAATTTATGACTGGTTTGCTTCTGTCTTTACCAGGAACCTGATCATAATCGTGATTTATGCATACAAGAGACAATGACTAGATGTACATTATTACGTAAGCACTCTATCAAGACGACGTTACGCATTTCGCACGTACCACCATTAATTAGCGAACAACGAGAATAATCGCCGGCAAAACTTGGCTTCCTTCGGTCTTTTATCATGCCGACTGGACACTCTCTTGTCTCATACTCCGAGAATTCCCCTGAGCTTCTAAAATAACCGTTTGTCTATTCATCACGTCCATCTCCGTCTATATACTTCGTTTCTCGTACCGTCGTCTAAAATCACTTGAAAATTACAAATTAATTCATATATTTCCGTTCCTATATTCCCGTAAATTAAAGCCGATTAAGAATTGATTTTTTAAGACCTGCTCTACCCTGTTATGGCTGAAACGCCATAATGCAAAAAAAAAATATCAAGTGTAAGAGATGAGACAAACACCATAGAATAATCGAAAGTGTAATTTGAGTTAACAAACTATTTTGAAATTTCGTTACAATTGCAGACAAATGTATTTGTCGATTTAAATGACAACTATAAATTTACCCTAATATCTTCCGTTTTAACAGAATCCAACAATTGCCGAAGAAGTTCATGAGCATCATGCTGATTATAGCCGATAAATTGACGACATTTTTGTCGTAAAGCATCCAATAAACAATTTGGAGAAAAGGATGTCGTTGAACCGTTTATCATTTCTTGTAACGTTTCAGCCAGAGTTTCAGTCAATGGTCCCCAATCATCTAATTCGGCTTCCTATTAAATGAAAAAAATCATATAAATACTGCACAGTTATATATCATATTTAGGAAAAATTATTTTACGATATTTTAATAACAAATGTAAGCAACACATACATTTTTTTTATTTTGTTATTTTATTGGTACTATTAGATCAACCGATAATTTAATAATTAAAGCACAATCAAACAAATGATACAAATGGTACAAATGCAGTCAAACGCGAACATAACACACGCGTCACATTGGTAGTGGAACTTGACTGTTACCAATTTCCATGCAGACCATTAACTTAAATGGGGAAAAAAAAACCATTAGCTATATAACTAGATTTAACGGCATCAGCCGTTTTGACCGTATCACTAATATTGAGCAGTTGAGCCAATAATAAGTTCATGTGATTTAAAAATTAGCATTCGTGCCCTTTAGCAGTTTGGTCAAATGTTAACATAACTGGAGTAGCGAAATTGAAAAATATGATAAGCACAACCCACGAGGTTTATTAGGCTTTAAAATCATAATGCCTTCGGTCAGTTTTCACTGCGGTGTATGTATGTATACGTTAACAGCAGAATATCTTTACGCGGATCATTCTATCTGTAACAATGCCGTTAAATCTAATAGCCTTTTTCAAATACGAATTACCACCAATTATAGTGGCAACCTTTTTCGAGGTAAAGTAAAACTAAATATTACAATGGATGTTAAAGTTTAAATCGTGAATGATACTTGACTTGATATTATTCATTGTAAAAACATATTCGCTAAATGATTAACAACTACTACGAATTTTTCTTTATTATTTTTAGCCATTCCAGCTGAGTTATTCTTGATCATCTCTGTTTTTAATAGCGATTAATTAAAATTACAAGAAGTTTACTAAAGTGAATACCCAGAATTATTGTAAAGTGATGAGTTCTCCATCAAGTTATTGAATGTCCTGGTTTTAACATCTTTTATTGATCTTGATAGTTGATGGGTAACACGGTTAAACATACTTTTTAAATATAATAAGTTAATAATAACTGATATAATAAACAACTATAACAAACAATATAAGAATAAAATAAATTTCTTACTTACCTTACACCTGTTTTAATAGTTATGACCATTGACTATAATTGTTATTTTAAACCTATATATAAACCATTTTATTCCCTAGTTGACCTCAGTGTGATTTAGATTTTGTCTCTGATCACACATAGTGAATTGTGTTTAGCTGATGATGGGTTATGCCCGAAAACGTTACTAAGTAAGAAATTTATTTTATTCTTATATTGTTTGTTATAATTGTTTATTATATCAGTTATTATTAACTTATTATATTTCTATATTTAACAGACAGAATGGAAAATGATTCTTTATTAAACATACTTTTATATTGATGGCGTTACAAAAATTATGCCGTCGATCTTTGGAAGTTCTTCTTTTCTTAGCCAAATACTTTACTCACGTAATACATGTTACTGAATTATCAACTCTACTCCTCTTGAAATGGAAATGGCCCCTTTTATACAATCGGATATAAAATGATTTACTGCCGACTATATTCAATGCGGATTTTAATCGAGTACGCAAACTTAACTTACTATCAAATAATTTTTTAAATACTCCAATTTGTTTTTTTTTGTTTGCCAACTAAGAGGAGACTTTTTTCTTGTTATCGTGCTAATAACTGGCGTGTACACAAGTACATGATCTGATGTTAAATCCGTGTAATTTTTTATTTCCACCTTATTACTAGACGTATTTTTAAGAATAAAAAAATCAATTAGATCGGGTATTTTGTTTACATTGGAAGGTCAATACCTTAGTTTTCATGATGAGATGTATTGACAATGTGACTATTTTAGGGCTTTAAATAACTGCTTACCCCTAATAGTTTCCAAATGAGATCTCCAATATTGATGTTTACTATCCACTTTGCACGGGTGCCCGACATGCTTATCAATCAACGTTTATTATTAAAGATTAATATTACACAAACATTCTTAAATTCTACTATTTGAATGTTAACCACTAGTTCTCTATCAAGACATATAAGGGTGAATTATTATATTTTCACAAACGTATAAATTTTAAAAAAAGTACTTAATTTCTTCAGAAGAAAAGGATTTAACAAACAAAAGGAATATATACATTGCTAAACACTGAGACATGCTGACCTAAATTTTACACTACCCCACTAACCACGTTTTAACTTTACTCTTTCACAATTCTATCTTCTTTTCCTCATGTATATCCTGAGGCTTTGTTCGAGATTTGTAAAAAGTTGAATGAGTTGATATAATTTGATGTTATGTCTAGGAGAACAACAGATGGCTAAAATATTTATTCCAACATTAACTATAACTGCTACTATTGCAACTTGAATTTGTGGTGTGCAACACTTTTCAAGTTCCTAATATCTAATGTTCGATTTAATTAAAACTGCAGAATAGCCATGAGCTTTTTACGAGCAATTACAACAAACGTGTAGTAACTAGTAGTGATGGCCCAAAAATCGCAACGCTGCCTGTTTGTCAAAGCTCCCACAAATGAGCAGTTGCGATTCGGAGCAGTGATCAGAAAAATACTGCTCCCTACTCCAGTGACAATTGCTTCGACTACTGCTCCAGAGCAGCGAGCGGGAAAACGACGTTGTCTCTTCTGTTGAACGTTCCACTGCTTCTACTCATCCAGGCGCACTTCGCACGCATACACACATCAAAACACATAGCCAGACGAAATATGCGTCACTGCGGCGCTGCACGTTTTTTTTCTATCACACTATTTTCTTTATAATCGTGTTTCATCTTATTTTCCGAGAATTAAAATAAATGACATATGAACGATTTGGAATTGGTCACTTTTCTACTATTTTTGCGTGTAAATGCTATTGTTTTTTTGTTGTTTTTTTTCATTTCTATTATAAATACGAACAATATCTGTCTTAAAAACAAATTAAATTTCTAATGTTAAATAATTCATTGTTTATCCTAAAAGATTTTGCTTCAATTTTATTTTAAATTCTTAAAAGTTACCTATCATTAAGCAAGACGCATGTATAAATATCGGAAAGAATCAGTTTTTAACCTTTTTTTTGCATTAAAATGCATTATATGATTTACATTTATTTCCATTTCTTAAAATTTGATACATACCGTTTTAAAAATATTTATATGTTTAATTTCATTGTCAAACATAGTTTTTTCTAATAAAAATATGGGGCGGAATTAACATAAGTGATTAAATTTTTTAATTTTTACGTAGTCACGAATTTAAGTTTTTATAAGTCTTTAGTATAACAATATTTTTAATTATGTAAAAAAATATCAATCTTTATATTAATCAAATGTTTCGCACGTCAGCTGTGAGGATAAAAATAATTTTGTTGTGGAGCAACTGATTCGGCGGAACAGCAAAAAATCACTGCTCATTTCGAAAAACTGCGCTCCGGTAGGAGCTGTTTCGATAAAAACTAGTATCAGATATTATCACCTTTAAAAGATATTATAACGAAATTTCAACAGCAAATCACTAATATAATAAACTCTTGCAACTGCTGTCAAATTAAGCTGTTGCTTCTAACATGTCGTCTAATTTGGTTCACTTTGAAAAATGATGACAAAAATGCAAAATTGGCAATACAGAATAATATACATAAAAATTATAGCAAATTAAAAGCCCTTGCGTTTTGTAGAGTAAAAATTTTTGATAATTTTAAAAACTATTCATTCAAAAATAAAGATTTGGAATATGTTCCAATGAAAAGTTGAAATAGTGGGGAAATTAAAACCCAATCTTTAATGGAATAAACACACCACACGATAATAGATAACCTAAATGAAATTAAAACAGATTTCGGCTTCTATACAGATCATTTAGAATCTCCAAAACCATATTCCTATCATTAAATGCCTCTATATGTGATATAAGGAAAGAAATCATTAATTTAAAATTAAAACACTCTATACATAAACATATTCCCTCCTAGTTAATCATATAAAACGCAAATCACTTCAAACATTTAAAAACATTAATAGACAAAATTTTTTGCTTTATTCAAACTCTGCAGTGCTTTAAGAGTAATTTATTTTATTTTTTTATGAAGGTTTCAGTAATTTTATCTCTCAGTACAAACGGGAAAAATAAAACTATATCTGATTTTAAAAATTACTGTAATTGATCTTGAAAATATTGCTTTGGCAATACTTATTTAAACTTTCTACGCGTCTTAAAATTTCGAAATTTCTTACAACTACAAGATTTTAAAGAATATAATGATTCCGAAACCTATAATGCAGTATGTTATTATGGTTAGCTTATAGCAATGAAACTGACAGTTTATAAACATGGTCTATCTAATTTATAATTATTAACCAAACAAGTTTTCATTCAACTTACAAAAACTTAAATAATTTTTCACGTGCGCGTGTTTCTATGTGTATATATATATACCTCGCAAGTGACGAGCCTCCTTGACGCCCAATCATTTTCTTGTACAATTTTTTAGAAAAATCGTTTTCAATTGACTACATCATTCTTCCGTCTTTTATTTTTAAAAAACACAGTATTCAACTATTGTTATCTTATATAAAGTAACGGGGCATAATTATGGAACAAAAAAAAAGTGTAATGTACCCCGGACTAAGAATGACATAGTTATTAATCTTTTTCCCAGTCGTATTGCTCGATTCCCAGCCTCATGACTACCTATTTGTACAGAATAGGTAGCTCTCATGGCAATTGTTTATATGCAGTACGCATGTGTATACACGCAAGATTACATTCGGAACTGATTGTAGCCCTTGTTATCGCGCTACAAATGCAGTCCTGTGTGTGTCTACTGTGTACTAACCAGCGCGCATACGATGGTATACGCAGTGATTTGCCATTGCCTTCCACGAGAAATAGCGTGAATTTTATTTAATTTTTCGTAATAATTTCTGTCGTCACCCGGAATCGAACCCGAGACTTCCGTAACGGGAGCCAAGCTCCCTAGCAACTAGGCTATCGCAACGACATAGTCATCAATATATTGATATAAGAACTAAGAATTATAGTCATTAATATATGGATATAATTCTTAGGCCGGAGGTAATAAAAAAATTCTATAACGAAATCTGTAATATTGATCTCATCCAGGCAAATTCGAAGGATTGTACACTTATACATTTACATAAAACAAAAATTAAACGAATGTATGCGACTGAGTGTAGGTCCGGTGTTAAAACACCTTGCTATCGAATAATAATAATATAACCTTACAAGATGATGTTCATTGTAATTGATGACAACTTTTTCTCCAGCTTTAGAAATTTCAAGCAACACTTCCAATAAAAACGGGGTTTGCGCTAAACATTGCAGAACAGAATTGAAGAAACATGTATTTCCAAGATTTATTAAACCCTAAAAATAAAAATTATTTTAATTATGATTGCATTGTACTAAAAAAATTAGTATGACTATATAGTTTCTACAATTATGCATCACATACCCGAGGTGACAAAGCTTCCGTAGAATTATTTAACTTTAAAGAGGACTCCATTTTTTCCTTAAGTCCTACAAGAATAAATAAATAAAAATAAAACATCAAAAATATATTTTACGTAAATAACACCCTCATATTAAAATAAATTAGGCACATATTTAAAATTAATTTGTATAAAAAGGTTAATATAAATCTGTCTTTTATAAGAATTATTTTACCTCTCAGTGATTTTAGTATACCATTATAGAAATGTTTATTATTTACTGTAGTTATTCGTAATTTAAACAAAGAGCAGAATTCATTCTACTTAAAAATACAAAATTTCTGAACAATAACTCATTTCCGAATCAACAAAAAATCGGATAATATAAAAATACAAGGTTTTCTGTTAAAGTATTAAAGTGGAAATGCAAGAAAAAAAAAAAAAATGTTTTTGGAGCGAACTCAGATTTTTGAGTTAAAAATTAAACACAATTATTGTTTAACAAGAAAAGAAATTTGATATGAAATTAAAGAAAAGGAACATGAAACTGACAAGCAATATTCACTTTGTACAACAGTTTATTTTATCGCAGATTTATTTCATCATCGTATATGAAAACTCAAACTATCGGCATCTATACACCATAAAAAAATGTACAACAAACTTCATAATGAATTTAAGTATAGTGTTAAACCTTTATAAAATGTAATCGAACCAATTTATTTATATCTCAGATTCCTATAATTATATACCAGTATCTTTTTCTTTGCACAACACAAAAAGTTAGATCTTGTTGACTCACTCCCATGTTATGGACATAACATCTCAGGTACATGCCACCTTCTTAATAACTTTATATTCACTCGTTTCGTATTCAGAATTTTGAAATGAAAAAAGCTTTAATAAAAAACATCTGATTTGGTTTCGTTCTGTCCATATCACAAAAAATAATAATTAAAAGACAAAATCAATTAATCTATCCTTGTTCAATTTAAATCTACAAACTGAGGAAATATTACTATTTATACTCAAAAATTCTTTAAAATTGTTTTTCATTAAGATTATTCGTGGTTTCTTAAATTGGGAATTCATGAAATTCACTGTAAAAAACGTTTACATTTACATATTTTTAAATTAACATCATTTAAAATTTATATAATAACCGAAAACTGTAATACATAGTGTAGTTATACGTTAAAATTAATCGATTTAGCAATTATAAATATAAAATAGTTCGGAATACTTTGATACTATTTTTTTTATTGAATTTTCATTTTTAATATCATAATGATAAATACGCGTATATTTTTCAATTAACGTTAGAATTTTAACATACTGAACTACGAACAACTAATTTTACATAAACTGCGATTTAAGCCGTCAGTATAGCTAGCACATATGTAAAATATTATAACGAATTATGTTTCTGTTGTTCAAAAACTTATGATTAAACTTTAATACATTCATATGAAATAAAATCAAACATACACTTGTTTTCATTCACGATTATTTGTTCTAAGAAAACACATTCAGAAACTAAATAGAAAAGAGAATAATATCATTTAATTTCGTATCGGGATACAAACGTTAAATATTTTTAAACTCACCAGATTTTTCTTTAATAATATTTTTGTTCACTTTCGGGGGATTTGAAATGTTTTTGTTATATAAATCCTTCAAGGTAATCAAACAGCTTTTAAGCTTTTTATTTTTTTCCGGGATAATTTCTTTGTCACACTTATAACACCTAATATTGTTAAAACAATAAACGAAATATCAATTCAGGGTTCACGTTAACCGGAAAATATGAGAAAATTATATATTGTTTGGAGCAGTTTCTTAAAATATTTCAAATTCATATACACACATATATATATATATATATATATATATATATATACATATATATAAACAAAAATAATATAAAAATTGATTATAGAAATAATCGTAATATACTATATTATTGTGTATTAACAATGTAAAATAACTTACCGCACTGTCCAAATACTTTCAAGTTCTAAAGTAATATAGTGTGGATCTGAGTGAGGAGTTTTAAGATGATCGTTTAAATGATCAAAACAACCCGAAAAAGCACATTTAAGGCATAAATGTAAAACCTGAAAAATAAAAGAAATATTTAACTCTAATTGTAGAAAGTACATGAAACAAGATTAAAGTTTCTACGACAACATTTAAAACATATACGATAAATATAAGTATTAATTTCGTATTATTCTGAATTCCACCATAAATACAATGTTAAAATAAGCGTACTGCTTAATAATGAAAAGCGCTATTTTGAAAGCTATGACAAGCGGCGACTTTTAGAATATACTTACAGAATTATTTGAAAGCGTATTACACTTTACACAGGATAATGAAGCGAATCCACCCTTACTGACCACAGTTTTTCTTACAAAATTTATATCTACAGATTTATTTAAATGTTGGCAAACCGATTGATCTGGAAAAATCAGTATACTGTTTATAAAAATTGTAATTCTTAACGAACGTTACAAAATATAAACAAAAATACTTTTAGAAAATTTACAAACTTTCTAAATTATCTGTTAAATTTTGTTCGTATACGACAGATTCGTTTGAACTCTGATTTCGTCTGTTTCCTTTTGCCATCGACTATCTCAATTCAGAAGCTTCTAAAACATTTAATACTTCAAAGTAAATCGGAATAATCAAAACAAGTATATTAAACTAAACACAAACATGACATATTGCACGAAATTTCATTATTTATAATAAATATCTTACCATTTTTAAGAAAGTTAATTACTACTACTCAGTTACTTTTCTTTCGACTTCAAGAGATCGAATAAATTATATGTTTAAAATAAATCAGTACTATATTAATAAAAAAAAAAAAAAAACACGAACAAGCACTGTAAAATTTTATACAACTAGGAACTGAAAAGAAAATATTTCATGTAACCTTAATAACCGTTAGATATATCACAGGAAAAATATGACGGAATGGGAAATTTATTTTGCAATGTTCATTGTATGATGTTTATTTGCTTTTTATGTAGTCAAATTTATTATTTATTTTTTATTTTTCTAATGTACAGTATTTATTTAACTTTTAAAATACATCAGTAAAAAATCATTCTTTAAATTATTAATAAACCGATTTTGATTAAATAAAATGATTAAGATTATTGTATTACCATTCAAAGCGTTATTAATATATATTATTGAGTAAGAATTTATTAGAAACTAGTAAAAAATTTTTGTTTCTAATTTACTAAAAATATTTACACGTGTTTTTTACTTATCTATTACTTTTATCAAAAAAAATCAATCATTATAAAATTGAATATATATATATATATATATATATATCTTTTTTCAAGTACATAAATTCACGACATTCGTGTAAGTAGTAAAATAGTTAAAATCATAAACGTTTGTAATTCAATATAACGCCACCAGACGTATTTATTGTCTGTATCTGTATTGTCACCTATTTCATCACGCGGCACTTAGTGAATTCAGCGGTATTTTGAAATGTTTTTTATACCAAGTATGTAGGCGGATTACATCTTTGCAGGTAAAATTTTCTTTTCAACGCAAGCGTTTAAGGTCTATAATTTTTAATGGTTTATTAAAGCATCAACTGCACATGTGCAAATCGAAAATATCAAGTAAACATATGATAGATCCAAAAGTATTACCATTGTGCATTCAAAAAAAGAAACACAAATTTAAAATTTAATTTATAAAATATCTCACAACAAATAACATTAATGAGAATTATATTTTTCTTACATACTCAACTATGCCATTGTTAATAAATTTTTTTTTTTTTAATTTGTTTATTTTTTATTGCTCGACACTGGTCATTTACAACAAAATATTACTACAATTTCATTTAAAAATTTTTACAAACTTAAAAATGTAATACTCAAATGATATATATTGGAAACTTTTAAAAATTACAATATATTTTGACAGCTTTCCATCTGGTCTGGTAGAATTTCTATAAACGGTTTTCCTTTGATTAACAGACTTTAGCCCCGTTACCTATTACAGTGGGGAATGTGAAATGTGTTTCTTTTGACTGCTCATTGCAACGAGTTGGCTGAGCAAGAAAATAATAGTTTGCGATCAAATTATCAAATTTTTATTCAGTCTTTTACTTTTATCTTTAATCGTTTGTTTTCATTTTAATATAGGTTTCTGTGTTAACAAAGTTTATTATGTAATAAAGTGATACTCATTTAATCGACAAGTTAAATACTTAGGTTATTAATAAAAAACTAAAAATCAAATTCTGTATAAATGTTACAAATATTAAAACAACAAAAATTTATACATATTATATTTATAAATAACACTGAACTTGTTCCAAATTTTTGTATCACTTTATATAAGACCTAATAGAACATTTATATATTTATATGGGATCAAAATTAAATACCTTGTATAAAAAATTAAATAATTAGTATTATAATTTTTAATTTTTAGGTTGGATTTTGTAAATAATTGTAAATTGATTGACATAATATCCGAATTAAAACAATACAATATAATTATTGTTTTTAATTTAATCACTTTACATTATTATCAATACAACAGATTTTAAAACCATATGTAAAGTTTAAACAGCAAAAAATAATTTACCATCTTTTATTTCAAGTTTTTGTGTTAAAATCTTTGTGTTTTGCATTGTGTAAAAATTCATACTTCCTAACCATTTAATTTTTTTTTTTTCCATTATATAAATATTAAATAAAAAAAGGGACAAATATTTATACAAATTACAAATAAAAAATATATGCATATGTAAATTAAAAATGGCAAAGAAATATTACATAAAAGACAACTATTATATCAAATATATATATGAAACACTTGAAATTGAGGGCGTCACCAGCCGATGGCCTAGAGGGGGGCAAGATGATAGAAAGAGGATATGAGTTATAGGAAAAATAAAATTTATAAGTTGTAAAGGCTTAATATTTTATTAAACAAGAATAAAATCTTAATTAAAACATAATTTTCGTGGGTTTCTGGCAAATTGTTCATGATTATGCGCCTATGTATACTCATCATGGCCAGTTGATCAAAAAGTTTTAAGGTTCCAGTGGGGGGGGGGGGGAGCTGCCCCACGCTGGTGACGCCCATGCTTGAAATGTATAAATGTGTTTTGAAAAACTTGCTCAGTTAGCAACCCGAACAAGGAATTATTTTTCCTCGCTCGCCTCTTTCTACTATTTCTTGCTGCAATGTACATTTAAATGTACAGTAACTGATTTTCAGAAAACACATTTCACATTCCTCGCTGCAATGAGTAATGCGCCTTAGGCGGCTCTTTATCAAAAATGTACTTGTGAGTGAAGCTGCAGTGACCTATTTTAAATTTTGAAAAGATTGTTTCATCTTGTCTGTTTTTCTGTCTTATACTGTATTTTTAATACAGTATAATTTGTTTAACTGGGGAAGTTGATGCCACTCATTTTACAAATTCTCAATCGGAAAATTTTTTTTGCATTCTTTCATCAGAGTTCTATTCCTGTTTTTAGACCTGTTTATATTTATAATAGCATTCTGAATACTCAAGAGCCATGGAATTAGTTATATTGTACAGTTGAAGGTGTCTGATGAATTGTAGTTGAGGTATTTTATTATATTTTTGTCTTGTATTCCCAATGGTTTCGGTTTTTTGAGATTATTTTCATATAGATTAGTAAAATTTAGTGAGATGGTTCTTTCATGCATGGGATTTGTTGAATTTGAGGATAATTTGCAGAGTATTTTAAGAATAGGAGTGTTCTTCTGTGCTTTAAGGATAATCTCGGTGTGAAAACTAGAAATCGGGCTTATAAAAAATGCACCTGGAATAACTTGTAGAGAGGAATTTTGGAAGTTGCTTAATTTTTTGAAAAGGTTATCTTTTGCGCTCTTATATACTATGGACATGTAGTCTATCTTTGATAGGGTTAGTGCAAAATAGCAGTTTATCAAAGATTTTCTATCTCCTTTCCACTTGATATAAGGAATTATTTTTAAAGGGTTTAAAGATATTGGCAGTTTATTGTCAGGTAATTAACATGTTTCTTAAACAATAACTTACAATCCAAATTCATTCCTAAAATTTTTATGCTTTCAAAGCTTTGATAGTTATATTGTTCAGTTAAATATTCCAGTTTAAGGAGCACTTTCATTTTATTCACTGATAATGGAAGTCTGTTTGATGAATCCTAACCATGCAGTCTGTTCATCATTGATTGTAAAGTATTATTTAGAGTGCTTAAATTAGTTAAAGTATAAATGATTGAGTCGTCAACAAATAATTTGTATTTGATGGGAAGTTAGATGATTTCAGCTATATCTGAAATACCAAATATAAATAAATTTGGCCTGATTACAGAGCCCTGTGACATACTATTTTCTTGAATTTTTTGGAAGGATAGGATATTTTGAATGTGGAATTGGAATGTTCTTTTTAGTAGAAAGTCTTTTATAAGTTCAAGTATGTTTCCTTTTATGTTCCATTCTTTGAAGTTTTAATCATTTTATTTTATCACATTTGATTAAAGTCTTTTTCAAGGTTGAAACTTATACACATGGTGAACTGGTTTGTTATAAACCTGCCACATATTTGCTGTTGTAGTCTGACTAGATTAATTAGTGGTGCTCTTATGAGAGCGAAACCTATATTGCAATGGATTCAGGAAGCTTTTTGTTCTAATACCCATTTTAGTCTAGTGCTAATTATTTTTTCCAGAACTTTACATAATGTGTTAGTTAGTGTTTAGTGAGATAAGTTGATAACTAGCTAGTAATAGTGGGTTTTTCCAGGTTTTAAGAGTTGGATTACATGAACATTTTTCTAACTACCTGTATTTTTGTTTTTTTCTTAAAGTCCCATGTAATGTTGAAAAATTTAATAATTGTTCATAAAGATGCTGAATGTAGTTTTTTAATCATTTCTAGACAAATGTTGCCTGGACTAGCGGCTGAAGATTTTTTATGTTTTAGGGCGAATAAGTTCATCATATATGTAAGGTAGGTTGAAATCTTAGAAATGTTCATCCACTCTGCTATTTAATCCTTACATTGTGTTTCATTTTTACTTTATTCCAGATTTCTTTTAAAAGAGTATTGGAGTTGAGAGCAGAAGTAAATTTAATCTATGATTATTTTTTTGCTTCACAAATGATGCATTTACATTTTGTTCTGACAATTTTAATAATTTTCCAAATTTTCTTGTGAACGATGACGTTTGACAATGTTTAACATATGATTTTTTTGTTTAATAGCTGCTTTCCATTCATGATTCCACCAAAACTGTTTGTTTTCTTATTATTATTGCACTATTTTATAGAATGTTTTAGGTGGCAGCATCTATGATTTTGTTTACAATTTGACTATTAATTTTGTTCATGTCACTAGTATTTTCCAGTAATTGCAGATTTAATGAATTGGTGAAACTTTGCCGATCTGCATCTCTGATTCTCCATCAGGTATTTTTTGTTCTGATTGTGATTAAGGAGTGTTTCAAAGGAAATTAAGATGGAAAAATGGGCACTTTCAAAGTAGGAAGAATATTCCAGTTAACAATGGGAGCTAATGGACCACTACAGATGGATACATCAATAGCCAAAAATGTGCTCTTATACAAATTGAAGTGGGTATGATCAATTGTTGAGTAAACAAAAATTTTCATAGGCAATGAATTTTTCAATACTTTTTCCTCTGCTGTTTGTTCTACACTCAAGGGAAATTGTATGGACAGCTGTTTGATGATATAATTGAGACTGTTTTCTATAATTTCATTAGACTAGTGTAAGTATGAAGAGTAAAGAGTGAGTTTGATTAGATACTTTATACGAACAGCAACAGTTTGTAAGTTTGTTAGAAGAACTTGAGGTTCACAGAGTAGGTTATTTTTGGGTCCAATTTGGACACTACCTCTAGCAGTTGAGACCGTTTCCATATCATTAGGTAATAATGTGAAATTTTTCAAGTTGTAGTTTTCATTTGGTTCTAGTCTAGTTTTGTATAAAAGTATGATGTACAGATTATTTTGCATGATTAGAATCTGTAATTTGGGGAGTTTATTTCATATACTATTTAGATTCCAGTTCAAAATTTTCATATGGTTATGAGATTTTCTCAGGTTTTGTATGGTTATGGAGTTACCTAGTATTTCTAAATAGGAGCTATCACCGCACTTTACTTTTCCTCTTCCTCTAGTTTTCTAATCATTTTTGTGAATTTAATTTTGATGCCTCTGTGATGTAAAAATTCTTGTGTTTCTTTTAACACTGTGAAAAGTAAAGTTTATTTGGTGACTGATAGCTCATTTTGACCTGTGTGACATTTTGCACAGGTCCAAAAAGGCAGTAAAATTTTGAAAACTGAGAGAGGATTTGTGATTGCTTTTAGCGACATGTTCCTTAAGGGGGCTAAAATTTCCTTTAAAATAGGTTGTAGCTTTTCAGACTCATTTTCTTCTTCTGACTGGGTATCAGTTTTATTGATTCAGAGGTTGTCTTTGGATGATTTACATTTATTTTTAGTCAGTTTGTCTTTTTTTTGTAACAATGGGTTTATGTCTATTTTGTTCAAGAAACCAGATCAAGATTCAAAAAGAGGTCTCTTTATTGTATGGATTGGAAGAGGAGGGAAATGATTGATTTCCAGATTGTTATTGACCCTAGATGTATTTGGTTGAGCTTTTGTAGTAGCTGTGGCATTTATGTTTATCTCACCAATTTCCATATTTGTTTTTTTAAAGTCCTTGTCCCAAGATTCGGACTCAGGTGGAATTTTCTCCTCATCCTCCGGGCAGTTTTTAGCTATATGTATTCTGCTGTGTCACTTGAAACAAGAGAACTCGTTATAGGTTAAGAAAATTCAGTGGTTTTGTTTGTTGAATTGAATCAAGAAGGAACTAGGAATTTTATCCTTGTCAAATTCGGTGAAAGTATGAAATGGGCATGGATGCTTCAATGATGTGTTTAAGATCCTTGATTATGTTGATCCTAGTTAGGGCGACTAAATAATCTCCGATTTTAAAATCTAATATGTAATTAAATACTAGACCTTGTTCGTCTGTTGGATGCTTTTTGTTTTTAGTTTTTTGAGTGTATGAAGAATTTTTTTCCGGGTTTATGTTTATATAATTTGTTGGTTTAGTTTCAAATTACATGTTGATCGCTGAAAATTTGCTAAACAAAAGTGTTTTTTTATTTATGAATATGGCAATTCGATAGGAAAGTTATAATAAACATACTTTCCCAATTGTGAACGTTTTTTTTTTTTTTTTTTTTTTTTTTTTGGATGGGTATTGTTATGTTGACAACAAGTTAGGGGAATAACAAGTTCCTATATTAGTTGTTATTTTTGTTACTATCATATTTGTTCTTTTTAACATGCGTTCTATTATTTTAAATCTCACAACTTTAC
Organism: Icerya purchasi; assembly: GCA_039619475.1. Classification (NCBI taxonomy): domain Eukaryota; kingdom Metazoa; phylum Arthropoda; class Insecta; order Hemiptera; family Monophlebidae; genus Icerya; species Icerya purchasi. Next base: position 94,922,801 of record CM077115.1, read on the forward strand.
TGACCTACAAATTTTAGTTTCACTATTTACTACTTTTCATTGTTTATTTTGTTATTGTTCTAAAGTTGTTTTTTCTGTTCTTTAATAAAGTGTTTGAAAATGAAAAAATTTATCAAATACTAAACAACTTTAATAAAAATATAAATTTGTATTCATTTTTTATTGAAGGAGAACATAATTTTCAAACTTTTCATAACTTCTTATTATAAAAAGGGTTTTTGTTTTTTATTAGGACTTTATGGAAAATTTTTTGTTGTATTCTAGAAATAGTATCTTCTATATCATATAATGAAAATGAGATTTTATTAACAATTTCTATAAATTTAAATATATAGGCCATAGATTAGCGTGGAGCAATAAGAATATTTTTATGTTTGAAGTTTCATTTATAAATCTTACCACAATTCATGGACTACAGTATAGTAAGAGATCGCAAGAAACCTATGAATTAGTAAATTTTTTATTTTTAAATTATAAACAAACATTAGTTAAATAGTAAAATATAAGTTTGTTACTTATATTTGAAAACATTTTGTAGAATGATCATAAAAAATTTTTAATTACAGCCTACAAAATAAGTTGGTTGTAAAGCTGAAATGATAGTTAAGAAAATTAAATGCTTTTCTGATTACAATGTCCAGAGTGTTTCAAAAAATATTCATGATAGGAAAACTGAGGCATGTACAATTATTATATTTGCTTTGATAATCCTTTAATGTACTATACATAAATTTATAAACCGAAATAAGTTTATAACATTTATTATACTAAATATAATTTTTTGATTAATTTGACATTTAAATAATTTTAGATTAACTAAAATAATTGAAAAAAATTAATCATAATCAAAAAGTGCATAAGTGAATTTCTTATTTTCTACAGGGCAAAAGTGGCATTAATATTATCATTTTATTATTTGTAAATGTTAAACAAAATTAAAATAAAAAATACAATGTAATTATAATGTTTTGCTACTTTTTTTATACACTATTATACAGGTACTCAATCAGTTAAGGGAGGAGCTCAAGAAATGTGAAGATAACATAAAAATATAATATAGGTTTTATATTCATTTATCTAATGCAAAAGTATGCTGTCATTCTGCTGTTTCTTCATTTATAAACCAAGAGTTACATCCTTGTTTAAAATCTAAAATTTGTAATATTGTTGATCAAAGTATCACAAATATATAAACAATAACAATATTGTCGAAGAAATATGTAAATAAAGCTTTTTACCCTACAAACAAAATGATTTGTTATCATATTTTAAAATATGTCTATGAAACAAAGGCTACAAAAATAGATCAAGCAGCTCTGGTAAGTAAAATAAAATATAAAAGAAATTACTATTATAGACCGTTTAATGAGGAAGAGTCGCAATCATTTTTGTTTTGTTAAGAAGCAAAGTGGCAAATGCACCTAATGCAACAATTTGGAGAAATATAGTTATTAGATGCTACATATAAAATGACTAAATATTCCTTACCATTGTTTAATATAGTTGTTAAAACTAATGTTAATTATATTGTAGTGTGTATTTTTATTACTCAGAGTGAAAATGCATTTGCAATCACTGAAGCTTTGGATATTTTTAAGCAATGGAATCCTGGCTATAAAGCTAAATATTTTATAACTGATTATTGTAAAGTGGAAATTAATGCAATTATGAAAACATTGTTGTCCAACTTATATATGTGATTCCCATAGAGAACAGTCTTGTATTCAATAGTTAAAGAAATAGGGAAATGTGAAGCGCCAAGAAAATATTAATTTAATATTGCAGTTTTGATGTAACCTTTCAGAAATTGAAAATATTGAAGAAGTTAAGAGTAGCTTGGAAAATATGTGTAACCGTGACATTTGGATACAAGAAAAGAAAGCTGTCAAATATTCTGCCACTCACTGGCTAATAATTTTAAATAAATGAACCCGTTGCTTTTTTCTATTAAATTTTTTATTCACAATTAGTAATAATAATGGGAGATGAGAAACCTACACTCTGCTATTGGTGTAGATGGCTTTTTATCTCATTACACACTTTTTGTAATACCCTGCCTATTTTAAAATGAGATATTACTCAATAATAATCTGCTTCAGATTTGTGTAGACTTTAGAACAGCTAAAAATATACTTTCTAATACAACCATATATGCATTAATTATACACAATAAAAGTACTGGTTACAACATAAACCTTTGCACAAAAAAAAGTTTGATACATTATCACTTGTGCTGTAAATAAATTTGGTTGCTGTTAAAAACGTTCAATTTAATTGTTGTTTATAAAAAAATGGAATGGGACAAAAATAAAGCTATTCTGGATATACAATGTTTCAAGACAGAGGATTATATATGGTTACATTATTAAAGAAATTGTAATATTAAGTTTAGACAGAAAATAACACTTCACGAAGTATATAATCCTCCTTGTGAATGGAATCGTTTACCTCCACATATATGTAAAACAAACAGATGGCTAATCTCACATTATCACATTATTCCATGGGGAGTAATAATAATAATAATAATAATAATAATAAACCTTTATTGAGGAAATTCTTAAACTACATAACAAACATGAATAGTATAAATTTGATATAGAAAAAACTAAATATTAAATTTCCTCGGCCCATGATGAGCAAAGGTTTCCTGTAATCTCTCCCATTCAATTCTATCTATGGCTAATCTTCGAAAATTTTTGTTCAATAAAAAATTACTAAAATCGTCCCTCCACCTTGTCAACTGATGCCCCCTTCTTCTTTTATAATGTGCAAGAAACCAGAAAGTGGCTCTATACGTCCATCTGTCATCCTTCATTCTTGCTACATGACCAGCCCAAGCCCATTTTTGTCTTCTAACATATCTGATTGCATCTATATTATTTTTTAATTTTTGTTTTATCAGTTTGAGTGGTACTTTATCTTTTTTCTTAATATTTAAAATAGACCGTTCAATTGTATTTTGTGTTACCTTTATTTTATTAATAATTTTTGAAGTCAGACACCAGGTTTGACTGCCGTATGTTAAACTAGGAATTGCAACTTGATATGTTAAAGTCGGTTTTTCGTGCGTTGATTGCTGTCTTCGATTCTCTCGCGTTATCAGTTTAATCACAACGCGACTCCGTCGTTCATCACACCAGATAACTCGGTGAGATCGTTCATTGTTCTTTTTCTCTTATTTCTCTACCGTTTATATTTCGATTTATTTCTTCTCCGCGTACTTTTATTCGACCAGTGGTCATTATTATTTTATGTTACTATTATTTATTTAGTTAGTAGTATATTTCATTTCTAGATATTATTTTTTTTTTTTTTTTTTTTTTTTTTCTCTCTCCCTTTTCTTTTGTTTTGTGTCTCCAATTCTTCTATATTACTGTAGATGAGCGTGTCCAAGGGGGGCCGCACGGCGGCCTCCTCTACTGGGCTCAAGCCCTCTAAAACGGATCTGTCGTTGAATTTAATGGAGGTTGCTGATGCTCCTCCAAAACGTAAACCGTCGAGCCCACTATCCCCTGTGGCGACACTGCCCTCAAAAGACTTGCGATTGTCGCAGTCTAACCCTTCCGAGTCTAATAACAGTTCTTCTAGCAGCGATGAACATAATGGAAATAGGGTTAATAATAATAATGTCAACATTACTCAGAATACACTTCTAAATAATAACATTGTCACTAAGAGTAGCGATCTCGGTAATGAAATTTTCGAATCTAATAACAATATCGCCAATAATAATAATAATAATAATAATATTTCAACAAACGTCATCAATAAGAATGGAGATAATCCCAATATTAGCGAAAGCAATAGGAGTCCTAATCCTGAGACTTATCCTCAGAACCACCCGGGTCCTTATTCAGTTATAGTCGAGCACACCTCGGTTGACGCTAATATAGGTAATTACCACCCCCTGGCTTTGGCCAAACTTCTTAGTTCCGTTTCTTCTTCTTTTACAGATATTACTCCGCGAGGAAAAAATCGCGTTGCTGTCGTTTTCTCTTCTTCTTCCGCAGCCAACTCTTTTCTTCAAAATCTTAATTTTCTTACTAAGCATAATCTTAAAGCATTTATCCCTGTTACCTCATTATATAGGTTAGGCGTGATCTCAGGTATTCATCCTTCCTTCTCTGAAAATGACATTTTAGAGGGCCTAGATTCACCTGATGTCCCGGTAATCTCAGTCAGAAGAATCCTGCGCACTGCCGAAGGCAAGAAGGTTCCAACGAATTCGGTTGAACTTAAGTTCTCCAAAACCGTCCTTCCTAACTTCATTTCCATCTTTAAACTTCGATTTCCTGTCTCTCCGAGTGTTAAACCTCCAATGCAGTGTGCTAAGTGTTTCCTGTTCGGACATATTGCTAGACACTGCCGGAGTTCTTCAGTTGTTTGTTCCCATTGTTCCCAAAAACATTCCGTCTCAGAATGTATTGATCTTCATAACCCCCCGTTATGTCGAAACTGCAAGGGCGCACATTGTTCCAACGACCGTAGTTGTCCGGAATGGACTAAACAAAGGGACATCAAAAAAATAATGTCCTTTGAAAACGTTTCCTTTCAGGAGGCTTCAGTCATTAGAAGCAATTCTTATTCTACACAAGCTTTCTCATATGCCAACCGAGCCGCTATCCCTCCTTCTAAAGCTAGTGTTCCTCTCAATATTTCTATCCCTAATCCACAACTTCCCCTCAAGTCCCCCACTTTTCATAAACAGAGCAAATCGAAAGCGCCTCATAAATCTATTCCTCAATTTCCTCCTCTCCCTTCCAATCAAATTCCGTACCCGTCCAGGGGCTGGGCTCTCACTCAACATAACTCAAGCGACAATTCCTCCTACGCTGACTTAAATATATCCTTACCTTCCTCATCCTCGGACGGGATACCGACCATTGCGTCGGGCTCATCCCCATCCGCCATCAGTAACCTATCCGCAGCAATTTTAGAACTGCTTTCTTCCCACAATATAGCTTCCTCTCCTAACTTTGTCACATCTCTTTCTGCATTTCTCTCTAGTAACTTACATTTCTGCTAATTCTTATTTTACTTTCTTCCTTGTCGTATCCCTCTGGATTATTGTTATGTTTTGTTATCGAGCAACCCACAGTATTATAGGTATTTCTTCCGCGCTGTTTCTCCGCTATGGCACTTTGGTCGGGAGAACCGCTGTGGGATGGCCTAACCCCATCTTCGCACAGTGGAGCCTCTCGAGGATAGCCATTGTAAAGCTAATCGCATTCGATTATGCTTATAGGACAAGTTACCAGAAATATAGGCTCATCAAGAATAGCACTCGTTTGGAGAATTTCTCCATGGTAGCTATTAATCGCATTTATGACGATTTGCCTTTCTGGGCGGCGATTCTATTAACCAACCGCGTATGCGTTCCGCTACGTCTTCGACTGGCAACCGAAAATAAGGATCGTTATGCCGTACTGTGGATTGTCTTGTGGTGCAAACTGACAGTAACTTCCAAGATAGAGGTTAAGGCCTCTAACCTTTGGTATGTCTCTCCTGAATATACTCTTTGCTGGATTGCTGCGGATTCATTTTTCCATTATCTGTATTGTTTCTGCCCTAGTCCTGTTGGCTGCATGGTTCGCCTTTACCAATTGGCTTCTGCTTCTTGCGTTGGCGTTCTGGTCCAGCCATTCGTCTCATCCTACGAATTCTTTTCATGTCTCATAAGTTGAATATTCTCCAATGGAATTGTCGGAGCCTGAGAGCCAACAAACAGGCCTTGGAAGGGATTCTTGACTCTTACTTCATCCATATTGCTCTGTTGTCCGAAACTTGGCTTACTGAGTCCATGAGTATATCCATTCGTGGATTTAAGTTAATCCGTTCTGATCGGGCGGATGGATATGGCGGCGCCGCCATATTGATAAGGAATGATATTTATTTTCACGTTCACGATCACTCCGCTTATTTTCCTTCTGACGTTCGGTCACCAAACCTGGTGCATATCTCTGTTCCTAATATTCATCCTCAACCAGTCCATATTATCTCAACATACGTCCCTCCGCATTTTGATCTCCACAATTTTCCTTTTACATTATTGTCCAATTTTCTTTCTTTTCCCTTTATTTTTGGTGGTGACTGGAACGCTCACTCTCCTCTATGGGGCTCGGTTGGCTACAACTGTAATGGTCGTGTTCTTGAAAATTTCATCTCTAACAATAGCTTCGTTATTCTTAACGATCATTCTCCGACGTTCTTTAGAGGCGCGCAGACTTGCAGTTCGGTTGACATTTCCTTCACTTCTCCCAACTTCGGTCTCAGCTGTCATTGGAGAACCTTGCAGGGTACCTTCGGTAGTGACCATGTTCCAATTATTCTTTCCTTTCACGATCTTCGTCCTCCTCCTGATCCCAGTTGTTCCAGAGTTCCTCATGCTTCCAAATGGTACCTAACCAAAGTTGATTGGGATAAATTTCGGGCTGGAGTCGATTCCGCCCTCCCCAACATACATTCCCAAACAGATCCTGTTCTTCAATACAACAGGTTCATCGACTCGATTACCTCGGCGTTGTCGGCCTTTTCTCCTCCTATCCGCTTCTCTAAAAAGAACCCTAATCTTCTTGCTTCTTCCCTATGGTGGAACAACGATTGTTCGGTCGCTTTTAGAGACAGTTCTTTGAAGTTCAGAGCCTTCCGTTCCTGCTCTTCCTTCGATAATTTCATAGCTTATAGGGAGGCCAATGCTAAGGCCAGATTTATTCTCAAAAAGAGCAAAAAAGATGCGTGGAAGAAATTCTGTTCATCATTCTCTAGATCCACCTCCCTCTCTCATCTTTGGAAAATGGCGAAAGCCTTTCAGTCCCCACGGTCCGAACGTCCCTCTTATTACAACCTTCCTTCGGAGAAGCTCATCTCTTTTCTGGACTCAATTGCTCCCTTATACGTTCCATCCTTGGAGGAAATATGTCCTCCGGCGTTCCCACCTACATCCTCTATGCACGTTCTGTCTTCCGATTTTAACATCAATGAACTCTATTCTTCCTTAAAGAATTCCTCCTCCTCCTCTAGTCCGGGAGTAGACGGCATTCCTTTCCTGGTTATTAAGAGCTTATCAATCTCCGCACTGAATACCTTGCTTTCTATCTACAACTCCTTCTTGCATACCTGTACTACGCCACCAATTTGGAACTCCTTTATTGTTATTCCTATTCCAAAAAAGAATGCTAATTCTTTCCGTCCTATTTCCTTGGCTTCGTGTTTTAGAAAATTGTTTGAACAAATGATTAATAAACGCCTAGTCTGGTGGCTGGAATTCAACAATATTCTTCCCAGTAACATGTTCGGTTTCCGTACGGGACTGGGAACGGCGGACTGTTTATCGTTGTTTTTATCTGACGTGTACAAATCCCTTATTCGCAAAGAATACACTGTCTCTGCTTTCCTTGATGTTACCTCCGCATTCGATCATGTTCACTTACCTTCTCTTCTACATAAAATGTGTTCCATTAATGTTCCTTTACAGGTCGCTTCCTTAATTCTCAAGCTTTTCTACAATAGATCAATTCAGCTCTCCACTCCCTTCTTCTCGGAGTCTAGAGTGGTCTTTCGGGGTCTTCCGCAAGGATCATGTCTTAGCCCTACTCTCTTTAACATCTATTTCCATAGCCTAGCTACTCTTCGGATATCATCTACTTCCTTATTCTTTGCCGATGATATACTCATCTACTCTTCCTCAGTTAATCTTTCTTCCGCCGTCATGGAGCTTAACAACTCTCTTTTCTCTCTGGATAATGTGTTATCCGATCTTCACCTTTTTACTTCTCCTGAGAAATCAGCAGCTATGGTTTTCACTTATCGTCCTTATAGTCGTTCCTCAGTCAATCTATCCGTGTGCCATCTTCCTATTCCTTTAGTTAGTTCTGTCTCCTACCTTGGCATTGTTCTTAGCAGTAACTTGTCCTTTCATCATCACATAAATTATCTCTATACGTCGGCTCTCAAGAGGATTAATTGGTTGAAGGCTCTCTCCTCCCGTAATTGGGGTGGGGATCCTTATATCCTTCTGATGCTATACAGGGCCACTATCCTTTCTAAATTCGATTATTGCTCGTTCCTTTACGCCAGTGCTCCTAAATATCTTCTCCTTAAACTTGATAAAATCCATAATTTGTGTCTTCGTCTTTGTATCGGTGCCTTGAACTCCTCTCCTATTGCAGCCATTTTGGCAGAAACTGGTTCCTGTCCTTTATTCATCCGAAGACTTTATCTAGGTGAACGATTTCTGATTAAACGTCTTCATATTTCCAATTCCTACTTACTTAATTCCTACTTACTTAATTCCTACTGGTTTATATTCAACAACTGGCGTTTCTCTCCTCGTAAAACCCCAATCCTTTCCTTGATTTCTTCACGACTCAGGGCCTTCTCTCCTTTTGTTCTATCCTACAACAAATGCCCTTATTTTACCTATAATTTCCTAGATTTTATTTACTCACCCAGTTTACTTTTTCTTCATTCGTATGTCAAGTCTCTTCCCTCTCCCGCTGCTCATAACGAATTTAACTATGTTTTATCCTCGCTCTTTCCTTCGTATACCTTAATTTTTACAGATGGCTCAAAGTCAGCTTTGGGGGTTGGAGCGGCTTTTACTTTGCCGGATTTCGGCTATTCTGAGTCGTTCAAACTCCCCTCGTTCTCCTCCATATTCCTAGCCGAATCTATTGCGATCTTACAGGCAATCCTTTTTATAGCCTCCTCTAACAACATATCCAAGGTTCTCTTATCTTCTGATTCAAAAGGCGTTTTACAAGCCATTGCTACTCCCTTTCCTAAACCATCCGCTGATCCTATCGTGCTTCACATACGTTCCTTAATTTCACATCTATTTCATTCCCGTTCTGTCCGTATTGATCTATTGTGGATTCCTAGTCATTGTGGAATTTCGGGCAACGAGTTAGTCGACTCGTTGGCACGTTCGGCTGCTTTAAACGGTCGCTTTATTAGGCATTTCCCAGCTCAAAGTCTTCTTACTCTTTCCTCGCGTTGCCATCGTGACTGTTGGTCTGAGCTCTATCCTTCTTCTTTTTCCAATCCTGCTTCCTTTTACTTATCCATACAACCCACTCCTCCTCTTTTTCCGTGGTTTGTTGATTTCCCCAACATGAGGCGGTCAACTATTTCATCCATAATTAGACTTCGGTTAAACCACAGCTTGCTTCCTGCTTCGCTCTTTCGTTTCTCCATTACTCAGTCTCCTCTTTGTCCATTTGATCCGTTAGAAGCAAACTTCGTTTGTGATGCGAACCACATTTTCCTTGAATGTCCTTCCATTTCTTCAGAACGCGCGATACTGTATTCCGGTCTTTTGCGTCTTGGCCTCCCTACGCCCTACAGCGCTCACAGCATCCTTTCTTTTCCGTCTCCTTTGGTTATTCCTTTGTTAGCTTCTTTCGTATGTTCCATTTGTAATATTTTTCCTTTATAATTATTAATATCATCATACCGTTGAAGTGAGTAACGTCCTTAGCCGACATGCTCAAAAAAAAAAAAAAAAAAAAAAAAAAAGAAGCAAAAAAACTAGGTATAATAGTCGCGTTGAAAATTATACTTTTGTGGTAATTGTTAAAAGGGCCTTTAAAAATATATTTTAGTGCCCAATACTTGTTCCAAGCTTTCGTTATTCTAGTATTTACTTCCGATGGGGAGTATGAAACTCAAGATTATTATTTTACATATTACAATTTATTTGGAATGATAAAAAAGATACAACTGGTAGATCTATACATTAAAGGACAAGAAAAAATTAAAACCATTACCAATTTAATAGGTAATCATCCAGATTTAAATCATAAAATAATAAATTTGGAAAAAACTTATGGTACACTGAATTTACAAGAATTAAACAGTACATTGTGGGAACCACAAACTCCTTCCTGGTCACACTGATCAAAATCCTCTCCTCCCCCCCAACAGGTCTCGGACGAGCCGTGATCCTGTGTCAACTCGTCCGGGCCAAGAGGAGTCTAGATAATGATATGGTTCGGCATCGCACGTTTTAACGACGGTCTATTCGATTCGATGTCGCTTCGTCCCCATTTTTATGAAATAAATTACTTTTGCCGTGTACTTTTGTTTTTGGAGTCGACAGAGGTTATGCGACAAAATTGGTGACCCCGACGTGATCGAATTCGGTAACACCTTTCGATTTCCAAAATTTGTGCGAATTTTTTACTTTTACTATGATTTTTTTTTATGGGCGAATGTGTAGACCGTTTTACATATGTCCCCAGCCGCGAAACGACAGGCGCCGAGACGCTGGATTCGTAAACACGCTGTAGTCGCTTTACAGTACGTCCGCTCGGTGGACGGCGCCATGATGGCGAGACACTGTTCGCCGATCAACCGTAACCGATCTTAATATTGGAGATCGTTTGCCGTCTCATTTGTTGTCAGAAATGTTAGATCTTGCTGGAAATCACTTAGACGAAGCGACTGTGAAAATCATTTGGGAAGAACGATTACCATTTAGTATTCAATCATTGTTGACTACCCTCCCTATAAATACGCCGATCGCTGAATTAGCCGCAACGGCCGATCGCCTTATGTCGCTACATCGTTTTAGGACATCTTCGAATCCATCTCAAAACTATTCTTCCAGCTCTGGTACCGAATATACCAATGCCTTATCCTTATCTCCGATTTCTTCGACCTCAATCAGTTATCATCCATTTGAAAAACACAATCGTCCACTCAATCAAGCACACTTCCAGCCAAGCTCTACTTCCACTCCCATCCGTCGACAGTCGCCACCATTTTCTTCTGATAAGATACCGCGACTAGATTCTTCGACTTTGTGTTGGTATCACGATACCTATGGAAGAGATGCTCGCCAATGCCGCCCACCTTGTAGTTGGGATGAAAAACCTAGCCGAGCAACCATGAAAACGTCAACTACACATGCCTCAATCGAATTATATAGACTCATTATCAAGGACAAAATCACTGGATTTGACTTCCTCATTGATTCAGGTGCGCAATGTTCGGTTCTCCCAATTAAGTTAGTCACGAATTACAATAAAATGTCTTCGGGCGTTTTAACAGCAGTTAACGGTACCGATTTCAAAATATTAGGTAGCAAAAGATTATCTTTAGATTTTAACCTAGAACAAAATTTTATCTGGACCTTTAAAGTAGCGGATATCGCCCAGCCAATCATCGGCGCTGATTTTTTACAGCATTTTGAATTATTAGTGGACGTCACGAATAAAAGATTACTAACTCGTAATAAATTGCAATCGAATAAACCTTCTGCGAGCGACGTGATTCCTGCCGCCTCATCTATCGCTACCCTTGCTATTAAGCAAGACTCAGTTACATCCATTGTAAATAATTTCAAAGATTTATTTTCTGGAACTTTTTATAACACCTCTCGATTATCCCCTGTTCAACACCGGATAATTACTAACGGGCACCCCGCTCATTCGAAGCCTCGCCGTCTACCGCCAGAAAAATTTCAATATGCTCGTCATATATTTAATGAATGGATAGACCTTGGATTTTGTCGTCGATCCGAATCTCCCTGGTCTTCACCTTTAACACTCGTCCCAAAAGGCGATGGTTGGCGTGTGTGCGGAGATTATCGTCAGGTGAATCACATCACAATCGCTGACCGATATCCTATTCCACACTTACATGACATGAACTCAGATCTGCATGGAACAACCGTGTTTTCGAAGCTTGATCTCGAACGAGCCTACTACCAGATTCCCATGTACCCTCCGAACATCGAAAAAACTGCTGTCACGACGTCGTTTGGGTTATTCGAGTTTCAAGTAATGCCGTTTGGTCTAAAAAACGCGGGTGCCACCTTCCAAAGAGCCATCGACCACATATTGAAAGATTTACCATTCGCGCGCGCCTACCTAGATGATGTTTTAATTTTTTCCGCGGATCTAAAACAACATATGTCAGATTTGTATGCCGTGCTCAAGCAGTTATCGCTTCATAACTTGAAGCTGAGTGAAAATAACTGTATTTTCGCTGTACCCAAAATTACGTTTGTTGGATATGAAATATCTCATGAAGGCATACGTCCCGACCCGAAACGTGTTGAAACGATAGTAACGCTGCCACGCCCAGTCATTAAAAAGGATTTGAGAAGTTACCTTGGCGTTATAAATTTTTATCATCGCTTCTATAAGCAAGGAGCCGAAGTATTAGCCCCATTGAATTCCCTCCTTTTGGGGAGCAAGAAGAAAGATTTGACGCAGATTGCTTGGACTGAGGAACTCGATAAATACTTTCGATTATCGAAGAAACTTATAGCTGAGGCTGCAATACTGGCGCATCCGTCAGCTGACGCCGATATCGTCATCATGACCGACGCTTCGTCTATCGCGATCGGATCAGTCATCAACCAGAGAGTTAACGATTTATTGCAGCCCATTTCGTTTCACTCACGTAAGCTTTCACCGGCAGAACGTAAATATAGCACTTACGACCTCGAGTTATTATCAGTGTATGACGCGATTCGGAGATTTAAAGATCTTATTGAGGGCCGCAGAGTCACTGTACTTACTGATCATCGACCGCTTACCCACGCATTACATCAGCCCGCGGAGAAGCTGTCCACCCGTCAATCTCGTCATTTGAGCTTTATTGCTGAGTATGTCGAAGACATTTGTTACATAAAAGGTGCAGATAACGTAATCGCCGATTATTTATCACGAATCGATGCGTTCATGTTAGACGAGTATAGTTTCGATACAAAACAATTTCGGACCTTACAGGAAGGAGACGAGGACATAACAGCAATATGCAAAAATAGGTCGTCAAAGATTGAAGTATCTGAGAAAGCGATCGACGATATTATGATTTACGTAGATCAGAGGGAAAGACCAATTGTGCCGATATTGTTACGCCGAAAGATTTATCAGGCAATTCACAACATGGACCACCCGTCTCCCAAACGTACGCTGTACAAAATCAAGCAACGATTTGTTTGGCCGCATATGTCCACAGATATTAGACATTGGGCGCGTACTTGTAATTTGTGTCAGCGCAACAAAGTTTACCGACATGTGAAACCACCATATGGCGAATTTCCCCCAAGTTCTCGTTTTCAACATGTACATTGCGATTTAGTTGGACCTTTACCTCGTTCAGGTGAATATCAATATATTCTCACGATTATTGACCAATACACCGGCTGGCTGGAGGCTGTTCCTGTCAAAGATATATCAACAGATACAATTGTAAACATCTTCATCGAAACATGGATTTGCCGATTCGGTTGCCCTTCGATTATCACAACAGATCGTGGAAGCCAATTTACGTCACAGTTATTCAAACAACTCGTACAACGATTTGGTATAACCCACATAAATACGACAGCTTACAACCCAAAACCAAATGGAAAAGTGGAAAGAATCCATCGTACTTTGAAAGCCGCTATCCGCTGCCAGGAAATTGAGCATTGGCACGAAGCCCTTCCGATTGTATTATTCGGCATAAGAACTTCGATCAACAACACTGGCCATTCGCCGGCCGAACTTACATACGTCACTCCGCTATCGCTACCGTGCGAGATGATCGACGCTTTACCGCCGGTCGAAAACGAATCGAATCTAATTAATAAATTATCCGATACTATCAACAATGTTTTCCTAAAGCCAGCACGCATTAATAAACGCTCAGGATTTTTGCAAAAGGGCATCGATAGCTGCACTCATGTTTACGTCCGTCGAGATCGACATCGGACAGCTTTACAACCTGTCTACGACGGTCCGTTTAAAGTTATAAACCGTTATCCGCAATGCTACGAATTGAAATTTGGCGCAAAGATTGACAGAGTTAGTCTGGATAGACTGAAGCCAGCATTCATTTTAGAAGACAACTCTGAAAATGACGAATGGATTGATACATCACCCTGCAATGATCCAAACCTTCTATTAACTGATTTCGATTGGCCCATCGACACGATACCTTCAAGCAAAGATATGGACGATTCAGTTTCCGATTCCGATTTTTACGGCTTTCCCGATGATGACGCCTCACCTTCTGACGATCCCGAATTCCTAAATAAGGATGCCGATTCCGATAAGGAATTATTCCCGACGATATCAAAATCATGGTATGAACGCCCCATCAAGCGACCAGTTCGCTTTGATGAGACCGTGACCTTCATTTATTAGTTTCCCAGATAAATCCGATTCCCGATTTGGTATAGAACTACACTCGAGTAACGCCGACAGGTTTTTACTATTTTATGCAATTAATTTTATTTTTGTTACTCGAATAACGTATATCGAATCACACTCCTCTCTATTCATCTCTAGTACTACTATAATAATTTTTTTTTTGAATTCATGCCGTGTGCGAAAGTAATATTTACTTTTTCCAAAATTGTAAGATCGTAAATTTTTTGTTTTTATTAGTTTAGTTTAGTTTAGTTTAATCATTTTTTCGGATCGTTGTTCAAAGCCGTTTTATTATTCCTTCTTATTCTGATCTCTTTAAAATAAAATAAATATCTGTCCTTGTTTAGATTGGCGCCTATGTCCTCCCCCGCTTTCATTTTGCACTCATCTCGCCTGAAACTTTTACGCTACTTACGATCGATATAATTAGTCTACATTCATTTTCGAGCATTCCAATTCCACTAACGAAGCAACTCTCCGACCGAGTTTCATCCCTCAGTTTTGTCAATTATGTACACTCGTTATTCCTGCGATTCCAATTTCGTCTATCCCTCAAACGCATTTCGCTCCTAGTTGCTCTTCCGACCTCCTCATACTAACGATTAGGTGCCATTCTGCCATTTTAACATGATAATTTAGTTTACTTTACCTACACCATTTTTATTATTCCGTATAAACGACCTTATTATGTGTTAATTTTTACTACTTTATCTTCTGTTCATACTACGTATAATTAATATCCATGTAAAACTTCCATTTTTACTTTCCTTTGTTTTATTCCACAACTTCACCCCACTGGGGCTCAGTCTCCAAGAGGGAGAGCCATGTGGGAACCACAAACTCCTTCCTGGTCACACTGATCAAAATCCTCTCCTCCCCCCCAACAGGTCTCGGACGAGCCGTGATCCTGTGTCAACTCGTCTGGGCCAAGAGGAGTCTAGATAATGATATGGTTCGGCATCGTACGTTTTAACGACGGTCTATTCGATTCGATGTCGCTTCGTCCGCATTTTTATGAAATAAATTACTTTTGCCGTGTACTTTTGTTTTTGGAGTCGACAGAGGTTATGCGACAACGTACAAAGATGTATTGAAATTGGTAAAATGTGATCATTAGATGGAATGATAAAGCATGTTCATTAAGGAACGCCTTGGTATTATTGAAATGGTACAATTTAAATTACATCCTATTCTAGCAGATGAAATGAAAAAAAATACAACAGCTGAAATGCTTGGTAATGGAAAACCTGAAATCAA
The DNA here is from genome assembly GCA_039619475.1 of Icerya purchasi. Lineage (NCBI taxonomy): Eukaryota > Metazoa > Arthropoda > Insecta > Hemiptera > Monophlebidae > Icerya > Icerya purchasi. Next base: position 94,938,211 of record CM077115.1, read on the forward strand.
ACTTAAACTTACACTATTTGCATCACTATCTAAACCTACTGAATGTGAAGATATAGTTTTTAATATATAGAAAAATTAATTGTTTTTTTTTTTATTATTATTATTATTTGTTTCTTTTTTCATTGTAACCTATATATTTTAAGTAAAAAGTTTTAATAAAGAATTTTTTTTATAAACAAATTTGACATCTATTTATTTCAAGTATTTAAATGTAAATGAAGGAGTGAGCGAGTGAGAAAGCTGATTAAAAGTGAGTAAAAATAGGTCATTTTACTATAAAATAAGGAAATTTTAACAAGTAAGTAACTCATTGTTGTAAGTAATGATTTATTATTTTCAGGGGTGAGCAAAAGTCAGGGTGCAAAATTGCTAAATTAGAAAAACAAGATTTACAAAATGAATATTCTATTGTTTATGTTAGTTTTAATCAATCAGAACACAGCTTTTTTTTTTTTTTTTTATATATAGATAAAAATATTGTCCATCAGCTTCAATGCACTTCAAACAACGTTTAACATTTGCAGCAATCATTCCATTTCGCAATTTAACGTCTTCATAATTAATATCAAACCTTTCAGTAATACTATCTTGTAACTGTTTCAAGTTATGGATAGTTTTAGAAAACACCCTGTCCTTGACATTACCTCAGAATGAGATGTTCATCAAGGTTAGGTTTAGAAAACATGGCTGATAGGCTGTACGGCCGCCTCTTCCAATCCAATTTGGAAAATTATAACTGAGAAATTTGCACACTTGCAATCCAAAATGAACTGGTGCTCTGTCTTGCTGTAAAATCATATCAATGCCGACTGTTGTCGTCATTTTTTTAGAATTCCCATTTTGTTCCGACTTAGCTATCTCTTTCCGCTTTTCGCTTTTACTTCCTTATAGCTGTTATTTTACTCTTTCAAATACCTTTTCTTCTTTTTTTATTTTCCCCCCGTATTATATTTTTAATTTTGCGTAACGAGGCCCGTTTATATTTAACAAGTATTTCTATTTTATTTTGCCGCAATGTTTATATTTTATCTTTTTTATTAGTTAATTGCATGCTAGCGCCTAGAGTTAAAAGGTCGCCATATTTAAGGATAGCGTCGGTATTTTTTTGTAAGGACCGCACGGCTGTCGCGGTCGGCCTCAGGCAGTGTCTTTAGTGTTAGAAACGTGTGTGTAGCGAAGTGGCGTGGGCAGTGTGTGTTTTGTTTCGCGGGAAAACGTGTCTTTTTTTTAGTGTACGAAACCGAAAAGCGTTTGTATCGTTTTTATACATTTCGTCGTTCATAAAGCTCGTGTTGTGCAAAATTATTAAAGAGTAGATTTGTTTGTTCTTTCATTTTTCTTCGACCATCTGTTGTGTTTTGTTTATTTGTTTTGTAAAATACGTTAGTTTAAAATTTCGGTCGACAACACCGGCATAGAGATGATCCTCATTTAAAGTCTGTTGAAGTTCTGTTAAAAGTTTAAGGTATGAAGCACAATTTACATTAATATCAAAGAAATATGGGCCTACAATACTGCGAGCTCCAACTCCAGCCCAAACCATAAATCCAGGTGCATTCACCTCTTTTTCTAAGATTATATACAAATTTTTAACCAACCAATAAACGCTGTTGTACCGGCTTACACAGCCGGTCATTTTGAATATCGCTTCCTCACTCAACAAGATTGATTTAGCAAAATGGGTATCTGCTTTATTCATTATAAAATACCATTTACAAAACTGCTGTGTAACAGGTAATCTGGTTCACATAATTTTTTTAATAAAATCAGTTGATAAACTCAAAGATTTAGCTCCTTCATAATTCTGTGAAGCAAACGACGTGGTATTTGCAGCTGCTGAGACTCTCAGTTGATGGATTAACAAGGCGTGAGGGAAAAAGACTATGCAACGAGATTGATATTCTCTTCCAAGCACACTGAGTGTGGACACCCATTCCAGGGGGCATCTGCAACACTGCCGATCCGTTCAAACTTGTTTGCAAGTTTGTACAGATAATTAAGACTCGGTACTGCAGCATTCGGAAATGTTTTAGTAAACATTTGCAAAGATAACATTATGATCCCCATCAAATTTGTAATGATTTTTTAACAAAAAAACATGCTCCATAATCAAAAATTTACATTACCATTTTCGGCCATAGCAACACTGAAAATGATAACAACACAATCACAATATTCCTCTAGCTTGTCTACTTATATATTAAAAACTGCCTAACGATGTGTTGTGACAGAGGGAATTCTGGTTTTTCACACATAATGTGGTTTTTGATAGTGAACCCTTACTTTTGCTCACTCCTATATATATAATTCTTAAAATAATGTTATCCCCCCACCATATTTTCTTAATAATAAAAATTATTAATATTAATCCCCCCGACTATTCTTTTGTCCAATCTTCTTCTTTGATGCTGTATAAAAATAAAGTATTTTTTGTTTAGAAAAGGAAAAATATAGTAAGCTATGTCTATTAATATGTTGAGAGATTTATTATTTACACAAATTGGTCTAATGTATAAAACTTCTTTTCTAATTACAAATATTTGGTTTTCCATTTTTTGTGATATGCCATTGTATCCACTTGTACATCGTTGGAAAGAAATGCGAACTTAACAGAATCTACAAAAGGAACTCCTTTTAACCTTTCCAGCATACTTGTTCGCTTTATCCAATAATGTAATTTAATGATTATTACTCCAGCTTGTTTATCAATTTTTATTATTTTAGGATATTTTAGGACATGAATGATTGGCTATAAAAGTAAAAAATTATAGTAAATGAAAAATGAGATATTTTTTGAAAAATATTGTAATACTGATATATATTTACTTCCAAATCTATCACATTAGTATTGTGTTAATCGTTTTTGATCCAAAATTTCAGGATTGTTGTTTTATTGTATTCACTGATAATTTTGGTATCCATTTGCTATATAAAAGCGTAACATTTATAGTAGATATATTTTTAATAAAATCATTTGAAGTACCTTCAAGCAGGTGAATATTCAGTTTATTGCTCAAAAATTGGTAAAAACAGGTTAATTCGAATAAATGTGTCACTTTTCGCTAAAAAATGGACAAAAACGATTAAAATATTAATTTTTAGGTAAAAACGATTATTTTTTTACTGTGAAACAGAAAATTTAAAGTAAAAATGGTTCATTGTTAATAATTATTTAAAAATAATCAATACATCTATATATATAAAAATCCCGTGTCTTTATGTTTGTGCAGGATAAACTCGGAATTTACTTAACCGATTTTTATAAAATTTTGAAAGTACATGCAATTTGGTCCAACTTAACAGATAGGATACTTTTTGTTTTAATTATTTACATAATATTTGTTATATTAAATAATTTAATCAATCAATTAAATAAAACAAATTTAATTGTTGGCTATTACTTTTTGCTTTAATTATTTACATAAATATTTGTTATATTAAATAAAACAAATTTTGACAATTTTATTATTTTTTGAGCACCAACTCTACTTTTCGTGGCGACTTTTGTGTATCGTGCGATGTTAATCGAAATGCAACCATGTTTATCGCTGGCGCATGGCGTTATTATCGATGAATGATAAAGTAAACGTTTTTTCGCTGTCGTTTACAAAAAAGTTCGTGTTATTACGACGGAGTTGATGTTTAGGGAAAAAAAAAAATATTGTGCGATATTGTGCGGCATTTAATTTATTTATATTTCAGTGTATCCTGCCTTGATAAAAAAAAAAAAAAAAAAAAAATTATTTCAATATTCCGACAACAATAGTGTGGCAGTGGTACAACTCTTTGACATTGTTGGGCATCTAAGTTGTTTTACATTTCAGTATAAGATAATGCCGCGGAGACAATCGAACCTCAACAATGCGCGTAGCAGAAATGTACGGCGTATGCGTGTTATGAGAGCTACTGAATCAGAAGAAGAAATTGCAAGAATAAACGCATGTTGCCTGCTGCTCACGTGTGGGAACACCATCAAGTCTATTCGTGTTAGCAAAAGACAGGTTGACCAAGAACATTGTTCACAAATTAGTGCTTAGATAATTTTCAGTTTTACAAAATAATATAACTAATAGTTCGAAACCAATGTTATCTGCCTCATTTATAGCATTTAATTTTTATGTAACTAATTTATTTAGTATATTGTGCAAATAAGTCATTGATTACAGATTAAAGTTCAAGATTAGGTAAATAAAATGTAAATTCAATAAGCGTATTATATTAGTTGGATAATTTCATTCCCTACATATGATTCAAAATCGGCTAAATAATTTCAGGTTTATTAGTAAAAATTAATTTGGTTGCATCAAAATAATAAGTAAAAAATTCATTTAATCTATTATAACTACTGAGCCACAGCAACGCGTGGCTGAGTCAGCTAGTATATATATATATATATATATAGGGTGATTTTTTAAGAGTTAAGTTTTTCAGGTTGGCAGCACTGGTTGGTATTGGCGTCCAAACGTCATCTGTCAAAGTGAAAAGTTTTCAGTATACTTTGCCATTTCATCATCATGGAAAGACTTACAAACGAGCAACGATTGCAAATTGTTGAAATTTATTATCAAAAACCAGTGCTCTGTGAAAAATGTGCATCGTTTGTTACGACCATATTATGATAATCGACCTGGTGAATTAACAATTCGTGCTGTTATCACCAAATTTCGCACCAAATTTGCTTTGTTGGACACAGTGCTGCCTGTGGGGTACATGCCCCGGTAGGTTATACACCACAAATTACGATTATTTACGAAATAAGAGTAAAATAAAGCTTCATACTTTTTATTTTGATTCGAATCACATACATGCGTTGTACGAGCCTTTGCGGGAATAATGGCCTTTTCGGAAAAGCGGCGAGTCGACTCTCCGAGAAAAAACGGTTATAACCTTTTTCACTTCGCAGGTAAGAGAAAACTGGTTTCTTCGCTGCTAGTCGCAGCGAAGAAAAAAGTGTACTCGCACAGTTTCTACTCGTCGTGCATCGAGCGAGTACTGGTGCGAGTCGCTGTCCCTATATGCCTACCTGAAAAACTTAACTCTTAAAAAATCACCCTATATATATATATATATATATATATATATATATATATAGAGAGAGAGAGAGAGAGAGAGATAAAACTAACAAATAAATTAATCATACGCATGCTTACTATTACAATCATTCTTAAGTATATCATTTTTTTATTTGTTAACGGACCATTCGGTTTATAATCTAAATATATGTTTATTACCGTAATTACTCCTCGGAATAACGAATTTTCGATTCGTACTTGTAATACTACTCAATAATGATAACGTTGTTGTTGATGGGGGAAAAAAATCGATATTCTCCACCCTATAAAGACAACACCACCTAGTATGTAGTGGTGATAAGGAGCAGAATTTTAAATAATATCGATAGTTAAATATTTACGCGCGCTTATAGTTCAAAACGCTTAATATTAGTTATTTAGGGAGCAGATTTACTCCGCTTACAAATCAAAAACGGTCAAATTTGCTCATTGAAGAGGTTGATTTGGGCGCTTATAGTTCAAGAAGATCGGTAATCACCGTCTAGGAAGTAGATTTGTTCCTCTTATCGTTCATTCCGCCTCCCTCACGGAGGGAGCCCCGTACACTGGGCTAGCCGGCATCCTTGTAACCTACTTTAAAATCTGTTCACTATTTTCTATTTTATCATTTAATTGCTGGGATCAAATTCGCCATCTATTCTAAATGTTTAAGGCATTTAATTTTTCTTTTTTTTTTCAATCGCTTTTCGGTAAATAAATACTTAAATACCGTTCCATCTAATTGATATTCTACCTGTGGTATACCAGTGTGAAGAATTAATTATTGAGTAATATTTGTAACTGCTAAACCACAGCGAAATTCATTCAACGTGTTATATCAGAATAAATGTGTTCACTTTATTAATTAACAACATTAAAAGATTAAAATTGTATAAAACGGAATGTTTAAACCGCTGCTAAAAATTTTAAAAATAACAATGAGATAACGAATCTGTAAAACCGAAAAAAAACCACCAGCGGTGTGGAATTAGGGGGCCCTGTGAATGAAAGAAGCAAGATTAATTTGTGATAGAATGTACGAGTTTGCAGCTGTTACATTCGGAAACAGATAACACGGATATTATAGAATATTTAAAATAATAATAATAAAAAAAAATTAAATAATGTAAAGAATGTACAGCCAACGAAAGAAATTGAAAATGGAATCAAAATGTTCGTCGAAACGTTAGTACAATTGATGGAATGTACTTGTTTTTCAGTAAATATTTTCGCGACGGCGATACGAATGATATTCCTGAATGCGAAAGGAGAGGCAAAATACGAAAAGAAGTAAAAAATACAATTTAAGAAAGAAATTAAAAGTGAAATCGAAAAAAATTTCTTGAATCTGCAGAAAAGTAAATGATACGACTACATCAGTTCTCATCCACTATCTTCAAAAATTACCGATAAAACTTTCAAATTCAGAGAAAAAAAAAAAAACGGTTCGCTATCTGAAACAAAACTTAGCAACAGTAGCGCTAATTCATAATTGCTGTTAGCTTTGACCGTGTCAAATATAAAGTCGTGGCTGCTTGCTACATCTATACTTAGTACGGACATAATTTGCATTGTAAACAGATAATAGTGTAAATGTTTAATCATTTGCAGCGTCATCCATCGCGTCTAATTCAGTGTGTATCATCATATTTTCTGTTTCAAGCGTTTTAGTTTTTTTTTTTATTGCCATTTCACAATTGTCTTAATATCGTTTACACTGTTTCTTTTTCATAATATTCACAGTTTATCGCATTTTTATGTCGATCGATCATTTATTGTATGTAATGCGACTTAATTCGCTTTCGTAATTCTGTCGCAATTGAAATAAGCAGCCATACTTCAATATTATTATATATTTTTTCCATTTGAGTTTCAAACGCGGAATCAATTTCGAAAAATACATGATTGTCGGCGTTAAATGATAGTTCCGTTTCAATGAATAGTTTAGCATTTTAGCGCTTTTCGGTCAGACATAACTGTGTAAAATAAATTAACGGTGATTAGGTCCAGAAGAATACGTGCGCGCGGATCCATATCCCACAGTGGAGTTGATGATGCAACGCAGACTATAATTCCGAGCATGTACCTACAATTCTGATCCACCAAATATTGAATCGATGAATGTTACACAAATCTCGGTTCACATGGTTCCACTGTACACGATAGACCTTAAACAGAGAATAGACCGTTTGTTCTTTTTCTCCGAGTTTCATATAGAATAAATATCTGAACAAAAATCTGTGCCAGACCAGCTATAAAAATGAAAAGTAGTAAAACGTTAGATAATTAGAAATAAATGTTCTCTATCGTTTTTTTCTGCGTTAGCTATTATGCAATTTCCTTCTCTTTTTAACATACATAATCTAACCGAACACTGGTAATAGTTTGTTGACAACCAGTGCAAACACTATTTCCAATTTTTGAGTGTTTGTATTTTATATGAAAGTGCTAATGATAAAAGTTGTTTTAACTTCATCGATCGTATCTACCACACATCGCGTCCTGTACGTTCACCTTGTTCTCAAACAGAGCGTGTCAATCAACGCTGTTCAACATTCGTTAGTTATTTCGTCAAATACATACATCCGATTGCAAGACCTCCGGTTTCTTACCAAAATGCAAATTTTGCTAGTTTTACTCCTGATCATTGTCAACATTTTGTTATCGAATATTGATATAGTGTACCATTGAGCATCCGCCAAAATAGTTAAAATTCCAACGAGCCGATAGTATGTGATAAGAGTCCTACCGCCGGTAGTTAAAGGTGCGCAGTTATGATTGCACTCCTCTGCTATACTAAGACACATAAAACACCGTTTCGAAAAAATAATATTAACGTTGCGCCGAACTGAAAGACACAGTCGAGCGCGGTAACTATGAAGTGAGCCTGTCGTCGATCGTAAAAAATCTCGATAGCAACTTTAACGCTGCCGTTAAAAGATTTAAAAATCAAACGGCAGCGAAATAGGCAAATCATTGGATAATCATCAATTTAATGTGTCGCTGGTCAGCGGTTAATTACCGCGTTTGAAAAATGCTGCAAACGTTCCGCTAACCAGAGCGATACACTACTAAGAACCATAAGGATAATCCTTTTATAAATATTTATTTGATGAATTTTAAAATACCGTTTTAAGCCGCCGAAAAAATATAACCCATAAGTAGGGATTAAATGCTGGCGATGATCGATAGTGTATAATTTAAATAGTTTATCGTTTAAAATTAAAACGTCTTTACTTTAATTTCGATTTCGACATTTTGTCGCTTAAATATGCGGCAGGCCTAACAGTTAAGAAGTAAGCGAGGTTTGACAATACGTTATAGTAATCGCTTGCTGCACGTTATTGCTGTGATTTCAACCGGCAAAAACAAAAGTTTCCGATAGCGATTTAGCCGCTTCTTCAAATGCCAGATCAAATTCTGAGGAACATTAACAAAATTATGACTGCGGCATTCAACATAGCTAAGGTCGAACTTTAACCGTAACTTTTTCATTAAACAGAAGATAGAAGTTTAGTTTTATATTCGCATTAAAAAATAGCAAATTTTTGGACATGCGACAAGAGCAAGAAAAACACGAGATTGCTTTTCATAACTGTTAATAAAATTCAAATTCAAAAAGAAATTTGAAATGTTAACTCTAGTATTAGCTTTTAGTTGAATAAATATACATGTATATTTACAAGAGGTCCAAATTTATTAAACATAAAAAATCCGCTTAAACGCGAACACGAAAAAAATAGTATTAAAAAGACTAGTATAAATTTGTTAACGAACAAATAATACACGAACGTATAAAGAAAAACGGATTTCATCAGTCCAATAAAATTTCAACAATTTCCATTATCAAATCTCTAAAAAAAATAATTAAAAAAAAAAAAAAAAAAAAAAACTTGTAAGACTTTTTCACCATATATGCTGTAATGGTACATGTTTAACCGATCCAAAAGTTCCTACAATATGTATACATATATTTTAAACACGTTTAAACCTCGTACTCGTCTTCGTTTTTTTTTTGTTTTTTTTTTTTAATATTCGCAATTTAGATATTTTACGATTATTTCAGTTTATTATGAGAATAGCAACAATACAAAATACTCAAAATTTCAAAAAAAAAAAAAATAACACCTGCTTCTTCCTTTTGCTGCTTTACTGCGGGTGGATAAGCCGAGCGTTTGATTAATCGTGAATAACATATACACGCTGTATACTATACTTATTGTTAGAAACGCTTTCGAACATCATAGATGATCAGCTAATAATTAACAATACAATTAAAACCATACAAAGAGTGTAATGATAAGAACAAACTCTAAAAGATGTGTTTTTAAATTCTGATCACGAATTTTATGTGGTTTTATTTGTATTATTAATTTTCAACTGATCATCTACGCGTGAAAACATTCCTAAATAGTACATAATATCGTTTACACATTTAAATTTGTATTCTGTTCCAAATTACTATACTAATATGTAACAAGTATAAAATGATATTCTACATTAAACATACACGTTATTAAAAATAAAAATTACAATCTTTTTATTTTTTCTAACTGACTATTAAATTGCCGGTGGAGTTGTTTTCATTTACGCATACCAAAGTTGTTGTTTTCGTTTTATAATAATATATATATATATATATATATATATATACTAAGCATAATAAATCGCGCACGGAAAATAATGAACTTCCTTAAAACATTTCCAATTTTATTTGTAAACAAAGAAACAAATTTTATTCACGCACTAATTCCTGACATAAACTATTATTTGTTTCTATTTAAATTCACACAAACTTGACTGCATTTTATTAAAATTTACTCGCAGAACCATATTTATGATTTAATTCGGTCGTGCGATTAATTTTTGTATTTAATGACCAGTTCCTTTTTTACTTTCTATTTTATTTTTTAGACAGTTAGAACTGGTTAATTTTATTCCAAACTGCATGTTGTGCTGCCCCATTAATGCCTTTAAGAAACGTATTTTTATAACTGAAAGAAAAGAAAAAAGTGCTACATATGACGCATACTGTCGGAGTAACACCGCATAAAAAACTCTAAAAATTTTAATTAATTTTTCTCTGATGTAATCAATGTTTTTAGTAATATTATTCAAAACAACTAAAGAACAAACCGTAGTTTTTTACCCCGGAAATATTTACGCTGTTTCACGATAAACGTTTTATTTCAGCGAAATTAGTTCCGTTTTAAAATAACTTATATTTAATATGTATTCTTCCCACTGCCCAAATATCGACTTTCATTACTTTTTATAATAGCATAATATTATATATCATTGTCTACAATTTAATTGAAATATATGGCAGTTTTTTTATATTACTTAATAGTTCAATAAGTACCATTACGACATACATGGTACAAAAAAAAATTACGCGACACACTTTAGCGACTTAAAACTAATTCGAATTTTTAAACTCTAGATCTTAATATTTCCGGAGTTTTTTTGTTTGTTTGTTTGTTTGTTTGTTTTTTTTTTGTTTTTTTTTTATTCCGGCTCGACTCTAAATTGCAATTAAATTTACTTTGTTTAATAATATTCATCTGATTTTAAAGCCAAAATATTTTTTTTTTTAAATAATCGTAAAAAGAACAATAATTATTCAGCGTAGGATTACAAACTGTATTGGATAAGATGATAAATTTTAAAATAAATTTTGATTCAAAATCATCAGTAAAATAATTTTTAATTTGAAAATTTACTTTAAATGAAACGAATTTTCGAAGAAGACAAGAGAATAAGTGCAAAACGTTATAAAACTAGAAATGAACGACACGAATTTAAGATATATTAAGAAAGTTAATAGTAAAAAACAATTTTAAATATAAAAATAAGTAAAATGCAAAAGTAAAATAAAAATTTCAAGTACCATAAAAACAAATACTGTCATCAAGTATTCAATTTCGAATACTTTACACGTAATACTGCTAGTTATCTGAAAGTGCTAGAAAAAAAGAAGTCTCGATTTCTACAAAAAAGGAACTTGTTTAAAAATTATTGAAAAAAAGTTTCTGTAATGAGAACATCGCCCATATAGAGGAGTCCATTTTTTAAAACGATTAATAATACTGCCGAATATACTAAAAATATTTTAAGTTTCAGTTATCGTTAAAATTTTCAAATATACGCTTTAAAAAAAAGTACAAGAAAAGCAAAACATTAATAATAGCTAGTGTTCGAACATACTCGATGATTCCGTCATGTCAGATATAACGATCACAAATGACAATTTTTATTTAAAAATCGTTGTAAGTTAACACGTTTACCAGTTGTGTCGTCGTGATAGCCGTGTAATTAAAACGTTCGGAATTTACTAAGTCGCTGTTCTAAGTTCAATCCCATACGAATTAAAAATATAATAAATCCCTTAATAGTCGCGCGGAAGGCAGCAAATATACCTGATATATATTTCATAAAATTATGCCGAACATAAATCATAAAAGTATCATAAAAATGATATAAAAAGCATACAAATCTAATTTAAAAAAAATCGATGGGTTGAAAATGCTTTTTTTTTTTTTTTTAAATATTTTTATATGATTTATATGTTTTTTATATCATTTTTATGATACTTTCATTATTTATGTTCGGCATAATATTGCGAATTTATTACTTTGTGAAATATATATCTGTAGAGTGCCGACGGTATTGCATTTAACTTTACAAATATACACGATCTCGGAATAAATAAAACAATAAAAAAAGAAGAAGAAGAAAAAAACAACACTTGCTTATCAATGAAATTTGCAATTAGTCTAAAGTGCGCTTCGTAAATATTCATGCTCCATATAGAACTGCTTGAAATCTGTTCACGTCTATGTAATAGAAACGTACAAATAGGGGTGTAATCACAAAGTTCAGAAGCAAATATGATTGAATATATGAAATATGGCACACACACGCTGCAGTAAAGTTAACCTACAACTTAACTAACTGGATATATCTATAATCCTAAAAATGACGAAATTTACCAAAAAAAATCTTTGTTTAAAACTAGAAAGCCAAATTAAAATTTCAAGGATAATATATTTAAACTCCCAAAGGTTTAATGAATCGTGCTTTTTTTACCGAATTACAACAACCGAGGAATGAAGATTTCAAAAAACAACATTAAACTGATCTAAAAAGGATAAAAATGCAATTTTTCATACCTCCAAACGTTTAGTGAATTTATTAAGTCTTTCAATTTCGATTATGGCCCAACTAGCGTAAACGTGTTAACATTTTTAAAATCAAGATTATAAATTTATAATTTTAATCATTTGTTTATTCTAAACCATTAAACTTATAACAGAACCGAGGTTACATTATTTGAATGTATTTTTAACAAGGACTAACATTACGTTTTAATAACCAGAGACAGGTTCGTTAAAAAATATTACAAACTTCGCAGATAATGATTGCGTACCACGGCAATATACGATAGGAATCACGCGCATATGTTTTCCATTGTGACGCCACCGGAGTGAAGCACCGCGACTAATGCGTATTAACCGCAGTTACACTTTCACTGAAATATACGGATAAGTTTATTTAATTTTTATTTTTAACTTCGCTAATCTTTCTTAAAAATCCTGTGATAAATTTTATTTCATCAATCGGGTTATACCCAATATTGATTTCGACGCAGCATCGGGTTATTATTATTAATCGAACCGCTACCATTCTGACCTACTGATACCCCGCGATTAGAGTATCCCCCGTCGGAAGCATCGCAACTGCTCCAGTCTTCGTCAGTAGTGCCGTACGGATAGCCGGCAGCAGTGCCGAGGCTGAAATTGTTGCCGACGCTGTTCAGTCCGTTATTATCTAAGGCAAGCGGTATCACTTTGAGCGAAGGAAACGACGTGTAAGCCTTATTCGGATGCGGAGAGGACGGCATCAAATCGTCCGGGGGGCGCGGTAAAGGCAACGGCGGGTTTATTTTGAAGTCTTCTTCGGCGGCGCGTTTTTTCGAACGACACCGCAACAGATAGACGAAAATCAGCGAAATCTTAAAGATCACCAATAGCATGGTCAACGCCATAAAATGCGAATCGTTCGTCATGTTCGGAATCGTATCTCGATTACGGATTGAAACGTTGCCAACGTCAGCGGCGGTCACATTGGGCAACGGCGTGGTGACGGTGCTACCGTTATTCGTATCGGCGCTAAGCAGTAAAGTGAATCTTAGTTCACCGATGGCTGGCTGAACAGCAGCCGGAACCGACAGATTGTAGACAAATCTGTCTTCAACCGGGCCGTCGGACGCGGAAAGAGGTAGTTTTTTCGCCGCGTAATAAATCACGCCGCTTTTCAATTCTTCATGCGTGAATTTGCTAACTTCACGTTCGCGTACCGCGCTACTACTATTATCCGAGTAAGCGCCTTTCGAGGTTCGAACGATTTTCTTTAAACGGCCGTACTGAGGCTTCTCCACTATCATGAAAACCGGATTGGCGTTGAATAATTTCGCCAGACCGTTTGCATTCAATACGTCAGTATTGATAACCGATTTCGTGCCGATCACGGGAGAGAACTTGCCGATTTTTACCAGCGGCTCGACTGTAACGTTCACCTTCAGTCCGGATACCGTCGGAGCGTTATCGAAAGGAAAGGTAGCGCTTAATCGAAACTGGTCGTCGGTCGAATTCAGGTTCGTCTGCGTGTACAGAACTTTGCGAGCAATCAACTGATCGTAGGTGAACGCGTTCGCTAAAATTCCGTTAACCAGTATGTAACCGTATCGCGGAGTAAACGTTACGTTGAACGTGAGCGCGTTTAAAGTTTTCAGGTTAGATCGTATGGTAAAAATATCGTGCGCGATTACAGTCGAGTTAGATCCTTGCATCAGGACCACCGAATCATTAACGACGATATTCAACTGGGCCAGCTGTACGTAAATTTCGAATAATTTATAGACCGGCTGGAAATGACCGTCCCATACGCGGAAATAAAACGAACAAGACTGCGCCGGACCGAAATGGCTGTATTGAACCAAATCGCGATCGACGTCCTCTTGCGTAAAGCTAACCGCGCTATTATTCCGATTCACGGATAGGTTACCGCAGTTCGGTCGATTAATGATATCGTAAATTAACTCCGACGGCGATGTATCTGCGTCTATCGTCAACAAATGATCGCGCCCGATGGTAATCGTACCGCCTTGAACTACTGTTAAACTAGGCGAATCCTGTGCCAGGTGAAATGGTTGATCGTTCACCGGTTCTACTATGACAGGAACGGTTACATTCGATAATGGTATACTGCGCGGTTCCAAGTAAATCGTCAAAATTAGTTTATCTTTAACGGTGTCCGAGTGATCGTGATGGTACGTTACCGAACCGTCGTTCAACTGTTCGTTGGTGAAATATTTTACGTCAGTTCCGCACTGTTTTTGCACGCAAACCGTACCTCGTTCCGGAGGTAATGTCACGGACGCTTTCAGTATCGGTCTCGAAATACCGATATTGCTTTCCGACAAAAACTGTATCACATTACTTGTATTCAAAACCAACTTGGTTTGACCACCCTCCACTACTTTAATCGGATCAATATTGAACAGTCCATTTAATCCTCCAAATGAAACACCAATCTCTATATTAAATATCTATAAAAACATATTAACAATTCCAAAATTAAAAATACCGTTTACATTTTTCTTTTTTTTTTTTTTGTAAAATATTTTTTATCATTATTATTATTACGTTTTACTAATTTAAATTCTCCGTATTTTCGACAGTTTATGAAAATACACACATATATGTATATCTATTTTAAACTTGGTATCTCTACTGCGTCTAATTTCAGATTTTTTTTTTTTACAGTTACATATTTACTATATAGCTACTACTAAGCTCTTTTCAACAGCAACTACCTGCATATACCTAATGAGTATTTTGTAATGCGAATGCGGACTAATTCAATCGATAACTGAAGTTAATTAAAAATCGCCTATATCTCAACAATTACATACAAAAACAAGGAAAAGAAATCGTAGAAGAACAATTTTACCAATTATTTAGAATAACGTTTTTTTTTTTTTTTTTAAAAAAAAACAAAACAGATTGTGTTCTTAATTATTCTTTAATCCGCTAGTAGTGAATATTAGTGGACACTAAAAGGATATATGGAAACGCGTATTTCATCATTCGAACAGTGGTAAGTTATCGCCGGATCTGAACGATGCGGAGGTGCTACAACTGATGAAAACGGATCCGGCACTAATGGACATAATTAGAAAACGAAAAACAAATTTCTTTGGACATTTTATGAGAGGACCAACATGTCGTCACCTTCTGCAAACAATAATAATGGGAGCAGTAGTGGGGAAAAGGGGACTAGAAAGAAGGATTTCTTGGCTACAAAATATTAAGACATGGACTGGAGTTACACAATTAGGAGAATTATTCCAGGTTGCAAGAAGTCGAGACGCATTTCATCAAATGGCGGAGTCCACGAAAAGTGGTTAAGCTAAAGTAACGTTAATAATATTTTAAGCCATTCGTGTTTATCACCATTTTCTAATTTTAAAATTTTAGAAATATTCTAATGAAAACTTTTCGGTTAATTTGTATCTGGTTATATTAAGCCAAGAGAAAGTACATCTCTAAGGAGACTCCTTTTTTTTTTTTTTTTTTTTTTTTTTTAAACATTGTTTGATGACTACTCAGTCGGAACTCACCGATATTCATCAGTGTGCATAACGAACCATCACCGACCACACAACTTCTAATAAATTTAGAATCATTCGAGCCACTCTACATGATCAAAAGTTATCCGTAGTAATATAAAATTTCCATCAATGATGAGCTTGTAAATGACGCTATGGCGGTTTCAAATTTATTTATTTTATCTTTATTCGAATCTACATTTGCATACCAATTAACACTGACAATATTTTAATTCTTTTCCTATACCGTTACGAATGAAATTTTTTACTAATAAAAATTAACCAGTTTAATAGAATTACGATAAAGTAAAACGCTATTTTGACTTTCCATTCTACAGGCTTATCAATACACGGAAATCAGTTTAGAGTGGATGATTAGCACTTACAATCGATTTAACGACGTAAAACAAAAAGTGGAAATTCACAATGTACATAATCGTAACCAAAACGTTCGCACAAGTCACCGAATCATTAAATTACTGCGCTACTGAGTGATCGAATCATTCTACCATTCTACTGAGTCAGATTCAAGTGAGCTCTAATTTCCCCCCATCTCTACTACATCACGTTTAATGTAAAGTTTAAGGAGTTAATTAATCCAAGAAGGTAGTAATACTTTATACCAAACAAGACGAAAATCAACCGTAAATAAGAATCGATATAAGCATCGCTAAATTAATCAAAATCTTTAAAATTACGCGAATGTTACTTACTTGATCGTCAATCGCGTCAGCAAAATCAGATAAAACGCTAAAAGTGAACCTATCTTTTGTTACGGGTTCAGATAAACGTGAAGTGTGTTGGTACCAAATTAAGGAGGTGTTTAAATCAGCTTGGCTGAAACGGCTTACAAATAGCGATTCTCCGTTTTGTTCTTTCAACAATACGCCGTAAACAGGCGGATATACTATAGCATAAATCACTTCTTTCCTGAAATCGGTACATGTCGACAATAAGAGATCGGCCGTAATCGGTTTCTTCATTAGTGGAAATATTTGCAGTTTGTTGTTTCTACTGAGTTGCAATTTCGGAATGATCGTTTTTACTATTACTTGAATCGGTTCCGAATTATGGGCTCCATCGCTTACCATCACATCAAATTCAGCATTTGCATCCTCCCCTGTACGCATTTTAATTAGAAATCTTAAATTACCGATCATAGAAATAAGATTAACCTTAACATTCCAAAATATTGGGGGGGGGGGGGGTACTTTATCGACGATTTCCCCCCCTCTTGTTATTCAATTAATCAATAATACAGTGACATATAAAGTATAAAATGTAAAATATTTAAGGATGGACGTATTTTAGCTCAACCGATTCATTAGGAAAATATTGCTCAATGCTAACCGAATTCCAATTTAAATATTATTAGTTTTTTAATAATAATGATGTACTTTAATTACGGTACATCACTTATTTGTTCACAAAACATAGCAGTACTGTTTGAGTTACTATATCGATCAGGTCGAATGTAAATTAAGAGTAAAAAAACACCCCCCTAAATATTTATTTTATAAATTTAACGGTAGCTCTTCTTATTCCATTATTTATTTTTTTATAATCCAAATACGTTTCGTATCGCACATAAGTCGAGCACACATAAGCAACATGTTAACAGGTCAAAGGTGTATTCATAAATGATAAATTTGATAATTCTAAAAATAGAAGTACATACAATTAACTGTATAAGTATAGCTCAGTTCTAAGTTATTTTTTATTAATTACTTCCATTCCTCTTTCCTTTTTTAGTTTGATTTTCTTGCACTATATTCTGATCAATGCCAATTTTGTTTTTTTTTCCTGAAAATTCCATGTACATAGAATGTACGAAATTTCAACAAGATAGTTCAGAAATACCAAAAAATCAAATCAAATTCAGTAACTAATGAGAGGTTTAATTTATAAACACGTGAAATTATACACATAAATTAAAATCAAAACGCTCTTTATAAAAATGTATAACCTTGGAATGACGATTACCAGCGGTGCCAAAAATCACAAAGAAACGTTATATGATGCAATTTAAAACGACCTAGAAAATTACTTAAAAATTCATAACCCACCACCAAAGAACCCATTAAATATGAAACGTAAAATATATAAAAAATTTCAAACAATCTTTCAAATAAACATTTTTGACACCCAATTAATTTAACCCTCCTTCCCTTTCGGGCGTTTTCGTGAGTAGTAGCTCGACTAAGGAAATTGAAAAATCAAAACAAGTCCTAAACATGTATGTAAAGGAGAACTTTGCAGGAAAAATATAAGCATTATAACTTCAAATTTTAATCCTCGGAGTGTTCTTATTTCTTGCTTGATGGCCAGAGCGTTTATCGTTTTGCATCGTCCGTAAAGGTGGTTATTTTAAATAACTGATACATGTTTGTAACAAGAAAGGTTTGTACTTTTCTAATACATTTTTTTGGAAATTTACATCGTGTGTCGTTTTTGCGGCACATTCGTTGAAAATACTGTCAGTATTTTTGGCTAGACTGTGCAATGTATTTTTATGATCATATTTTTGTACTTATATTAACGTATAAGGGGATATCTTGGAAATATATACGTGTACAATTTATACAAGTAAGACTTTTGTATTATAGTAAATATATAATAAAAAATGTTCAGAAATCTTTAATCAGCGAGGAAATGTTTCGGCCCTCAATTATTTATTGAAATAAAACAAAATTATACACAAATTGTATGTTTAAAAATGTACGAGGTGTAATAAAAATAAATACAAATAATACGTCAGTAAAGCAGCGAGATTGCTATTTTGATGCAACATAATATTCATACGCACCGTAATGAACAAAAGACATCAATTTGTTATCGATATGAGCTTGAGTAAACTTATCAATGGAAACATTCGGATGCGAGTAGAACGATAAATGGCCGCCTTTTGCCGACAAAACAACATACGTCAAATTATTATTACTAGTATCTTTATCTGCCACAGCTATTAAAAAAACAAAACCAATTGCATTCATTTTAAACTAAAATTTATTTTACCGAAAATAATTATACATATAAACTAAATTTAATATGCAAAACTTATAAATAAATAACATAAAAAGCAGAAAGGTATTAAGTTTTGAATTATGTAGAACAGCAAATTTTCTTCTCCATGCTTATCAAAGAAATCGTTCTTCAATTTTAAATATGTACAAATATATTTTGAAATTTTCTTTGATCATTAATAAAAATATTCTCAGAATTCTTTAGAAAATAATAATTTTTCACATCTATTTACTTTGTTAATAAGATTCATAATTTTTAGAACAAAACGGATTTTCAACCACGATTTACCTATGATGATCATACCATTTTAGAATTACAAATTTACTGGTTTATATTGCAAACAGCTTATAACTAGAATGAGCACGGAATTTACGTCACATTATTCATTAAAATGCGTAGCAACGTACCCAAATTGCTGGAAGTAATGTTGCACAAACCTCCACGCCAAACAGTCAGACCGGTATTATTCACCAAAATTGGAGGTTCGTCGTTAATAGGTTGGATATGTAAACGTACAATCGCCGGAACACTTTCTTTGCTCTCGGTATACGCAACAACGCTAAATGAATCTTCCATCGTTTCGCTATTGTCGTGAACGTACTGGATAAAAATGTTAATAGGAAAGTTACAAAACTATTTTAACGAAATAACCATATATTTTACCACATTGTTCCGTTGCAATATTCTTTTGTCAATAAAAGTTCAAAAATATTAATTCTTGTTTACAATTTGAAATCATTTAATTTATAACTTTTCTAATTGTATTTCTGAAAAAGTTATAAATCAAGTTATTTTAAATAGTATAAGTTTAGAAATGGGCATAAAAGACATACATCTTCGTTATAATTAAAAATTTCTAGATATTAACCTGAATTCGGGAATTTTTCAGCTGTGAAATCGTCCATCGCGTTATGTTTTGCACCAACATTCCATTTTCCGTATACTGTTGCAGATAACCATGCTTTGGATGTTTCCTTAATTTATAACCGAGTATTCTATCGAAAAAATTTGGCGATTGCACTGAAAACAACGAAGGCGGTAAGGTTACAAAACCGCTTTCCTCAACATGTAAATTCCCGCCACCAATATAAAAATGTTCCGGTATCACTAAAAATGTTACCTACGAGTAACGAGCAATAAAATTTAACACGGACCCATTTAGAACAATACCCATAACGAGAAGAAAAAATTATAATATAAAAATACATTAACAAATACAAAGTATAACAACAGAATACACCAAAAATTTTACACAAATATTGCAAGTCGTTGCATTTTACGTCCGATTATGTTACAATATCATTTTGCAACAAACGTTACATTAAAAAATACAGATATCTTTTTTTATTATCTATTAAGGTGTCCAAAAATGCGTGTATTGTTCGAGCATCCGTCACCAACTGTCAATAAAACTAAACATTAATTATAATTTGTTATGAGGCAAAACTTTCTCTCATCCAACATTTTTTTCTTTATTTCCCGTTAACTGCCTTCTATTTACAAAATAATAGAAGATCGCTGTTCGCATTTAATCTCTCGTTATATTTATTTCCTCAAACAAATGAAATGAAAAAAATTAAAATGCATAATTTTAGTCTTGAACCATTATCACAGATATTTTCATGCGTTATGTACAATTAAATGATTATGATTAAAGCTCATTAATCTACGGGGGGCACTTCAAAAGTAAGTTTTCCTACACAATCATTTACATAGAATTAAACGGAATGCAATGAAATGTGGAGGAAATTAAATATGCGAGTTTCTGGTCACAATGTAAAAAAATTTCAAAACAGAAGTGACGCGTGAAAACAGTAGTTAACGAAATACACCTCTGGAGTTCTATGATGTCGACTTAGGTAGAATTAATTGTCTCACGTTACAATAAATGCTTAAAGTTATGCAGTGAATTTATTGAAAAATTCAAAAATACAAAAGTATGCATTATGTTTAATTTTATTATAGCATTATCTTTATTTCTGCTCAAATAGTAGTGTAGAGTAACTTACATTAAGATATAATAAGTATAATGTATATATTTGAAGAAAAGCTTGAAAATTACGGATAGTGGTTTAAAAATATTTACTGCTTTAAATTTATACTTTTTGACCTTTTTTTTTTTTCTTAGCCCCATCTCTCACTGTTTGGCTAATCCAACCGTTATATTTACTGAATAAATCTTATGTATGTGTATATATATATATATATGTATATACATATATAACTCGCCTCTTCGCACATCGCAAGGGGCTCCGCCCCCTCGTCCCCGCCTGACAGCACTCCCGGACCCCAGCTTTATCATTTCTATACTTCGTATAGAACGAGAAAAATTTATAATGTTATTCTTTTCAAATACGCCAAAAAAAAAAAAAAAAAAAAAGGCAACAATCCATTTTGTTGATACTTTGTCTTCTTACACATACAATATATGTAACGTTTTGGGACAAAAAAAGTGACGAGGGTCAGGCTAAAAATGACGTCGTCATTAATCTATATAAAGAATAGTTATTGTTTTTTTAAGAATGTTAAGTCATTTTACCGCTTTTAATTTTTATACAATATGAATTTTTACTTTTAACCGATTTAATAGTTTTCCATTGTACAATGTAAGAAAATTCTAAGAGGATAAAAATGAAATACGATATTTTTCGATAAACCACATAAATACCAACATTCTCTTACTAAATAATTATTTGAATAAGAAATCGGAAATAACGATGAAATTTCTCCTCCGTATTTTATCGTTTTTCTCTTAGAATTACGAATTCAGTTAAATTATTCTGGTTAATATCTAGTTTTTTTTTTTTTTTGT
The DNA here is from genome assembly GCA_039619475.1 of Icerya purchasi. Taxonomy (NCBI): domain Eukaryota; kingdom Metazoa; phylum Arthropoda; class Insecta; order Hemiptera; family Monophlebidae; genus Icerya; species Icerya purchasi. Next base: position 94,959,770 of record CM077115.1, read on the forward strand.
TTTTTTTTTTCTCTTCAAAATAAACCAAAAAGCAATAGTGAAAATTTCTTAAAGTGAATATTTTTACTGTGAAGAAACCGACCAAAACATTGAGATCAGAAGCAGAATAGAGAAAGCTAGAACAAAATTCCTCACAATGAAGAATTTGTTTACACGAAAAGATATCAGCCTACAGTTGCGCATAAGGCTGGTTAGATATTACGTATTCACGATATTGCTATATGGAGTTGAAAGCTGGACACACTTGCAATGGTATTGGAGAAAAGAATCCAGGCCTTCGAGATGTTTGTATATTGGCGCATATTAAAAATCCCATGGACAGAAAACCGGGAAGTCTTAGCCAGAATGTCAAAACAAAAAGAATTATTGCTGACTATCCAAGAACGTAAACTAAATTACAGCGGCCATATTCATCGTAATAAAAAATACCGCTCGCTTCAACTGGTTTCATACAAGAAAAAATTGCCGGCAAAAGAAGCGCAGGCAGAAGGAAGCGGAAGTGGAGAGCAGATTTACTCTGATGGTGCCAATATTCGCAAGAAGATTTAAGTAATACTGCCATTGATAAAGTGAGGATGGACCTACTGATCGGCAAACTTCGGTCAGAGATGGCGTAAGCAAGAAGAAGAATATAATCTTTAGATAATTTATTTAAAATTTTCTAAAAATAAAGTTTTTTGGTACTTACTTTTTATATAATAACAAAAAAATTTCGATGGTCGCTTAGGAAATCATATTCTCGATTTTAGTTTAAAATTACCTTTTCATTAACACTGGAGAAATAAACTTTCTTTAATACTTTATACTTCATTATTCCATAAAAATTCAGGATTCGGTTAGTTAGTAAACTGTTTCATTTTTCTTCATACTCCTGTGTAAGAAGACACACTTGAGAAGATAACCAAGTTAATGTTTTCCCCCACTTTACAAGATGGTTACATTGGTTCCGTTTATCCGATAAAATTTAGATAATACTACCGAGGAATTTGTTGTAGATAATACTTTTTTATTCTTTCGGGTTTTTATATATTTCGAAGTTTCCCTTATTATTTGCATATTTCTGATTTAGTTTACTTTAATTTCAATCATTTCAAATCAATCATTGTATATATGCATTTAAAAATAAACTTAATTAAATGATGAAGCAACACGTTTGCACGCGTACACATATAAAAAAGTAATCTCTACAATTAAATAATGTGACATTACTGTAAACTGCATCATATTTCGAAAAATGAGGCTAGGTCCAAAACCGAACAAACTACGACAACATTTATGGTTACAAAAAATTAGTTTATTCAGAGACCCTTTTATCGTAGAACCGGAATAAATGAGTCATTTTTTTTGTTCCGACAATATAAATGTTCATTATAGAAAAGCACACAAAAGCATTTGTGTTATGTACCTGTTAGAGCATAGGCAATACCATAACAATCAAGAAGGCACTCTGAATTGTTCAGAAAAAGAAATAGATTACCCCAGATAAACGTTATGTAAAAAATGCAAATATAAAATTATTATGATGATGTGTTCGAAAACAAATTGGATAATAGAAAAAGGTCAATTAAAATTCCAGAGAAAGGTTTACCGCCTTTGAATCGGAAAAAGCTTTTTATTTTTAGTGGCTCCTGTATTTGTTTGTTCGCCGAAAATATTACTCTTTAATTGTTATCCATTTTTTTCAAAACGCGTAACTTCAAAAAATTTAATAAAACCTTTTAATGAAAATTTAAGAAAAATATTTAATAATTTGTTTCTCTTCATTGCAAGTGCGCTTGATAGAGAGATCTTTATACAGTTCTGAAACTGCTGTTCTACAGAAAACCCTTATATGTATAAACTGGTGTATATATTTTTAATATCTTCAAATCCGCCTGATACCATCATTAGAAAAAAAGTTAAACTCACACCATATTACAACCGATTTTCGAAAGGAAATTTAAAAAAAATAATTCTTGGTAATTTTAGTTCTTACCTAACTTTTATTAGATTATTTTATTTCCTATTCTATGTTGAAAAATAATTTCAATAGTACGAGTACAATTCAGCTAGTTCAGCGTACTTATTAAATACCAAGTTAGAAAAATAAAATCGCACACCGATGGCAATTCTTGAAAATATATTCAATATTATTTCGTAATGTCTGAACCGCATCTAAATTATACATGTTGAAACTTTTAGAAATAATTACATGACACAAAATTAAAACGATTTTATCCAAGCACAACTTGTAGGACAAAAAAAAAAAAAAAGATATTTATGAACACCAATTATAACGGAAAATTTTATATACAATTACACAAAAAACGACAAAGAAAACAAACCATCACCACGTAATACTTACTTTTTTTTTCTTTTTCTTTCTTTTTTAATGCAAACATTAGTAAAAATAACTCACATTTAACTGATTCAGCCATCTAATTCCATTGGTAACGTCTAGAATAAGAAAGTCCAAACTTTGATTAGTCACCAAATGTACGTAATGAAGTTTACCGCCGTCTATCATCTGCTGATCAAACGATAGCACATTGTCTTTACTATCGTCGACTGTGTTAATTCCGTCAATTTCCAAATAGCCATATTTCGGTGATTTCGTAACAACATACAGAATGTCCGACGGAGGAATACCCTTCTGGGTCACCTAAAAGTAAATTTATTTAAAATTTTTCTGAAACTGATACACAAGAAAATTGAAAATTTAATTCGTGGATATTCATTACCTCTTGACTCTGCGTTAAAAAGCATGTGCGTATCATCGCAGTATGCCTAAAGGTAATCTCTTTTTAATTGTTTATCATTAAATTTCGAACGAAGCTATTTGCATTTATATACATTTTTATTGCATATACATACAATAGTACTCAAGTCAACTCTATACGTAGATATTGTAACGGATTCGATACCTGCGGAGCTATATCTTTAAGCGGTGTTCAAATTATAAAAATATATTTCTCTCGGGTAAAGTCATTTAATTCTTGATTTATCGAACAACGCGTGTTATCGACGTAATATCGCGGATTGTAGTAAATATCGGAGACGCTTATCGGTTAAAACCAAAATTCCCGGGCATGGTCGAATGCTGTGTGTATGTGTATTGCTGGTAGCGGCCGATAGCGGAGAGTACTCTATGAGTTCGGGGCGAGTGCGCGTCCGGTAGAAGTTGCGCCGAGAAACATTGAACTGAGGGAATTTTATAAAATCCCGTGCATTAGATAGGCAGGGTAATTTACGCGATATAGTATTAATGAAGAACATTCTAGAAATATCGAGTCGGCGGCGCTTTGATCTATTGTTAATTGTTATCATTTTTTGTTATTAATTGTTGTAAGTTATTCGATAAAAGTTTTAGTTTTAGATACACATCGTGTCAGTATTCAATCGTTTTAATAGTCGTCTTAAATGTTAATTGTTGTTCAGTCGATCCTTTGTCAGTCGCACTATATTCATCGTTCTGGTCGCATTACATTCCCCCTACCTAGTCACTTTACCGTTCGTGAATTGCCATGTCGCATCGTTTAAAAATGTTCTTTTAATTAGTTAATTTTAATACCAGTTTTTTTCTAGTCTGCCGAATTTCTGTGGCTGGCACGGTTTCCGTAAATTTTCTTTGTTTGTATTCATTTTTTTTTATGAAAAATACACGCGGTATTCGCACGGGAAATTTCTTATTGGACATGATATCTCCGCGTTGCGGAGACATAACCGCCGTCTATAGGTGGGTTCGCAAAGTTCTTTTTATCGATCCACTTTTTTTCTTCTTTTTGTTAAACTTTTTTTCAAGAAAAGGTTTAATGCTCTGCTAGGTGGAGCTATTCCGGTCGTGGCAAACAGTAATCTGCCACTGGCGCCCGTTCATATATAAATAATTTTTTATATCGTAATTTTTTTAACCCGAAACATCGGAGAAAAAGAGGATCTATCACAATATGTACAAACCATACTCCAGACTTTGATTATAAATACGTGTTATTGCAATACAAAAGTGCATAACCACACTAATTAACACATTACAGGTATGAATTTTCCATCACTTTCTACGCGACTGTTAAATTATCCTGACAAAGGGTCTAGCCGGCTAAAGGGGGTAAAAGTGCCTTTGAACCAAACTTTATAAAAAAAATATATACATCTAGGGCATGAAAAAAGTAGTTGATGCTGAAAGTTTCAGACCCCTACACAGGAAGGGCTGCTGTAGTCATCATTTTGTGATTTTCGGGTTTCTTTACGATATCTCAGCCATTTTTCGATCGATTTTAAAAATTCTCGTTGGAGGTTAAAGATAACGGAAAGTACTATAACAGTGATTTTTTCAGATTTTTAGATGCTAAATTCAAATTTTTAGAAATGTTCAAAATTTTTCATGTATTTTAGCGTAAACTATCTACAGAAATTTTTACAGACTTTTAAAAGTGATGGAAGAGGTTCAAAAAAAAATAAAAATATGCATTTTTGGCTGAAAAACCTCTTGAAATTTAACTAATAACAAAGGAATAGATGTTACGTATTTGAAGACAACAAGTTTTCCTGAATTTTTTCAGATTTTTGAAACGAGTGGAACTAGTCAGAAAATAAATAAAATCATACGTTTTTGGTTGAAAAACCTCTTGAAATTCAACTAACAACAACGAAATTAATATTTGTTACGTATATTATAATAAAATGTTTTTCTTATTTTTTTCGGATTTTTAGAACAGATTGAACAAGTCCGAAAAAATGAAAACATGCATTATTGGCTAAAAAACTCTCTGAAACTTCAACTCTAAGCAAACCATAAAATTTAAGTTACATTATTTGTCATTGTGTTACCTAATTTGCTATTATGGGAATTTTAAATTCGTGCAGAATCTCTATACTTTTTTTATTTCTTAAAAGTATTAAGAACTTATTACAAAGAATTAAATTAAATACTCGCTAATAATCACGTGGAAGGCAATAGCAAACTGTCACGTATACCATCATATGCGCGCTAGTTAGTACACAGCAGACATACATGGGACTGCACACTTATACATCGATAAATCAAACGATTACTAATCAGTTCCGAGTGTAGTCTTGCGTGTGTACGCCTGCGTTGCATATAACAATTGCCTAGTACACTGCCTATATCCGTACAGCTGAGATGTACGAATAGGTAGTTGCCGACGCTCAGAAGCTGGGTATGGCATTATAAAGAAAAAAAGAAAAGTATTATTATTTTTCGGTTATAATACATTAGTTTAAATATGACATTTGTCATATTTAGAACAAAGAAAAACCGAAGTTTTAAAAGTGAACAAATGGAGAAAAAAATCGGAAGCCATCGTTTAGTTATTTTTTAATGATTTTGTAATAACTAAGTTAGCTCAGAGCTAGTCCTGTGCAATAAGAATCATAGGAGAAACTCTCGTCGATTTTACACGTAAGGTTTCAACTACAGACTTTAAAAATACGCAAAAAGCTAAGTAGATGCAAAAATATGTTGGCGCGCGAAATAAAGAGGCGTTCTATTTTATATGCGCATGTGACAGAGCTCATACGGCGGCCCGCGAGGGAGGCGACTCTCTTCAACTTCACGGTTTTTCCTTGTTCTAAATATGACAAATGTATTTAAACTAATGTATTATAACCGAAAAATAATAATGCTTTTAATAAAAAAATATAGAGATTCCGCATGAATTTAAAATTCCCATAATAGCAAATTAGGTAACACAATGACAAATTATGTAACTTACATTTTATAGTTTGCTTCGAGTTGAAGTTTCAGAGGGTTTTTTAGCCAAAAATGCATGTTTTCATTTTTTCGGGCTTGTTTCATCTGTTCTAAAAATCCAAAAAAATTAAGAAAAACATTTTATTATAATATATGTAATATCTGTTCATTTGTTATTGGTTGAAATTCAAGAGGTTTTCAACCAAAAATGCATGTTTTTATTTTTTTTTGAACCTCTTCCACCACTTTTAAAGTTTACACTAAAATACATGTTATATATTGTTTTCGTCGTTACTGAATTTTTTAAAAATATCTTATGACATTTTAAAAATTTTGAACGTTTTTAAAAATTTGAATTTAGCATCTAAACATCTGAAAAAATCACCGTTATAGAACTTTCCGTTATCTTTAACCTTCAATGAGAATTTTTAAAATCGATCGAAAAATGGCTGAGATATCGTAAAAAACCCGAAAATCACAAAATGGTGACTACAGCAGCCCCCGTTGGGCTAGGGGTCTGAAACTTTCAGCATCAACTACTTTTTTCATGTCCTAGATGTATATATTTTTTTTATAAAGTTTGGTTCAAAGGCACTTTTACCCCCTTTAACCGGCTAGAATTTTTATTGTTCGGTTAACTCGATGACGTATAAAATAATATAAAGTATACGAAATTAACAGAAACCACCCCTACAGTACAACGCAGAAATAAAAATTTTCTCAATCTCAAAGTTTGTAACTGAAATGTCAGATTTTTTTTTTATTATCCTATATAATAGCACAATATATATATATATATATTAATTACAACGTAATTCTTAGGCTACCCCCCATTCGAAAAAATGTCCCAATTTTATGTAACGTTTGTTATATTTTGTAGGATTTTTGTTATTGTTATTTAAAAAATGTCACAATTTTATGTAATGAAATATGTAACGAAAAATGCAACGAAAAATGTAACGAAAAATGTAACGAAAAAATGTCTTAATTTTATATAACGGAAGTTAAATGTTAGAATAGGATTTTTGTGGTTATGTTATTTTTTGTGTGTGTTGATGCCAGTAAGAATTACGTTGTAAATTTTGATCATTTTATACAAAGTATAGAAGAGAAAGAGACAGAAATGTAAGCAAGAGGGGTCAAGCGGCACAGCCCCTTGCGAGGCCAAAATTGCCGAGTTTATATATATATATATATATATATATATATATATATATATATATATTGTTGTGTTTCGGGTTGATTTAGATATTAAAACAATGTAATCACAGGTAGCAACTGTGCGTAATAAAAGTCGTCGGCGAGCGATGCGAGCCGGCAACGGTGATAATGTTTATCACCGGGCAGATAAAAGGTTGTTGTCTGTTTTGAACACGTTTTGTTTCGAGAAACACGTTTGAAGCGCCATATTGTTCGGTCGTTTTCTATGAATATCATCAACGGAAGAGATTTAAGTGAATTTTCGCGTGTCAAATTAATTGTGAATTTTACGTATATTGTTATTTAATTTAAATATTAAGAATCGATCAAAGGAAATCGCCAGGAATAGTAGAAGAATTCCTGCAACGAACCTAGGACTCAAAGAAACGATAAACTATTGAAGTTCCTGATAAATAATAATAAAAACCAAGCGGTAGCCGGTTGCGGACGGTGCGGATAGATCGATCGGGAAAATCGCGATAGGATCCGGAATACGATCGATTACGGAACCAGTTTGGTACCGCTGTGTAATTATTGTTTTTTGTGAATAATTGTCATAATTTGTTTACGTTAATTGTGCGATACAAGCGGTGTGAGTGTGCGTGAGCGTGTGCGCAGCGTTTTCTTTTTTGTTAATAAAAAGGCCTAGCGTCGAACAAAAAAAAAAAAAAGCCGAACATAGTCAAATTCCGTTTATGTAATTATATTTAACGTTAATAAATCTCTATCTTGTCGTAGTAAAATTGTTCCGTTGATGGCGCTTGATAAGAAGACAGAGAGATAGGAAATATATATATATATATATATAAAATATAAGTTGTGGTCCATTCATTTTGTGCTTATAGGGCAAAATGAGCGGAACATAGCAATATATTGATACGGATTCGGTATTTACGGCGCTATCTAGCGGTAATGTCGAGCTAGAAATTATTCTCCGATTAAAATCATTAATTTTCGATCTCTCGGCATCATCGTATTGTTCGTTGTCGGCGGAGAATACGGCCGGGATATTTACGCGACCGAATAAGCAATTTCCGATTTCTGTCGAATTTCTTGGCTCGGGAAGTGTTAGGGGGTTGTGTAAGTGACCTGGTATGTGTGGTCTGCGACAACAGGATAGTGCCTGTCAGCCGCGTGAGCCGTGTGTGAAGATCAGCGCTGTAGCGACTATGTTATTAATTGATAAAGATTCGGTAATGTACCGTTAGTTTTAGAATAAAATATCAAGCCGTTTGTTGCGAAGGTACACATCTAGTCGTCAGTCTTATGTGTTAAATTTTGTTGTGCGGTCGATACCTGTGTTACCGTTTCGATCAATATTGAGATCTAGTCGAAGTCATCGCCGCGAATGCAACGTTTTTTTCTAGTCCTCACCGAATGAATTTTTCTTTTGTTACGCGGTTGTATTTTTTTTTTGTTATGTTATATTTGTGACTATATATATGTTATGTTCAAAAAGAACGGCTTCATTATTTTTTTTATCTTTATCGGCAAATTTCTTTTCGTAAAAGCCTGACGCTCTGCTCGGCAGAGTTGATTCGGTCGTGGTAGGCCGTAATTTACCACTGGCGCCCGCAAACAAAGAACAGTGAATATCATCAAATTGTAACCTTGGCTTCCCGTAAAAGGGACCCGAAAATCCGCAAGTCGTAACAATATATATAATTAAACAGTAGCGCATTTAATAAATACTGCCTTATGTTTACACCTAATATATCTTAATCGCATGCAACATAATAATAATACGTTGTTTTTTTGTTTTTTTTTTCGTAATCTCAATTTAATTTTACAATCATATTGTTGAGATCAGCTTTTCAAAAATCAGTAAACATAAATTAAACTACTTATTTTTCCAAGTACTTAACCATTAATAATTACAGAAATTCACATTTAATACTTCAATATTTTTTAAATGATTATTTTAAACGAATACACTTTGTTAGTAATTAACAAAATACACATATCAGCTTACCAGCAATTCATCGCGAGTAATTAAAACACTGGTTGATTCTTCAACTTCTACAGTTTTGTTGTTAACTAAAACTAAAGGTTCAAAATAGATCGCGGAAAAAATTTTGATTTGAAAGATACCTACAAAAAACGGCAAAGTTGATAACATAACATTCATTATTTCAGACATACTCTGCACATAATTTTAAACTAACATTTAAAATAATCTTTACGATTAATATTTTATTTTATTTAAAGTTTATTATAAAAAACAAAGGTTGACGGTGAATTATCAAAATAACCAGAATGAAGTGACCAAAATAAATTTAGTTTGATCAAAATACATCTGAATAAAACAAAGTTTCCTCTGCGTGTTTATATTTCATTAAGATAGGGAGGTTAGTGGTAAAGTTTAACAGGCAAAAAATTAATCACTTAGTGCTACTCAAAAAATCAGACAATACATAAGATTAATTTTAAAAGTTTTTCTACGACATATATGATAAACATCGAAAGAATATAATTACATTTTTAATTTAACAAGGACAAAACTGGACGTGATGATTATCGCCAAAAAAAATTTCATTGTGTACATCGCGATGTGAGAGATTGCATTAGCAAGATTTAATGTGTTCAATGATTTTATCTTCACACCATCAGCGAGACAAATTAATTATAGAAGAAAAAAAAGTGAACTTTTTAAACTGATATATGACTGCATTTTCACATTTGCAAATATATTAATTCCTTGCATTCCATATTTTTCACGTAGTCAGAAACATGGATGCTAAGAAAGGACAAAAAGAACCACATGTAGTATGGTGGTAGAAGGACTCATCCGTTCGTCTGAGTAGTTAAACACACTAATCAGTTGGTAATTTAAGAAACACAACCTTGTAAAAAAAAAAAAACAAACAGAAAAGCAGAAAAAAGACAGTGTAAAAATGATCAACACAACAAATAAATAGTATTCCAAATTAGCGCCAAGCCTTCTTTTACGGATTGCGTTCAATATAAAAATAAATGGCGTACAGAAATCCAGGCAGTTGATGCATGTAGTCACGATACTCGAAAGAGAACCGTCTGAAGAAGAAAAAGTAGAATTATCGGGTTATTCGATTTTAAAAACTTGACAAACTGAAAACACCTCATTAATCGTGTTATCTCAATTTCAATAACACAATATACAAAAATACAACTTACAGTCTTTACCACAAATAATACATTTGGTCCGTGCTAGTTTAATATATTACTAACAAGTGGAGGTAATCTATAAACTATACCTTTTTCAAATAAATTGGATACCGATACTTCAAATTCAAATTTATCCGAAGATGATCTGTTCTGGTTATTGTTAAAAGCTGTATGACGATATGAAATTAAATTTCTGTCTATTTGTTCTTGCGTGAATGATGTAACAACACTTTCGCTATCTTGCAAAGTTAACATACCATTAATCGGAACTGACAATATTTGATACCTACAAAAAAAAAAAAAAATCAAAAAAACATCTTTAAAATATCTACTAAGCATATAAAACGATTAATGAAAACCAAATTTATAATTAGCAGGTTAATTACAATGAATTATTTTATTTTGTGATAAGTTGAATACAAGATTCGAAAAATAGATGGTACATTTAATTGCCATAAAGCTTTTACCAGTTTAGTTCTAAATAATAGTATTACAAAGATTCATAAATCGTTAAGAGGGTATTCTAGTCTAGAGGCATGAATTTAGGAGGTTTTTTCAAGCTGAATAATAAAAAAAAAAAAACAAATATTTTTACTATCCATTTTTTTTAGCATTTATTTATTCATGTTTTAAGAATACACAAAAAAATTATCAAAAAAAAAAAAAAAAAATTCAAAATTCACAAAGTTACAGGCTGATGAAGAGGAAGGGTAAAAAAAAGGATGTGTCCTGATTGACACGATTCTAACCCTTCTAGTCATCTGAAAAAAAAAGATTCTTAATTAGTAAGGATATGATTATAGCCCCTATATCAGAGAAAAAAAAAAAATTCTCGTAAAATGTTGACTGTTTGGAAAAACGGTTGAATTTTTACCTGTTTTTGACTTTATTGAATTTTTTAAAAATAGTAAAAATCAAAATTTTGATTTTATTTTGGTAGGGGTTTTGGAGGGATATATGTATAAAGGAGATCCATACCAAATTTCAAGTAAATCGGTTTATTAGAACTTGAGATATCATGTCAACTGTGTTGAAAAACGCGTTTCAAGTTTTGAAAGGTTCAAGTAAAATTTTCTTAATCGGCGATTCCTGCTTCATACAATGGATCTTCTTCTACTTCAAATTGTAATTTTTTGAAGTTCTTTCTACTAGACGAGCAGTCCTAGCTTCCTTTGAAGCATCAGAAGCTCGAATTTCAGAGCGTTCAATCTGAATTCCGTCCCATCTGATAGTCTAAATGTTCCATTATAAAAAGTCTATCTGGACGCACAGCACTTCCTTTGTTACTTTTTTTATTCATTTTACACTTAATAAATAAAATATTCACTCAAAATTTTTTATGTTTGGACTGTACACAGAGTGTCTACGTTCCTTGAAGATTGAAACGAAACTGACCTGAACTGAACACTAAATAAGAAAAAATTTTAACAGTTAATCGATTTTTAAATATATATAATGTATAAAAGAGTTTGATTTATCCTCAAGTAGTCGAAGAATGTCTACCGGCTATTGTTTGATCCGCTCCGACTGAGCCGATTTAGTTGCCGTGTCACGAAAATAGCTATAACTCCGTAAATAATTTTAATTTTGAAAAATATTTTTAGGGACATATTCTTAAATGTATAAACTATCAGAATATGCAAAATAGACTGTTTGTCACTACCATCTTATACAAAAATAATTACATTCCCATTCCCATATTTTAAAGAAATTGTTTTATATATATATATATATATATAATCGTAATAATTTATAACAAATTAACCAGTCTGTCATTGTTTACCTTTTAAACAGACGATGTCATTTAACTTCTAAAATATACACGGTGTGTCTGAAAAGTTCCCGAACTTCTTTTCTAGCACGCATACAAGTGACATGATCTATTAAATAATACCCGTACTGTAATTCTACATCTTTCTAGAGTGTGTGTATAATATTTCAGTAGTGTCCGTTGATTGGTTTGCGAGTTAGACGTATTTTAAAGAAGGTGTGTTTGGGTCGCATGTGCAAATCTGAAAATGGATGAAAAGTGAGAAATTCGTTCCGCGATTAAATTTTGTGTTAGACTTTAAAAAAAAACGTTTTCGGAAACGCAAAAATTGATTGATAATGGTTTCGGTGAAGGTGTAGTATCATACACGACTGCTTACACATGGTATAAGCGGTTCAAGGACTCTCAGAATGCGCGGCAACAAAAATCCAAGGTGAAAACCATGCTCATCGCTTATTTTGATGTAAAAGGGTTAATTCATCACGAATACCTGTTCCAAATCAAACAGTGAACGCTGCCTATTACGTCGAGGTCCTAAAGCACCTCAAGCGTTGGATTCAGCGCGTACGGTCCGAGTACAAGGAGCCCGGATCGTGGAGTCAGTTGGATAACAATGAGCCCGCACATTCAACGAACGTTGTCAAACGGTATCTCGCTAAAAATTAAATCCCACAAATCAATCACGCCCCCTATTCGCCTAATTTGGCAACTTAAAATGCACCTGAAAGGACGATTTTTTGACGACGTAACCGCCATTGAAACTTCTTGCACCGAGTGCCTCAGAGCTATTACTTCAAAGGAGTACCAGAGAAGCTTCGAATCGCTGTACAAGCGCTCAAATACGTGTACACTTCGGGAAGGTGACCATGTTGAAAATTAATTCGAATAAATTACTTTACATCCAATTGTACTCCATTTATTTCGAAAGTTCGAGAACTTTTCCGACACACCGTGTATTTACATAAAATATCGTAAATCAAATATGATTTATCAAAAATATCAGTAAAGGCCAAACGGAAGAGTAAATTCAAAAATCTGTAAAACAAAGATTGAGTCAAGCCCGTAATTTAACAATAAAAATTGTCCAGCTAAATTTATCCAAGAACAGCATTAAATTTATGAAAATACATTACCATGATTTTTAATTAAAAATATAGAAGAATCTGCATTTGAGTAACCAATTGAAATTTCTACGTGTTAGAATGTAAATATGTTATCTTCATTTTAATTCCAAATTTAAAAGGATAAAGAAAAAATCTTCTACAGCACATCATGCTTAGAACATTAATTTAATTTTTTACACATTATGATAAATTCGAACCTACATTTAAAAACGATAGTGTACAAAAATTTTCTCTCACGATTAATAATATTTACTTAAATTACTATATAAACAGTGGTCTCTAATGGAATATTAGCGTTACGTATATTTTTAAGCGAATTTCTGCTAGACGTGTGCTACTAGGTGAACACAAAATATTCTAAAAATGTTATTAAACATATGTAAAAAAAGCATATAAAAAACTTTAAAATAAACCACAAATAAAAATACTAAGATAAAATTACGGATGACGCGAGAACTAAAAAAATTTTAATTGTATTAGGATAAAAGTGTGATTGAAATAGTTTAATTGCGTTTAGCTTACATATTGTGAATTACACGAATGTATTTAGAAAATCAGAAAAATATTTAACTACACACCTCGGTCCTATAACAGGACACCGATGGCACGAAAATTCTGAAAAAGTTCCAAATCAAATATAGAAAAATTCCCAGATAACTCATAAATTTATATAAGTACCGAAATATTACAAAGAAAATATGGGTCTACTCCAAAAAAAAATTTCTGATTGGAAAAATTATAAACTTAGTAATTATTCCAAGAGTATTCTAAATTATACTATCTGAAATGTTTCTTCAACAAAGGATTCACCACGCATACAGGGGCTTATATGTAACGTGTGTAAACCAATTTATGCCTTCAGAAGATTTATATTGATATTTTTCAAGTTTTTACTATGTATTAATAAATACTTCGATAAAAATAATAATAGCAGTCATAGGAAGAATTGTAACTGAAAGTGTACCTGATATTTTTCAAAGGAACGTTAAGATTGGTATCGGTAAATAAATTGGAACCGGAAATAGTGGCTCGACCGGCTTCTTTAACAGCGAACCTGGTATTGTTTAAAATTTTAATGAAAGGAGCAGATGCGAATATTTCGAATGTTATTTCAGAATAACGCTCACCGTCCGACACCCACATCGAAGTGCTGCTGTTATTAAGTCCACTGTGTCTAAATAGAACTCTTTCGTTATTTATATCGTCCTAAAAAAATTCATACAAAATAAAGATCATTATAACAAAAACACTAAATGATTTTTTAAAAATGCTAACAAATTTTAAATAAACTGAAATGTTTTATCATTACAAAAATACTACTAATTAAGAAGCAGATTCTCGAATCATAATCAAAGCATTACAAGAAAAATTTGCGTTCAATTGTTAATACAGTTTTTCAATAACTGTTACCGGCAATTTAGGTTTCAATGGATATCGTATCATTTTATATCTCGATTACTATCAGAGATGTTAAAATTATTACGGCGTCTTCTAGACTTGTAAAATCGGAGCACTTATCAATTTTACGTATATTTTAAGATATCCTTTCCATTACTAGGCAAGAATCAAAAACAGCTTACTATCCCGTCCGCTAGAATACATCAAAAACAAGATAGTGCTGTTGAATGGAAAACAATAACGTAAATAATGCAATAAAGATACTCCTGCGGTAAAACTTTACATCGATTTAAGTAAGTCTTACAACCATTTGATGTAGTATTTTTTATTTCAATTGATGTAGTTTAAAAAGGAAATTATAAATTGTTTATGCTTTCCTACAAGAAAATATTCTGTTAAAAACAACTACACTTCTTTTGCTCGGGCGTAATAAATATGTATTGAGATAGGAGTACTTAAATTCTAAAACGTACCGACATTCAGAAATCGAAACAAAACGAGCTAGTGGCGTTACTGTATTCTATCGCATACTCTACTATTTGTAATTTTAATTTTTAATTTTATTATTTTTTTTTAGTGAACAAAACATTTGTACAAGGTCGACTGAGAAATTTCCAATAAAACTGGTTTTTTTTTTTACAATAATTAATTTTGCTCCACATGATTTTTCTCGTGATATTGAATATTTTAAAATATATTAATATTTTGTTTAATAGTAACCGATAAATAGTTTTTATAACTTGAGGTTAATGCAGTATTTATAATGCATTTTCATGATGAAAACGTATATTACATTGCATTTCTTCGTTAGCAGAAAAAAAAATTACACAGTAACGTTATGGCCGATGAAGAGAAGTAGGGACAGAGAGCCCTTTTTAATCACTTTTTAAGTTTACTTTTAATGTTTAAAAAAAAAAATTAATAATATTATTTAAATCGAACAGAGAGAGTGATCTTTTCCATAGATCAAAAAGAAAAAGAAAAAATTACTTATAACTTCAATGTAATACTTGCCCCTTACGTTTCAAAATTATATTTTAAGGTTCAGCACGCCATCTTAAGACAGAAATTAAGTATCTTTAAATCCGACGTCGTTTTCCATTTTACAGAAAAAATCGATCGTGTATATTTCGGCATCCACAAAAAATGACGTTTTGTTGTGCGAATCATGTAAGGATTTTATTTTATTTGCATTACTGACAATAATTCGATATTATTTTAACATTTTACCTGAGTAAATTCGAATAAAGGAGTATGGGGCGGAATGGACAACACAAAAGCACCATTTGAAATCATTTGTCGAGTGTAGGTAATATTTTCTGCAGCAGCATCCACATCTGCATCGGCGAACATCAGATTCCTTTTAGTTAACAATTTCTCACCATCTATGACGACGTGTAAACCAGTATTTGTAACGCAGTAAGGAGGATTATCATTTTTCAAAGAAATATCTATTGGTAAATTTCCTATATACTGTATAAAACAAATACATTTTTATTAGTAGAAGACCAATTCGATTTTTCGTCGTACTTATCAAGTTAGAAATAACAAAAATACCGCATAAACAAATACAATCTAGCTGCCAACCTGAAAATCTTCTTTCAAACTTCCGTAGGCAACAAATTTAATATTATCCGCTCTGGACTCTGAATCATCGTGCACCAGCGTGATTCGTTGCTTCATCAAGTCGGTACTTGTAAATTGGCTTATGTTATGTTTTTCAATAGCTACCAAATCACTATTGTACAAATCCAAATATCCATGACGAGGGCCGTCCAGTACTTTGTAATAAATAATAATATTATCTTTTACTATACTGAGATTTTCTAGTAAGAGCGGTTGCTGTCCTCCTTCCGTAATCTGTATAACAGATTTTTGATTTCTTTTTCAAATATAATACAAACTGAAACTATCTCAATAAAATCAAAAATGTTAATTTCATATTTATGAAACGTTGATTAAAATAGTGACCATACAAAGTAAGAAGTATTGAGTACCACATCGGTACTAAACGTAATTTCATTACAATTTAGATTGTTGCTAAATACTATCATTTTAAAAATGTTTGATATGTGACATAAATGTTTCTTTTTTTGAATGACGAAAAATTCTTATTTATCCCCAGCCTAAAAACGTTTTTATCATTTAGAATACTAGAAATCCCAAATTTATTCACCAAATTACTAAACCAAAAAATACAAACACCAGTCAATAATAGTTTAGGACATCATGGCAGAATTTTTCGGCAAATTTTATTTCCTCTGTTCTTTCGTTATTTTACTAATTCGATCTAAAAAGAATAATCAAAGTCTAACAGAGCACAAATGGCGCATAATTCTGTCAGAACATCCGAACAAGTAAGAAATGACAAAGTTTTCGACAAAAATTATTCCTACTTAAAGTTTTTTATATATTTAGGGCATAATAAATTACTTTAAAAAATTGATCTGACAATTTTTTGATAGTGCTAAATGAATCGGGCAGACAGAAAACTTTGTCAAATAAATAAATTAGTTTGCCTTAAATTATTTTTTCTGTTATTTTTTTTTTTTTTTTGTAAATAATTTATATGTAAAGTTTAAAAAATTATTTTGACACACTTTAAATGGGGCAAATTCAGTCTGGCAGCAGTTTAAAAGAACGAGCAAACATGTGCGCTATGTGAAACGGTTACAAGTACGCGCCTATTTCGAATAGCGCGTTGAGTAAGGCCAGCATTACACATATTTTTGGGACCATATAGCTCCGTTTGTCCCATCCGTCGAAAGTTAGGATATAAGTTATTCAACTCGAAGAAGCAGTTGTCGGCATAACTGTGCAGTACGTACGTAACTGCTGTAGAGCAGACTATGCTAATTATCGGTGAAGGAAACAAAAGACAGAAACAGGTTTGCGGTCTTGACAATATACAACGCTCGCCCACTCAATACACTATTTTAATTCCACGGGTATTCGGAGCTGTTCCGTGCGACGCGCATATGTCTCGTTCTTTTCAGCGGCCGTGAGACCAAACTCTCCCAACTCAAAGCATATTAAATTCTTCCAACTTTACATATTACAACTTATGTACAACAGAAGTTTTATAAAGCGTAATTTGAAACAAACTACCTCTTTTCCTTACGTTTATCGATTATCCAATGTCACCAGCCCAACTTTTTTACATTCAAATTCTTAAATAATAAAAAAGCATCATTGGTAGTATTTTGAACCGATAATTATTATTATTATTTTATCTCTCAACAATCGTTAAACTATTAAAATCTATGCATGTTGAAATCGATTTATGTTTTATGGACGGTAGTCTTGAATTAATAAGTACAGATATTAGAAGCCAGGACAACCAAACCAATCGAGTCTTCAAACTGTATTACTTGTGATTATTGTTTAACTTGTGCACAATAAAGTAAATTTTTAAAAGTTCTTTTTTTCTTATAAACTGAAATATTAAGGGGCATCCATTAATTACGTGAGCTCAAATGGGGGGGGGAGGGGCAGCAAAATTTTATCAAATTTCATTTAAACTAAAGAGGGGATAATTGAAAATCTCACGACAACTTCTAAAGAATATACATTATCACAGATAATAACAAAAAATGATTAAAGTTTTCTTTTACTTTTTTTGGAGTGGTCTATGTTTATCCCTTTAAAAAAGTTCATGGATATTAAAAACTTTTATTTCGAGAATTTAAAAAAAAAATAAAAAAAAAAAACAAAAATAAATTTAGTCCTTTAACAAGTATAGCGTAAATCACACGCGAGGGGGAAGGATTCTAAATTAAAAGAAAAACAACTCAGGATGCCGCCTTAAATATCTATAATTTTAAAAAATAGGAAATTACTATATAATACCTTAACCGGTTGGATTAATACTTGTACAGTGTCCGTCAAATATTTCGGAGGATTATAGAGTAACGTTAGAGATGCCGGACCTTCGGGATCGCAATATGGTGCGTTTACCATGAACATAATATCATCTTTAACAGGCGAATACGTTTTAAAGTGCAAATCGAATTGTAATTTATTATCCAACACATCCTGCTGGGTCCACGTGTCATTCACTTTTAATATTGCTTGGCTGGTCTCATAAAATAAAACAAATCATTATAGGTAACAGCTTTAAACTTGTCTTTACACATTTATACGTATGTATATTACGTATATCATTTATTTATGGAGAAATTTACTGAAACTTAATCTCTCAAATATACTACGTAATAATTACATTTACTAGATTCAATCATAAATTATATTAAATATCTTTTCGGTATTCATACCTTTTAAATAACAACAATTTTTAGCTAGTCAGATAATTCTCAATAATACATTCATTCTCACTACTTTTCTATTTCGAGCTGTTCTTTTTCATCTAATTTATTTCGTTTTTATTTTTGTTTCTTCCTTTTGCCACTACTTTTAGCGTACTTCATCACGCTATTTCCTCTCATCATGCAATTCAATCCCATTTTTAACTTTCATGATTTTTAGGATTAATACTCGTAAAGTACTTATAATTTTTAAAAATTGTATTTATAAGTTTGTTATACATTACTTGAAATAAATTAAACATAACTATAAAGATATTTCCTTCTTTTAATATTTCTTAAAAGAGTTTATTATTAGTAAAACATGAATATCATTAAAATATATGCAAATAATTAAATAAAAAGAGAAAGAAAAATCAAGTTTAATACCTTAACAACAAATTTGATACTGCAGGAATTTTTAGTAACACGTAAGTTATAGAAGATCGGTTCAAACTGATCGGTTCTGTTTCACTGTTTAAATTCAACTCGTTTATTGTTACTTTTTTGCCTTCGTTTAATACTACTTCATTCGAATTAAATTTTAGATTTAACTGAACAAATGTTATTTCAAACTCGTAAATATCCGATGGATATCGATCATTCACGGAACCCTGAAACTGTTATCAAAACATACAAAATTAGGAATATCATTTTAATCCAAATTAATAATTATCGTTCCTATTCTATTTAGTAATTTTTTTTATTCGAATACACCTACTAATAAGACCTAATAAGAGAATTACATGTACCGGAGGGAACCGCACTACATATAAATTAATAAACAAAATATCAAACGAAAAATTACCAAAATAAAAGTTCTAATCAATCGATTCATACTTTTAATTTGTAAATATAAACCTCGATGATTACCTTTTATTAACTTCGACCTAGGTTTCGTTATTCATATAATACTATCTTGTTTTAGCTGGTAAAATTTTTCCTAAAATGTCTCTAAACGAAGCATTTTTATTTACTTTTTCAGCATTACTTATTAACTTTTATACGTTATTTACTTTAATTACAGCATTAAAGAAGTTTAACCAAAGACTGGTTAAAAAATAATAAAAACATTATAAATTGGAGTTCACTTTATAATGAGGAAGTAGACCATATAAAATTACAAATCAGTAATATTTTAAATTAATAGAATTAATTAAAATAGACAACTAGTAATTTCTGTTACTATGTTTGAGTATATAAATAATAAAATACTTTACATTAAATCTATCTTTTAACGGCATTTCTCGAATATGTTGATAGCGTATTCTTCCCGCAAGTAAATCTTCGTTGGTAAAGTGATTGATCTTTTTTCCTTTGTCGGATCCATTTAATAAAATAACACCGTATCGCGGTTCATCAATTACCTATTAAGTACCATTCTTTCTATACATACATACATATATATATATACATGTATATTATAGTGACATTAAACAAATAATTTAATATGTTTACAATTATTTATTTAATATTATTAAATGCTGTATTGTTTTTTTTTTTTTTAAATAGTGAAAATATCTTGTTAATTTATACGCAATGCTATAATTTAGTAATTTCATATTTTTTAAGAACCTATAAGTAAACTATCTTGTAGATATAAGTAAAAACCAACAAATGCATCTTTGTTTAATTAAAAATTATTGTTTAATAACCCCTGGCTATGCTGGCTGATCAACAAAAGATTAACCTAACTTAATCAAAGCAAATAAACAAAAATGGAAATCTATTATTTTCAAATTTACGAATAAAAGTCGATATTTCATACCCATTTGATAATACATTCGTCTGTTTTTACGTTATTATCTGGTTGCTAAGAATACTTGCTTTTACAATAACATAATAAGAAACTCTATCTTTGTTTAATTAAATTCATTAAAAGTACTTGAAAAATTGAATACAATGAAATCAGGACTGTTATGTAACTGTGGAAAAATTACTTTAACTGAGTGCACGATTTGAAGCTGCAGGTTACACAACTACAACAGAGATGAATTACACGACGAATTACATCAAATATCTATGCTACCTTTAAGAATTACAGTTAGTATCTGATCTAACGAAAGAAGGTGTAACTTGTTTTATACAGATACATCAAAGAAGAAAAAAAAAAGACAAAAAAAAAAAAAAACACGAGACTTTAAGGTGATAAGTCCAAGACTGAATAATATTTTTACAGAATTTCGTTTTACATACCACAACTGTAATAAAATAAAAATACACATAATAATAAAAAGGAAATATACTTGAAAATCAATACGTAAAGATGGGTCATCTGAATTAGATCCAAATGCTAGGTTCGACGAAGTAATTATTGCTTCAGTTTGATGCACTAACGTTAAACCGGTGTTGTTAATTAGTCTTAATTGCAACGGGTAAACCGAAATGTGCAAAAATGCAGCTTGCGTCGAAAACATACCGTCAGTTACCTAAAAAAACGATACAATTAATTTCAACAAAGAATTAAAAATACTATTGACATGATATACCAACAACTAAAAAAAGTAAAAACGCAAAAAATTAATTTTTACTATCACATACTAATACGTTTTACATTGTAATAATATACATTTTCCTGTAACTTTATTTTTTCATCTGTAACAAAAATTATTATTAATTATTCGAAAAATAAATACAGAAATTGTAATATAAAACCTTAACCACATCGAGATAAGTCTCATTCAACGCGCACAAATATACTATTTAAACTTGATGCTATATAAAACATTAAAATTGAAACAGAGTTGAATTATCGGATTAGCACGAAAAGTTAATACAATTCCATAGTGACAAACATTTTTTTTTATTACCTGTAACGGAAGATTAATATCATTTTTTTTATTATTTAAATCTTTGTAGACGACTTTTTTTTCATCCACATCTGCCTGAGTAAACGTATAAATCGGAACTTCTGGTGCATCCAAAAATTCCACATGTCCATTCATATCGCTATTCGACTGGTTGAAAACAGTGTACCATAAATCACTGCTCAAATTATCTACGTCGGTTGCATTCAAATATTCAGACGTTATTATTCTTCGCGTTCCCTAATAATATGTTTTAAAAATAATTCACAGAATTACTGTTACTGAATATTCACTTTAAAATCGAAGAATAATTCATTTTCATTATTTACTATTTATTATCACAATGTAAATACAAATAAAAATGATAAACGTAAAATCAAAAATATTAAAATGACGACGGTATTAAGTACTTATGTAAGAATCCGCAAAAAATACTTGTTGATGGTCATACATTTAATAAGGCGTAAACTAGTTTCCATTCAACAATTTTATCTCGCTACGTTTTTGTTAACCCTTCGTTAGGCGCGTGACATTTACTAACATGCTTAGGCGCGTGGTTTCCATTTGTAGACCAAGATTTAAAATTATCAACAAAAAAGTTCTTCAATAAAATCTGTTGCATTACTTTCTTTTAAGTATTTTAAGCAGTAATAATAGAATGTAAGAAAATTTAATTACGTATCTAGCAGTTGTTAGGAACAATGAAAATTTGTTCTTCTTTTTTAATGATTATTTTACATACAAAGGCACAACTAAAATAAAAACAATAAAAGTAAACAAAAATTAAATTTTTGAGTATTAAATTTATATAGACAGATAATACCTATAAATATCATTTGTATTTAACAAAATAGGGTATTCTATTGCACAAGGTTTTGGAATTTCAGTTATTCAAACACAATACACAGATGTCAGCCATGTATTCTTTACATGAAAACTGGTGGCATTTACAGCAATCTCGTCTGGAAGATTTATTTGGACTTCTTGGCCATATGCTTCAACGTCCGACATAATTTTCTCGCTTAGGTTTTTCCATAGAGGCTGCTGAACTTTTGCAAGATCTAAGAGAATACTTACACGTCTAATTCTTTCACTGTAGACCTAAATTCTATTTGTGGTCGTATTAATTCTCATGCAAAAGCTTTAATAAATTTTCGCCTTTTTGTTGTTTTCTCAGAGTTATTTACCTTGTAAACACAAAATGCGTTTATTGCAGAGATGTTTAATAAGTCGTAGAAAATTACCATCGGCCATCGTACAGAATATTCCATGCAACATTATACTTTAGCACATTTGATTTACTAAATCTACGCCTATTTTTGTTCTATTGTAGAAAATTACCATTTCTGGTTTTGCCTTTTTTTTTTCGTTTCTTGATCAATAGCATCGTCGTGGTGCGCATACTTGATGCAATGAACAGCGTCCTCTAAATGCTAAAAGCTGTTCATCGATTGTAAGATATTCGCTCGCCATAAAATTGTTTTGAAAATTTGTCAGAAATAGAGCTCAAAAACTTCCCTTATTGCTGAAAATTTATCAATTTCCTTCCCCGCAATACTGTCTGTTATACCATCAAATCTTAGACATCTCAGTAAAAAGTGAAATCTCTTTTTTTACTCATCGAAAGGTAACAAGCCTCATCAATACCTCTACCTTTTGAGTCATCCCAAAGCTGATAAGCATTTTTTCTTGAGCTTCGTTAAGTTCCTATTAGAAACAATATTAGCACTTATTTCTCTAATCTAGCATCTCTAATTCTATCAAATAGGTGCTGAATAATACTTTGTATGTATACATTAGTTGATAATGTTTTAACATTCTTATCATAGAATCTCTATTATGAATAACCGAATACATTCGATTTCTGATTTTGTTTGATGGGCATTTCCTTTAGA
Source organism: Icerya purchasi (assembly GCA_039619475.1). Lineage (NCBI taxonomy): Eukaryota > Metazoa > Arthropoda > Insecta > Hemiptera > Monophlebidae > Icerya > Icerya purchasi. Next base: position 94,983,099 of record CM077115.1, read on the forward strand.
TCCAGGTAAATGTGTAATAATATTGTTGCTTCTTGTGCAGACTAGTACAATTGGCTTAATTTTGCTCCACTTCGTCACTATATCCCTTCCGATGTAGTACTTACTGCATATGCTCTCAACATTCATATCATTTATTTCTTAACATTTCTATCGCCGATGTTTCTTCTTCTGTGTCTGAATTGTGGTCATTTTTATTTACTACATCTTCTTCAATTTCCAGTGGATCCTCTTCTAATTCGTCCCCACTTTCTTCCATGTCATCTTCTTCAAGCCTTCTCATCCAATCTTTCGGACCTGTTCACTCTTTAATATGGCGTCTTTTTAGCTCGACATGCTTTCTTTTGAAATCACCAAAAAAAAATTTAACACTCATATGTCAAAAACTTAAATTATGTCACATTACATACTATAAAAAGCGAAGGAACAAAAATTCAATCTCAATCAAAAAAGCGTAACGTAATCAGGTGCATGGTCTACAAATGTAGGCCAACTAAATTCTTATCGAAATAAACTATACGTATTCACCCGTCTAGAAACGAAACGATACTAATTACGTAAAACAATATATTTCGAACAGCTACTGAGAAGGCGACACGTGAGAGAGTCATCTATCAGAAATTTTGTTGGTTAAAATATACCCGGTCTACGAAGCGCCTAATGAAGGTTTAATAAGTCTGAATTCAAATGGTTTCCTATATTTTATTTCTATAATGCAGTTATATGTTTAAAGTTATTATTATATATTACCATGCAGACATTTGCAAAATTAAAGTATTAATTCTGTGACCGCTTTAAAAAACTCATCGTGACAGTCGAATAGGTAAAGACGAAGTCGAGTAAAATTTATTAAAAATACAAATTATCGCAACAGTGTCCTTAGAGGCATCAGAAAACTATCACGCACATCGTTATTTGCGCGAAAGCTGATAAAAACACACAACTTTAGCTTGAACTTTAATCACGGCAATGAATAATCACCATCTAAATGTGGCCTTGCATACGTTGGTGTTGCTTGCAGAATTGTCATGGACATTACCGCTACCTGTACAATAAGAATAGACAAATAGACAGGACGAATACTTGAAATCAAGCGGTAGTACGGTTAAGAAAGACCGAAAAAACTAACCAGTTCTAGCAAAAAATGAAAGACTAATTACTTTACCGCTAACAAACGAATAAACGGAAACAGATTAATTGGTAATTTTAAAAATTTACTTACCTGCGCTAAGGAAAAAATTTTGTTTTCCGATATTATTAATAACGGCGGATCGTTAACTGGCGCAATTTCTATATCAAGAAAAAAAGAATGTCGCCCTCGCAAATATTGAGGTAACTGTTGGTCGCGATCGACAATAAATTCGAAATCAAATTTTACCGTATCATTAAAGTTTTCTGATCCATCGTGAGAATAATAAATCTGCATTAAACGATAATAAATAAACTTCAAAAGATGTTTCTTTTTACACAATTTAGATGAGCAAATTTTAATTAATACGAAAGAAAAAGAAAACATTAAAAATTACAAACCTTATCACCAGATAACAAGTCGGCAAAAGTGTAAGTAAAATCCTGATGGTGGGTGATGGAGTTTGTGAAAATTTTACCGAAATGAGGGACTAATGTTTGATAAAAAACGATTTTCCTGTCCGTTAAACTATACTTAGCGAAATCCCAAATAACGTTAATATTATCTGCCGTAATGGGCACTTTTTCACCTTCAGTTACGTGAACAACATTTAACGATAATATTTCCAACAATACCGGCAAAGGAACTTCCAGTGAATTCTAAAAAGCAGTTAATTTCATGTCATAAGAGAAGTCGTAAAAATAAATTTATAATTCGCGCTGTATAAAAATTATTGTCTTATTTCCTGTTTACGTTAAAATAAACACTTAAATTTAATCAGGGAAAAAACACGAATATTAAATGATATCGCACCAAAAACGATTAAGGTAACGCAAATGATAAAAGGAAACCTATATTTCTCACAATGACAAAGCGCGGTTGTTAAAGAAATATCGTAAATCTAGCCCTAAAAAGGGCTGTGTAAAATTAGACGATGCGGATAATCAAAGGATCGAAAAAAAAAAAAAAAAAAAAAAAAAAATTAAGGAAAGAAACTTTTAAACCAGTGGGGGATCCATAGGGGGGGGGATCCCCGTCAAAGAACCAAAACCTCTATGAAAAAAAATTGTTATAACAAAGAAACTTAATTTATGCTATAAAAGATTTGTTTGAATTTTACTTACAGATTTAATTATAACTAATATTTAATACTATTCCCTAGTAGAACTATTAATGTTCCGTTTTTAAATTCTATTTTAAACACATCTGTCGTCGAACATTTGCCATTTTTATTTATTTCTAATTTGGTTTTTGTAATTTTAATTAAAAATAGTTCAATGAGAAATATATATATATTTAAACTTGTTCACGAACAAAGAGAATTTGGACCGGATTACCAACAAAAATAAAAAAGAAGTAAAGTCTAATAAAAATACTATCTTTCTTACTATTTAAATTCTAAAGCACAATTTTAGCTAGAATTTTATAATTTCGTTTTATTTTTCACCTAAAAATAAAACAAAATTTAAATTAAATTGTAATAATTATGTACTTTTAAAAGATTTTTAAATTTCTATAAAGATCGTTATTCAGTGGCGTAGCGTGAATTTCAGAACTGGGGAAGCGCCACGATCAAATATTTTTTTTTACATAAAAATAAGCACGCGTAAAATTCGATTAAATACAGAGCAGAATTAAAAATGAATTAAGAGGATCGAAATGTCTCATTTTTTTGTAAATTAATTCAATTTTTCGGTTCTTGTTTGCGAAAGTGTCAATTACATCATCACGGAAAGATGGCAATTTTCTAATGTTTAATAATAATTCTGTTTCAATACTAAAAAAGGCTAATGAAGATTTTGATTTTGTAATCGAATTTCCTACCATCTATTAGGTATGTATTTTATTTTTTTTTCTTTTTTACATACTTTTTGATTTTGTAATCGAATTTTCTAAACTAGGCGTTGGTTTATCATTTGGAATACTATTCATTTTTTCTTGAAAATTTAATGAACTAAAACTAATCATTGGAAGTTTTTCAATAATACATATACAATTGCATGTAGCCTCAATTTCAAAAGTGTTTGCATTTTAACAGACTGTGGTACATTTGCAGTTGCGTAAATAAGATAAACAAGCCGGTATAGATTCTTCTGTCGTACATCAAAACAGATTGAAAAGCGAGACCGATGACTATCGCTTCCAGTTCCGCTGTTAGTAAATGACAGCGTATCTAAAACGATCCAAAGAAGAAAATGTACTGCAAATACCGCACTAGCCTATGCTCGTACATACACTGACATGCACAAAAATCACGCTTTATGATCGGTGTACGTAACCGTGAAGCAATTTGACTCAGCGCTTCCAGACTAAACATTCTTCGCTCTCGATACACATTACTCTGGAATCGCACGGATAAAAATTCACGCAAATGATGTGATCTTGAAGCGAAACAACCTGGCGCTTCGAAATTGAATATGCGTGCGCAACCTTTTTCTACCATCGGTACGCAGCAGATCATTCAGAGACAACTCTAGGCATTAGTAACGTGAAATATAGTAAGCATGTAGGCTTATTTCTGTCGCTCGCTCTTGCAGATGCTTTTTCATTTAGTGCTGCTCTTTTTCTAATAATTTTTAATTCTGGCACTTAAATTCAACTAGTTACTTCATCTTTTTTTTGAGGTTCGCATTCTTTTCGCAAATAGTAAAAAACAATTTCGTACTAATTTGTTAGGGGAAGCGGCGCTTCCATCGCTTCCGTTGACGCTACGCCCCTGTCGTTATTTGATTTTCTTTATGAAACAAGGGGTATTTCTCAAATCTACTACCTACCGTAGAAGATTTTACGTAATTATATAATTCCCCCCCCCCTAATATCTTTCTGGATCCGCCCCTGTTGTAAACAGAAAAAGGTGGCAAACAATTAACAGAATGAACTTTAAAGGAAATGAGAATAAAATTAACGAAACGAGCAATGATTAAAAACCAGACAAAACTGCGCAACGACAACGGCGTAAAGGGCATATTTAATTTTATACAGCGACGGTTAAATACCGATCGGCACAAACACTCGGAAAAGATAACGAATTATCACTGAACAATAAACGAAAATTATTAATATTTAACATTAAACTAGTCGAAATAAATAACTGAAATAACTAATGGAAATAAATAAAATATACGAAAATACAATTAAACAGTAATAAAATATACGAAAATACAATTAAACAGTAATAAAATGAATAAAACAAATTTAATCAAAATAAAATAAATAAATATTTTCTTAATAATGCAAATCTGCATTTAACATTTCTTAAAATGCTAATCCAAGGATACCTGTGCAACCGTAAAACAACTTTTTTCATGCGTTAAAACTGGGTACGAAAAGTTTACCCCATAAATTTTGTTTAGCAATTTGCATTAAATTTTAAAAATTACATTTTATTTCATGGTAATGAAACATATAACGGCTGTTCATTTTTCATCACCGAATCGAATTAAATTGGAGCGTTTCTTCAGAAGTTTATTCAATCATCCGTGAATAAAATTTTATAATGAAAATTTAAATAACAAGAAATATATCTACTAAACAAAAAATAAACCTTTTTTTTGGATGTACTTATATAAATAAAGATTTTTTTAAATCAAAGCGATTAATAAAAAGTAAGTTTAGATCGCGATTAACAAGCAAAAACTTAGAAAATTGGTAAACACTATCTGCATCTAATTACAAACGTTGAAAAGTCAATAATAAAAACGAATTTTAACCTTCTTATTAAAATATACCGACACTAACAAACTGCAGTGTGCCATTTCATAATTTCTTTTTTTTCTTTTCAATTTTATATACAAATTTAAAATTTATTAATGTTCCTTTAAATTGTAATAAAATCGTATGTATTTACTTCGTAATTTTTCATAAAAAAAAAAAAAAGTTGAAAAAAACGGCAGCCACAAAACTATTACAATTATTTTTGCGTGCTCAAAGTTCTAAAGGTTTTGTAACCTGCACTTTAGAGTATAAAAAAATATGCGTAATACGGAATTGTACCTTGTTATTTATCGAATAATTCGGATTAACGCAAACAGATTTGCTGCAACTGCACTGGAACGAGTCAAGACCAAATTGTGAACAAAAAGCACCGGGAATACATGGCTTTTCGAAACAAGGATACCGCCATGCACACGTCGACAAAATACCTTGAGTTACTTTTGCATTCGGTATACCTAAAGGTTTACCGTCTGCATGTATATTTCTGATACAACCTTTGAAACTAGTACCAGCAGACTTCATTCCTAAGCTTAATGCGCTTGCTCTTTTATTCAACTCCAATCCGCCTATATATATCTAGACAAACGAAAAAATATGTTACATTAAATGGGAAAATTTTCAGAAAAAAAAAAAAATATCTACACTGATATAATAAAAGGGTGCAATTTTCAAGTTTACATACTCCATTTCAATTATACAAAATAAAAGATCTTTTTATATTTATAATTAACATTCCGAAAATGGAAAAAAAAAAAAAAAAAAAAAAAGCATTTTACTTACAATTAAAAATAAAATAAGATGATCTACCGAGCTATTACCGAAGTATAAATTAACAACTGAATTTTAGTTCGAAGTATAACAAGAGTAATGCCACATATCAAACAGACAAAAACTAAACAAAACAAAAATTTCGTGCGCAATAATGTATATGTATTTTACGTTACATTTGAACGAAGGAATTACATTCAGAAAGAAACTCCAATAGATATTGAACAATATATGAATCAATAAAACTTATATTAAAGAATGCAACTGAATGTAAATTACTTTCTCAGAACAATAGTAACTTATTCTAATAGAAACCCTTCAGAAAAATTTGTACAATACAGACAATCGCATCGCTGGCTCGCAATATTCGAATTTATTAATGCTCTTTTTTTATATATACCAGTGATGAATTAAATATATTACTAATTTTTTGAATAAAATACTGAGATCTTTTCTCTCCCGCTATCTCGCAATTTATTCCGTTTAATTCGTCAGTAAACGCTTAGATGAATCCCTCCAGTTCATTTTTGGTTGAAATTTCAGTTCGTTCATTTTTTGTCTTACTCATACTGTGTGAACTAACACAAACTACGCATTCGGTTAGTAAGGAATTTTGAAAATAACGTTTTTGAAGCAGTAACTTAAAATTTTTAAATTGAAAAAATATATTTATCTCACTCAATGTAAAATAATTTAACCATAAATTTATAATAACTTTTTTAAAAACAACAGTAAATAATTACATAAATTATTTTAAAATTGTATCTTACATTTTTAAAGTTTAACTGTTTTTCAAAAATACATATATTAAATATTGGAACGACACAAAGATTAGCTCGGCTCCCGCACATATATGAAATCGTGAAGCATTGCATATTTTTATTACCTTTTTTGATACATGTAATCGTTCACTTTTTTCGCTAATTTTGTAAAATTTTTTCAAAAATACATATACTGAAATTGAAAAACGATACGAAGATTATCTTGATACCTGCACTGGGGTGATGTGTAAAATCATGAAGCATTAGACATTTTTATTCCTTACATATGTAATCGTTATATTTTTCAATTTTTCATTAAGATATAAAATAAATTTATCGATAATTCTTCGCAGAGCGATTGAACTAAACAACGACAACATTGTATGTAGTAATATGAACTGAACTGGAGGGACCCATCTAGTACTTTACTTTTTTGCCTTTATGTTCAGTAAAAACAGACAAATTTTATCTTTTGCGGGTGAACAATTTGATCAGCCTTGCCTGCCGTATCCTAAACAAATGTTAGCAGTAAGAGAAGTCCAAATGTTTCTTTTCCCATCGCTGCCATAAATATATCATCTCAATCAAGTAAATGATGTTCGAATTTTTTGAAACCGTATTTATTAACAATCTTTCCTCAAACAATTAAGCAGTATTTTACGAACTATCAAAAATAAGACATTTTTAATCGACTTCGGCATTTTCAGATCTTTTCCTATCTTTTTAAAAATAGTTTTTTTTTATTATTTTCATAATATAATCTAAAAAACTGTTAATTTAATAGGACCACATTTAGAATACTTTTACAAAATTATAAAGTAGTTTTGTGCATCACTGAAATCTATACTTACTAAAACTTTTATACAATGTTCTTATATCATTATTACACAATATATTACTGCAATAGAGTATGTCATAAGTTCAATCGAAAAAAGATTAAAGGTATCACCAAGAAGAAAAAGCTACGGCAGTCACTTCTTTTGGTTTGAATTAAAATGTGTTATTTCTGAACGATTGAGAGTAAAAAACCTTTATTTTATAAAAGTTAAATAAAAAAATTACAACCAGCGAATACTGGAATTTTTTCCCGAAATTACAGATGCAACTTTATATTGCAATTCTGGAAAAGAGGATAGTAAAAAATCAATCGTTAGCACCGTGTATTTCAGTTCATATAAATAAAGATTTAAATGTGAGTGATAAATGTAAATAATAGGGCAAATATTAAAGCGTAACTTACAGTGTCCGATAAATCAAGATATTTATTGCCAATATGGTTTATCGGATGTGACGAGACAGCATCGGATCCGTTAACTTCGATACCAATAACTGACCTATTTAAATATATAGTAACAAGATGCCACTGACCATCCACAATAAGCGCGTCATTGGTAATATCTTCACTACCACTTCCAGTATCGACCACTAAATGCAATTTTTCATTCAAAATTTCTAAACCGACGTAGTCTGTTCGGCCACCGGCTACTAATTTTGAACTGTATAATAAAATCGCTTCCTTGCTTGTTGTTCTTAACTCAAATTGCCATCTAACAAACGATAACAAAACATTAAACAACGAATACGGAAAAACATCAATTAAAACACGGAAAATAAAACAGCGCTTATACACTACCTTATTCCAGTTCGACTTATCGGATTAGGTAAAGAAATATAAGCGCCTTCTTCCACGAAGCTGATCTCATTTTCAAACATGGCATCAAATTCAGCTGAACAGACCCAGGTAACTGAATGCGCATCAGACTGATTCAGGCGGTAACGAGCTCTTTTCAGGATATCGTATCCATTATATAACACAGATGACAGACAACCTCTTAGCGAATCAAAATGTCCAAGAAACAAATCCAACGAATCGCTTACACTACCAAGATAAACTCCATAAAATATATTTAACTCTGAAAATCTATCCGGTAATTTTTGCCTAAATTATTTTTGAAAAATACAAAATGAGATTAACAATTTTAAAGTGAATGAATCAAAAGAAACATAAATAGAACTAAAATTACAAATTTACCATCATATTGTCTGACACGTGTATGCACCGTTGTTTCAAAAGTAATACAACTTAAAAGAAAACTGGATTTTCAAGAATTTATGATGACCACATTTCATCATATAATAATAAAATGATGTTCCAGTTTTAATAATTTCAGTTTACATATAATCAATAAAAATACCAAATTTTTACAGCTTCAGTTAATGTGGAATGATAGTTTTAATTTTCAGTTTCTTGATGCTAACTCAATAAAGCAATTTTTAAACTGTGTCACTTTTAAAGCAATAGAGCCTATACGTACTATGCATATGTGCGTATAATTCATATAAATTTTAAATAGCAAAATTACTGCCGCTACACATTGATTATTACCTGGTATTATATATTCTATCAATTGTTAAATTTACTTCAACATCTTTCCTGGTCATAGAAACTTGATGCCATAATAAATCATCAAATCGCAATCCCTTAGGAGAAGATATTTCAGATTCACCCGCTCCTAAATTTATATGTATCTAAAAAATATCATTTAAAATATTATTTTCGTAATCAGGAAGAAAAAATACATTACAAATTACTTCAATAAGCTCAGTGATCAAATAAATATGCGTAAACACATAAAAAAGGAATAAGTTGGTTTCTTCAAACGCGGAATAAAAAAACAAATTTCTTAAAAACTCAGCTTGGCGAATATAAACTATCTGAATATTTTCTTATTCTTAAATAAAAATGAAAATATTATACATGCATTTATTCATATAACATTTAGTAATTACTTATAACTATACATTATTTTTATATAAAATCGACTTCTTTCTACAACTCATTATTTGCGTCACAAATTACCGCTTAAAAAGTCACAAAACGCATTCATTTTTAAATTTCTGAGAAAATTACAACCACTTGAATTTTCTGGGTATTTAGTCACTTAAAAAATATCATTATATTCTATTTTAGAAATGGATACTTACTAAAAATTTCCTTTATTGGTGAGCTAAATATCCATATCCTCGATCTTAAGTTGTTGAGAACTTTCGTATTTTCAAAATTCACTATACCCAAAAAGAACAGTCAAAAATATTTTTTATATCGGTTTTTATTTCTAAATTTAAAAATGCAAAAACTGAAGCATAATCTGTCGTTTTCAGCATCCTCGTAACTTCTTTCTACATATTGAAATGAATTTCCTCCTCTCTCTTTCTATGTTAGTTTCGAGCCACCAATGTATTCATTTTCAGTTATTCGAGATTTGCATCAATATGCCGGATCCCGACTACCAGGGCCAATGAAATAAATCTTACAGTCCCTATCCAACTTGCCGATAAAACAAGTTATCTCTAGACAATTAAAAAAAATACAATTCTCAGAAAATATATTTTTTTTCTTAAAAGAAAATGCTTCCGCACGTGACGGAGGCGGCTTTTCCTCGTCGAAAAATCGTCACCCGGTAACCACTTAAGTGTTCGAACTTACGCGAAATGACAAACGTTTAGCAATGCGGATAAACATATATATATATATATATATATATATATTCTTTGTTCTTTAACAACAGTTCTGTTTCCGCATAAAATATGAAAAAATGGCAAATTGTGGGGACTTAATATCGTTAAATTTACCAAAAGCACGGCACACAGCTTAAAAAAGAACGGACGGTTGCACGGTAACTTTTATAGCGACTAGCCAAAGAAATGCGATGCACAGCGTTACGTTGACCGGATAAAAACAGTAACTCCCCACGAATATCAGCGACTAATTTCACTCGTAAGGATGACTCGAGATCAGATTAAATAATTGACAGTAAACTTAAAATTAAGATAAGGGTATTAGCATATCCCGATCAACTAATCACACACACGCTACAATGCCTAATGATTTTTCTCTCGCGGCTCGCGCTGCCGGCAGACGCTACCTGTTGTCACCGAACACGCACACACCAGGGCACTTACATAGGTCTCAACTCCACACGTGCCGAAATTTCGACAAAAAATTGGAAAATACATTTTCGGCCGTGCAAGCGTCCCGGACCGTATTCTCCGCTCATAACGAACAATACGATGATGCCGAGAGATCGAAAATTAATGATTTAACCAGAGTATATTTTTCTAGCTCAACAGCCGTAAATACCGAATCCGTATCAATATAAAACGTATATCATTGCTTTACGTTATTTTTGCAAAATTTATTTATCAGTAACGAGGAAGATGTATTTTTTTAAACTTATTTACTATTTTCTTAGTAAAAATTATACATTTTAGTAGGAAATATATGTGCAATGTATTTATACACACACACACACACACATATATATATAGTGGATATATAGTAATTATTACATATCATGTTCATATTCAAGAATTGGTTCGAAATAATCTAAAGAATCATTTCAACTATTTCACAAATATTCATTCAATATTACGTATCGTAAAAGTAAATTTTCGAAAGGTAATTAATATTAAAGATTCTCATTCGCGAATACAAACATAAACAATTCATATCTATATCTGTATTTGCCAATTTCGAATTTTGACGATCTGACACGCAACTATTTTTGTCTTATAAACGATATAAAAATAAAATGATTTAAAGAGTAAAAAAACAATGATAAAGTCCTAGAATACTGACTACAGTTCTTTTGATTACTACCGCTCACATGTACGATACATCGCTACTTTTTAACTCGTTTCTAGTTCAATGTAGAATAACTATTGACAAAATTGCAATCATTTAAAATTTTTAATTATCTGCAAGTACGACTGAGTTAAAATTTTGAGACAAGAGGTTTTTGGCTAAGTCTTTTTTTAGTAAATTCTATGTAAAACAACATAAAATTATTTAAAATTTAAAACTACTCATTATAAACGAACTAAAACTATTACAAAAAATGAACCGTGGTCAGTGTTCTAGGCACCTACCAAAACAATTTTAAAGAGGAAATATTAGTCGACTTAAAAACAGCTTTCATAACAGAAAAAATCGATGTAGTTTGTTTCAAATGGATTACAACGCTACTAATATAACTAAACTGAAACTATATTTTTGCTCAATTTCAATTATCACAATTGAAATAAAATAAAATAAAGAAATCAGTATAGTTAATAGGGTTCAAAATAATTCATATATGTTCAATTTATCGGAACATTTACCTTTAATTTCCCAGCTTGTAAACGTATTAGGCAATAGTCAGTTTTTCCAGCTGCTAGAAATAATAAAGCATCCGTTTGTTTTGTTCGAAATTTAAAATAAATGTCTGTTGTACTCTTCGCTTCTTGTAACGGAACGTTAACATAACTAGCACCATAGAAAGAAGCTGAAATTTAAGAAGTTACATTAAAGATCTTAGAAAATTAAACCAAGTATATATCTTTTATGGAAATAATCATATTACCTGTTTCAAAGGCGCCATATCCTACAATCTGGATATATAGTATGTAATAAACATATAATCGGATCATTCTAATAAATAATTAAAATCAAAATCACTCCGAAACGATAACACTAACGACATTTTACCGTTCATAAGCCGAGCACCCGCTAAATCATAACTCATTTTCTAAAAATAATTAGAATAAATCATCACAATACATATAAACCGCTCACTTCCTGTGCTTCTATTTTTGAGTAAAAATTAGAAAAAAAAAAAAAAAAAGCTATTCGATATTAAAAAATCGATAGATTTAAATAGAATTTATAATCATCTGGAAAAACATCAATTTAATTATCGCATTTAACTTACTGTTTTTATTTTTTTAAAGAAGGGAAGATAACCATTAAATTTCGTGTTTCATTCTTATTTGAATAACATTGAATTAATATCTGTAAATATTTAAATGCAGTATTTGAACTATTGATAAATGTCTTATAGTTCTCCACCTGTAAATTTTAAACACTTTTCTTTCATTATTTCCAGAAGTCTACTATCATTTGTTTAAATTATCAAAAAAAATTATTACAATAATGATTCTTTTGCTAGTTATTCAATTGTTTTTATCTGCAGTTAATTAAATAAAATCTATAAAATCAATGTTCTCATTATTAATAAAAAAAGTTTGGTCAACTATTTGATGTTTTTATTTTCTTTTTCTCTGTTTTATTTAAAAATTTAAAAATTATTTCAATATTAATCAAATAACCAAAAATAACTAAAAACTGAGAACACTCAAACAATATTTAAAAATTCCTGCTTACTTCTTTTATGTTTTGCTTTAAGAGCGACATTAATTATATGATGGAAATCGCGCAATAATTTACATTATGATAATTGATTACTGAAAAATAAAACACTAAATATTTAGTGGTATCGAAAATAAAAAAGAATTTAATTTTATTATAAATTACAGTTACTGGAGTGCTTCTTTAAACATTTAATGATGTGATAGTTTAATAATTGGCAACGCTGTGGGGTATCTTGGAAGCTGATAAGCAAAGTAATTAGGGTGGAAGGTCTTTGAATTATTGTTGCACTCAGGGAAATGATATTAGGACAGGAAATCTACAAAATCCTTATTTTTTCTTTGCCCCTCCCTAAAAATATCAGTGTTACCACTTTTATGATTTAGATTAGGCAAGATCCATGTTTCAATTGTGTTTAAATTTATTCTAGTTATAATAAATGCCTTCAACAAATACACGTGAAAATAACCATGAAAAACAAGTGATTTTCTTACTAATAAATCTTTCGAACAAGTGCTGTTGGAGCCTAGAGTACTAGTACCTAAATCACAGTAGGAACAAGAAAAAATTAATTCTATAATTCTCAAGTGCATGTTATTTTCCATCACAGCGTATAATTTCCCTTGAAGATGCCTACTGCTGAATTTTTGGAGGGTTGAATGTGGAAGGAGTTTACCATTAGCAGAAACAAGCAGTGGTTGTGAGTATTGTCAGAACTGATAGTTAAATATAAATAACTTCATTGGTTTTTTAATTTTTTGATAAAATTTTCACCGAGTGTTGTTTAAATGTATCATAATCAAAAATAAATATTTTGGAAATGTAACATGGGTATCTACAGAGAGAAGTCATTAGAAATCATTGCCCCCCCTCTAGAACTTAAAAAAGAAAAAAAGCTCAAGCAGAAAATTTATGAAAAATAGGATAGAATCGCGAACTCTATCTATGTTTCATCGATTACAGGAAGGCTTTTGATTTTGCGTAAATTATGAAAAGTTAATTGAAATTTTGGAAAATATTGGCTTAGATGTAGCAGACGTGCGGATAATCTATTTTTATCGGGCAGTCTAAATGGTCTGCAAAATATGATTAACCGAGTCCGGAATGCTAGTCTTGAACACGGGCTAGAAATAAATGTAGCAAAAACGAAGTGGATGCTGATACATAAGAAGAAATCCCATACTACTGTAGATAGAAGTCGAATTTACATTGGTCAGGAGGAAGTGGATAGAGTCGATATATACTTATATTTGGACACATGGTTTCAGGAAGAAGCTGAGCAAACCGTTGAGAACAACCTTTGGAACCATAAAAAAGTTGTTAGCAAGAAAGGACATTACCTTGGAGTTACGTATGCGTCTCGTATGGTGTTATGTTTTCTCAATGTTGTTATACGGAGTAGAGAGCTGGACTCTCACGAAAAAGTTAGAAGGAAAGCTATACGCGTTTGAAATGTTCATTCACCGTCGCGTGTTAAAGATACCATGGACAGATATGGTTACCAATGAAGACGTGTTAAAAAGAATGTCCAAACGGAGAGAGTTAGTCTTCACTATTCAAAAACGTAAACTGGAATATTACGGGCATGTATGCAGAAATATAAAGTATGAGCCTTTACAGCTGGTTCTGAAAGGAAAAATAGATGGTAAAAGAAGCGCAGGACGAAGAAAAACATCATGGAAGGATAACTTATTACGTTGGAGCGGAGAAACAGAAACAAAACTGACAGAAACGGTCATTAATAAGAACAAACTAGCCATATTGATCGCCAAACTTCGTTCGGAGACGGCGTAGATAAGATCATTAATTTCATTTAGTACTAAAATCTGTACAATGCAGAAAAAATATACTTTTTTCTAATAATTTCTTTATAAAATAAAAAATGTTGATTTTTAAATGTAATAAAATTTGACACAAGCAATTTCTCGCCGGTTGTAACATTATTAATGTAATTTTTAACATTTTGATTATAGTTTTGAGTTGTTTTATCACAATAAACCCTACTATTTAACCACTCAGTTTGTTCATTTTTACGTTGGTCTTTATACTAAGATCATAATTCTGATTTGTTCTATATGTTAAAAATTCGGCAGCCTCTTTCATCCTCCCATGCGTTCTATAGTTTGATTAAAATTTAAAAAACTCGGAGAAGAGGCTAAATCCGTTTTTGCTTAAAAATTTTATTAAAGATGGCGGGCCGTATGCACAGTGGATCGTCGGACACATTATAGTAGATAAGGTAATCTGCGCGCTCATTCCCCAGTACATCCGACAAAGAAACACTAGTTGGCATCATTTTTCTTGAAGCCGGAATAAAGCGAAAAATATTTCCGCAACTATTGAGGTTTTGAAAGTAATCATTTTGCAAAACACAGTTGTAATGTAGGTAATCAGTGACAGGTAAAAGCCCATGATGCTGAAATTTTGATTTTATATAAGATAAGTTTTTGTTTTTTCTATTTCTCGGTGCTTTCCAAAAAAATCAATAAATAAATAAATAAATGATCGTTACGCTCGTAGTTTTATTACCAATACGTTAACTATTTTTGTGAAATTAATAGGTAATTATGTAATTTAAAAAAAAAAAAAAACTCGGCGACGCTGACGAGTTAAGTGCCTCATCATGATTTGCAACAACTGCTACGAATTTTGAAATGTTTGAACCAACAAACAGAGATATGTGTTTAATGACGATTTCAAATATTTCAAAATTCTGGATGTTGAGATTCATTCGAAATTTTTAAAATGTTATCAAAAGCAACCTTCAACCGGTGACACAACTGGAAACGCACATTTTTGCATAAAAATAATAAAAGTCAGAAATGGTTAACATATCTGAAAAAAAACACGTTCAGTCAAGCATGATGTTTCATGCGCTGAGGATTCCGTATGTCAAGTTACCTATAACTATAATTTACATTTACGTAATACTATATTATGAAAATCTGATTTTTCGCGACGCAAAGAGGGAGAGACAGATAATATTTTGCGATTTTTTGAAATGGTCACTAACTTCGAAAATTTAGTTAAGAAAATGAAATACGGTTTCGTTCCTGACAAACATAGATCATTCAATTAATATATCATAACTGGGAGAAAATATTTTTTTCTAAAATTTTAGGGGGTTTGCGCCCCGAGATTCTAACTTTAAATTTGGAAACACAGACATTCCGAGCTAGAGAAATATACAGGAATGCACATATTTTTAACCTTATTCAAAATTTTTAGCTATTATACTCGTGACGCTAAGGGGGGAGACAAGTCATTTTTCGCGCTTTTTTTAACTTCTCGTCAACTTCGGAAGTTACGTTATGGAAATGAAGTACCGGTTCGTTTTTGACAATTAGCAATCTTTCCAACAATGTATCACAAGCTCGGGAAAAAAAATATTTTTTTCACAACTTCCGAGCTTTCGACGCCCCAGGGGCTAGAATATAAAGCTGTAAGCTCGGCTATATTTCTCTTATAAAACGGTCCTTTATGCATATGTTTGGAAGACGTTTTGGTTTCCTCAACTTTTTTATTCGAACTATTATTTACGTGAACTAAGTCGAAACGAGCTAACACATAAATGTACACTATATTTAAGCAAACTCTCAAGTAGAAATACGTTAAGTCTAACACATGGGAATAAATTTATTTACTTCAATACCCAGTATAAATAAAATCGAAAACATCAATCCTCGTCGTTGTCTTCTTCGATCACCAGCTCAGTCTCATCGGTGTTGAATAGTCGGTTACAAATTTCGGTCGGTTTCACAATTTTGGACCGGTAACGACTATATGCTAAATAATAAATTATGACTACTACGGGTCGTCACATCCTCATCCGAAGAGATGAACTTGAAAGTACCTTTTGTCTTTCTTAAAAATTTATTACACATACAGCACTTCGCCACATTTCATCTGGAGTTCATGATTAAATATAAAAATCCCACAAAGCAAGGAAAAATTCTGTAATTCCAGATTTTTGGGATGACCAAAAAATAATATTCTCTTTTCTTTCAAAGGCTTTCTTAATTAATAAAATCTACCCGGATGAGAAAAAAATAATAAAAAAGAACATGCAATCAAAGTTTTTCGCATCTCAGGGGACTCCTCTCGAGGGAGTACCAGAGAGGCAAGATTTTGGTTAATCGTCGCGAAATAACGAGAAAAAATATGCAAATATCTACAAGGACTGGGAAAATGCTGCGCAAAGCCGGCAAAAATGGAAAAAGGCGTCTGAGGAGATGGTAGAAAATAACCACAAGAAAAAGAAAAAGGAACGAGATACTAGTCCGGATCAGAGCTATTCGAATGTTACCACTGCGGGGAAAACGTGTACTGCTAAAATTGGACTAATCAGCCATCTATGAACACATCGCTAAACCGAAGAAGACAGCGACGAGGATTGATGTTTTCGATTTTATTTGTGCTGGGCATTGGAATAAATAAATTCATTTCCACGTATTAGACTTAACGGATTCTTACTTGAGAGTCTGCCTAAATATAGTGTATATTTATATTACCTCGTTTTGACTCAATTTTAGGGGGTTTGGGTACTACAAAGGTTCATAAGAAGGCTCAGAGAAGTCAGCGTTTCCTGTCAATGGTCTTGTATTGACATAAGCAGCATATAGGTGAAATATAAATATTGTATCATAAACAGCTTCATTTTCAATAAAATTTTCACTTACTCTACGCTTTTGCTAACTTTGACCATGAGCCAAACGAATTTTTTTTTTACCAAAATATATGTTATTTAGGGATCTAAAATACATCTAAAAATGACAGTTTCATTTTTGTGTCCCCCTATTTTCATTGGTAAAAACCATGAACAATGCTGGAAAGTGTCATTTGGAGGATGAAATATGAAGGGAGAGGGTTGTTGACTTTTTCTAAAAGGCCTCTCCCACGTGTCTATAACATACTGAAAAATTAAGAAAGTCGGTCAACTTGCGCTTGGGGAAAAAAAGTTAACCGTATTTCAGTAAAAAGGGAATTCCTCAAAAAACTAGGCGGGTTAGGAATTTAAAATTTCTGCCACAAACGTTCTTTGATGGTACCTACTTACTACTCAAATATCAACCTGATAGCTTTCCAAGAGCAAATTTACTATTCTCATCCACCTTTTGACTTTTAATAGAAAATTGAAGTATAATGTCAAGACGGATGAGAGGATATATGTAATAATTTAGTGTGCAATTGATTATAATTGGCGAAATGTGATTATTTTTTGCATGGTAAAATAAACCCTTTAAAGTATAGAGAGTAGCATATAGGAAAATGTAAAGGCGGAGGTCAAACATGTTTGGTATATTTATATATCTCTCTCTTCTCTCGTTTATACATTTATTTTAGGTAAAATGTATTATTATTTAAAAACACTATATTTTTATCAAATATTAATTTTTACTGTAAAAAATTTTGCCGGTAACAAATTTGGCCATTATTAACAAGGTCCGTTTAATGAAAATATAACAGCTAGGAATTAATTTAAAATTGGGAATGAATTCTTCATGATTAATCATACAAACGTTATCTCAGATAAATGTTGAAGTATTGTTTTTTCTAGATTTTACTCGGATTTACAAAAGCAGTACATCGCGCATACAATTCTAAATTGATACTTAGCGAAAGGGATTAACAATTTATTGGAAACGAAGTGAAATTTCACATTACGATAAAATTACCATAAAATCCGTACATTTTTCAAAACAATATTTTAAGTTTCTAACTTGAGTCTTTAAAATGAGCAAAATCAATTACAAATAATTGTACCTTAGATATTACTTTTTTAAATTTAAGTAATTGTAACTAAACAATATAAAAATTTTATTAATATTATTTCAGATATATAAAAGAAACATAATTTGTAATAATATCTTATATAATATCAACAATTTTAATTCAGTTGTAATTATTGTTCATTAGCGATTTGCGGTTATTTTCTATTTTGTCTTTAAATATCACCTGCTACTAGGTCAAAAATAGCAGATATCATAGGAACCTATTATTCTCCTAACTTGTTGTCGACACATAGCAATGGAAAATCTAAAAAGTTCTTAATAATCCAATTTCGTTTAAACTTTTAAACCAAATTATTATATTCAAGCAGTGATCGGCCGATTTTCGTATTATTATTGGAATAGATTGCAAATTGTATAAATAAATATTAATTTTTATTATAGAAAATCTTTGTTTCCAATGTACTAAGAATTATTTGTATTTTTTTTTTTTTTTTTAAATTGACTATTTTGCAATTAATAAGTTAGATTGTTTTTGTGATTAGTATCGAAAAAATGAATCAACTGAAAATCACGAAAAGAAAAGTCCATACACATATACAAATATTTTTGGCGAGTCAACTGTTAAAATTTGAGAACGAACAATTGCTAAAATTTAAGTTGTGATAGCTATGTATCTGTTTGAAGTGTATTACGGCTGTTATTGCTAGGTTATTTTCATTTAATATAAAAATATCATTTCTTATGATCGGCCTACGATTTTTAAATGTACTAATTTTAAATAAGTCATATAGTTTTACGATCGTTCATTCACGGTAATTTTTAATTTAATTTAGATTATTTATGCCGTTATGTTTATTTGATAAATAATTGTATTCTTTTTTTTTTTAGTCGCAGCATTGGACGAGTGATAGATGGGAAACAGATTGCGAACGATATTTTCTGCACCTTACGAAATGCAATAAACGAGTGGTCACTTATCAAACCTCCTCCTTCTTTGGCTGTGTTATTAGTCGGCGATGATGCGGCTAGTAGTATTTACGTTAATAACAAAACTAAAGCTGCCCGAAATATCGGTAATAGATTATATTTTTACTACTGTATAATTTAATAAAATTATAACGGTATTAATGTAAACTTTATTTTCGATTTAATTTTAGTTAATATTTTCTATTTTGAATGAAAGTAAAAACGAAAAGAAAAATGCGAATTAATCTTTATTAAAAGGGTAATGGGGAAAAAAATCTAGGTTTACGCGTGTGTAAAACTTTAAAAGTAAAAAATGTCAAAGTTAAGAATAACCCTGATATAATACATGTATACTGGAAAATAGCTCAAACGAAATTGTATGTTTACTGCGAATTTATTGCGGTTCCATAATCGTCGATAATTTAATTTAAAAATTGTTATTTTAAATTTTGAGATCGGAAAATGTATCATTTTTCTCTACATTGACGAACCCGGTTTACATTTTTCATTTATTTATTCGGAATATGTCTATTTGCTCGCTTAACAAATGATGGAAGCGTTAGTTCATAGAAAACGGAAATATTCCAAGTGACAGTTTAGTTATACCTTTCATTCTAGATTTTTTCTTAATACATTTTTGGTCTAATACGTTAGTTTTAGTTATTGTCGTAAGTCATATGGAATTAAAATTGGTTTTTATTGTTTAATTAATTTTCTGTAGTTCAACTTATTTGTTAAAAAATTTAATTAGCTAGAAAAATCAACGAGTACATTATTCTGTTTCCATTAAAAATTGCTTTTAATTTTTTCCACTTTCGTTGATTAATTATTAAGATGTGTAATCTGGCTGCTTTTTAATTATAAATATAAATTTTCACTAAAATAAATTTGGAAAATTTTGCAAAAATAAGAATCCAAAAAGAAAATAGCACTATGTATTTGACGACGCACAGTACTCCGTGGTATCATTGTAATTTACCGTCTACTGTACCGTAAAAATTTATTTCTCTTAGTTTCAATTCGCGCGATGATTGAAAACAGTGTTTACTAGGCATGGGTAACTCCGCGACACAATTAAATCCTCGGAAATATATTCGTATTCAAACACAGTCGGATATATCTCCGACGTTATGTTGGATATAGTCGGATTTATCCTTGACAGTGTGATTTAATATATCTCAACTCTGAAGGACTTTAACTGTCGTATAACTATTAAAATTTGCCAAAAACGTTTTATTACTTCGAGTGTTTTTTGATTAATACGCGGATTCGGAGTTGAATATAATTGCGATTATACACCAAGCATGAGTTACGTAACTTCGTTGGAATTGTGGTTGATTAGCGGATTTACTAATGGCCGTTCCAAAATGCCGTCATGTTTTGATAGGCGGGAGGTCAAAATAGTGTACCCAACTTTCGTCAACGGTGACGACGTTTTTAAGAAAGTTGCGATTTTCCGCATCATTTTGAGCCATTCCTTGCATATTTTTTCGTGTTTTTCCGTTTGCTTTGGCAAAAGGAAATACGGGACTCAAGTTAAACACAGGCGATTTGTTCGCAACTCTGTTTCTTCAAAATTCGATGAACTGAATTTTTTGCAATATCATTTGCAATAGTAAATCTTGATCTTTTCGAATAATCATCGATATCGCGTCGGCATTTTTCTTTGGAACGTGCTTTGAAAAAGTGTCACGGATTCGCGCCTCTTGCTAATTGTTTCAGCGAAAAATTGTTGGCTAGCCTAAATATTCGGTGCTGTAAGCTTTTTTAACATCGCCGCAATCTCTGCAACGGTTTTTTCTGCTCTGGTTTAAAGTCCATTTTCACAAAAAAAAATGAAAATTCGGTAAATTTGTAGCTGTTTTGATAATTTGAACTGATGCCACAAAGTGATAATGCAACTGATTACATTTAGCTTTGTTGCTACATTTACAGGACAGACCGGAGTAAACATGTAATCAGTTGGCAATTTGCTAACGCGCGTTGTTGGCCAGTAATTCTGAATGATTATATCCTGCAGGTTTCGACACTTCTACCTTTTATTTAAACAATTACAGCGAAGTGAAAAATTGTTAGTAACTAGGTTGCTCTACAAACCTACTTCGCTGGCAGAAAGTTAAGTAACTTTGTTCGCCGTGTCGAAGTGAAATCTCAGTGTTTTTGGGATAAGTAGTGCATATCCGCAGTTGGAAAGGACACAGCGAAATTGATTTGGCATCTCTGCGTTTACTATTAGTATAACAAAACAGTGTGTGTGTGTGTGTGTGTGTGTTGTGACTGTACTGTTTTTATTTATATTTCTTTATTAATTGCGTTTTTTATCAATGATGAACAATAACGAATCATCAGAGGTGAAGAGTGTAAATATTTCCGAAGAGTTAATTTACATTATTTTAAGGTAATTTTTGGAACAAGCGTAAATTAAATCTTAAAAACAATGATAATAGTAGAATATTTATTGTTTTTTCGTTCAGTTAGAGAAAAATAACAAATAAAAAACGTAAGTAATGTATGAATGCTCGGCTATTTAAATTTTAGAACCGTGTTACGGTTACAATAAATTTCGGAATTTATATGAAATCTAGATAAATCCATAACTGTTTGTTAATATTTAGAAATATAAAATAAATGAATTCCTCTTATTAACAAACCATAAATAAGAATTTATATTTTAATAAATTCAAATTAAAATATTTCAATTTAAGGAAACGTTTTCGAACTATATCATCAGCTAACCAAAGCAGAGTACATTCAATTGAAACTAAAAACACGCTTTTTAATTTTAATTGAGCGTATTCTGTATTGTTGACTGATGATGAGCTATGTCTGAAAAAATGTATTTTTAAAATTAAAGTATTTATTTTAATTTATTAAAGTAATTTAATACTTGGTATTTTTGTTTATTATCGAGGTATTTATTTTATATTTAATCGTCATTCGCACATTCCTTTTTTGGCCCCAATGATGTTTGTTTAAATTGCTTTATGTAACCTTATATGCTAGAATTAGTTCAACGAATGTAAGTTTAAAACTTTCGAAAATAATGCGAAATAATTTTTTTTTTATAGGAAATATATTTAATAAGTAAAAAGTAAGTTTCAATTTTCTGCTTTTATAGGAATAAAAACAAGTCTATTACAATTTCCATCAACAATAACTGAAAATGAATTATTAGATATTATAAAGAAATGGAATGAAGATCCGTTGATAGATGGTATACTGATACAGGTAAATTTAGTTGCACTTTTTCGCACGGAGCTGTTATCTATTTAACATTTCACTGTTAATTACGTATGTTAATTAACATTCAATTTCACTTTTGTATTGTGTACTTTTTTTTTTTTTTTTTTTTGAGAAGTAAACGTTATTAATCCAAAAAGAGTTTTTTTTTTTTTTATATATTCTAGCATATAACACTACTGTTTTTTTTTATATTTTCTATCAGGGTGTAAAATTCCCTGTTGTAATTGTTTGAAAATACGTTTCTTTTTATACCTTAAATAATTATATGCTAACACGAAAAACTGACACTTCAAAGGAATCATTTACATCCGCGCTGAAAATGTACAGGACATTTTCAATTAATTCATTGTGATGATTTTCCATTTTCGAAAAAATTAACTTATTCTCAATACTCGATTGTTAAAATTTGGAAATTACTTATCGTTTAAATTATTCCGAAATCATTAAAAGACTAACAGGGTGTAAACTTTTGATGCCTATATATTATATTATTATTATTTTCACGTAAAGGAAATAAATTTATATAAATGGAGTGGTTAGTTTACGTTCGTTGGTAACATTCAATATATTATTTAGCTCTGTTTTATAGTTACCACTGCCAGATCATATTTGCAAGGAATCCATTTGTGAAGCTGTTTCTCCAGATAAAGACGTTGATGGCTTTACGTCAGAAAACTTTGGAAAATTTTCCTTAGGTTTAAAAGCGATTATACCATGCACTGCGTTGGCTGTTGCGCATCTCATTCACAACACTGGTATAATTTTGCTACTGTTCAATTGAAATAAAAAGAAGTTATTTTGTACATCAATACGAGAATAAAAGATAATAATTTGCAATTGATTTTATTTTTGTAATTGAAGGAATTGATATAACTGGAAAGAGCGCGGTAATATGTGGCCGTTCAAAACATGTAGGATTACCAACTGCGTTACTCTTGCAGGAAAGTTCCAGACTATCAGGTAAGTGTACAGTTAAACTTTTTCTAATACAATACGCGTATTACCGACTTTTATTTCGCTTCTGTTCGAAAAATTTATTTATTATACCAATTAGACATTGTTGACAGTTGTAATTCAGATGAAAATTACGATTTTTATAAGTTATATGTAAAATATCATATTAAATAAAAATGTTGACTTTTCACACTTCGGTAATACTATTTTTGTATCTTATTAATTAATTTACCTTCTTTTTTGGTGGGGGAATGTCAACAAAGGGCTATCATTTAGGGGCAATATGGAAGGAAAAGAGAGTCCGTTATTTAGAAATCCTGTCAAAGATTGATAGTTTAAATAGGCGCTGAGAGCTGGAAATATATAGAAAGTAGGAAAAGGTAAGATGTTTGGAACGATTCAAAAAGTAGGAAGCCCAAACGATAGCAAGTAAGAGAACAGAGAACGTTCGCTATATAGGGTTGGACATTCGAAAAATACTTCATCGCTTGGATGAAAAGAACCATTTGAGGAAGTTATTAAGCGAGCACGAAAACGAGAGGAAGATAATAGAGTATGATTGAAAGGCGAGCGGGGAATGGAGGTGACAGCAACCGACGAAGCAATGGAAAGTCGTAGAATCAGGGATAAGTCGGAAGATTAGATTGAACGGACAGATAACAGGAGAGAGTATTGAAAAATAATGGAGCGTAGGCATCAAAGTCTGTAATGAAATAGTTTTTATTATTATTATTGAATAATTTTACTGTCGATTTGGTGGCCGGTATTTTTATCAAAACGAAAAATACATCGTATGTGTGACGCTTATTTCGTTTTTTTTTTCAACCATTTTTATTTCTTTATTGAATTTTTTTCGTTTTTACGAATTTGCATTTCACCTAGATAAAAAATAACTGACGCGGTGTTTCATTTTTTTAGAATTTGGATTCAATGCTACCACAACTATTTGTCATCGGCATACTCCTATTCAAATTCTGTCTTCGTTAACAAAACGGGCCGATATTGTTGTGTCTGCTACAGGTATGAAAAATAAATGTAAACATGTAGTTGTTTTAATTTTTCGTTTTGCTTTTCTCAAGGAATAAAGCCTAAAAAAAGAAAATTAGACCGGTGTAAATTTATCCGATAGTAGATGTTAAGAATATATTTCTTATTTCTAAGTATGTGTACACGTTTTTTACTAATGTAAATGTGCTTGATTAAGTAGCATTTATTAACGAGAATTTCATACACAACTAATCCATAAGTTCAAATAAATCTTTATGGAGTTCAATTATACAATAACACAGATAAACACGATTGTGGATGTTAAATATTCTCTTATTCGAACCGGTAAACGTTATTTTTTCACTATTGACTTTAAATTTCCAATTCCTCTGTCTCTAGGCTGAGTAACATTATTTTGTCTGATTCCAATATACCGTCGTATATAGGGGAGTCAAATTAGATTTTTACTTCGGAAACATTCTCCGATCGATGATTCCAAACGGAACGTGTTCAGAAAAGTGTGCAGAATATCATATCAAAATGCACCCGCGAGAAAATGTGTGCTAAATTTTTTATTTAACAATTTAGATACAGAAATGTGTTTTTTTTTTGCCAATAACTTTTTTATTTAACAATTTAGATACAAAAATGTGTTTTTTTTGCCAATAACTTTTTTATTTAAATTTTTTCGTTCGAAAGAACGGAAAATTTTACAAAAGAAACATGCATAACATTTGTTTTTTCAATTGGAATTGAGCGAGCAGTAATTTTTTAATTAACGCTCCGATTCGAGCTGCGTCGAGCCGCGAACTAGGCTGAGTGTGGATCTGTGCGAGCGCGCGCGCCGTACATAAGTGCTATAACTTTTAATTGACAAAAAAAAAAAACAAATGACACAAAACCGATTGCATATTAAAACGGATAATTTTTAGTATAGTAGTACGTATATGTTTGAATGATTTTTTAAGTATTGTAAATATTTCATACATGAGTTTGAAGTGAAGTGTGTCATACGAATTTTCGATTATTTCATAAAATTCGACGGAACTTGAAAAAAAAAAAAAAATACATGGATGTTGTATTCAAAGTGATCATCCAAAATACGTGTTGTTCGGCAAAAAAATTAGAAAAACTTATTTTGCAAAATTCACAAGCCTTTAAAGTTTATCAATTTTCAAAAAATGCATTTTTCCACTTCAAGAACTTTGATCGTTAATAATAAAATCTTAAAAAATGATATTGACATTTTGTAGGTGGTCAATTTGAAGCATAATATGATGTGTACTTTAAGGTCAAATAGTTTGTTTTACAATTATTAAAATTTTTGGTGATTTTCGTAAGACGGGAAAAAAAATTTACTCAAAGTTTAAAAATTTAAGTATAAATAAATTGTTTGGACAAAAAAAAAAAATATTTTTCAACACTTTGACACTATATGAAGGTGGTAGCTGAGATATAAATTCTGAAAAATACGCCTTATTATAATTTTATTTTTCGATGTAATAACCACTAAAAAAATAAAATAAATGTAAATAATTGAAATGTAAGCATTTTTTTAGTATTATTATGACAATAACTCGGCCTTTCACAGCTAACCTGCTATACGTGAAAGTAGAATATATTTTAACTTTTGATGTACATTTTAACCAAGCGATTTCAAGGTTGTACATTTTCACCTCCTACTAATAACACAGTATTGCAGCATATTAAAAAAGTGTACTTACAAATACAACAATGGTTGGGTGAAAAACTGTCACCTCATGAATGGGAATGAACGAAAAAGGATATTTTTTGTCTTATCAGTATGACCGATCTTGCGGCACCCGAAAAACTATTACGAACTTTATTTTGCAGCTGTAAAAGTGGTTGTGAAAATAATTGTGGCTGCCGAAAAATCGGCTTATACTGCAGCGTTACCTGTTTGAATTGCATTGGTGTAGATTGCTCAAACAGTTCTCACAAGTATATGATCTGACTGAAGATGCGTACGACATTTTAGAAGATGTATCTGAAAATGCAGAAATTTCAGATTGCCCAGCAGAATCAGTCGAATGTTAACAGAATACGCATCAGAATCAGAAGATAGAGCGTTTTTTAATGTTATCAATTTTTTTACGTTTCCTTTGATTCCAATGCACTGTAAAATTATACCAATATGTAACCTAAAAATTTATATTCTTTCAAATAAAGATACATCAATGAAATTGCTGTGTATATTTTTTTTTTTCTCTCTTAAATACTAAATGAATACTTTTGGAGCAATTTTATGACATTATTATTTCGAAAAAAAGTAAGAAAGTTATTATTTTTAATTTTTGTGATGAATTTTCCGTATTTAATTAATTATGATCGGCCATTTTGGATCCACCATTTTCAATTTTTTAACTAGAATATCAAGTTCGTGATAACCGTACCCAGCAAACGCCAAAAAATCTATGTTTTTAGGTAATTTTCCAATATTTTTACGTGTTCATTGGCCATTTTGAATGTATAATATATGACATCAGATTCGCATTCAGCACCCTTGAAAACCCCTATATACCAATTTTCATAATTTTTCGCTAATGAATATCCGAGAAATTCAATTTTGCAACTAATTTTTCACTTTTTCATTGTTATCAAAGAAACAAATAATTGGCACACTTTTTTTAAGGGGTGCATTTTGAGTTAACACTATTAATAAGCGAATGCAAAAGGTTTTATCAAAAAGTATGGATCGTGGAATTATTTCGATGTTTAGACCTGATTTTGTATAATTTGACTCCCCTAATAGCAAAATACTACCGTGGTTTTTGCACAGTTGCCTTCTAAAGCAGGGTGACTACCTAACCGGGAATAAGTCGGGAATTTTGCTGTAAAACAAGGAAAAAACGTAAAAACAGCCAAACGATAATAGTTTTGATAAAAAAAAAACTCTTTGAAGCGAAAAATAAATACATTTTTTTTTTAATATACTCTACTATTAATAATAAATTAAGAAGTTTTTTTATTTGTATAAAATATGCTGCGGCGGTCAAAATATTTATATTTATTGCCAGTGCACTTATTTGAAAAATTAACTTTCACTTTTTTGAATGTATAACTAAAGCGAGTTCCGAGTATTAAACGCCTGCTCGTGCGCTTTCTCTAAATAATGTAGGGATTTATGTTATATCAATGAAATTATATGTTAATTTTCAAAACCTTTTTTTACTAAAACCGTAACAGTGATATATATTTTTCCTTACCCATTTATCTATTAACGGTTCTGAATTGTAAATACACTACTGCATATATTGAAGTGTTTCCTTTATTTATCGTCTTGTATTGTGCTAATGATAGTAATTTTAATTTAAACTTTATTTTATAAAGCGGCATTTTCGTTTTAAAGGTGTACCGGAATTAATACGAGGTGATATGGTTAAAAAGGGAGCCATCGTTATTGATGTCGGGATTACACGCCAGTTTAATGAAACGACACGGAAAGTTAAGTTAGTCGGAGACGTTTGCTTCGAAGGTACTAATATTAGACTTAGCAAAATGATTTTTGAAAAACATTTTTCATGATTTACATATATATGTGTGTGCATGTATATATATATATATATGTTGATCGGAACTTCGTTATTTTAGAATTACTAGGAACTGAGAAATAATATTTAGCAATGATGATAATTAATAAAATGTACTCGTATTTATAAATGATTGTTTGATAAGTTTTAACAAAGTTTAGTGCAACGTGCTTACTGCGGGGGCAATACAGAAACGTTAACTTTGAACGGGCCTTGAAAAGTAATTATTGGTAAACTGATACAAAAGGTATGTTAGATGGGGTTCGGTTGCGTGCAAATGAGGCACCATGAGAAGACACGGATGACAAAGTCTTTGTTCGCGCGATTAGATTTAATCTTCATACATGACGGCTGATCGACATGTAGTATATAAATTGTAATCGATCTCTATACCAGAATTTTGACAGTTTTTGTTAGATGTTTTATTTTTTTTTATATATAAGTCAAAATTTCAAATATCAGTGAAAAATCTCATCTAGTCTGTAAATTCTTTCGGAACTTAAAGAATCTGTTAAAATGATTTAAATAGAAATCTGGTCTAGTCTGCCTGAATTTATAGTCATAAGAATTTTAAAAAACAAAAAAATTTGCCGCTATGCGCCACGCACGGAGGTTTCCTCTCGGTCTTACCAGGAGGCTGCCTCCTACCCCCCCCCCCATTACTCTTATTTACATACCACGCATGAAAGCATAAAATCATGGCAATGCGTTTGCTCACGCTATGTCGCCTACTTCTCAACCTACAATTTAGAATGACTTAGAATTTAGCTTTATAGAATGTCTTAGAATTTAGCGTGTTTTAGAATCCCTCCGAAGCTATCTGCCGTTGATCTTTCAATCCGTTCTTTATGAAATATACGTATTTATCTACTGGCACGTAGTTACGATTTTTTCCACCGTGGAAAAAGCAGTCCTAATATTGCACCCCAATACCTGGTGTAGAGGAGGCATGTAATGTTATTTCATAACATTTTTTCCTGTATTTTTTCGACCGGCAAGTCATGGCTATTCGTACCATGCTAAAAATACAAACTCCGACGCCTGAAAATAGAGTATTTTATCTGTTCGAAGAACCGAATTGGTGCAGAACTTTACGGATTGCTTTTTTTCTCCCGGGGGGGGGGGGGGGTCAAAAATCTAGGAAATAAAAATGGCGCTAAGTTGGTTCAGAAGGTGAAGGACAGAAGCTGGTTACAATTTTGAAAAGGGAAGATCGCTTTAATGTATACATATACAGCATTCGAACTTTCGGATTTGTAGAGGCACTCCTTCCCAGATAATATTCCAATATAAATTTTATAAAAAAGTAGGTTTCACTATGCCATTATTCGCAAAATAACCGTTTTCCCCATACTAAAACAAAAAAAAACAGTAAATTTAATTTTCAGTTTGCGTAGAAATTTTTATTACACAATTTCCATAATCCTCTCCTGTAACGTAAAAAAATTACATGATTTCTAGTTTCTTATCACCGCGCAGTTTAAAAATGAAATAGTAATTAATATATTTAAATTTCTTTGGTACACAGAAATAACTGTTGATATGTTTTATAGCTGGGCCTAATCTAAAAATTTTTCCATCACGAAGAAATTTTGACTGTAATTTTTTAGCGATTTTCACTTAAAACCGATATCGGTTGCTGGGGGGAAGTGTCTTATCTATATTTACCGTCGTAAACATTTATTCAGTTTTTGTGACCGACAGTTTGAGTTCAATGTTTTTATGTATTATACACCATCCGAAAACACATATCCATTTTATAACGTATTTCGGTATAAAAAGTATGTAGAGAGGTGTACTGGTTTTTTATAAATTTTTCTTCAGTTCATTTTAAAATGTTAAGAAATAAAACTTTTTTTTTTTTTTTGGTATGTTTGATAAGTTATCGAGTTTAAAATGAATATAGCTGAAGAAGAACGATAATTAAATGAAGATAAAAAAAACAAAACAAAAAAACATTAATATTAAACGTAGTATAAACATAAAAATGAAATTAAGAAACACTAAGAGTCCAGTTACAAAAAATTCTAAATGTTACTTCATGTTATAAAATAGATGCTAGAATAAAATATTAAACGGGAAATTTTTTAATTTTAATTTTTACAAATGTGTTTTATTTCAGAAGTGAAACATGTAGCGGACTACATTACTCCTGTACCGGGCGGCGTGGGACCGTTAACTGTGGCAATGTTAATGAAAAATACATTTCTGGCTGCAACTCGTCGAAGAGGTTAAAAACATAGAACCGTTCTTGGTCGATTTTACACAATGAATTTAGAGTGGTTCATAGAATCATAAAAATGTGCAAGAGTAAAATGATCGAAAAAAAACGGAAAGAAATAAAGATGACTGTTTCTATAAAAAAAAAAAAAAAGACCGTGTCTCATATTCATTGAACGTAATGATATTTCGATACTACCAACAGTCTCTCTGATTTTCAACATTACAGATTACCCGAGATGAATTGAGAATTTTTAGTTTAAAAATACGTCAATAAATCGATTTTCATAGAGGCGAAGTTTGATTATTGGCCGAAATAAAATGTAGATTTTAATAAAGATAATGAATTTGAAACTTCCATACCGCGATTTACAAGCTCATTGTGGACGGAATTTGAATATTCCCCCTAAACCGATACCCGCCTGCTATATACAGAACCGAAAGTAGTATCAGTTTAGATTGATTTTGCAGCACCCTCA
Source organism: Icerya purchasi (assembly GCA_039619475.1). Taxonomy (NCBI): domain Eukaryota; kingdom Metazoa; phylum Arthropoda; class Insecta; order Hemiptera; family Monophlebidae; genus Icerya; species Icerya purchasi. The sequence continues at coordinate 95,013,787 of CM077115.1, forward strand.
TCTGGGACCATTCTGTTCATTCGATGTATAAGTGCACCTTTCTTGTCATTCTAAAAACCTTTGAAGAGTAGGTTTATTCCCTCCGGAAGTTCTTCAGCGCTAGATTTTATTCATATCCATTCATATTTTCCTCTTCCCTATCAACTTTTCGGTATATTTTCAGTGTACTTAGTGGTCTGTTCTTCGGAATGTTCTTTTTCTAGAGTTTAATTCTCTTATATTGTTTTTGTCCCGAATTTTTGGGAGGCTCGATGACAATAAAAGACGGCAGCAGTATAGTTCTTATCCGGCAATCTTAATGTTTCATTAATAAAATAAGGTTTATATAGGTGTTTCGTTTTTGACATGCGCTGTTGTACGATTGCAAAACCCAAACTGTACAAAAAATACTATACGCATATATGTATAATATACGTCGTGTATATATATGTGTAAACATTATAACTTAATCCTTCAGATCTATTAAGCTGGACATATCCATAACTTATAAAAGATTCGTTTTTATTTCACTGCATCATTTTCAATTTTCGGTTTCCGTAGGAATTTCCAGCTGTCGTTGTTTTACTTTAATTACTTAAAGTGGAGTCGGCAAACTTTTTTTTAGAAAGGGCAAAATTGTAAATTTTTAGGCTCGGCGGGCCAAATATAGTAAACATGAAGATATAAAAGGGTAATTTTCTCACAGAGTAAAAAAAAAGGGTTAATTTTTTTATTATGAAGTTATATTTTTGCATAACATATATATATATATATACATTTTACTTTTACTTACAAAAAGGAACGAATTAAAGATTTACATATTTACATATTAAAAAAATATTATTATAAAACAGATTAAAATTTCTAATGTGAAGAAATTGCTTTTTTCTGAGATAATAATATTTCATTATACTGGAATTCGAAATTAGTACTTCCTACCATTAAAGTTTTTTTTTTTTTTTTTTTTTTTTTTATACGAGTAGTTAGTGCCTATATGGCTATTACTCGATTAAAGGTCATTTATATATCATTGATTATTTTTGTTTTAATAATAAAATCAGTAAGCATTTGGAGGTTGTTTATGTCGAGGATATTTTTTCTCAGTTGATTATCGCGATGATGGTTGTACTTCTGGCAGGTTAGGATAATGTGATGAACTGTCAGCGGTACGTTGCAAATGTCACATAGGGGCGGTGGTTGATTACTCAGTAGATATGAGTGAGTAATTTTTGAATGCCCAAGGTATATTCTGTTAACCACTGTTTCCAGCTTCGCTGAGCAGACATTACCAATGATTAGCGGCCAAGCGTCCACGCTTTTCTTTGAATATCCAAGTATACTTGGCCAGGCCTGGAACCGCTGATTCCACGAGTGTAAGATTTCCTGACTGTACCACTGTGTAAGGTCTTCCCCCAGCATTATCGGAAGATATGTTTGAGTTGGCCCTCTTGCTGCATGATTCACGATGTCATGGCCATCTATTCCTCGATGGCTCGGGATCCAAACGAAAGAGATACTGGTGTTTCGTTTATTTAATTCAGTGATGATAAGCAGTATTTGGTCCGCCGTTGCCACAGTCGAATTCATCGCTTCAATATACTGCAATGCTAAGACTGAATCGGTCAGGATCGTATACTGGTCAGATGGCAATTCCGATATCTGCAGCAAACATTGAAGTAAGGCTAACATCTCGGCCGCAAGAACTGATGTCATATTCGGCAAGCTGAAGGAATATATCCTTTTCCCGATGGAAAAGGCACCTCCGACATGTGATGATGTTTTGGACGCATCGATGAAGCATAGAATTGAATTAGGCTGCTGGCTCAAAACGTTCTGAAGCCTTTTACGGATGTCCGTATTCGGTTGCGTTTTAACGTCGGCTGTAAGTAGATCCCAGCAGATATTTGGGGTAAATTGACTCCATGGCGGTGACACTGTTAGGATTCTGCTCATGATACCACGTAGCAGCCTCAATGGCCTTTGCAGTCCAATTTGTTGTAGCTGTTTTTGCATATGAATGCGATTTGGATGACGCTGATGAACAGCGACCTTCATTGAATACTTAATAGCGAGCATCTTCCGTCGGGAGCAGAGCGGTGGGGTGCCACTAAGATACTGAAGGCTAGCGGTCGGTGAGGTTGGGAAAGCCTTTAATGCAATCCTCAGTCCAGCGTTCTGTATCATATCCAATATATTCAGTAATCGGTTACTGGCAGACGAGTAGATAATTGAACCGTAATCGAGTCTCGAACGAATGAGGGCCTTATATATGCGAAGTAGGCTTGAACTTCTTGGTCCAAAGGTCCTGTTACTCATCATTTTCATGATGTTGAGTATTGGTTGGCATACTTGTTTAAGTGCAAAAATATGGTTACGCCAAGTCAATTTTGTGTCGAAAACCAATCCCAAAAATTTATATTCAGTTGTATGTTGTAAAACTGAATTATTAATTGTCAGGTTTAGCATAGTTTGGTTACGTTTTTTTGTAAACACCATGTACTTGGTTTTCTGCGGAGAAAACTGTAACCCCGTTGTCATGCTCCACTCCTGAAGGTTATCCAGGGATTTCTGCAACAGGTTTTGAGCGTACAGAAAGTCTGTCGTCCGAAGAGTAATGTTTACATCATCCGCAAACAATCTGGTTGAGATGGGAGATGGAATATGTTCAATAATCGTATTTATTAGGATCAAAAAACAGTACACACTTAGTACGCTGCCTTGAGGCACTCCATTTTCCATGGTAAAGTCTCGTGAAAGTTTACTTCCTATTCGGACTTTGATCGTACGGTTTGAGAGAAAGTTGTTTGTAAATTGGACTATTCGGCCCTTCAATCCCACCTTTATGAATAGTTGAATAATTTTGTATCTCCACGCTGTATCATACGCTTTTTGAATATCAAAAAATATTGATAAAAGGTATTGGTTATCTTCGAAAGCGCTTAGTATTTCCTGATTCAGATTGTACAGTTGAGTGAGGGTACTTCTATACTTCCGGAAACCTGTCTGATTTTCAGGGATGAGTTCCTTTTGTTCTAAGTGCCATAATAATCGACGCGCCACCAGTTTTTCCATTAGTTTGCCTGTAGCGCAGGTAAGTGAGATTGGCCTATAAGCCGATGGTTCAGTACGATCTTTGTTCGGTTTCAAAACGGGAATGATTACAGCCTTGCTCCACAGCCGGGGGTAACAGTTATCCATCCAGATTTTATTAAAAATATTTAGTAGGTGATTTAACATTTTTGTGGGTAGATTTTTGAGGAATAGGGGCGAAATTCCGTCCGGACCCGGCGCAGAGTTTTTAACCAGTTTGCTGATCGCCTCATTCAGTTCCTTTTCTGTGAATGGCGTATTATAATCCTCGTGGTTATCCGACTCAAAAAGCAATGAGTTCCGCTCTTTTTTTATTTTATAAGTCAAGAATCGCTTGTCATAACTTCCGTTTGACGACATTTCAGCAAAAAATTTCCCAAAGATATTGGCTACCTCTTCCGGCTCTTGAGTGAGCCCTGATGACTCTTTCAATGATATAGTAGGCGGAGTTCTTTTAGCTCTGTTTAGGATGTTAATTTTCCGCCAGATCTGAGAAATACTGGAGTTCTCATTAGTTTCGGAGATAAATTCCTCCCAGCTTTTCTTTTTACTTTGTTTAACGATTAGACGAGCTTGTGCGCGGCATTGGCGAAAGTTGGTTAAGTCCGAAATTTGCCTGGTGTCACGAAATGTCTTCAGCGCTCTGTTGCGGTTTTTAATAGCTATTTTTATGTTGTGATTCCACCAGGGAACATTGCGGATTTTTACTACCGGGGATGATTTTGGGATAGATTTCTCTGCCGCTCCGATTATGTGGTTATTGAAAATATCTAGTGCTCTGTCTATATCGTCCAGATTGGTACTGAAGGGTAATCTACACAGGTCTTGGTACTTACTCCAATCTGCTTTTTCCGTTATCCAACGCTGTGGTTTGTTGGCCATAACTTCCATATTTCCCCTATGTATTTGAAGGAAAATTGGAAAATGGTCGCTGTGGCATAAGTCCGAGTGGGTTGACCACCTAAATTTCGGAAAGATCTCTTTTGACGATAGTGTTAGATCTATGGCTGATAGTGTTCCTTTGAAAGAGTTAAATCTAGTTGGCTGGTTATTGTTTAGCGCTAATACCTGTATATTTTCATTTAGCAACTTTTCGAATATTTTTCCTTTTCTATTCGTTTTACCAGATCCCCAGCGCGGGCTGTGCGCATTCATATCACCGACAAGGATAAATGGTTCCGGGAGCTGAGATACTAGCATGTTTACTTCTTGGTATGACGGTTCCGCGTCCGGGGGCCGATAGATATTACAAATAGTAAGTTGTCGGAAGGGAGTTGTTTTGTCAAAATGAGCCAGGACTGTTATATTCTGGATTGCGGTATTTATCCGTAATTCCTTTACAATTGGTACTGATTCGTGGATGAAAGTTGCCACACCTCCTGAAGCGTGTAATCCTGTAATATGATCGTATCGGAATGACTGGTAGTTTTTCAGCACCGGGCGCTGCTTAGGTCGAAGGTGAGTTTCTTGAAGGCAGATTATAGTTGGTCGTTTAAATGCAATTAATTGTTGAAGTTCTACCAAATTATTTTGTAAGCCATTAATGTTCCATTGGAGGGTGAAGTTATCCATCATCGTCATTTTTTATTACTAGCCCTTCAGTTATTTTGTTAGTCAGTTTAGTGATTCGTATCTTCGTGGAGTGATCGTTAATAACAGAGTAGACCGCTTTCATTTGGATAAATACTGTATCGGCGGAGTTAGGCGGGATATTTAGTTTTTTAAACAGTTCTGGCGCAGATGAAAACTTATTATTGTTCTGAATTAATTCGGCTATTTTATCCAGAGATATACTCTCTTTAAGAATTTTTTGGTGGTTTTCAATACATTGTTTTGCTGGTAGTAGATTTGTTTTTAATTTCTTTAGTTCGTCACTATCTTCTTTCTTCTTTTTTTGTGGTTGCACTTTACTACTATTCTGGACACTGGAGGTCGACGATGATGAATTGTCTGACAGATTACGTTTGAATCCCTTGGTATTAGGCAATACTGAATTGGATTGGTTCGGTATAGTTTCAGAAGAAGCTGAGGCTTGAGTTAATTTGGATGATATTTGGTCACCGGATATGCCCAGATCAGTTGGTGTTTGTTTTAGGTCATTGGATACGATCATTTCGGAGTAGGTGACGCCTTCTGTTGTTAAGCTACCTTTTCGGGAGCTGATACTAATATCGGATCCATTTTCAGTTAGTGGCACTTCTTCCGTTTCCTCCTCTTCTTTTTCAGGACAATTATTATTTGTGTGGTCTCTTGTTTTGCAAATGCTACACCATCGATCATCAGTTGATAGAAAGACCCTAAATATCTCATTTTGATAGCTGATGTTTAATGATTCAGGGAGGTTGTCAGGATCATCATTGGCCGGTTGTATGTACACCTGACGTCTAAAGCTTTTGATGTGTTTAAATTCGTTGTCATTTAGGCCGGCCTTCATAAAGGTTATTGGTGAGGTTAGTTTCAAATTCGCCATTGACAGAGCTTTGTCGATAATGGTATGAGGTATATGTGGCGAGACATTAGAAATTATGATTCGTTTAGACGGATTAATTAATTTACGAATTCGGATAAGTACATTATCAACCGGAATGGAAGTATAGTTTTTAACGAGGTTATCAGCTATTTCTTTTGATTTTAAATACACGCAAATGCGATTATTAGATATTCGAGACGAGAAGATAATGTTCGACGGGTGGACAATTTGGCTGACCGCCGTAATGTATTCTTTGAATTTTATGTTTTCAACTGCATGTAGTATTATTGCTTGGTCACGCGACGGAAAGAATTCAGTTTGGGTAATCGAACTATACGTTGGCTGAGTGCTCGTCATGTTGCCACAACGGCACGTCGCCGTCCAATTGGCGTTATCAAAGTACGAGATTCGGTATCGCTGATTACAATAGAATAAATGAACGATCTTACCCGAGCTGATTAACAGTTGTTCAATCGCTGACCGAGTTTTATCGCACAAATAAGAATAGTCGAAACTTTTAAAACCGAATTACGATCAAACTAAGAACGTTGAAACACACGTCTTATCAATTTAACATTCAATGAATTAAAGTCCCATTAAAGTTGTTTGCATCTGTTAATAATAATCTGAATTGTGATTTTACATACTTCCATTTTTTAAAATGTCTTTTCATATTGGTAAGTATTCCGACATACGAATATATGTAAATCCCGGTGCATATGATTTTAATTGAGCATATTTATCTTCCGAAAGATATTTATAAGATTCGCAAAACGCTGTTGTAACTGTAGTATAAGTTCAGAAAATCGAATTTTTTCGAGAATGGGAATTTTGCTAATATTTGAAATTTTTTATAGCATGGAAAATGGTCAAATTTGTTTAATGTGCCTTTAAATTGGAATATCATTTAGCAGGTACCGACTCTGGACTTAAAACATTTACATATAATCGATACGAAATTTTCATATTACCTCCAGCTAAAAAAGGACATAATTATTATAATTACTCTCATATATATACTTGACGTATACGTTTTTTTTTTTCTTTTTTGTTCGAAAGTTTTATAATATTGCTATTCGCAAATTTTATTTAAGACATTGATCACTTTTTCTGTTTTTTTCTTTTCTTTTCTGGAACGTACTCCAAATCAACAAGTCTTATTCAAATTGGAATTGAGTTTTGAACGGAGAATCTGGTTATGTCGTTTGACAAATTTATCGTGTGACGGATTCATCTAGAAAGTATGAAATAATTAATTCCGAATGTAAGAAATTAATTTCCGGATTGACGCAGTTCAGTGCTAAACTAATGCCGAGTTTTGTTCAATAATTTCCTTCCGATAATTCTTTCTAGAACGTTCTGTTTGTTCACATGACATCTATTTACAATTGATTATTTGCAAAAAAACTGAAAAAACCGTCGCGATGTTTTCACTTTTGTTGTTGTTTTTCTCACTGATGTGTTGGTATGTTTTCACTCTATTAAACAGTCACTAAGCTATAACATTATGAGCATTATTTACACTATATGAGATATATCTTTCTCAGGATTTTTCTATTCTAAGAGGAAAAGCTTAATAGGTGAAAAATAGTGGCTTTACCTTTCAGAAATTCTCGTAATTACTCCGCCGTTATATTTGTGTATCGTAAGTCATTTAAGTAATGAAGAATCGATCGCTGTGACAAGATTAATTCTGATTTAGCTAGCGCTTAGCGTTTTATTAGCCGCACAAATTATTAACGAAACACTGAAAATACACGCGTCAGTGTTTGCATTAAATTTCAAATATCGTTTGTATATCATTAATTTTAATTCTCAGGAAATAAGATGAAACGTGATTAAAGAAGGAAATTAATTGTGTGACAGAAAAAAGGGCAAAACAGCTGTAATTAAAAAAAATAAAATAAAGGCAGACTGTAAAACCAGTAGAAAAACAGCTGTTTTACCAGGAAAATGCGCAACCGTTCATTTTAAATAATTATCTAGGATTTACAATTTCTCTTTAAGATTAAGTTTTTAAGTAATATAGTTATTAGAAATGAGTTGTAGTTGTAAGTAAGGAAATTAATAAAATCAATCATCCATGGACAGAAAGCGTGAATATTTTCTCGTTTATGATGAGTAGTGCAATTAAAATTTTAAAGGACAACTTCTTCATTTCTCATCCACGTTTCAGAAAGTAATAGATTGCAATTTTGAATAACTGGATCAATGAAATCTAGAATATTATTTTGTAAACTTTGAAAGTTAAATGTTAATAATTGAAGACCTCCTTTTTTGCAAATCATATCCAAGATAAGGAGTGCATTTTCACACATGGAAAATGAGCATTTGACGTGTTTAGAAATGCGTGTTTTAGGCCTTTTACGCTATTTTCGTCAGTTTTTGCTATTTCCTACCATATTTACTTGTGTTTTTATTTCACATGATTTTCCTCAATTTTTCACCATCTTTGTCGGGTTTATACTAATTCGGCTCTCTCGACCAGTACTATAATTTAAAAGTGGCTCCTCTGTTTAATTGTCAGCAGTTCTTTTGTATAAATCCTACGATTTCCCGGATGTTGTATATTTTGCTGTCGGGGTTCTAGGGGGTGGTCGGAGGTGGCTGGGACGCAACCGGAAGGCTTGACGAGGGTTCACAAAGTGGAGAAATAACGGCGGGGACATGGGTAACATCATGGGGGAGGCTTGATTGTATTTTTTATTAAAAATTGCGGCTGCAACAAATGGGTATGCAACCTGCACACTGCTCTGAAACGAATCATTTTTACCTACTTTCAGCTATGATGTAGTCGAACTATGGGGATTTTTGTCAATGAAGTGTGGAAATTTAAAATTTAAAATACACTTGATAAAAAAAAATAAAAAAAATAGAATAAAATATTTTACATAAAATAACTACTACGCTAATGTGGAGTCCTAATCAATTGTTTTCTATTATTTTTTACGGATAAATAAAGAATCCAGCGTTAAGTGACGTGACGATTTCGCCATTTAGGTAGCCCGCGTTAAAGAACTTCGTTCCGAAAACAAACACGCTGCCCTAAACACAAGATAAAGACTAACATGAAAATAATGATGGTCATTGCTAAATGCATGTAAAACACGTCACGAATGCTTGATATTTAACTGCATTCGAAATTGTAGTACACGGCAGATTATTTCTTGACAGGGTTTTTTTTTTTAGCATCGCAATTCACAGTCATGGAAGACGATAAAAGAATGTTGCTTATCAGACTCTTCTATGGGACGTATGAAGAGTGATTCACATTCACAAAAAAGAGTAAGTAGTAAATTCAGCTAAAGCAAAATGTGTTGTACGGATCGAATTGGAATATTCAATAGCTTATTATGCGCATAATCACTGACAGACCACCGGACCGACCGGTATATCTTCGTCAAAAGACGACACGATATAGCTTCCTTAGATTTAAAGTTAAGAGAGGCAACAGAGTTTCATTGACACAAAACATGAAATGCGGATCTTTAATAACTTATTACTGATGAATAATCCCTGCATCGAATGATTTAAGACACGTTAAATATCGAGAGAAATAAATAAATTTCCAAAACAAATACATACATATATATTTTATTCGCCAAAAAAAAAAAAAAAAAAAAAAAACGAAAATATAAATTTGATTAAATACTGGTTAAAATAATTTACAGAAAGGAGAATTTTTCTGCATTCTTTCCGATACACATTTTACGAGTTTTACAAAATACAGCGACGAAAGACGCGCTCAACATTTTCAAAAACTTCACACAAGAATCTATTTCTGACACAATGAAGTTACGATAATAGTAATAATAATGATAATAGTAATATAACGATAAACAGTAGTGAAACAGCTTTTAAACTAGGATAAAGAACACAATAAGTAATATGGAATTATTAAGCGCGTGAAATAAATACTTTCTAAAAATTAGAGAAAGACTATTTTCAAGTAGAGAGAGACAGAGAAAGAGAGAGAGAGAGAGAGCTGTGTGAACTTTGGCGCGGATCGCTTATTAATAGAATGGAATAAATTTTGAAGATAAGCACACAACAGGTAGACGGAATAAAAAAAGTCGCAAAACACAAGCAAAAGTTGTAAAGTACCAAGACCGACCTTGAAATTACGCTATTTTTAATTCTTTTAATAGTCCTTCTTCGACATTTGGTAACGGTTCACGCCAATAATTGAACTCCGAGTAATCTTCAGCCGTATTTCTTTTCGCTTGCACAGGAAATAGTTGATCGGCAATTTGTGACATATTTGTGTAACTGGGTAATTTTACGAAAAAAGAGAAAAATGTTAAATTATATGTTAAACACTTGTAGCACCTTTGCAAAGGTTAAATGGAAACAAAAAAACAGTCGTCAACAACACGTACGGTAATACTGCCGACAAAATAAACATAAACTTTAGAGGCATCCTATATAAGAGTAAAATAAGAAATCGGTTAGTGCGCACTATGTCAAAAAGTAAATTTCGACACGAATATATCTTATAGTTGCGTATCGCAGAAAAATTTGCGAAGCGCTGTGGACGTTTCGCGTAGACAAATGCGCAGTACAAAGAAGAGTTGAAAAAAAAAAAAAAAAAAAGACGATTTAAAAATTAGTTAGATTTCTCTTTCAAAAGGAAAACAATCGGATTATTGCGGATTCGCGTATTTGATAGAAATTCTTCTCACACTCGATTAATGAAAAATTGACGGTAAATTTGCCCGTCGATCGCAAAAAAATAATTTATCTTTTAAACTGATCGCTAAAAAGAAAAAAAAAAATCATAACACTTTTTTTGTTCAATATACTCGCACAAAAATTAGCCAAAAATGTTATTCGAACTAGTTACCATGGAAATCACGAAACGTCCACGTTACACGAAATAACGTCTCGCACACTACGTTAAATATCGTGAATATTTTTCAAATAAACCCAGCCATAAGATATATACATGTCAATAACTGATTAGTTTCTATTTTATCTCATGCATGAGCATGGTTATGTTCGGTTGTAAACATTAGGCAAATGTGGTGTAAAACGTTTTAGATTAAATAAATATATGTATAATAGTTCATATTCATTTTTTTTTTAAAAAAAAAACATTGTTTAAAAAATGGTATATATATATATATATATATATGTATATATAATGTATAGTTTTCAACTAAATTCTCACTGTTATTATTTTTCATAATTATTATATTTTACTTTTATAAAATCGAAATTTTCATAGATACGTTTTCTGCATTTCATTTTTAGCTCTTTGTTTTCATAAATGTCTTTTACGAGATTACTTTTAAAATTAATGAAATCAAAAAAAATATATATAAAATTTTGAAAATCCGATTTAATTTTGGTCAATCTGAAGTACGAAAAATAAAGTCTTATAATTAATCAATTTTGAAGATCTAAATAGAACTCACTCTTAGTTAATATGAGAACAAAATCCTTATAACTAAAAATAAAATCCAGAAATCTGTGATCTAATTTATTTCGTGAAAGTGAAATATAATAATTTATCTTTTTATTTTACTTAAAGGTTAAAATGTTCTAAACATAATTAAGAAGTAAATTATTGTAAAAATTAAAGATTTTATCTTGCGGCCCAATTGATGATTGCGTGATTTATTATAAGCATTTAATTTCAAACATTAAAATTACAGTGGGCATTGAATTTATTAAATCGATTTTGAGGCACAGTTTTGCGCAATTACAGTGTATGACACTGTGTGTGTATCTACTATGCGGATTATATTTTAAAAAATTACATTCAATACTGATTTGCAATTATGTATTATTAAAAATTATTCCTGCTGCTTTTTGTATGTAACACCAATGAGGTGCGAAATGATTTTGAAGGAAGCAAGTAATCAAGCAATAAAATAACATTTTAAATAACTAATTTGCTTTGATTATTCACTTTTATCATCGGAGAGCTATGAGTTACGTACGATGTCTGTATAGTTCAGATTGTAACATCCCGATCTCGTAACCCATAAATTTAAATATTTTCGTACATAAAAATTTTATTTAATTTTTCTTATTAAACGAACTCGATTGGTGGAAAAATATAATATCGATAAAGCATAAGAGGTGTAATTAAACAACGTGTTAAACTCTTATCAATTAAAAATTTCAATAGAGGCTTTAATTTTGATTTACCGTATAAATTAATATTATGTTCACTGGTTAATTTTGTTGAAAATAGAATAATTTTAGCTCTTAATTTGCAACACTTAGAGTGCCTAGCGACAATAATGATTCCTTCCAACATTTATAAATATGTTTAAAGCAAGTACAGCTAAATGTATCCTTTATATCATCCGTTTTATATAAAAGGCATTTCTTATAATACATTTTTAAGCATCACTGAACATGACTTTAAGAATTAGCTCAACCGACGCTGCTACTTAACGAGCATTCTACTAGGTAGAATTTATTCCTCTATACACTTATTTTGCGAATTACGCGGGATAAAATACAGAAATAATTCAGATCTCTCGCTGAATTGCTACCTTTTCATAATCTAGATGTTATGTAGGATGCCGATTTGTATCTGACTAAAGTAAAAGTGAAATACTTCTTTCGGAATAAGCTCTATATATAGTTCATTTAATCAAAACAATTTTTTTTAAATCGAGTCACAGACGTTCTTTCAGCATAAAATAACCGGAAAAACATTTTTCACTTTATACATTTTACATTCGATAGATTCATACATTGCCATTTTATATAACTTTGAATGTATCTTTGTTTATTTTAAACAATTTAAAATATTCCTTACGCGATGATAATCTATGTGGCACATGAAAGGCCAATGAAATTGAAAGAAACCTAACCTTCACGGTGACAAACATTTTCTTATTCGTTGATATAGGCGACGTGTAGGAAATGACTATAGTATTCTTATCTTTTTTTCTTCTTCAAAACATCTCTGTTTGTTGTTTTTGGAATCGCTCGGTTTAAGACCTTTGTAATCTGTTCGTCTATTTTTTTGCTAATCTTTTTCTTCCGTATCAGAATCGTCACTTCTTACACTTTGATTAAAAAATCTTAATATTTTCTAATAGATATTATGTTTAGGTTGTACCAAATTAAGTATGGAGTATCATATAAAGCATCATAGCTGTCCACGGTATAACAGATTTCAAAGCGTCAATATACAGCTTATATCTGATTTACTGATCATCCGTGTTTTTGAGGCGCATCCAAATACCAGTATCTCCACAAACTTTATCTAAGCTCTCTTTGTAGCGTCTCAATCTTTCCACGTCATCGACAATTATGCCATCGCCATTCATCTAAGCTGTATATAACGTCTAATTTTAGATTCTGTTCTACCAGCACCTTTTATATTAATGTTGCAAGATAAAACGGTTAATTACTTCGCATCCAACATGTTTAGGAATTATTCCCGAGGTTTTATTTTGGTCAACGACCATTGTTTTAACTTTTTTATAATTAATATGTATAAATTATATTCACTTCCCATATATTCCTCAACCTATTTGTCAACTTTTTCATTTGTATATTTTGTCTTCAGTTTAAGAAATGATGCAGTCATTGGTGGAAAGCCTCAAGCAGACGATTCCACTGTTGACAGAGTAATAATAGGCACAAGAGAAAGTAGAAAGGAAGGTTTTTTTAAATTGCCCATAAAACTTTACTACTCCGTCGACAGCCTATTAGCGCTTGGTGAGTTGAGACCGCGTCTATACAGATATGATACCCATCCGCTGCTTTCTCAGTGGCAGTCAAATCCAGAAGTGTGACTGTCTCTGATGCAGCAGCTTGCTGGTCAGCGTCTGTGCTCCATGTTAGGAGCGGCTGAAATACTTGCTACCATTTATAACCTTAGTGTAAATTACGAACTGGTTTACATTAATTTCCTAACTTAAATTGGAAATCAATCCTCATATAACTGGGGGGGGGGAGAAAACCGAAAAGGAAATTTTCAGTCGCAAAAGTCGACGTAACCGGGCCATCATTTTCTGGAGAGCCTGAATCAACATGCAGAATAAAGAAATCACAAACACTGAAATTAAAAATATCACTTTGGAACGTATTAAACATAAATCCGCTACTAAATGCTGGAAAGAAGCTGAAAAAAACAGTTAATAAAAGTGCTTGAGGAAACTTAAATACAACTGAGCACTTCAAGAGACAAGATTTACAGATGAAGATTTGATGGAATCGGAAGGGTATCAAAAAGGCGGAAATGGTTGGAACCAGGAAATATAGTAAATTCAATTACAGATTTTTTCTTACCAAATGAACGTTTATATCAATTATGACTAATCGCTATATACCTTAATGTCATGCTTCGATTAATAATGATAATCGAAAAAATTCGGAAAAAGTTGAAAAATTCTAGGAACTTCTTGAACATGAAATTTCGAAAATTTCTCCACGAAAAGTGTTCAAGTATTTTATATTTTACTGCTCAAATTAGTAAAGAAAGAATACACGGGAAATTGTAGGAGCTATTCCGGAGAACGAATAGAAATGAAAGATTAATAGAACAACAATGTGCCGAGGTTTTAATCTTAAATTAATGCGTCAATAAACTTCAAAAATTACTCAGAAAGAAAAAATGTGAATCCGTAAGAATTTCGACTATCCGGCTATATTTCATAATAATCACGGGGCTATTACGAATACGGTGGTTAGAAGGAGAACAAATATTGAAACTTTGTGAGTTTCAGGAAAAGTTGAAAGGCATACACGTTAGAAAAAAAATGTACTAAAGTGGAAACAGAATTAGTAAATATAACATTTGACGTAGCACCCGTCTCTAAAGGAAAATTAACATAGATGGCGGAATGAAAATTGTGAGCAAGTTCTAGAACAAAGAAGCCGGACATGGAAATAAAAAGCAAAAATGAAAGTTTCTGTCAATGTAGCTAGATATACAACCGATTGTTAAGGATTTTAAAAGAAATAGAGCAGCACGGGAGGGTGTCATAATTGCGGAAATGCGGAAAAATGAAAATTTGAAGTCAATCAAAATACAATTCAGAAAATATGGAAATCGGACGAGATGTCAGATGATCGGAAAGTGACGTTAATCTATCCATTTCATAAAAAAGAAGATAAAAGAGCGATGTTAATAAAATAACCGAGGGATATCACTTTTGTTAGTAACCAGAAAATTCCTTTAAAAGCATCGCAAAATAGATTAGAATATCAAGTTGACAGAATACCAGGTTGGTTTTAGAAAAGAAAACTTGCGTCCGAAACAGATACTGAACTCGAAGCTGGTACTAAAACATAGAATGTTGACATCCGAAGAAAATATATTCGTAACATTTGTTGACTTTAAGCATACACTATTCTACAGACAGAGAAACGTTATTTAACATATTAGACGAATTTAGTGTAGATAATTAATTGCCATAGTGTTAAACGAATACTGTGACACAAGCACGGTGCCCGAAAATTAAACTCTTAGGAGAAGCATCGAAAGCTTTCAAAATAAGAACATGAGTAAAGCAAGGTGACGGATTATTTCTATTACTATTCAACTGTATATTTTCTAAAAAAAATAATCAGAGAATGGAAATTCAGAACAACGAAAGAAGGCATTCTTCGTCAAAAGATTAGATTAGAAAGAAACGTGGATGACATAGGAAAGCGATTTTATTTGGTAACATGAACAGATAGATTATTCTAATAGAAGAAGCAGAAAAGGCAGAATATTTCATTTGCAAAACAGATATAGGTAATATTTAAAGGAGGTGGCGAAATATATACGAGAACAACATTCAGGAAAATTCAGAATTACAAAATTTAAATATTTACGAAAGAAATAATACAGATAAAGAAGACAATATTGAAAGAGTAAGAAAAATAGAAACGGTCTTTCAGATAACTAAAAATTTATATATTAAAAAATCGATTTTTATAAACGCGAAAGTAAAACACTATAATACGGTAATTAAGCCGGGAAATCTGTACGTATCGGAGAGTGTTCCGCAATGAAAACGATAAACAGTGTTAATGGGATGGAAAAGGAGAATAGGGAAAATCCGTGGATTTAAATATGATAATGATATACGGAAATAATTAAGCAGTAATAAAGAAAGCTCTTAATTAAAAATTCCTATCCACTTTTTGCTTCTTTTATTAATAACCCTTTTTCAATGCAGAACTGTAATTCTTTCGTAATCTTTGGAAGTTTACCTTAAAAATCCTGCCATAGAACCTAGGCTTTTTAATATTTACTTTATTAAAATCACTATTCGTCCTAACTCTAATTCGCTTTTTACTGCTGACGATGTGCTCGTCTACTACTTCAATCACAATATCTCGTTAGCTAATACTCGCCTTACAATTATAATTTAATCTTTCTGAAAACACAATGACGATTCTTTCGTAACTAAACTCTTAAACACTTCACTCAAACGATATTGTATTAATTATTATTTTAAAAAAATTAAGCGAATAACACAGATGAATAATAAAATTAGTTCTCATTGAATTTTATGTATAACATTGATTGCGAAACAACGACTAAAAAAGTTATAATGAAAGTACTTTGAAAATAAAACGACAATTAAAGTGGCCACTAAATAAATGAAATAATAATATGGATATAGTAAAACTGTAGAACGTTTGTCAAAAAAAAAAAAAAAAAAAAAAAAAATCGGAATTTCTTTTTTTTTTTTTTTTTTGGTGGAAAGCGAATATTAATTATTTTCCTGTTTAAACTTACTAATCATCTCAAAAACTACTTCATACTGAATCGTCATCTAATCAAATAAAGCAATAAGAGAACCATGGTTTACTGCAATTTAAACGTAAAAACGTTGATGATAATAACTAACGATTCTCTAGTTTACATACTGGTATTATAGCAAAACATAGAAATTGTGTACTGTTTTCTTTATTAAGTTCACACACAAAACCAAAAAAAAAAAAGAAAAACAGAAAAATTTAGTTTTAAAGTGATTTCTTTGGTGTTAAAAATCTCCTTCATAATTAATTCAAACGATTCTTATCAGGGGTTTACTTACTTTTATCAGGGTGACCACCCAACCGGGAAACCGGGAATTTTGCGAATCGTGAAAAAACCGAGAAAAAAGTATAAAAATAGCCAAAAACGTGATATTTTTAATAAGAAAAAAATCATTTGAAACATTAAAAAGTGAACGCATTTTTTAATGTACTTCGTACTCGAGGATAAATTACGAAGTGTGTTCTATTTTATTCATGTAAAATAAGCTGCGGCGGTTAAATATTATTAATAGTAATAAAAAAATTCCCGTTTTTCTTTTTGTACAATTCTTGTAATCGGGAAATCAGCGGGAGAATTTGGACACCGGGGGAATTTAAAAATTATATTTGGTTGGCCACCATGTTTACGGTAACGTGTGCCTTGGTAAGCCGAAAATGTTCGGTTTTATATTTGAATTTGCGCACGCTTTCCTAATATTTTTAAATGTTTAATTTAGACGAATAAACATACAGAACACGCAAAAATCCGTAACATCACAAATTGTAGAATTCTTGGTCAGATAAAATAATTAGAAATTTACTGGATTCGTTTGACGAGAGAAGTAAACCTCCTCCTGTAATCCTTCCCGAATAACTTTGGAAAACAAATGGTGTGGTTTTAGTCGAAGATTTGGAAAATAGAAACATAGTTCAGCTCCACTCGCGATGCTTTAGCCGAAGTGTTTTACAAAACAATTAGCGGTTTATCCACAATTACTCGTTCAGTGAAAAACCTGACTAAGCTTAACTTTTACTCTTGCAGCTAATCAGTTCCCTCTGCTTTCCCACAAACGTCCATAAAGAACTTAAAATACGATCATTTTTTCCGTAATCATTATTATTCTGTTTCAGCATAGTTCATGATATTCCAATCCATATCGAGGAATTTCTCTTAAACTGTTCTTGTCATCTTGTCAGGTGCCAGTCTCGAATATCCGGAGGTAAGAGAAACGTATTCCTGAAAATATTCTATTACACCGATTCCTGTTGTCGGAATTACATTTTTGGCCTCAACTCTTCCGTTTTTTTTATCAATGTCTGCGATGTCTATCAAGGTTGAGCTGGTTATTCGTAGATCTAAACTTTGCCGTAATTGCCTTGGATTCTCAGCCATTACACAGTACTTCATGTTGGGGCAAGCCAATCTGTTCCTTTTGTTCTGGTAGTCATTCTTTTTCCGAATGCGCTATCACCCAACAAAATAACCCGGCTAATTTTTATTCCGTTCATTGTGGCGAAATTGATTCGACCCTTGTGACCCTTTCTGTCCGGTATTTAAGGAACAAGTAGAACGACATACGAGCCTCGAAAATGTTTCACATTCCGAGGCTAAACGTATCACAAATACAAATATAACTCAAACAAATTTACGAATAAAATGATCGCTTACTTAGAAACGTTTTCGGGCGTAACCCCCATCATCAGCTAAAAACACAACTTAAATATATGTGATCAGAAACAAATTCTAAATCACACTAAGGTTAAATGGGAAAAGCAGTCAATTTATTCTTAAATTTCTTTGTTATATTTGTATTTGTTATAACTATACTCTATAATTAACAAACCGGATGTTAAACGATTCTTTACTAAGAGTACCAGTCAAGAGAAGTTGGTTTCCCCGGCTTTCATCTTGGTTTTTGCGAATGTTTTCCGTCGTTTTTTTTTTGTTTTTTGTTGTTTTTTTTTTATGAAGTTTATCTACACTACCGTGCCGCGAAAAATGCTGATTAACAAAAATATGTGCCCGCTCATGTTTGTTTTAGCAATGAAATGCGTGGAACGATGTGAATATGATGAAAATATTATTGCGCAGAAGCCAAAAAAAAAAAAATATATATTTTTATAAAGCTTTCGCACCGCTTTAGACGAAATGTGTGTATGTATAATGTGGACAATGAAAATAAGCACAGTAGAATATAGAGTCTTCGACTAAAGTGAATATCGCGCATAGTTACGTTCACTAAATTCTCTTAGCTAATGTGATCGATCTGCGATATTCGCAAAGTTAAGCTACCGAAATTTCGTCGTTTCTAAAATTTTTTTTGTTCCAAACGCGTCTGTAATTTTTAATTGTCGCATTATCATTCTCGATTTTACAAATATACAAATTAAAACATTTATAAAGTTCATTTTCCGTTAAAAAAAAAAAAAAAAGATCAATTAAAAACTGATAAAAAACCAACATTGCCCTCGTATGACTTCCCCTTGTTTACTTTAATCCTAATCTCCTCTTTGATATTAAGAGTTAAATGACTTATTTTCAATAAGTTGGTTAACGTTTATTTCGCAAAATCGTGTACATTCCGCTTTGATTTTATAGTAGAATTAATTTTTCATCCGTTTACGGTGAAACCGGAACACTGTATTGGAAAAGCGGCACGTAAAAGGAACTGTCTAACACGGAAGTGGCAGAGCCGTGGTGTGGGGCTATATTTCGACGCGCGAAGTCGGGGAATTAGTGTTTATCGAGGAAATTATGAGAGCTGCCGCCAAGTACTGGAATCTCCTGAAAGCGAATTTGAAAAAAAAATCGCCAAAAAGATGGGTCTCGGAAATATTATTTCAAATACAACGAAGTCAACGATCCGAAACATTAGGCACGCGAAATGTGAAGGAATGGAAGCTGTATAATTGTCCTCGCGTACTACATCCTCCTCCGCAATCTCCCGATTTAAACCCCGTTGAAAACTTTTACGATAAACTCGATAGAACAGTTCACATCCCGCTACCGTTCTCTGTCGCTGAGTTCCGTTGTCGTCTCGAAACTGAAAGGGTGAAACTGGATCAGGAATATCTCCAGAAAATTATTCGAAAAATATGCCTAAACGCCTGCAAGCAATTATCGACAACCACGGGGGGACGCGCTGACTCGTTATTGACGTTTCATAAGTAAAATTTAATTTATTATTAGCTTATTTATTTTTAATTAGAATTTTAATATATGTTCAGAAATTATATTTTTCGGAATATTTTTTTTTGTAAAGATTTACTTTTTGATTTATTTTATTTTTTAACGTTAATTTTTGTTCTTTTTAGAATTATTTATTTGATTAAGATGTTTAAGTTGTTTTATAAAAATATATACATATTATAAATCACATACGGGGGGAGGAGTTTCGTTCTTTTTTCCCTTTTTCTTATGCAGTGTATGAAAACTTTCATGATTGTATGAATAATTTATTGCCATCTCCTTTTTTCGATATGCCTTTAGTTCTTTGAATATTTAGCGTAGGTGCTCCTTCTTTCTTTCTGTTACTATATTATTACCCGTGTACTGTCAACATATATTTCTTATTTTTTTTTATTTCCTTTATTTGTATATATGCTTTTTTTCTCCCACTAAATATTTTTGCAGCATGTTTCTTCCGCGAACAACGAGTATACGATTTTAACATTTTTTAAAAAATCGTTTATTCGGGTTATTTCGCACAATTAAAACTTCGAGTTTACACTCACACGCGTATTAGAAAAAACAAAAAAAAAAAAAACGCACTAAATGTTATGACATAAGAACCATCCAGTATATAAGGTAATGCGGTTTCATCGTATTTATAGTTATTGCAATTAGTTTTACCCGGAGGTTACTTTCGTTACGACCCGTTAATACTTACAGATAGGGGATATAGCTCGCCGTGTGTCTATATTAGTATAATTTGCGTCTCATGCAGATCTACCGTTAAGTTTCGGACACATGACATCGGTTGTTACAGAGAATTCCCGTAAAAGTTATTATTATTGCACATACCTTCGCAGGAAGTACCTATTCTCCCGCTTACATTAACCTTCGGGTTTCCCCAAACGCGGTGGAAATATATCATCTACTACGTAACACTGTCTATAATAACTAGAACACAACAATAATAATAATACAAATGTTTATGTATTTCTACGGTCGTTTTCTCATTTACTCGTTTAATATAATTAATTATTCACCGCGTAATATATCCGGCGAAAATAAGTATTTTTGTCGGTCTAGGTTAATTCCGAGGGGGAACGAAAAGCTTAGTCCTGCGAAGGGGGTCTATGCTTTTTTCCTTTCATTTCTAAATTTTAAAGTTTATCATCGCGTAAAATTTGCATTATTTATAAAAAATTAAGTATTCATTCCGTAGTAACAAGGCGAATCTCTGAATCAAATTGTCTCGCTCAGTGTGAAATCTGATTGTTTTTTCTTTTTTTTTTGTGTTTGTTGTTTTTCACTTATAAACTAGGCGCCGTAAATGAGCATTATTTTACCCCTGCCACAAAAGAAAAAAACCAACAAAAACAAAATACAAACCGGGAAACTTCCTCAAACGTATAAAAACTGTTTTCGCAACTAATAGTCTCTAAATAGAGAGATAAATTACTGATAATTTCTATAATTATTTAACTAACCTTATTTACTATGAAAATATTTCTAATAAATCCGATGGAAATACAAAACGGGAATAATCGAAAACAATTTTCGTATTGCAAAATGAACAATTATTATTATTATTAATATTAATAAAGAGGAAATTATAGGAGAAAAAAAAAATGAAGTACATGTACACGTGTAAAATATTCTACTCCTATGTAATAAAAGCAAGCCAGAACACGAAGCTGACGCCTGAATATTTAACTTCCCGATATATTATATTTAAAAGGTTTCTTTGCAAAGCTCTATTTAAAATAATTTTAAATATACGTTAAAAATCAAAAAAAGGAAATATCTTTATTCTTTATTTAATTTCTGCTTAAAAAAAAATAATCTAAAACAAATTTTCGACAGCGATGAATTTCTTTTTATTACATAAATACTTTTTTCGCTTCGATGCTTGCGATAATTTTGTGTATACGATTTCCCTCGCACATTCTTCGATCCAATCAATATAGTTGTGTCAGCCATCAACAAAAAGTTCCTACTATTTGCGTCTAAATGGAAAAACTATAACGAAGTTAAGAGTAGCGATTGTTTTTACCTCTGCCACCAACCTTGATCTTTTTTACAACTTCAGATATTTTTGAGTTAACACATAAACGATCGCTTTCTAAAGTTCAGCCAGGCGAAGTGAAATAGGTTAAATAAAACATTGTCATCAGTTAATTTTCAATGTTCAACAAAATTCCGATCTGTGTGGAAACGAGTCTTTCTTTCTCAATCAAAAACGAGCACGCATTACGCAACTACTACAAGCACGTTGGTTAACACCTTGGTGTCCGTGGTAAATATTACGCGGTAGGAGTCGCTGATTAGTGTGTACAATGCTCCGTTCTCTGACGTAACCTGGAGACTAAGGTTGTAGTTTTAAATATGTCTTCGCGCGATTTTTTTTTAAATCTTACGCGCGCTTTTTTTAAAATCTTACGCGCATTCGGTCACTAAGTAGTTGTTCAGTCGGTCATGACGAGATTATAACGACGGTCGAAATTTTTAGTTGACGTCATTCCATTTGAATTCGTTTAATTGGTCTTTTATCATTTTGTCAATATAATTTGTTTTGTTACTACTAATCGACGGATATTACCACTTGTTATTTACATATTTTTAGATTTAGGCGTTTCCAACATCATTACAGAGAAAAAGGAATTACCGGGCATTATTCGTTTGGTTGCCCACGTTCGTGTAAACATAAAACGTTATTAGACACTACACACTCTTATTATTCAGGAATAATACACGAATTGTAGAGTAAAAAAATTATCTTCATTTGTAATTCGACTAAATTCTGTTTTTGATAAATATCTCATTGAGACCATAGTTTTCTTCTTTCTTCGCTAAGCAACATCCATTTTTATGTAATACAATTATTATACATAGTAACGATTACAGAAATAGCCTTTTATTTTGTACTGCTGATATGTACGATTTTTTTACATGTTCCTAGTTTATTAATTTGTTCCATACAGATTTATATTTTTTTCTGTTTTTTTTTTCTTTCTTTTCATTAATCGATAAACAGGTGTTTGCAACTATTCGGTATGTTTTTATTACCCTCATTTTTATTAATCTTAATTTCTGTTTTTTTATTTTACATTTTAAGAAAATGTACTAATCAGTTTATTTAAATACATATATTAGATTTTTAATCAATGGACACCTATGTAAATATCATACCAACGTACAAGACTACATACTAGGACATCTCAAGTATCATCCAACTGGTAAAAAAAATTCTATTAAAATATTTACGTATTTGCATAATTTAAAAAAAAAAAAAAAAAAAAAAAAAACAACAGCGAAACGACAAAAAGAAATAAGCGTATTTTTAAAATTATTTCATGATTTGTTACTTTTCAGTTGCTATTCACCTAATTCAATTTTATTTATATGTACACGTAAAAACATATTTTATGATTTTATCTTGGCGCCTTTCTTACATCTGAAGTAACGGCTTCGCCGCTGATTATTACGAATTAATATGGTATATTAATAAAATTTGTACAAATAAAGTTCGTTATAAACAAA
This sequence comes from Icerya purchasi, assembly GCA_039619475.1. Classification (NCBI taxonomy): domain Eukaryota; kingdom Metazoa; phylum Arthropoda; class Insecta; order Hemiptera; family Monophlebidae; genus Icerya; species Icerya purchasi. The sequence goes on from CM077115.1 coordinate 95,036,745, forward strand.
TTACTATACTCCTTTTAATTAAAGACAAATTTGTTATTATTTCAATTATTTACTACCCATGGTATACTATTATATTTTAATAATATAAAACATTATTTTACAATTAACATCATTTACACTTTGTCATACTTACGTATATTTTCACTTTAACTTAAAATTTTCATTACGTTTATCAATTATTAAAGCGAGAGAATTTATATTTTTATCTACTTATTTTGAATTTAATTACAAAAATTATTTATTTATTAATGAAAATTTAAATACACAACGAAAAGGTATTTTTGAAATGATTATCAAAAAACTCGCATACTATTTACACCGGTTAATTTATTTTGATTACATAAAAATTTAATATGCAGGGTGTTTTAGAAAACGAGTTTTAATGATTGGATCATTTAAATTAATTAGAACACCGAAAAAATTAAAAAAAAAAAAAAAACAACAAAAAAATGATTTCTCCCATCTCTATCGTATATTTCGTACCGTGCTCCCCCCTGTTGATTGCAACTTATACAGCTGAACAGGTCACCAAAGGTTCAGTTCTTATGCAACGTCGCGCCGTGTGTAGTAATTAAATATTCAACAAACCGACACACAATTCCAAATTGCGTGCGTAGTAGTTGAATTACCTGTTCCTTTTTTACCTCTTTACCGTAAAAGTAGTGATAGTGCAAGCTAATGCCATGTAAAAATTGCATAACGTTTTCGACAAAGCTCTCTAAATTTGTTTTCGATTCGACGCCATGAATGTAGAAAATTTGATAAAAACCGTCAATGTAAGTAACTTTCCCTTTTTTCTACTTGCCGAGTAAATTTATAATGAGAATACAGTTCATACAGTCAATGTTGTTATCGGCAAAGCTGAATTTCAACGATGCAAATATAACGATGTAACTTCTCAAGGTCACTCTCTATGACAGAACACTAGCGAAGTAAAATGTAGCGATCATTTTACATGCCTAATCTTCGACATTTCACAGACTGCAATCATTACTCGTGATCATACTGTCTAAAATCAGATTTTTAAAATTTTTGGCAAACAAACAACAAAAAAAAACTTAACTATAAACACGTTTTACAATGCTCAGGAAGTATATTTTTCTGACAAGAGCGGAACATTTAAAAATGATTCTATTCTGTGTATAAATCACGATATGATCCCCCGCCCCACATGAAAAGCTACATGTAATCTGTTCATTTCATGTGAAATTCTAACAAATTTTCTAGCTATCTTTGCAGCAGTACTACACGACGCGTACAAATGAAAAGACGTAAAATAAATAAGCCATTCTAGTACTTACGATGATTGAAAAGTTTGCGTAAGCTCGTGTTTCAATTCGCCACGATGATTAATGGTGAAAATTCGAAAAATCGGGATACCAACCGCTTGATAAGCCCACACATCCTAGCGGGTACATTAAATTAAATAAATTAATAAATCTGTTCGCGAATGCGCTCCAACGGGTTTAACGGAAAACACAAAATACCACATAGATTTAAAAAAGGAAGCGAATAAAGGAAAGCGCACAGTCACCTATAGGTAATCGTAATGAAGGATATATAATAAATCGGGTGTGTATATGGTTTCAATATTACTAGAAAAAAAAGTGATGTACACTACACACCAGCAGGCGCGGAGGCTATTTTAACAAATATATCAGAGAATTAACGAGAAGAAAAGGAAATTTGAACTTGGTGGCGTACCAAATCGGTATTAACGTTTAATAGAATTTGTAATTTCGTAATCAATTACGATTACGAGATTGCATATGCAATCTCTATTCTGAACCAAAGTTGGTGCCGTAATTGATTGTAATCGAGATTACTCTTTTGGACCAGTTAATTAGAAAAATGATAATCGCTGCAATTGCGACTATTTACTGTGAACAATTACACTTTATTAATCATAATTAGGACTACTAATCGGGGATTTACTAATTTAATAATACTATTCGTGAAAATTAAACAGTGCAGACACATTCCTATGAATACTGAATAATTTTAACATTTAAATATTGCGACGATAATAGTTTTAATTTTTCAAACGTATCTCTGCGTATATATTACTGTACAGAAATATAGTTGCACGAAAAATAATAAACAATACATTAATTTTAATAAAATAGCATTTTTCGCCGCCACACACATTTATCGAAATGCGGTTAGATGTGTTTTGTAATCTCAACTAGTAGGTGACAATTCTCACTATTCAGAACAAATTTTTTTTTAAAAAGTTACGAAACTGGTACAAATATCCTCCTCCTCACCCCTAAAAGTTACAAAAATTACTGTACTTGTTAAAATTAAATTTTTTTTAGAAAATACGCGAGAAGTACATAAAATTTGCTTGATTTCTTTTTTGTCCAGCAAAATCGGAAAAATTAAAAACAAAAGATACATACTTTCAACGTAATTTAATTCAAAGTGCGTGCCAGCATTTTCAATGAACTATTTTAATTTTTCTCACGAAAATTTCAACGGCAAATTGAAAACAAACACGTTCATAGACTTGCTGCGTATGTTTAACGATTATTACGAAAAGTGATCGCGGTAAATTTTAAATATTTTACGTTAAAATTTGTACACACTTCTGTTTTTTGAGCTGCAAACAGACTTTTAAGTTTGAGCTTTATAATACAGGTATACCACTAAGTCATACATAAAAAGTTGTGTTTCTTCTCCTAACTTATTTGTAATTTTTATATTTGAACAAGTAAAACATATATATATATATATATATATATATATATATATATATATATATGTGTATGTGTGTGTGTGTGTATGTATTTTAGAAAACTCAAAGGTTCTGGGAAGATTTTTTTTATTTTTAATCTATTAGCCTTTAATCTTATGCCGTTAAAAATAAGAATATACATTAATGTAAATACGTACGTTAATTCTGTTCCCGTAGCCGGCATAAAACGGATTGGAATCTGGAGGAAACAAAGCTTGAATGTCACGAAGGCAAGATATTTTAAATTTCTCCGGTTTTTTTTCGATAACTTCTCTATATGGATTAAAAATAAAATCGTGTTAAACAAGTTATTTTATCATGGTATAAAAAAACGATGTTTTTTTGTTTTGTTTTTTTTTCGGTCGATAAGAAGAAGAGTCAATTAATTAGAACTTAATTCGATCCGAAATAGCTGAAGTAAAGGAGCCAATGGCAGAGACAAGGGAAAGGACGGGATTTAGTAAGCATAATACGGAGCAGGGAACCTTAACTTTAAGAGGAATATATAAAGAAAAGAACGCTTAGCAGAAATAGCAGAAAATTCAATCAAAAAGTGATTAGCATCACAAACAACTCCTTCATTAAAATGTAGAGGACAGTAAGTAGAGGAAATCAAAAAGAGGCGATAGAGTGAAGAGGGCAATAAAGAGTGATTAAAGCATAGACGAATAATAGAGACAATAACAAAACATGGAAGAGAAGGAAACTTCAGAATCAAGGATTAAAAGGAAGGTTAGGTTAAATTGGGAGATAGAAGGAACGAATATTGTTAAAGGAGTAAGGATACATATCCAACCAAAATTTAAAGTGAAATATTTTACTTAAGGATAATAGATTAGCACCTGGAATTTTTTCAAAGTAAAAGTGGGAACGAGTAGCAATCTGAGACAAAGTGTCCGTCATTTCATTATCCCCGATACTTCTATGCCCAGGAACCGGCAGTAAATCAGTGTGTATAGAGAGTGATGAAAAGAAAGCTTATGAATGAGAGATCGGATACGAAAAATGATGAAGTCGGAAGAGAGAGGGGGAAGAAGTAAACTGATAGCCTGAAGGACACTCATGGAGTCGGAAATTATCAGAAAAAAAAAGAACAGAAAGGGGAAGACAAAAGGATTCAGAAAATTTAAAATCGGGAAGAAAAAGGAAGCTCCGATACCACCAGGCCTCTAAAGCTATCAGTGAAAATGAGTACATGGGAAGGAAAAAAGCATCTGCTCAACAAAAATAAAAATAAAAAAAAAAAAACTTTTTGCTAAAATTTTAAAGAACTATTGTCGATTGTACACAATTTCCGAGAAACAAAACTAAGATCGTTGGCTAATTCTTCTTTTAAAAATTTAGGAAAATATATCGGTAATAATCTGTTTTATAAACGACAAGGATTCCGAAAGAGCAAAAAAACAAAAATGCATAGGAAGACAAGTGCGACATCTATAAACAGGAAACACAACCGTGTGCATTATTAGTCTCCATCCAAATCGGATGTCACTGTAGCAAAACAGCTAATTCCGAACTTTTTATTTTCTTCCCGAAAGTGGTAGTTCATAAGTCTTATATTTAATCGTTACTTGAACTGTTATTAAAATTCTGGTACCTTTTTGAAAATTATTTTCACATCCAATTGCACATATCCATTGCTTGAAGTTTTTCTATTTAAATGTGTAATTTTATGGATTGTTTATTTATTGATGTGAATTCGATGTTTTGACTTTTACTGTTCTTGCTGCAGGTGAAACTTCATATAAATTCGTTTTATTCGTTAATCCTAGTGAATTTGATTATTTATTTATTTACTTAGGTCATTAAATAGGGATTCTGCAGAACTAGATTTTGCGAAAATCCAAACCGTAAACAGCATTAGGCTTATATTTTGTGGTTAAAACTCGTGTCGCCACAATGCCCGAAGCATAAAAAAAAGTAACCGAACAGATTCAGCGCACTTAAGTGGATGCGAAATTCCCCCTCGGAGAAATGCGGGCACGTGCCCGAGTGCTGCCTATTTATGACAATTAAAAAAAAAAGAAATATGAGATGTCAGCCCTGACAAAAAACCCATTAAATACCAGAATATGCGTACATTAAAATTTTCTTTAAGACACAGACAACGGTTTACTCATCGGCACAAAAAAAAAAAAAAACAAAAAAAAAACAACAAATAACTAATAAAAGGACGCTGCGCATAATTAGTAAATGTAAATATAAATATATATGTATAAACCTTTTAGTTACCCCTGTAAATTCTCCTATGTTTTAAAATCATCTTACCATTACCTACGGTATTCAAAAACAAAAAATATAGGAACACGATAAGCGCACCTTAGTAGTACAAACCTACAAAGCACAAAGCTCTAAGGTGTATTTATCGTTTTCTCTTATTTACTTTTACCCGATGGCGGCAGAGACCCGAAAACATTCCTGCGGATAAATGTATTGTTTTATACTTTTGTTAATTATGTCGATTTTTATAACTTACAATTTTAACAAATAGGGATAATAGATTTCTCTATATTTAACAAAATTTTGTAATTAATCCAATAAACTGCATATACAAATTTGATAATATTTTAATTGAAAATAGCAGAATAATTACATTAATTCCAATTTAACGCTGATAATCAAATATTACCTTTTTTGTTTTTTTAATAAATTCCTTAACTTATTATTACTACTGCTCGTAAAATATACAATAAAATAATTATGTAATAAAAATGTAAATTTTAAGACAACTAAAACATAATATTACACACAAATAAGGTACCAACATCTATTTTTTCGGGATGGCAAATTAGGGCAATAAGTATGTAGATCTTAGATCGGTTTACCCACAATTATGATTTAAATAAAAATAAAAATAAAAAAAATGTAATCATCAGTTGTAAAAATTAAATTTTATACATCGGTATTAACTGTAAAACAAAGCATTGATAAATGGTAAAGAAAAGGAAATTGTAAGTACAATGTTTCGTGTAAACACTTGCATACAAAAACGCGGTGTTTATACAAATATATAATAAATCCGATGTTGTTATTTAATAATTGTTGAAAATTGAGCTGAAAACTCGCCTATTTTCGGTTGAAATCTTTTTGAAATTAATCATAATACTTCTCTCAAGTTTCATTTCAGCGTTCATTTGAATGAAAATGATCTTTTTTGTCCTTGAGTATAACAGATGGAAACACATACAAAACGTTGTAGAATAATAAGTTTTAGACTTGTTTTCAACTGAAAATAGACACGCTAAAACTATTAATTTTTCTGAATTAATAATTTCGTTAAAAATAAAAAAAAACAACATCAAGTGTTGAACCGATGATGAACTAAGAAGTACAAATTGCTTTTTGAGTAATTTTATAAAAAAATATCAATAACCTGTGGAATGCGCTCAGTAGACTTGTTGGGTTCAACAGTAATGGACCTTCTGGTAACGTCAAATCTTCTTGCTTAATAGAGCATAGGTATTTTCTGGTTCCCTTTGACTGGCCTGCAATAGTAATCGGAATCGCATTTATTATTTTCATATTCTATAACCGAACATTGAAAAAAAAAAAACAGTCTTTTGTTAAAGCCAAAGAAATCTAATAAAAAAACTTAAGCCAACCTATTGCTCTGGACGATAAATACAGGAGCTGGTAACCGTTATCTTTAATTTTATTAAATAATCTGGCAACTCCGTTCTGGGCCCAATCGTTTCCGACAATAGGCAGTATGTGACCCAGTACATCAGATCTGCAAATTTGTAGCTTAAATTAATCATATATTGATGCAGAAATTATAAGAATACAGAAGTAACATCTATTAGCAAGTATGTATAAAAAAAAAAAAATGGAATTTAATTATCATTCTCTTTAGATACCTACATTTTCTTTGGCAAAAACTGAAATCAGTTTAAAAGCTTTAAAAATTATATTTTATAAACGCTTAATTTATACCATTAAGTAAGCAATAAAGTGAGCCTTATATCCTTGACAAGGTGTCAGGAATTGTGAAGTTAATGTTAACAATATACTAAGCCCAATAATGCTGGAGGGAAGAAGAAAGTTGCCTTCCTTCCGCCTGTCCATACTTTCGCAGATTCCTCTGCTTCTCAATTTCTCTTTCAAGTTGAATAAACTTGGGCGCAACTTGAGAGTGGAACGAGGCAAGCCTCGAACCTGTGACCTCCAGTTCGTTACCGAGTCCCTAAATACTAGGCTACCGCGTTCCTTAATTTATCATGACGAAAAAAAAAAAGATTAAATTCACCTACAAATTTTAAGAAAAGATGAAAATTAATAGAAAATTTTATTTCAATAAAGAACGATTTTGTAAATAAAATTGTTTCTAGTTAATGCCCGATAACACTGTAAACAAAATTAAAACATTTTTAAACAATTTCTATTTGCAAACATGTAAGTTACCGCTATTTCGAAGCTGCTGCATTCACGCATTTCCCCTGCGTAATGATTTCTCTTGCAGTCTTAGATTATATATTTAATGCAATTTAAATAAGAAACAAAAAATGGTTTATTATTTCCTAAAAAATAATTTAATTTATTATCGCGAAAATACTTGAATCATAAACCAACGAAATATTTAAATTACTTATAGCATTTTAACTTTGCTTAAAGACGAAAAAATGAATTAATATTTTGTATATTTTAATATGATTCAAGCCAATTTTTTCTATCCATTTAAAAAATACAGTGAAATTAGTTAAAAACGTTCTCATAAAACATAAGGTTCATTTAATGAATTAAAGGGGCGGATGATTTTAAAACGTGATTTATGCTAAAAAAATTTTTAAAAGTTTGATTTGAGGGGTATCATTTTTCTACATTTATTTTCATTTACTTTCTTTTCTTTACTGAGGAAGATTCTGTTGTAAATTTAAATCAGAATCCTTTTTATCCTTATATTTGGATACATATCACCTCCGCTATAAAGAATAGCACGATTCATTGATGATAGTATACGTACGTACAAACATACATATACACAAATATATATATATATATATATGTTATCGGATCTAGTTAAGTAGGCTCTCTAGTGTGAAACCTGTAAATCTCAGTATGGATACCAACCACTGCAACTGGGACTTATTCAACCTCTATGAGATTTTTCGTTCTTTTTTTTCAATCTGTATAAAAAACGCAGTCATTATTTTATATTGAAAAACCGAATAAAGAAAGCGTGCTAAGTGTGTCTTTTTAGAATTTAATTAATAATTAATGTGATACAACGGAGTTTCAAAAAATTATAATATCATATAATAAAAGTAAGAATTTTTTCATTAATTTTTTATTTCATAAATTTTCTGTAATTATATATGTATTATATATATATATATATTTATTTTTTATTTTGAATGTTAGATTTTAAAACGTATTTTTTGAATTTTTTTAGATTTTTTATTCGCTTCATTTATATTTTAGTTCCCTTATTAATATTTCGGTGTTTTGGATAAAAATCCTTTAGTTTACACCTTAGATTAAAATGTTATATTTATTGTTCCATAAAATATTCACTTTATTTATTAAAAAAATAAATAAAATAAATTGTAAATAAGAAAAAAATGAGAATCAGAGCGGAGTGGAAAAAACCCTTCCAAGTGGAAATTTTAGGAAATACACTATCATACAATTCAGTAGTATAGTCAATTTAATCTTACAATAAATTCCGAACTTTTCTTTGTAATAACAATAAATTAAGCCAAGAAAAAAGAAATCAAATTAGATTAATATTTTAAACATCTACAAACTATGAAAATCTACGTTTTTTTTTTAAGTAAATAAAATTAAAACAACATTACAAAACCCTGCCTTAAAATAAATAATAGGAAGAAACGTTTTTAAGCAAAGCTCATTTTCAAAATGCGGATTTTGTCTTCAAAAAGTTTTTTTCTATTATTTATTTTAAGCAATTTCGATTTGTAATAATGTTATTTAAATTGAATCTATTAACATTCGTCTGATTTTTTAAAATGTTAAAAATCATCAAAAAAATTAACAGGAAGACTTTTTGAACAAGTATATATTTCACCATTACCACTCGCTGGATAAAATGCATAGGGGAAGGAAAAAAAGATATCGACATTCGGTAGAATGACTTTAAACTATTTCTCGGAGAATTAGCGACAGCAAAATTTCCGTGATTAGATAACCCCTTTCTAGTTATTATTTATTATTTTTAATTTCTTTATAACTGTCATAAATATTTAACTTTTTCTCCGTTTGTACGACATACACATAATTCTAGTTTCTGTAATGCTCACACACACATGCGCGTACACACTTGAATAACATACACACATACGCTATATGGTAAATTATGAAAAATTACGAACTTGGTAATTGTGCCATCTATATCGGAAACTACTATTTTATCGTCATAGCGCCATTTAAATAAATTACACCAACACCTGGTCGTGCCTTGGTACGCAGTCGTAACGCTAAACACCACCTCATTTGACCCGTCACGTAAATTTAGACTTGCCTACACAAATTAACGTAATACTAATCTAATTTGTTATATTAATGTTTACATAAAATTAAATCAAATGTTTTACAATCGTATACTTCGAAATGCGAAAAAAAAACAAAAACTTTATAAAAGAAATACGCATGTTTGATAGGCGTTCGTAGTAATATACATATTAAAAATAAAATAAGTCCCGTACCCTTGACAGGGCGTTGGGGATTGCGAAGTTAAGGTTCACAATGTATACTCTTAAGATTCTAATGGATCTGAAGAGAATATTGAGGCCAGTTCCTTTTTCTCGGCCGCCTTTATGTTCCCAGATTTCTCTGGTACCCAATTTTATTTCAAGCTGGATAAACCTGGGAGCGTCTTGAATCCGGAATGAAAAAAGTCTCGATATAACTGTGACACCTCTGATTTGGTAGCCGAGTACCTTAACTACCAAACTACCGCGCTACTATATATTAGAGAACATGTAATACACATCAGAGAACATATATACTCACTATTTGTTGCGAGGATAAACGTAACGACTTTCGGTACCTTTCCGGAGGTTTCTCGTCCAGAATATCCGGTTCATATTCCGAATCAGTTGAACTATAAGTTCTCATCCTGCAATAGCGTAATTACTTTGAATTAGAGCGTTGTAAAAATTAATAAATTTTTATACCTTGTGAAAAGGAAAACGATATAATATCACAGCAGGAATATTTTTAAAATTTTGCAATGTACAATAAGCAGAATCGATGTTAACACTTTATTGAAAGAAAATTATTATTAAACTAATTAAACACATTAATAGACTAGCCAACTTTAACGTTCTTTTATGTTGTATACAGTTATCTCTAATTGATCCTGGTACACACTTTATAGACCATTTGTAAACGGTTCTTCTTATTGCACAGCATAAGTAAAAATGCGGAAAATGCATCGATACGGTTTCTTCAACTAACGGTCCAAGATGCAATAGGCGTTTCAACCGAAAGATGTTAAACGCACCAATTTTGAAGAGGTACGATACATCTGTTACTTCTCGAATTCATTAATAATAATAATAATAATAATAATTATTATTATTATTATTATTATATTAATGGACTATACACCTTTAAGTATAACGTAAATTATTCAAAATGTAAACACAAAGTTAATGTCTATTTCCGAAGAGGCTATGAATCCTAATAAACAAAATTAATCAAAGAGCGAGAAAGATTAGATGTTAATTTGTATCAGCTAATTGAGACGATTTTTAAACCGCATAGCGGTTTCCGGCACTCTACGTGTGCCATGTAAATTCTAAAAGTTTGTTCATTACGAATTAACGCTCGTTTATTTAAACATCTCAATTATAGCCGACCTAGTGTGTCAATGCCTTAACAGTCTTACTGTTTGCGCTGCTATCTCATTTATAAAATACAACAATGCAATTTTGTATGAGAGTATACGTAACACAAATAGGCCAATCCTTCTCGGCGTGCGCTTCATGAAGATATGGTTTGATCAAAATCAATAAAGAAAAGTTCGGAAAAAGTTTCTTCACGCAATCAGTTTTCACTATCATTACCCAACCAACATAACCGTATACGGCACTGCTACCTATTACGGAATATTGCGTAGCATAAACTGAGAAATTTTGCTTAAAGCGAAATCAAGGTGAAGATTTGTATTATGTAAATTAATGCGTAATATAACAGAAAGATGCGTGTATGGAAGCGGCTGGCTAATTTAACTGCAATATATGAGCGGGTGGTTAGTTTATCCTGCAATGTCATACGTAAAATATATGAAAAACGTAACTTCTTTCGCGCATATGTTCAAACGGTTGCTGAATCGCCACTTTATTTTGTCAACAGAAAAATAAATGCATAGCGTTAATTTTAATTTTATTATTTCGCATTCTACACATTTTCCAGAAGTGAGTAACGCATTGGCATACTTTGAAAAATGAAGCTGATTAAAATTTTGCCAAAAAACGGAAAAAGAAAGAATTTATAATTTTCGAAATGGAGAGCGTGACGTAATTTAAAGATAAAAGTATATCTCGAAAATATCAAAACATTCACATACTTGAAAACAGAGGCACCGACAGAAAAATCTTTAGGTACTCTTTGAAAACACTGGTGTTGACAATACATCAGAATCCCCCGAGTCAAATTGTCGTATTCCAATTTTAACCGAAATCAGAATGCTAATGACTAGGCATTCTTTAATACGACATAGAAAACCAAGAGGTTATGTGTTCAATTCAAAAGACTCATCAACGAACGCCCTATCTTATTTAATTAAATATTAAGTTAACCTGCTATCATAGCTCCGATAACTTCGATTCACAATGTACTAAAATTGACTTAGATTTTCTTAAAACTTAAATCAGACTAATCTAATTTCCATTCAGACCAAGGAAGATAGTATTAAAAAAAAAAGGAAAACAAAAAAAAAAAAAAAAGGAGGGCGTGCGCGCACACACATATACACTATAACGAATGAGATTTTTATAATTTTACCTTTGAGCATCGTAATCCAGCGGGGTGGGAGTATTTAGTTCCATGCCTTCACCGATAATATTTGTTATTTCCGCGTCAAAATTTGCACTTGCTACTCTAAAAAAAAATTAAACTCCAATATTAATTAGAATATCCAATTGGTGGCAGAAAATTACAACCATTTCGCAACATTTACTCTTATCAAAAACACCTAATAAATTGCTACATCGGCAGGTACAAAAACGAACGAATAAATGATACCAAATAGGCCCGATAACAGTAATTCCAAACTTTAAAACATTATTAACATTTGAGCTATAAATGTTTATGTCCATTTTCTGTATTATCACTTTATTAAAAATTTATCAAAACATGTATTACAGAAAATTATACTTTAAAAATATTAAAATAAAACCGACATGTTTCAGAGTTACGTACTCCATAATCACGGCAATTCTCTAATAAAAATTACTATCCATCAAAGTCATCATAACTAGTAACACTTTTTCCCTCTTCTATTACTCTCCCTATATTAATATAATTTCCCGCCGATTTTCACTATAACTTTCTTGTCTTTATTCTTCATCTTTTCTTAATCAGTCATTGATTCATAAATAAATACCGCCTTCCAAGAAAATAATTTCTATATTCACGTGTTCTTTCCCTGATAATCCCGAAATCATTGTTTCAAAGTAAAGCGTATCATATATATGTATATATATATAATATGTATATATATATAATATGTATATATATATAATATATGTATATATATATAATATATGTATATATATATAATATGTATATATATATAATATATGTATATATATATAATATATGTATATATATATAATATATGTATATATATATAATATATGTATATATATATAATATATGTATATATATATATAATATATGTATATATATATATAATATGTATATATATTATATATGTATATATAGTATATATGTATATATAGTATATATGTATATATATATAATATAAGTATATAGAGAGTTGTTTATTATCAGTCTGTAACAATATTAATAATTTAACAAACAGGGTGAATAAAAGCTTTATATTTATTTTCCTAACCCGCTAAATATCAAAAATTCGAAGCGGATTGTAACCTAATCTTTTTTTCAAGTGTTTTTTTTTTAATTTTTTTTATTAACTCTCAGCAATGGTGAAAAGGTTATTCTTACTGTTTTGAATGGAGCGACGTAAAACTATTTGCATTAACCTTGTTGTAATTTGTTGCTATCGATATTACACACTTTTTCTTATCGTCAATTTTTGTACTAATAAATTGCCAAGTACAAAACTGGACATCGTAGTACTGCGTATAATAAAGATTATGCCATTCCGATACCACCGTCAATGGTTTAAAAGCACTTGTTTTCTTGTACGACATATTATAAATGATCTTCATAGAATAAATCGCCGTTGCGGTACGATTAGCCAATTACACAAGTTGATTAATTGAAACGACCGCCGTAATCAAAAAGGATGGATGTCGAAATCGCTATAGTAAGAGTTAAAATTTTAGATTTTCAATTTTTTTGATTACAATTAGTTTATAAGCGGAGAAAAAAATTTTACTTACAACGCTGATGAAGGTTTTGGTGGTATTATGGGGGCTTTTTCTATAGACTTTACGTTAGCATCTAAAACTGTCTTTCCCGTATCGTCTTTACCTGAAATTTGAATATAAATTTGACTTGTAGCGATTAAAAATGCAAAGAAAAAAAATCTACAAAACACTGCTTAATTGTAATTTTTTTTTTCTCGAGGGAGAAAATAAATATTTTTCCCGTTTCATTTTGTTTAAATTTTTAATAATCGCAATTTTTTCGACAAAAATTAAAAATCCTAGCATAAAGTTTCGGAAAAGTCCAACTTTTATTAAGTGTACCGAAAAGTTGTTATCAATATGAAACCCTAAAATATCGGATAAGAAAAGTGGGTAATGTTTTTTTTATACTTCTGTAAGCTTTTTATAATAAAAAAAACAGAAGCAGATTTTTTTTTTTTGTATTCTTATCTACTCCTAGCTTTTGAATTATCAATAGATGATATAGATAGAATTAAATCACATACGGGCTGCTCTTCATCCAGTGACGAAATCCCATTATTGATTAATAAGTTCCGCTAAATCTAGCAGCTTAGTTCTTTTTAATCTGTGCACTTGGATATTCGCGTCCTTTTTCAAAAGGCTAACTGCCACCCAATTTGTATGATTTTCTAATCTTTCTTTATGTTTTGCTGCAGATTTTTTAATCACTTCATTCACATAATCCATATTAAGATCGGTGTGTATCGTTTTATTGTTTACATACCATGGGACATGGATCATTGTCCGCAGTGTTACGTTTTGGCATCTTTGTATTATTTCAATATTGCTTCTTGCACTACAATATTGACGCCAATATTTAGGTTGTATAATAGTATTTTATTACAGATAGCAAGCTGGGATTTTTCTCCATTAGCCAGTATAATTTTTTAGTTTTTAACTTACGCTCGTTCCTTCTTTTTTTTCAGCGTGTTTACGCCAAGTCAATCTTCGGTCTAAATGCATAGCTGGGGTATTTGACAACCTTTTTGATCGGAACTACCTTATTGCCAACAATTACGCTTTGTGGCTCTACATATCATCGGTTAGTAAATAATATATAAGATAATTTATTTTTATTTATTTTTATTCGCCACTTCTGACACCGTGATGCTATTTTATTAACTGCAGTCTACAAAGCAATATTTGCTTTAGCTGGATTTACATTGAGCATAGAACAGCTACATTAAAAAAATATAATACTTAGGCTTTAAGAATAATACACGGGTAAAATGTGTTTTTTCAATAGAAAAAATTTTAAAAATTCAACAATATTGAAAAATGTTCACACCAGTTTGCTTTATGTAAACATACGCTTCATTCGTAATTACCGCGAGACATAATTAGTTTAATAAATTTTCTGAATCGTTACTTTTATGTTGTCTACTTCTGGCCCAGTTAAACCACGAATAATAGCCGCGTCTGTGACTTCGTTTTTCTTCCTCCAGCTTCGACGTGCTCTTTTCTTGCTCCAAACGGTTTAGCACCTCCTGAATTTCATAACGAAAAAACAAACGTTTTTCAAAAGGAGAACAGAGTTTCTAACAATTAACGCAACACACAATCGAATAAAATCAATACAAATTTGTCATCCTTAATTTCGTAAAAGAAATTGTCGTGTAAAAGATAACGAATTATTTGTGTCTTCCATCTGTAAACTAATTAATTTCGTATTTCGTATTTCGCATGAAAAACAAGACAATGCAAATTAAATTATGCAAAACGCGCTATGACGATGTATTACTGAAAATTCTTTAGCAACATTTAAGTCAAAAAAAAAAAAAAAAAAAGATCTATATATTTTATTAACTTCATAACTGAACACTAAAGGAGTGAGAAGGCATTCGCTACTTTTTGTGTTAATACAAAATTACTCATATAGCCATAGAAACTCCGTTAATTTATAAATTTATATTAACAATTTTAACTCGTTTGCTTATTTTTACTTTTCACAAGTGATATAACTAGAAATTTTTATATTGTAAAATAAAAGCGCTTTTTTAGCAGCATGATCGAATTACAGTAAAACCCTTTTTAATCAATCTGGTCGAGATCTACACCTGGCCAGTCTCACGTTTGGCCGGTTAATCCGAGGTTTCTGTGAAAAATTGATTTTCCTTAAAATTTCATCCGAGCATCATGAATAAACAAGCAAATATGTAAGACGTTATTGCAACTCATTTTATTGGACATATGTCGCAACATAAAGTAATACAAAAAAATTTAACATATGAAATGAACTTCGTGGAATGACTCATCTAGCTACTCTAGCTATTATGTACGTAATATTCGCTAAAAGAGAAAGAGGGAGAGAAGAGAGAAAAAAACTTTGTTAATCTGTAGCCGGTTAAGAGGGGTTTTATAAATGTTTTTTTAATAGTTACTATGTTAATTATAAATTTATTAAGACAAAAACTTATACAATAAAGCGGTTTATATGCCAGCAAAAGTACCATCTATATGTACGGGAACACATCTGCAACAGGTAAACCGTCCGGATTAAATTTTTACAACAACTGATGTTGCATCACAGTAATGTTTGTTGGTTTCATTTATTTTTTTTTTTGAAAAAGAGAAAATAAAAGCCAGGACAATCGAATATAATCATTTTTATTCGGTACTGCGCGGTCGGAATCAAAACGAAGCATATGAAAATAATTAAAATTTCAGAAAGAAGCGTAGAACGGAGTAAAAAAAATATATACCGGAAATTTTAGTTAAGTCATTTTTATAAATATAGCAAATACCAAAGCAAAGATAAAAAATAAATCGTAGATCAACGCGATTACCAACTTCTCGAATTGCACGGACTATTAAAATCAAAATTTCTAATTTTTCGAATCACTGAAATTAATCATTTAAAAAAAAGTACAAACGTACAGAAATGGAACGATTATAATGTTCCACTTTATTAATGCAAACCATTTTAAGATCGCAATGTATTTCTGCCAGAATTTGATTTTTAGCGTAACAAGTAACGTAGTAGTTATAATTGGAGAAAAGTATACGAAATGCCAAACTAATATCTTAGGAGCGTCAGATAGACTAGGATAGCTGAAGTGTCTCCCGCAAAATATTAACTTTATCCAAGTTTACGCGCCAATAGCTGATAAATCTGATGAAGAAACGGCATATTTTTATGACGAATTACGAAAAACCATCAAGAACTGAAGAAACAGGACTTGAATATTATAAAGGGGGACTTCAATGGTAAAGTAGGGAGTGATGAAGTAACAGGTATAACTGAAAAAATTGGCATAGGACAGAGAAACGAACGAGGATCTGCACTTATAGAATTCTGCTAACAAGAAGACTTTGCAATTGAGAACACCTTTTACAAGCCATTACCGAGACGTTTATATACTTATAATCATTATAGGATAATAAGAATAATATTGTAAAAAATTAAATTGATTACATTCTAGTTAATAGACGTTTCGAAAATAGTATAACTCAAGTTAAAATATACCCGGGAGCAGACATTAATTAAAATCATAACCTAGCAATTGCAAATGCCAGAATTAAATTCTATACACTGAAGATGGGAAATGAGAATTAGAAGTTAGGTGTATAGAAGCTTAAAGTACCATCGGTTACAGAGATTAAAATGAAAGGCATCGAAAACGTTTGGAAGAAGATAAAAGATAATACTAACAAAATTTCCGAAGAAGTTGTAGAGAAAAGTAAATATTACAAAAGAATATTGGAAATTACTTAAGTATACATAAGGTAATCCGAAAACAAGTCAGAAAGTCAAAGTTTGAATGGGTTAAGAAACAGTGTGAAGAAGTTGAAGAGCTTTTGAAGTTATTACATGACAAGTTCAACTTACATAAGAAAATTAAACAGACAATAATGAACTATAAAGAAAACTAAGCTAATGGCTACAAGAAACCAAAACGACGAAGTAATTGTGAACTAAGAAAAACTAGTAGAAACATGGAATAAATATGCAAAGGACCTATTCAGCGACCAAAAGCCAGTATCCAATCAAATAGAATAAATAGCAAAGACCAAGGTTCAGAAATACTACAGTGCAAAGTAGAATGAGCTCTTAAATGCATGAAAAATAGAAAAGCTATTGGGTATGATAAAATTCCAGCAGAAGTTTGAAAATGTGTTGGAATACCAAAAATAACAGCCTTTTTCAACAATGTATATAATGCAGGTGTTATCTCCCAGAAATGGTTGATAACGATTCTAAAAAAATGAAATGCCAAGTCATGTTCAAAATTTAAGTTGATATTCCGTATAAGTCACATGTTAAAAACATTTTCAAAGTATTACGTGAAAGAATTTGTAGGAAATGTGAACTACATTGTGGTAACATTCAGTTAGGATTTAGAAAAGGTTTTATAACACGCGAGGCTCTTTTTTATATGAAACTGCTACGAGAACAACAGTGTTACGATCATTGTCAAGATGTTTACATATTTTTTATCGATTATGAAAGGGCTTTCCATACAGTAGAACACGAACCGCCTAACAAAATTCTGATAGAAATTGGACTTGATGGAAAAGATATACGAATAATAAAGAATCTATATTGGTAACTAGAGACTGAGGTAAAAGAAGTAAATTGGGATTTGAAATCTGAAATTTTCAACATCATGAAAGGTAGACGACAGGGTTGTATACTCTCACCCTTCTTAATATACATGCCTGGAGAAGATTTTCCAGCTGGGATTACAAAATGAGAGAAATTCGGAATAAAAATAAATGGCAAAGAATCAGTAACCTTAGACATGCAAATGATTTGGTCATTTTTGCAGAAAGTCTTCAGGAGTTACAACGTGTGCTAGACCAGCTCTCTATTATAGGACAAAAACACGGTGTTCGAAAATGAATATCCCCAAAACTAAATTTATTGTTTGTTAAAAGAAAAATAATTACAACATAATCGGTCATTTAATCATAAACAATAGTTTAGTTCAGAGTCACTAGTTTAGAATATCTTGATCGATAATAAATGAGAAATTAAACAGCGATTAAGAAATAAAAACTAGATGTGGAGTGAAGGAAACCTCCCGAAAAATGAAAAACATTGTGCTTGCCAATGATCTGCCACTACTCCAGGTAAAATCAAAAGTTGTAGATTGCTACGGTATTCGAGTACTTTTGTATGGAGTTGAAGTGTGAACTTTGAAAACCAGTTGTATTCGACGTTTAGAGGTTACGGAGATTTAGCTTCTCAGAAATCTGCTAAGACTTTCGCGGATTGAAAAAATCTCGAATATAAACGTATTGAAGAGAGCTGATGTCGAAAGGAAACTTTTAAAAAATAGTAAGAAAAGAAAAATGACATATCTAGGTCATATATCAGGAGGACCAAAGTACGACATTCCAAGATTAATCCGCGGATAAAAAACATCAAGGAGTGAAGTAGCATCAATGATATTGTATTATTCTTTAAGACAGAAAGGGACAGGGATTTTCGGAATAGCCTACGCACTGCATAGTGTTTGGCATCATAATAAGAAGTAGAAAGGGGAGAAAGCATTCAACCAAATTTATAAAACATTTTCACACCGATTAATATTATTCGGTTCCATACTTTTGTGGTATGTTATAAATCTTATTGAAGAGTAAATAAATACACTTAAACCACAAAAACTTGTTATTTCATATTTAAAAATAAAATAAAACACCGACTAGTTTCGGATAGTATTATCCATCTTCATGGTGTACATATATATAAAGTTTATATATATGTACACCATGAAGATGGATAATACTATCCGAAACTAGTCGGTGTTTTATTTTATTTTTAAATATGAAATAACAAGTTTTTGTGGTTTAAGTGTATTTATTTACTCTTCAATAAAATTCACACTGATTATTAAAAAAATAAATAAATAAAATAAAATAAATCAATACTACATTGAAAGCTGATTAATCTAAGCGCTTGCGAAATATTACTTATTGTCTGAGTAGTAGATATTTCAATTACCTCTGGTAATGGTTTTCCAAATAAAGCCATTGATAATATCAGTGGACACGCGGTTTCCCATTTATATATATTTGTATTTATTCGAAATACTACATTCGGATTTTTAAAAATAGCAGGATCATTAACAAACTGTTCATAAGTTATTAGATGTTTATCGAATAGATCTTCAGCCGGAACTTTGTCATTAGTGTATAAATTTCCGCATAAAGATATATCGATTTTCAGATTACTTCTGCAAAATGAAAAAAAAAAAATATAAATATTTTAAACAATTTATTACCTATTTGTACAAAAGTGTACTAATGAAATCTAAAAGTCGATTCACAGGAAATTCAGCCCAACACGACGCAAAATTACAACAAACGACAAACGGTAGATGTATATTTTCACGTACATCGACAGAGGTTACAACAACCAGTTGTTTGTTTACTTTTTCCTCTTCTTCAGTGCCATGACCGTTCTCGATCTGAGGCGTTTCCATTGGCAAGTTTCATTAATTCTTTATAAGCATTCCTACGCGTTGCTTGGAATGCTTATAAAGAACATTTATGTACTGTAGCATCGTATTCCCGATAAGTTAAAGTTTACCAGGAAGTTCATGAAGAGAATTCGACAATGGTAGAGAATTAGATGAATCAAGAAGTGAACGTATTTAATATTTCACATACATATATAGTTCATTTCTAATATTTACTAATTATCGTGATTATTAATTAATACATATAATAATTAGCATATGGCTCATTCCATATGGATTCAACGAGTAAAAAAATCGAACGCCTCGATTTTTTTAAATTTTTGGGTCATCATTAAATTTCATGAGACATGTACTTTTTTCTCTCTCGAAAAACGTTTTTGGAACCCTTTAGCACGATATCAAAATTTACATTATGAAAGCTTTATTTTGGAAATAAAAATTCACATTTTTTTTTAAATGACCATAGTTTTGGCCCAAAGTATCGTATAGGGACATTTTTTTTTTTTAATGTAGAAAATTTTATCAGCTTTCACTTGTTTTTTTTTTTTTAGATTTCGATTTTTAATTACTCAAAAACTTTTCGAGATAAATTGGAACAACCGATAAAAGTGATTCTTTTCGAAATTAAATATCTCAAAAAGGCCATCTTCGATTTTCACAAATTATGAATATGTTTTACAAGGCCAAATGAGCTACCTTTTCACCAAATAGCAACGTACCATTTTGCTCTGTTTCGCAGATACCGGTTTGTAAAAAACTGGCTATTTCTACATACTTAAAGCCCGATATGCGTTATATATAAACTTGTAATGCAATGTTTAGATCATGGTCATTTAAAAAAAATGTGAATTTTTATTTCCAAAATAAAGCTTTCACAATGTAAATTTTGATATCGTGTTAAAGAGTTCCAAAAACGTTTTTCGAGGGAAAAAAAAGTACGTCTCATGAAATTTAACGATGACCCGAAAATTTAAAAAAATTGAAGCGGTCGATTCTTTTTGCTCGTTGAATCTATGTGGAATGGGCTATATCAGTGGCGGATCCACGGGGGGGCACCCCCCCAAAGATCCAAAGCCACTATGAAAAAATTTGTTATAACAGAAAAACTTAATTTATATAAAAGATTTGTATAAATGTTACCTATGGATTTAATTATAACTAATATTTAATACTGTTCTCTTCGATCTTTTGCCTTTCTTATTTATTTTTAATTTTTATTTTATAATGTAAATGAAAATAGATCAAAGATAAATATATATATTTTTTGTACTTGCTCACAAAGAAAGAATTCACATCGGATTACTAACAAAAATAAAAAAGAAGTAAAGTCTAGTAAAAATGCTATCTTTCTTACAATTCAAATTCTAAACTACCATTTTAGCTAGAATTTTATAATTTTTTTATTTTTCATCTAAAAATAAAATAAAATTTAAATTAAATTGTAATAATTATGTATTTTTAAAACATTTTTAAATTTCTAAAGAGGTCGTTATTTGATTTTCTTAATGAAACAACGTATTTCTCAAATCTACTACCTGCCACAGAAGATATTACGTAATTATATAACTTCCCTCCCTAAATTTGCTCTGAAAATGTCTGTCAAACCATAGGACTTAAGCTACAAATTAACGTGTGTGAAATCAAACAAACCAAACAATATTCCACTTTTCACAAAAAATAATGACGATAAAATCACCAATGTGACAGAGAATCTAAACTACTCCCTGTCCTTTCTTTTTCTATTAGACAGTACTGACAAAGACAGCAACAAACAACGGACTCCTCTTGATACTTCCACACGAAATAGCATTATAAAAAATTTAAAAAACAACAAAGCTGCTGGACCTGACAATATTACATATAAGACACTAAAATTAATCCAAAAGATCTATCCAAAACTCCTTCCATTCCTATATAAAAAAAAATCATCTCCTTAAACTATTTCCCTAAAACCTGGCACGAAGCAAATGTAATCCTACTTTATAAATCAAACAAAGATGCAAATCTCATAAGCTTCTATCGCCCAATATGTCTTTTAAATACTGTAAGCAAAATTTACAAAAAACTATTAAAAAAGTAGGATAACTTGCCATCTGAACTCAACAAAGTTTTTAGATAAAAGACAATCTGGATTCAGACAAGGTCTGTCCACAGAACATGCTGTGAATTATGCGATCAGCAAGATAGCAGCAGCCTTAAGAAAAAATCCAGCGTTCTTGTCATAGGAGTGGATAACAAAGTAGCCTTTGATAACTGCTAGCATCCTACTTTGTTTGACATTTTAAAATATATTCTGATTAAAGACATACCATTGGTAAGTACAATATACTGCTACCCTAAAAACAGACGTGTAACTCTTCAAATAGGTAATCATAGTGCAAACATTGAAATCAATAAAGGCTGCCCACAGGGTAGTGTTTTAGGTCCACTTTTCTGGAATATATTATTCAACTAAGCTCTACTATACGACAAGAACGTTGACCTATGCGAATATGTAGATAACTTACTATTCATAATAACGGATGATACAAAAGTCTATCTCTAAAGAACAGCTAACAAAACGCTTAAGTTACTCAGAGCCCGTCTAAATGAAGTGAAGCTTAATCTTTCAGTTGAAAAACGCTTTGTGTCGCTTTTCACAAACTTCCTGGAACTAAAAAGGAAAAATATTAAAGTGCTTTACAGGGGGATCACTTTAAAAGTAGTCGAACATTTTAAATACCTAGGAGTTGTATTAGACAATAAACTCTCCTTTAAACAACACATAGACTCCACCACATCTAAGTTGGACGCTAAATAATATCAATTACTAAAAGTGTGCTGAAATACATGGGGCTTTGATTACAAATATAGACTTGTGTTTTTCCAACACCTAAAAAAGAAAACCCTAAAGCATAAAATCTACTCTACACAACGTAAATACTTAATAAACGCCTGCAGAGATTATAGAACAATTTCTCATAACACCCCTATTGCTCTTACGGGAATCTTTTTACTATATCTAGAAATTAATTATAGATCAGTCATTTTTACTATAAAAAACCATAAAAATTTTGAATATATTAACGATCATGTCTATCAAATAATGAATTTTTTGCTTCCAATAAATCCTCTTCAGAATAATTCCTACATGATAATCCACCATGACTTACATATAAAAATGTCGCTAAAACAACTTAAAAGACACATTAAAAATTATTTCATGTCCATATGGCAAAACTCCTGGGAAAGAGATACAGCAGGTCGGTATACTCACAGGCTAATCCCACAGGCTTACAGTTAACATCTGACTTTTACACTACCCAACTCCTCACTGACCACAGACACTTCGGAGCTTACTTAAAAAAATAATACAAAATTACTGAAGATGACAAATGTGGATGTGGGGAAATTGAAAACGCCAATCATGTAATCTTTCACTGTAGTAAATATGACATCAGACCCTTCAATATAGGAAACCTCAATTTGAGCAATTTAACTTTGCCAGCTAAATTTCAAAAATTCGCTTTCTTAGTTTTAAAACCAAAATTTACTGACAAAATAGCATCCTACAGTGATTTACATTACTCAATTGAATAAAAAACATTATACTTAAATTCTGCAGGTTAACACATATATAATTTTCAATATTAATACCCGGACAAGACAATCTAGCCTAAATGGTAGATAAAACTGAAATCAGTCACACGCGTCTTTCAGAAAAAAAATAAATAAAAATATTATTGTCTTTTAAATAAGTACACGATACACAACCCACCAGATTATGTAGCATTAAGTTTCTCAAGCCGGCTATTGTTTCCTTAATCAGACTAAGACTTGGTCATCCCCCCCTTCCCTCTTCCCGGTTTTCCTTTTCTCTTTCACCCTCTCCCTTTTGTTCTCTCCACTCTACTGATCCTCCCTTTATATGCGACCCCAACCATATCCTTTTTGAATGTCCTGCTCTTTTTCCCAAGTGCTCTCATCTATACGCCGAACTCTTGGCGTTGGATCTTCCTACCCCTTTCAATGCTTCCTTTATCCTTTCCTTCCCATCTCAAGCCGTTATTCCCCTCCTACTCTCCTTTATACTCACTACCTCCGATCGCCTCAGAATCTGAGTTGGTGATCTGAGCTCATGTAGTTGAGTCAATGCTGGCACCGAACCCATTTAAAAAAAAAACAAAAAAAAACCCGATATAAAAAAAAATTAAAGTTTATTACTTGTTTTATTTTAAAAAGGTTCTAGGTCAAGATTAAGCCTAACGGCGGTGCTTGGCTTGGCGTCGTATTGTAAAAAACAGCGCTATTGAAATACAGTTCTTAATCAAAAAAAAAATCCCCCCCCCCCCAATGTCTCTCTGGATCCGCCCCTGGCTATATATATTAATTAACATAAAATATTTTCAATTTTATATTATTTACATTTCTATAAACGGTAAACAGGTTTTATACGCAACGAATTCATTAAGACACGTAAATAATAAAAAATTAAAAATATTTATTGTACATATTTATATATTTTTTATTTTATTGTCCTGGATTTCGCCTTATTATATTTATATAGTTATGTATGTATAAAGAATAAAAATAATTAGATAATAATAATTGATAACTAAAAATATAAGATCAAAAATTTTACGTGATATCCGGGAGAGGATTTGAACTCACACTTTTTTTTAAAGTTGTATAAGTAGACATTACTTTTATCACTACATCACGAAACAAGTTTGTCGAAATTTGTGTTTTTATACTGTATAAATGTATTAAATAGTGTGTTTAAATTTTTATTAAAATAAAAATGGTTTCTTTTTAAAATTATTTTATTGCTTTTTAATAATTTTTTCGTTTAATATACTCCATTTTGGAATAATCAGTCTTCCGAACCATCTGCACAAGGTAAATAAACATAATCTGGATTTTATTGCACATTTGTGTCTAAAGGACTATGTATATTATCCGTTAAATGCGGCCTCTAAAAATTTTAATTTCTCACGTAAATCAAAAAGTTGCATTCTAATATTTTACACAGTTCATATACTCATGGTGTCCTATCGATCTGCAAAATTTCATCGAAATCGGTGACCCGCAGGTCGTGACCTTTCCTTGTCAGTTATGAAAATGAATTTTACAACTGGTGGTACTTACGTACCTGACGAGCTCTGTTTTACCTTTATTTTTTAAAAATACATCTCAAATTAAACATAAATTAAAAATAGTAACCAAAAAAATAAGAAAGAAATAAACTAAAGAAAAAAAAAAATGCTCGCATAAAATAACAAAAACACTTTGTTTACAACAGCAACTCTATCTTTTAAAATTCACAGTATGATAAACGTAAACATAAACGAAATATTATTTTTCAAAGATCTAAAATACTGCATTGGCAGGTATTATATTCGACTGCGTTTAGTTCGGGCGGATGTATTTACATAAAAGCGAGTAAAGAAAATATCTTTGTTCTAGTCATTAAATTTCGTAACGTGTCGTACTGAATAATATAAATTTACATTAAGCTCTAATTTTTTTGACTTTTTTCGATCAAAAACTAAAACAGAGAATGTTTTATCTCCCTTTACAGGTCCCGATTACAATATAAAAACAGTAACTTCTCTATATTTTCGCTTCTTAAATTGCATTTCACTTTCATCAATGTTCGGCCTTTAATTGTACTAATTATCTGCTATGAAAAGGCTGCAAAAATAATAGCAAAATATTAAGTAAAAGAAGAAAAAACACGTAGAAAATTATTTTTGTTTTAATTATTCTTGTATTTTTTCACAAAAGCGATAATAAAAAAAAAAGACTTCAGTGAAAAGTTATTATTTTTCACGCCAAACTGATAGAAACCTTTTTTTCATCTAACTTTCAATAGAGTAATAATGAAATCCCAGTTAATCATCTCTTTTTATAAAAAATTTATTAATACCATTATTAGTGGTATTACTTACCCGTCAGATTTAGTATAGTTGTCACAGAGCTGATTAGCATCTAGTTCTCCCGATTGAATTAACGAAGGCCTGTTACGCGATTCGGAATCATCGTTATCTTTAACATCATCTTTAGCCGATGATATCTGAGAGACTAATACAAAATAAATTCGAAAAAATTAAAACTAGAATTTTTGAAATGTGATTCTGCATTTTCTCACTTCATCAACATTTATCTAACATACTAAATTATTATATTCCAGCTTATAAAATACGAACAATAGCCCTTTCATTAATTACATCGTCATCATTTATCAAACTGGCCGGGATATATTATTCACAAGCGAAGGACATTTAGAAAGCGATATAATTTCTTAAATTATAACAATTTTTTAAATATAAATTACCGAAATTTATGTTTGTTTTAAAGAACCGATCTGAAGATGGAATAAAGTTTGACACTTTTAAATCACCCAACTCAAGTCTTACATTTCATTTTATGTTTCACAGTTTCATTTAGGAACTGAAAATCTAGTTCAGAGTTTCCCAACCTTGTTTTCGTCGAGCCTCCCCAAATTATAAATAACATTTTTATGCCCCCCTTAATTTTTTTA
Organism: Icerya purchasi; assembly: GCA_039619475.1. Lineage (NCBI taxonomy): Eukaryota > Metazoa > Arthropoda > Insecta > Hemiptera > Monophlebidae > Icerya > Icerya purchasi. The sequence goes on from CM077115.1 coordinate 95,062,992, forward strand.
TTGAAACAAAAACACATTGTTTTAATGACATTTATTTATTTTAATTCTAAGTTGTAGAAAATAAATTTTAACCAACTTTAAAACGTTTTTATCGAAATAATTTATTATAATTATAATAGTACTAATGAGATCCTTGAGCTTGCATGTTCTGCACCAGTTGGTTGATTCTAGGTTCAGTTTCTGCCAGAGCTATCGTCAAGTATCAATGGCAAGACGATTTCGCTGCTTAGTTTTCATTAAAACCAGAGCTGAAAACCCTGTCTCACATAAGTAAGTCGAAGAAAAAGGAACAAGTATTCACAAAGCAAGAGAGGTAACTTTGGAATTAACAAGGAATCGTTTGATCCAAAATTTCTCCAATGTCAAGAGATGAAAGTCATCATTCGTTATCGAATCACAACCTTCATTTCTAGAAATTCTTTCTGAACTTGTTCTGGTAATTATAAGCTATCATCAACAAATGAGTTTCTGGTCATGTGACATATTAGTGACTCTGAATTAATGTCTCGATAGTATCGGTGAAATTCGTTTTCCAGCGCTTGCAAATGAGTTTATATTTCAACTTTGAAATATTCGTCCAGCTTTTATTTTTAATTGCTTTGAATTGTCGAGAAAAAGATATAATTACATTTTCAGCAGATACCTTTTGATTCTAAAGTTGAAGCTTAGATATGAATCCTTGAATATGACCATAGTTACTTATTACAGTGCCGTTTCTGCCTTAAAGCTTCAAGTTTAGCTGATTCACGACATCAAATATATCAGTTAAATAGGTCAACCTCCATTGAAATTGTTCATTGTTGAACATTTGCAAAAAATCTCTTTTTTCTTTGAACTGAAGAAAGAGGATGACCTCTTCTTTCAATTCATAAAGACGAGTCAACATGTTGCCCTTAGACAACCAGCGTACGTCTGTGTGTGAAATAGAAGGACTCTGTGATCAGAATCAAGATCCTCGCAAAGTAAACTAAATAATCGACTATTCAAAGCGCTACTCTTGATGTAGTTTACGATCTTTATAGCGAAGTCCAAAGTCTGGCGTAATTTCTGTGGCAATGTTTCGGAAGCCAAAGCTTGTCGATGAATAAAACAATTAGTACACACTATCGCGGAATTCTTTTTCTTGAGCTTTTGAGTTACGCCTGATCGTACACCGATCATTGCACAATGAGTTTATTCCAATCCAAATCATTTTTTTCGATGAAATCAGATATTGAATTAAATATATCTTTAGATTCAGTGCCTGCTGTCAAACATTGGGAGTACAAAATCTCTTCTTCAATGTGATCTCCATTGACGTAATGAACATAAACTATTAACTGTGCACGATTAACGATGTCGGTGGATTCATCGCAACTAATGCAAAAAATGGTGATAATTTTACTTTGTTGATTATTTGTGAAAATTTTCAGATGCCTAAGAAATCATTTTCGGAGGTATGTCACATTATTTATTAAACACCCCCGTCCGATGTTTAATTTACGAGTTAAATTAATTTTTCTTACGCGCCTCCCTTGACATTTTTCTATGCCCTCCTGGTTGGGAACTCCCTATCTAGTTTAATTCGTTACTGCGCCATCTCATAATATCATTGTTTTTAACATGTTATTTTATGGTTCCGATAAGTCGAGAAATTATTCGAGGACTCTTTTCTGCGTTTAATAAATACCCTATCGCGTGTTTTTTAAAATTTACTTACTGTTTTTTTTGTTTTTTTTTTTTAGTTAAATATTATACTTTCAATCGTAGCAACTTATATTGCAACACTGGGGAATAAATCTGCTGACTATTTAATAAAATATTAACTCCGAATTTGCAGCTTCCGATAAATCTTAATACACTTGATTTACATATATTTGTACGCTCTGAGACTAACTTATTGTTTGAAAGGAGAACATTATAATTTTTCGACAAGATCTCACAAATTAATATGTAGCACCTTACGTGCTTGGTTTTTAAAAAATATCTTTCGCGATAAATATTTTATACAATTATGTGTGAAAAAAAAACAAATTTCACTATTTTTACGTTTACGCTATTTAAGATTTATCCTGAGATTAATTATACTGCCTAAGATTTCATAAAAAATTTAATGTGATAAAAATAAACGAAATAAAGTAAAGTCTTAAAAATCATCCTATTGTGAACCATTTTTATAAAAAAAGAGCGAATCCCATCTTAATTAATTTAGTGGATTTTAAAATCAATTATCGAGCTTCTTTTTTTCGTGTTATAACCACAGAATATATATGATAAAGACAGAATTTTTAATTTCCGTAAGAACGCTTAACAATAGCATTTCCATGGACACATTGATTACAAATTTAAAAAAAGGTGACCTAAATGTTTTCTTTTTATTTTTTCGAGTTACAGTAGTTATTACAAATACATTCTGCGTACTTAATATTCAATTAAAAAATGGCTGCTGTTCATAAAAGTTTACAAAAAGTATGGAAATTGACATTTTTTTTTCTTCAAAAAATCATATATTTTTCCATAAAAGTCCTTTACGATAATAATTTATAATGAAAGAAAACTTTTTTTTTTTTTTTTTTTATTTTTCATATTGGGACAAAGAGAGTTGGAAAAAACAAGATATTAGCGGTAATTGTTTAATGCGTTTCTGGAATTACTTTTCTAATGCTTTGAGAGTGCTTTAAGCATTTTTCTAAAACGCAAAAGCGTGAAACTCGTTTTTAGGATATAAATGATAATTATAAACTGTTTTGGTAATACTGCCTATTTCGCATTAAAAACTAAATGTTGATTACTTTTCTCTCGATTATCATTTTTGTAAGAATTATTTAATCGCATAATCGGTGTTAAATTGTATGCCGTTCATATTACTGCATACTTTTAAAATGATATAAAATGAAAAGTTTGTTATTTTTATATATATACATGTATATTGTGTGTGTGTGTGTGTGCATGGGTGCTGTATACTTTTTATAAAGTTCATTTAAAAAAAAAAAGAAAGAAAGGAGCAATTAATTATAAAAGTACCATATTCGGGTACAAACAAGCGTTTTACAAATAAACGAATACATCAATTATGATAATTTCTTTGTGGAATTTGTTTCCAACTTTTCCGTCTTCTGAAGGTCATCGAAAACACAAAAATTTATGTAATTAACAAAAGTTCGTCATGCATGATTGTACGCGTTCGTTGCAGATTAATAAACTAAAAAGTAACATCAACAAAATAGTAAGCATAAATGGCACACGAATTCTATTACTTTTTTGACAAAATTTCTATGAAACTTTATTTTCATTAGCACTCAACGGGAATGTTGCACGCTATGCAAAAGTATCAGTTTTACAGGTTACATTAATTATATTTAAGATGTAATCACTAAAATTATATTTATTACCATTTTTAATGTGCGTGATGCTTTCTTTATTATCATTAATAACTGTATTCGTGTCCGAACCACTGGAATGAGGTAAATATAGACGAGCAATTTCAGGGTCTAGTTCGTTGGTAATTAACTGCGACAGGTAAATTCCGCCATCTTCTAATTCGGAGGTCTTTTGTCTTATGTGTTTGGTACGTTTCATGAATCCTAACATGGACGCCAGTGCAGAACGTTTCGTTTCAACTATAATTTAAATTAAAATTATATACAAAAATACCGTACACGTTATTTACAAAATTAATAATTATACCGGATCAAACTGGCAAAGTTAATATATCTACGAAATAAAAAGATGATAAAAATAAACGGAAAATTGCATTAAACGAACAGATGAAAATTTGTTACAAAATGAACACCATCAAAGAAGAAAAGTATTGTAAATTTAGAGTCCAAAGGCTGCTAAGATAATCCTTAAAAACTAATTCGGAGTTACTCTAAAATGAAGCTGGAGAACAAACTTGTAATATATAAAAGTTTTATACGTCCAGTATGGACTTACGCAATACTAATATGGGGATGTGCTAAAGCGTCAAATCGAAAAATAATCCAAACGACTCGGAATAATTCTCTTCGGCTAATTACTAATGCTCGTTGGTTTCAACGAAATAATGCACTCCGTGCGAATTTGCAAATGGTTCAGCGAAGTAATACATGATTGTGCTCGGCAACATCGGAAACGGCTTCATTATCATCCCAATCCAGAGGCCCTGGCACTTTTGTCTACAGATCTGGACTTAAGAAGACGTAACGCTTTAAATCTCGTGACTTGGTCGTTTGCGAGTAATATAATTAACAGAGCTTAGCCACTATACACCTCTGCACATGTTATGCTAACTATGAGTACTGGTTATTTGGATTAGATCTAAGATGGCAGAAATAAAGTGCCTGTTCTTATCATGAACTATATTGTTTAAAAAAAAGAACTAATCTACAAATTTTATTCCCTATGATATTTGTTAATTTATTTCATTAGCGGGACAAAGTGAATAAACCGCTAAAACCTGAAGTTCGTACATTAATCTGTAGCAATTAAAATGCTCTACATATGTGTCTGATAATAATTTTATGTTTTAGATTACTTATATATACATAGATTGTCCCGAAATTACTGTTAGTAGCGTTAGTGTACGAGAACACCATCACCTATTAGACGAGAAATAATGTAGGCGTACAAAGTGATTTATTAGGTTTCCAACGATCCAACGAGATGTGGTACACCTCGATAAGTCAAAAACTCATTCAGCTAGAGTAATCTTTTGAAAAGAAATTACATTGTCCCCTGTCATAAACAAAAAGCTACATTATTTTGGTAAAAAATAGTGCATTAAAAGTTAATTTTCACCGGACTCACTATCATTTTCGAGTTTGTTTTTCGGAATTCTGTTTTAGCAGTATGGTTGAAAAAATCGTGTGCTGCATTCGCAATTTCTTGAACTGACGAAAACTGGCGCTTGCGTATTTTTTTTTTTGCAAATTTAGGAAAAGCCAACAATAGTGGGGCTCCAAATCGAAACTGTACGTTGGGTGTTCCATCCTTTCAATATTGTGATCCTCAAGGAATATGATGACAAAATTAACAACATGAAGGCGAGCGTTCGAAAAACAATATTCGAGGAATGGATCAAATGTATCTTGTGTTAACAGTGGAGGTTGCTATTTCGAAAAAGAAAAACTGTCGTTATTGATAGTGAGTCCGATGAAACTAAAATTTTTAATAAACTATTTTTTACCAAAAAAAATTAAGTTTTTTATTTATGACAAGGAGCGGCGTAACTACTTTTCAAAAAATTATTCTAGCTGAATGAATTTTTGGTCTATCGGGGACCTGCGACATCTCGTTGGAAAGCTAGTGAACCACTTTATACATTGTTTCTCACGTAATAGATAATGCAGTGTTTCGTCTTATTTATTTTGTAAAATATTTTCAGAGGATTAAAACGAAAAATCATATAAAAAAAATATTACAACTTGTTGACTTTATTTTCATTGGAACTGAAATCAAATCGGAATTTTCGAAAATCTGAAACAGTTTCAATGTATTCATTCCAAAATTCTATTAGAAATAAAATGTTTTAACTTTGTTTACACTAATTTTATTAGTTTTTCTAATTTAACTCCCTTTTTATAAAAAACAGAATGTGAAAAAAAAGTAAAAGTAAGTGCTTAATTGTTATAGCCGTAAATAGCAAACTAATGTTTGGTTCAAAATAATTCACGCGCTTAATTAATCATTCGAAAAAAAAAATACATTTGCATGATAAGTAATTCCTAAAATAATTATGCAAATTACATTGTTACATTTTAGTAAAAAATGCAAATGGAATTTTAAGGAAATAAAAACTGAATATATTTAAACGGGTTTTTATTACAGTTTGTGCAATAGAGAGGAAAAGTAAATATAGAAAGGTAAATAGTTATAAGTGATTAGTTCGCTGACATTTGAAAAACAGTGTAGTATAAAAAAACTCGAGTTACTTTATTTTAAATTTTATACACCTTAGTTTTTCCGCGATGAATATTATAACTTATAATTTTATTAAATATTTAATTTTATACCACAGACTGAAATTTTTAACTCGTATTATTACGATATACTCTATATTCGCTCATAATTAATTTACATAGAACTTTTAATTTTATTGTATTCTTTTTCCTTCTCGCGTTGAATTAGGTAATCTGTTGAGGGGGAGGGGGATTGGTGAAAAAATAAGCTTTTCTTTTTCATGTATTTTTCAAAACTTTTTTATCATTTTGCTGTATGTTTTTTATCTATCCTATGAGCTCACCCTCGTCCGGTTTTATTTAATTTTCGATTGAACATTTCATTTTTTTTTAATAATCAACATATAAATTTTTATTTCATTCAGATCGCATGTTCTGATTCTTTTTTGAATTAAGAATCAACGTAAACTCGCCATTTTTAATATCTATTGAAAAGTTTTTAAAAATTATTTTCATAAACCAAGTGGTACTAGTCTTTTCATATGTACGTAAAGCGTTATTATCTTCTTTTTCTCATCACATCTGACAGTTTTCTCTACTTTCTTATCATAAAGTTCTTCATTTAATCTATTTGTGGAGAGTTTTCTTCTTCTTTTCTTAAAAATAAGAATTTTTCTCGATTTTTCTTCTTTCTTTTTTTCTTCAGAGTTTCGATTGTTTAGAATTCAGACGTTCAACTACGTAAAAAACCATTCCGGTCTAATAACATTATTGTTACATATGTTTCACAAAGGTTGTGCCTCATTTCCATTGAAGTATTTACCCCATTCCCTTAATATATCATACAACTTTATACACGTTTTTTCGGCTCCAAAAAATGTTATTCTCCAGCTGTATTAACTGAACATGTAAAATTCCACTACCTAATACAGGCTTATTAGCTGCGGAAGTATTTTTATAAACAAACGGATCGACCGCATATGTATAATAAAAAGTAAAAGAATTTAATCGTCAAAAGTTAAAATTATTATATAGACTTGAACCATTTATAATTTTATCAATTGGGGATAAAATTATGTGAAGTTCAAATCTGTGAATTGAAAAAGGATTAGTAAGTGGTTAAATCAAGTCCCATCTTATCAGATGCCACAAGTAGTAATGATTCAATTTAAAGATTATTTTCATTCAACTCATGTTATGTTTTATTTTCAACCATAACTACATTTTGTAAAAGTGGAAATATTAATTATTCAAGAAAGCAATTTCCTTTATAATTAGCTTTCGCAATTACAGTAAGTCTCGAGGTTCAACAATAGATGGAGCTGTTACAGGTTGTAAGCGAAAACATCAAAAAACTACTAGATAAAAATACATTGCGTTATTTGGAGTAAAGCTTTAAAAGGTTTAGCATTAAATAGAACATTTGTAATATTAAAAGTTTATATATATTAAAGTGCAGAAACAAAAAGAAACTTATAATAAAATAAACTTTAATAACAAACAATATAGAACAATAAATTAGATAAATACCTATTTAAAAACGTTTTCGGGCATAACCCATCATCAGCTAACACTAACTTAAAGGAAACTTAAAACATACTGAAGTGAATATAGGGAATACATGTGTATATATAGTAGATGTAAAGAGGAATAAACATGGCAGGTATAAAAATCTATAGATAGGTTGAAAATGCTAATAATTAATATAAAATATAAAATAAAACAAGAAGACAAAAAGTTAAATTTTTATATTAAACAGTGGATTATTATTATTAGGTGTTTGGTCATTTAAAATATTATTTTTATATTTATTTATATAATAATTTTCTGCAATGTTCATATTATTACCTTTGTGGTAAGTGGCCAGGATGGTTACAGTATTTTCTATTGAATTAGGTTTATGTTTATTTTTAATTAGATGTTCTGCATAGGTTGATTTTTCTATTTCATTATTATTAAATGCTTTTATATGTTCTTTATATCTCCAATTAATTTTTCGCCCTGTTTGACCAATGTATGATTTCTCACAATCAGTACAATTTATTTTATATATACCGCTATTTTCGTAAATATTATTTATTTTTTAAATTTAAGGTGTTTATTTTATATTTTAAATTATTTTTAGTTTTGAATGCTACATTTAAACCTTGTTTTTTGAATAAATTGGTTAATTTGTATATGTTATTGTTTATAAATGTGAATGTTATCCATCCTTTATTGTTAGTAGCATTATTGACTCTTAATTTTTGTATATATTTTGATTTTGATTTTATTTTGTGAACTAGTTTATCTATTATTTGTTCGTCATAACCGTTATTTCTTGCCAAAGTCTTTAATCGTATTAATAATAAGCGTTGCCCGGATTTCTCGTTGTGTTTTTTTAAACGTAAAGAATTATAAATTAATTTCACATTTTAAGCAGTTTTTGTATAATCTATATTTTTATTTATTATTTTCTAAGCAATGATTTGATCCAGCTTAGATCCGTAGTAAGGGAGAACTTCAAAGTATGTTGCAAAAACATATATATATATATATATATATCAAACAGATTTATACTAAGTAAAATTAATACAAAAATATTTTTAAAAATTTTTTAATTTATTTTCATGTTGATAATCATTAATAATAAGAATTATGGCGAATGTTATGATATCTCATTTTACGCTTAATGGAAGAATAATATATAACAAGGAGACAAAAGAGAAAAGTACGACCCCTTTTTTTCTGATTTTAAAGATCTGATAATCTATTGAAATTTTACGAAAATAGAAAAGTATATTTGGATTGAATAATCTATGATCATAGAGCACATATCAATCATCGTCACTGTCTTCAATAACAGGAACCACGTACTCTCGTTCATAAATCTTCGTAGATATTCGGCAGGTTTCACAATCTTGGACAGGTTTCCAGCATGTGACAAAAAGTAAACAACGGCAGCAACGTGAGAGCAGAACCCAATCGTTCTTATACCGTTAGCAGTGTCGCAATAATAGCGTACAGTGCCGGCACAGCCATTTGTAACTGGTTTATAATGAACATAGCAGTTGTAAGTTGTACTTTCCATATGCCCAGATCTCACTTGTATTTTGGGAATATTAACTAACGCTCTGAAATAACTTAAATCTATCTCACCTTTCTGATCCATCATTTCAGCTAAGATATTGCTTGTTGCAACTGATCAATTCCAGTAAATAATTTAACTATATCCATTTCCGTCCTTTCAGGAAAATCAAGCACACCAGAAGACTTCAATTTTTCAAACAAACTATTTCTTCAGCTCCATTTTCCTGATTCTACTTCTGTAGCTAAGCTGTATTCTTTGATATCTTTTGAAAGAATGTAATTTCTCTTCATCAGAAGAAGACCTCGAAACTAGTCATTTTTCAAATTAATTTATTAAAAAACAAACTATCTTACTGTAAAGACCAGCTTCAGTCAGGTAACGTTTGTCTAACTGATGAGGAAAAAAACCTATATTTCTGAACTACAGCACCCTATAAAGCTTCGACAACCTATCGAGTCACCGTGACCGCGAAGGGACTTGTTTGCTTTTTCCGTTAACAATTGTTTTTGTTCTTTCTTCCCTTAATGATGGCATCATCTTCTAATTACGATTTTGTATCATGAAAACCTCGATCGAATACAAAAACAAAAAAAAAAAAAAAAAAAAAAAAACCGCCAAAAATATATAATATGGAATTTAAAACGACCTCAAAAATCACCCCTTAAAAAATTCATAACTCATCACCCGATAACCCGTTAAAACTGAAATTCAAAATATTAAATAAAACGCAGAAGCGCTTTCATAAAATCAAAAAATCGCAGTTAACAAATTATTTAAACTCCGGCCGACCCCTTTTGAACCAAAAACAAAAAAAAAAAAAAAAAAAAGAAGATATACACGTAAGTAATAGTCCGAGTAAAAAAGTCGAGGAAACCAAAACGTATCCCAAGCATATGCATAAAGGACCACTTTATAGCAAAACTATAGCTGAGTTTACAACTTTAAATTTAGGCTCTCAAGGTACCGGAAGTTCGAAAGTTTTGAAAAAAATATTTTTTTCACCGGCATTTGATATATTGGTGGATAGATCGCTATTTGTCGGGAACGAAACGACATTTCATTTTTTTAACGGAACCTTCAAAGTTGGCGAAAAGTTCAAAAAAGCGCGAAAAATGACGTGTCCCTCCCTGTTTGTGGCGCGAAAAATCAGATTTCTTTGTTTTGAATTTAGTATTATGTAAATGTAAATTATAGTTATTTTGAAGTTAATGTACGGAATAGTCAGCACATAAAGCATCATGCTTGGCTGAACTTGTTTTTATACCGTATTTATTTAATTTTATTTATTTACATTAACTAAAACATGAAACCAATAAATGGGTACGCAGTGACGAATATAAAGCGGAATTATTTGCTAGACATTTAGCTATTCCATCCGGTGCACACCCAAGAATTATCCATCAAACTGAATGGCAAATTAATCCAATGTCACCGTTAGAAGTGGCCAAAGAAATTAACATCAACGCAAAGAAAGCGCTTGGCAGAATGAAATTTCGCCTGGTGTCGTAAAAGAACTTTCATGCAAAGCATTTGTATTACTATCACACATATTCAATGCATATTTCCGCCTTGAACACATACCCGAGTGCTTCAAAATAGCATAATCATGCTTAAGAAGCCAGATAAATCGGAAGAAGAAGTTGCCTCATACAGACCAATTTCAATTTCTCAAGTGTCTCAAACCGTTCACAGCTATTCCGGATCACCAGTTCGGCTTCCGGAACCAATATTCAACCATTGACCAAGTTCATCGAGTTACATCAATAATTGACAGAGTATTTGAAAAAAAGAAATACTGTTCAGCAGTATTTTTAGATGTTGCCCAAACATTTGACAGAGTATGGCACGAAGGGTTAATTGTAAAAATTAGCCAACAATTGCCAGGCAACTATTATCGTCTACTGGAGTCATCATATCTTTTTGACAGAAAATTCAAAGTTGCATATGAAGGAGCGAAGCCATCAATTCATTCTATACAAGCTGGAGTACCACAAGGTAGTATCTTTGGACCTATTTTGTACCTTTTGTATACGGCTGATATTCCAATAATAGGTTGTCACTTAAGCAATGTTTGCTGATGATACTGCAATATTGTCTGTGAGTGATTCACAAGTTGAAGCGAATAGTAACTTGCAAAACGCTTTAGATCGAGTTTCGAGATGGACGAAGAGGTGGAGAATAAAACTCAACGAGCATAAATACATTCACGTTACATACGCTCTAAAAAAAAGTTAATCCTCAATATTACAGTGTTTATATCAATAATCAGCAGATTCTGCAGAAGGATTCAGCTAAATATCTAGGATTACATCTCGATGCCCGTCTAACATGGAAGCATAAAGTCACTCGTGCAATTACCAATGCAGAAGATTTGAATCTGAAGTGGGTAGACGAGGTCATTCGTGACTTTTCTGTCAATCACGAAAATTGGCTCCATCAACACGTGAATGTTGAAGCGAATCAGCTGCTTGACACATCATCAGATGTTACACGTCTTATTAACGCCGAATCATTTAGTTATGTAAATAATATTTACGTATATAAATAATAGAAATTAGTTAATGAACTAATAGTCTATACATGTTTAAGCTAATTAGTCATATATATAGATTGTTTAAACAGTAGTTTAAGATTGCAATACACATTTATTAATAAAAAAATAAAAAAATAATTTATTTACATTATATGTACCTTGATAATGAACCGATGTTGTTCGAGACTATTCGCGTAAATTTAATTTTATATTTTAATACAGCGACTATGTTTAGTTTTAAATTTTTTTTTTTTTTTTTTTTTTTAATAATACTTATTAACAACGAATTTTTCCTATTTTCGATTCCAACATCTCGCACTGATAATAAAAATAATAATAATGCAAAATTTAAACACCCCTCTTCATCGATCGTATCGACAGATAAAACTGTTGTTAATGGTAAGAGTAAAAGTCATAAGTTATAAAGTGTTCGAAGCAAAACTAATTCGAGGAACTGTTTTCTTAAGATTAGTGATGTGATTTCGTTTGAAACGTCAAACGTAAGCGTGAATTTTTCAGATCCTTTTTTCTTAAAAAAAAAACAAAAAAACCAACGTGTGAATAATTTTAACAACCATAGAAAAGTCAACAATCATTTAGATTGGCCACTGTAAAATTCTACGTTATCTATGTTACCTTCAATTTTATCTGCAGGCGGATCATAGGACTCTGACTTTGGAACGGCTGAAGGAAATTCTCCCCACTTCCACGATGCGCGAGCTAAAAAATTTAACGGAGAATTGCCAGTTTCAGATAACGATCTCCTACCATCACCTTCAGTTTGACGACTAGTAATTTCGAATTCTGTATCTGACTGTATAGGACTAAATGTTCTTTCATGTAAACTAAAAAAAAAAAAAAAAAAAAAAAAAAAATTAAATTAAATATATATGTAATGGATTTTAATTTGTTCTTATCGTACTATAAGTAATTAAAATATTGAATAAAACTCGTTTAAAAAAATTAATTAATTTACCGGAGAAAAAAAAAAGAAAGAAAGAAAAAGAGAAGAATTTTTTTTAGATATAATTTCACTATGAAATAAAATTTTCAACGGAACAGATCGGAAACTAAGAATTTTTATATTTATTCTTTTTACGTGCATTAACAAATAAAAATTTTTCAGTACTGCTTAAAAATTACTTGAAAGGAAAATTAAAGGGAACCGTATTAAATAAAAAAAAAAAGAAAAATAAAGAAAAAGCAGTTTTAATAGATTGGAAATGAAATATACGTTAAATTCTTGAAGTTGTTCGTACTACTTCTACATTACTTTCCTTTTTATTTCCTTCGCTTTAGACTTAATTGTGAATAATCCTACATGTCCCGAACAATCCAAAAAACTTTTTCGGATCTTGTTATCATTCATTTATTTGATCCGAAATCGGTCTTTAGGTGACCATCCGAATTTTGGGCACCCAAGCGCCTTCTGTTCTACTCTAATTCTTTTCTATTGCAAAATTTTAATTCAATCAAATTCTGATACAACAAGAATAGCAGACTAATCGAGTGAATTTTTTACTCCGAAGCGTAAAATGGTTTCCTATGACCGTAATCCGTGGTGAACAAAAGTTCATTAATTCAAGAATTAAACAGTCTCACTGCATTATTAGTGTCTAACTTTTATTCTTTTTCCAGTTCATCTTCAGTTCCTCACGCGCTTTATTTGTTACTCCGCTCTTGCAGATGCATGTAGCAGACATGAATCAAGTTTCTAAACAGGCTCTGCCCAGCCCGTGTTATTCGTGTACCAAGCTTAAAGGCATTCTTCCGCGGTCCCGACTTTAATTCATCGTCAGTGTATGTCGATCACATTTCCTTCTTGAAATCTGGAAACTGGATAATTTAGTTATCGTAAATGAACAATTAAAATTATAAAACGTCGGTGAAATAATAATAGGGAAATAGAAGTTTCCAGTTTGTCTTATGGCGAGGGCAAAACAATAATAAACGGTGGTAAATCATTTCGATTAACTATTAATTGAAGATAATATAGCATATCGGCCTACCTGGAATTAGCAGTAACTTCGGTGTCACTAAAAAAGTGTAAATCGCTAATGGCTGAAGTAGGAATTTGGTTATTTAAATCTTTTAAATCTACTACTTCGTGATCTACGATTTCGTCTTCTATTAGATCATCTCCCTGAAACAACATTATTACATTATGTATCAATCGTACATGTTTCGTTTTTTCAAATTATTTTTCTTTTTCTTTTCATTGAAAATTTATCGACAAAATAATAATGTATTGAAAAAAAAATGCATGCTTCAGCTTTTGCGTTTGCTTTTCAGCGTCAACTTCCCTTTACAATTTAAATCATTTAACTATATTATTAATTGAATTTAATTTATAAATTAATCGGGGTTAATAGAGTTTTCACTTTTAACCCTAGAACTGAAACCACACGTAAATATTACGTGTTGTGTGAGAAAATTGTCTCCTGAGGCTTAGTATTGGCAGCAATGGGGCCTTCTTGCCCCCTATGTATTCCTGTCTCAGGTCTCCCTCCACCGCTCCTCAGGTTTACCTGAGTTGTTGCCGGTGAGTACAATAATGTTCTGAAAGGTTACCGCGCTTTTTTTACGTGTCGTTCCTAATGAATGTAAATTTCCATACGTAATAAATACGTATTGTTCCCAATAAGCACGTTCTTGTACACGCATTCCTGACGTGTGGTTCCTAATAAGTTCCGTTCCTGAAAACCCGTATTTCTTACGTCTGATTCCCGCTGAAGGTTCACAATCGAACAAAAGAAAAGAAAGTACTGCTCTTTGTGCCCATGGGAAAAAAGAAGAAAATGATAACCACTCTTTGCATAAAATGTGTTCTAAGTTCATTTGTTATTCCTATCAGAAGAAACTTTGTCCAGACTGTTGATTTTTTTTTTTTTTTTTTTTAACGTGTCATCTATATTTTTTGTCCGAATTTTATACCAACTTATTACTAGTTTCTAAAAGAAAGGTAGTCATCTCTACATTATTTTACTGAGAACATTGAGAAGACGTACAGAAGTTTAGACTGATGAATACTATAGTTGACTGATTATTATAGTTTAAAATTGATGAAATTACGTTTATCAAGTGATTTGAAATGTATGTACTGTGATCATTCTATAGTTTGACATCACTAGTTTGTTTGAGTGAAACTCACGAAAAAAAGTATTTTTTACGCCGGCACGATATTTTCGAATTTTCGTAAGTACAAAAAATGACTTACCTATAGTCAATATTGATGTTTAAAATAGTGTTTGTAACAGTTATTTTGTTGTGTAAACATAATTAAAACGTTCTTCGAAGTGATACGATTATTTCTGTTACACGTTGTCCATTATCACAGCCATAATCACCCAAAACTCTATCAACACGTAATTTTTACGTATGGTTCCTAATGAACAGGTACTTGGCTGATTTCCAGTTGTAGGGTTAATAATTCTGTGGTAAAATTTAGGTCTATACCGAAGTTATCAATATTAATTGACGTTAAGACGGTATTAAATTGGGTTTGTATTTTTCTTAAAAAGATTATCAAAGGCAGAACACACTAGAAAAAAGTATGTCTTGCCGAATCTCTATACCTTTTTTACATTCATTGCGGATACCATACTAGGTTAACTCGATAAACGTTTTAAATATTTACTAAAATTACCAGGTCCAAAGTTACGATCTACAGAAATTAGTTTTGAAATGTTTTCACTGTTCATTCGTCCTTTTATGTCTGGACAAATTTAGGAAAATTTAGTAAATCCAAAAACCGCCGTCCTTTATTTTACTGTTAACTAATAGATTTAATAATATACGAATAAGTTTAATCTAGTATAATATTATTTCTTTCTTTCGTATCGTAAATAGACATTTAAAGTTTAAATTATACACGATCAATTTAATGTAATTTCAGAAAAAATTAACTTCATCGCACCGCAATTATTAAACCGTGTCCGGTATTTAAAAATGTCCTCGGCTGTTTGCTGGCGAATTGAAAACTCTTTTCTATAAAATGTGTGCTGTATTCGAGATTTAATACATCGGAAAGGTAAAATAAAAAATTGATTCGTTCACGGAGCAGTCAGAACCGTCGTTAATTGTAATACGCATGCGCAGTGCGTAAAAAACGTTAATTTTAGCGTACCACGGCATTCGTCGCAGACCTGATGATAGTCGCCGACTATTCCTCGAATAGGTTTAATATTTTTATTTGTAGCGGTAGGTAGAGTAACAACCAGTACCAGGTCGGTACAGCTGTTGCAGTAAAGATGGGAAGTATTTTCACGCGTAAATATGTGCAGCAAGTGTGCACGACATTCTGAAAGTTTTAAGTAAAACGAAATTGCGTGTGTAAAAGTGTTTGTAATATTGTTCACAGTAGTCGGGCATCAACATTAGGAAAAATCCTTATTCCTTATTTCATTGCTTTGTTTATTCATTTGAACCGCTTACATGTGCAACTATTCGTGTTATTTTCGTATCATATCGCATGCATATTTCAGTACAACCCCCTACCGTCAAAACTAATAAAACCGTAATAGTTTTTACACTTAAATTCTAGGTAAAAAATAAAATAAAATACAAAAACAAAAAAATGGTCATATTTTTTTTTTTTTTTTAGGGAGGAATTTATTTTGAGTTTAGAAAGATCAAGTCCCTCTAATTCCTATCAAGAGTCCGCTCTGGTTACCGACAATTGATACCGAAGAAAAAATTTTAAATAAATTTTTTTACCATTAGCGATAAAAATTCAGTAACAAAATTTGAAATCAATATCACACGGGGTAACTTTTGGGAGAACAAATTATCGGCAAAAGAATATATCTGAAGTTTAGAGATAAAAGATCGCCGTAAAGATATCCACGATACATAAGCACAAGGCCGAAAGCAAAGGTGACAATGAATCCAGAAATTTTTTCCGCCCTTTGCTCGCCGCTTAATCGGCGCGTATCTACAATTTCGAAAACTGGTATTGCAGTAGAAAAAAACAATGGCGTCACGGTTTTCTCTTACCATCGTGATACATGTAAAAAAAATAAATCTCACGAAATATGTTTGGAAACAAAAAAAAAGAAAAAAAAGGCAATGAAAGAACGCAATATGCCGCAACAAATACACACAAAGCGATTGGATTTATTTTGTGTCCTTCCTGGTTTAGTTCTCGGTCAACAGAAACAAGTATAATACTTTTGAACAATCGAAATGAGAGCATAGAAAGACATAATTAAGAACTAACTTGCTGCGTTAAAGGGGATGGATAGAAAGAAAAGTTTTAAACAAGGTTATCGTACGTTAATTCTGTTAACTGCACACGAACAAAAAAAAAAATTAAAAGGAAGTAAGAGTTGAATCTGTATAGTCAATAAGTTTACAGAAAGATCAACAATCTTTTCGTAGAAGACTTTATGCTTCCTTTTTACTCATTTGATGTGATGCTTACCCTAGATACGCTTTAAAAACACCTATATTCGCTTGATGATCCTACCTCTCTAGATACCGTTTTAAAAAATCCACCTTCATTCCATTTAGGTATCCCACTTCTTTCATAGCGTAGAGATACGTTTCAAAAATCCTAATTTATTCGATAGTGCTACCCTGGATTCCGCTTTAAAAACTATACCATATAAAGTTTCCAGCATTTCTAAATTCGCTCGTTCTTAACTTTCTATTTGACAAAAATCCGGTATTTCTATCAAATACATGTGTACCGGATTTTTAATCGACTTAATATGCCTTTTTTCTTTTCTTCTGTAACTTTTTAATTTCTTTTAACATGTTTTTTCTTCTTTTTTTTTACTAATCTTTTTAAAATTTTCAAACTTTCTTTTTTTCCTTTATTATTTAAACTTATTCTCCCGGTGACAGAGGCAATCCTTGCATTCTTCCAAAAACAGATCAGCCGATGATGGCGGTGTTTCATTTACAACTTTCATCGACACACCTATATTTTCATCTATACTTGACGTTGTTCATTTTCACAGGGGAAAACTATTTGCGACGATTCTCTTTCCTTATCTTCCAATCTGATAATTAACAACTTTCCAACTTCAAAAATAACCTCTAAAAGTATCCTTTTTCCAATTCTCCTCTACTCCAATCCCATGATTTTATTGCCCTTCGATGCACCCCCACGACTTCTTCTCATCCTCTATTCTTTTTCCATCGAAATGTAGTGTAGCTGTATGAATTTATCGTACAAAAAAAAAAAAAAAATCCAACTATCATTATTCGCCGCGCCTTAGGTACATGTTGACGACAATATCAACTTGACAAAAAATAACCGATCCCCGGAGCTTTACTGTTCGAAAAGTTTTCCTCGACTATTTATAGTTCTTCTTTTTCCACATTTATCTATATTTCGCCAACCTAAACGCGCCGAATTTGTCGACTACGATTTTTCTATTTCTCTCTAAACCACTACACTACTATATTATAGTATTGCGATATTTTCAACTACACAATTTGCTATTTGGCGCTTTCGTTACTGCGTCGCTTCTATTCCACACTATCCTCCTCCTCACTATACATTCCCTAATGACCCCTGCTCCTTCTTTTAAACGCTGTTCTATTAAAACTGAGACTTTCTACTGCTTCGACATCTTTATTTTTTTCCCTTCTATCGATAAACTTTGAAAATTAAAATTTTAAAATTTGAAATGCGAAATCAACCAAGTACACCAATGATTGGAACAGTTTGATTTTACTTTATTTCGACATAAAATTTTAAATGATCAAAATTCGTGCAATTAAGGCAAAACATTTCAAAAGGGTTAAAAATGATTTAAAATTTTCGCGGTTATTGTTGTTAACCATTATTCTACCTTTTTTTCGGGAACAACCATGTCACAATTTTTTTCTGTTAACGTTTGGAATAGCAGTGCTCTATGATGAATAGAGCACTGCTATTCGAAAGGTTAACAGAAAAAAATTGTGACATGGTTGTTCCTGAAAAAAAGGTAGAATAATGATTTCAACAGGTTTTTTTTTTTTCCTTTTAAATCAAAAACTTTACTGCGTAGCTGTCTTGCAAAAATATAAGATGTGCAGACTGTGGGGAAATTTTCATAAGGAAACCCAGAGATTATAGGGAATCGTGAAAATTAGTTATAATATTATAATAAAAGTGGGGATTAACGATAGGAAAATATCTGTAATTTCACAAGAACGTATTTTGTTGTTTTTTTTTACAACTAAAATATTATTATCCCAGCCACTAATCGTTAACCACGATTCGCAAAAGAGAAAAGACTAACGCATTTATGTGCTCGACGTTTTAAGGGAAAATGTCGAAAATATCAGAAGAAGATTAAAAATAATGCGCGTTCTCGTACAAGAGGACCGGAAATTTGATAACAAATTAACCCGTTTTGGAACGAAACTTGTTTTCAAATGAATCTGTCGAGCGAAAAAAAAAGTAAACAATAATAAACGTCCAGCGTGTTATTTCTAGAGATTTACGTAAACAAATGCGGTTGAATAACACCAAGACCGCCGTTTGAAATCGCGATCCGCTAGACGCATCCCAATTCGGAACAGAATTTAATTGTAAACAAAAGTCGAAAAAACGCCAGAATACAGCAATGAAAGTGAACAATACGCGCAAAAACATTTCACTTTTCACGGGCTAGAAGGTGTTTTATCACGTGCAACGTACGTACTTTCCTATAATAATGCTTGGCTATTGCCCAAATGAAAGCATCACTTTAAAAAATTAAATAAATAATAGCGGCTAGGACGATTTTGGCGTACTGGCAGGTTTTCCGATTTTATTTTATTTTTATTTTTTTTGGCTTTTGCACGAAATCGAAATTACCGTAATGAGACGAATACAGAATGATAGCTCTAGCGTAAACGTGTGTTTCATTTGACATATAACAATTTTTTCGTATAATAATTCGTTTTCTGTTTTTTTTTGTTTTTTTTTTTATCAATAATAATTAATGTTTAATATAACACGTAAAAGGCAAAAAAGAAGTTAATAGAGCGACAAGCGTTTGTCTTACGTACTAATTTCCGTACAGTTTAGGTCACTGATTCAGCATGAAAAAATGTGAAATGTAATTATAAAGGTTAAGGTCTTGTCGGATGCGAGGTTTTTCTTTTTTTTTTTTTTTTGAATTTATTTACTTAGTTATTTTCTAAATTGCCGGGTTGTTTTAAATGATAAAAATTATTTTGTTGGAAAATGGTACCAATTTTCCACCCAAATGAAAGTTCTGCATTGTATATTATCATTAGACGTGCTAGTCACAACTTTTATCTTTACTATTAGTTGTGAAACTTCCATGTCAGCCTACGCAATAAAAATTAACTATACGAAGAAAATACGGTTAACGCTATTATGCAGTAATTTTAGAGTTTACCACATTCCAAAAAAAAAAATAAATAAAATAAAAGTAATCACTCGACGAAAAAAGAAATACAATTGACCCATTTAAAGGCGTAACCTGTCGTTTACATTTAAATCGAAAATTCCGGTGAAAAAATTTTAAGAGAAATATTTTTTTAAGATCGCCATAATATCGTGTATTTATGTTTAATACATAATCGATACGTATTTCCGCGCATGCAGGCAGGTGAGTATGCGTGTATTGTGCCCCTACAACATTTATTTCAAAGAATTTTTTCACAAATATTCGTCATCTTTTAAATTTAAAATTGTACTACTATAATTAAAAGTAAATTCATAATCTTAACAAGAAGATGCGAACTGTAAAGTAAAAGTTCACAACATAATCAGTCCAATGGAAATGAAATAATGAAAAGCCAGAGTTACATTCTCTTAACCGTTTTTATTCTTCCGTACATCTCTGGTACTCAATTGGAATTCATGTTAGGACAACTTACAATTAGTAGTAACTACAATCTTAATTACTTACGCGCTCCATGCATTCACACAGTCGATAGACCAGTTTTTTTACACTATGATAAAGATAAATAATCTAAAAGTATCATTATATAAGCCATAGACAGACTAGAAAAACAATTAGTATATTAAAATTATTACACCGATATGTGTTTCGGAAACACTGCTCTATAATCATGGTGAATATTATTCAAAATGATTATAGAGCAGTGTTTCCGAAACACACATGTCGGTGTAATAATTTTAATATACTAATTGTTTTTCTAATCTGTGTATTGCTTCGAGTATATAATTTTACTAAAAATATCAGCTCAAAATATGAATTTTCAAAAAACCATTTTAAAATTTTGAAGATATCTAAACATTATAAATTTTGATGTTTCTTAAACCAACCTTAAATACTGATATTAAGGTTTCACTAATTTTCTTTTTCCTATCAATTTACACGATCATGAAAAAATATAAGGACGAAACAAAGGGAGAAAAAATGTTTACAACAACGTTATTGCCATCATATTTTTCAATTATTAATAAATATTTTCGATCTTTTTTTTTTTTTTTTTGTTTTTCAATTTAAAAAATATTAATATATAAAATAATAATTATAAGTATAATAATACTTTATATTACCACATTCATAACATTACTTTATATCCCATAAAATAATTATTTTCAAAAAATTATCGGTATATACAAAAATATACAAAAAAACTTACGTTCATTCTGTTTGTTAAATTAATATTATTATAAACTAATAACAATAAGAACAGAGGACTAAGAAGTTATAACGAAAGCGAGAGAGAAATGACCCTAATATAATGAAAGTAATAAAAAATTAGAAAAACGTGTTACTAATTAAAATGACTCCAGTAAGTGGAAATTTTTTTTAGAGAATATTAATGATACTTTAGAATTTTATTTTTAAAATATGAAGTTAATGTTAGCAGAGGTATATTTGATATGTAATTCTGTTAATTCGTTTTAATATTTTCGACAATATCTAAATTTTTCTTACGTTGCAAAGTGATTATAACATTGTGTGCCAAGTATGCGATTATCATTTTCATCAAATGATGCTATATGTCGATTTTTCGAGTTCGTTGTTTTCGTTATGATTTTAAATGTTTGGTTATTTCTAATGGAAACACCATGGTTTATCGCAATTAGAACAAGCTTTGTTAAACAATCTAACGAATTCCAGTGTATCTACGAAAACAATGAGATATATGAAATAAAATGTTCTAATTATACGAATCGTATTATATCGAACAAACTGGTAGAAGCGAATCAATAGATATAATGAATATTTAAAATCTTTTAAATATATCAAACTCGATAAATCTGCGTAGACCGAATATTTGGTAAAAACAATAATCACAAACTCGATGCTCGAGTAAAACGTAGATAGTGGTGTTAAAAATATTTAATAAAAAGGGAACAAGTTAAAATGTTACCGGAAACTACTATATCGAGAAATATAGAAAGGAAATATTATATGTGTCTTATGACAATAATTTCATATTTTAAAACATCAAACATTTATTGAGTCATTTTAACTAGTAACACATTTTTACTTGTTTTTTATTACTTTTACTACATTGATCATTTCCCTCGCTGATTATAATTTCCTTATCAACTGTTCTTTTTGTTTCTTATCTTTTTATTAATTAATCATTGATTTATAAATAAAAGCTGCTTTCTACGAAAGGAATTTCTTCAGTGTGTTTTAAGTCTTTGTCACATTCACATGCACTTCAGCTGGTGATGGGGTAATCACACAAACGATTCTAGAATAAATATTTTGTATGCATTTTAATTATTTATTAAAAGAGAACAATAACAATATATTTAAATAATCTTTTTTAATACATCAAAACAAATTTCTGTATTTTCAAATAAAATACAGCTTTGAACAGCCGAAAAATCAATAACCCTTTTTTTCTCCTTGTATTATTTTGTCGCTAAAACGACTGATTAAGCAAATTTTACAATACTGATATTTTCGATAGCATTAATTTGATAATGAAAGCATGTCGACATCGTTAAATTTATTTTTATAACTACTACAATCGCATACAAATACTTCATATACAATTATAAACTTGAAATAATGCTCTGCATATATTTATAAATTTTCTGAATGTCCCAAAATGTATTTTATAATACCTACTTTTTTATTTTTAACAGTATAAATTATCGATTTAGGGACAGTTTGTAACTGTCGTGAATTTATTTGTTAAAATCAATAATTCGACACGTATAATATCTTCTGATACAGGATTATCCGATTTACATTTATTTTTTGTAATTCTATTTTATTATTAATTATCACTTATAGTATGCAGTATTATCATGGTAACTGAGCTTTTATAAAATATCGAACAGTTATAATTGATATTTTATAAACATTTTTTTTTTGTTAAATTAAAAAAGTCGATTAATAATTTAAAATAATTAAGTATAAAAAATGTTTTGAGGTAAAATATCAGTTAATTGAATTATGGCATTAAAATAATGCGTCTCGTTTTTTTCATATGTTTCTGTTCACCGAATTAGAAAATAAGAAAGTCGAATAAAACCTTAATGTCAATATTTAAGCATCGTTCAAGAACATCAGAAACATTCAAAAATTCGAATAAAGCAATTAAAAATTTATATTTTGAGTTGGAATTTTTTTTTTTTTGCATTATTTATTTGTTTATTTTTTCATATAAAATAACAACTCGATAATTTTAAAAATGTTTTTTTTTGCATTTTCTATATTTTTAAAATTCTCGAGCGACTTTTAAATTATTTTTAATCAAATTGAAATTTGAATCCTGAAACATAAAATCAAAGCAAATCCGCATACGGAATACGAAAAAAAAAAAAAAAAAAAAACAAGAATTGATTACTTTTACGCGCATGCGAAATACAAAGATCAGTTCTAAATAAATATAATTATTAAATTTTTGTTATCGTTTTTAAAACATTCTTCTCAATTTCTTACGACTGCTTACATTTTTTGTTCTTCAAAGTTTAAGAGATATTTAGGTTTATAACTCGTCCTATCGTGAAGGAGTTAATTGCTGTGCCGTTCAAAAATCATTTATATTAATAGTCGGTATATATCTTTTGTGATCAACCGAGACGTCTATTAAAACAACTGCTTAACTGACAGGGAAGTTTAATATAAGAAAAAAAATAATAAAAAGAGCGTGTGTGAACGATATTCATAAAATTTTCCTAATATGAAAATTATCGATTTCGATAAAGAAGCTAAGAAACGAAAACATCGACTTCTCTAACGCCGGCACTGGTACGAAATTCCAATTTTTATAAATAATTATTGTGAATTTTAAATCATTTTTAAAAATTAAACAAAAAATAAGAAAAATAAATATTAATAACCTGGTTGGATGTATTATCGTGGGAATCGTTCGGATTAACAACGTGTTTATCTTCATCTTCGTTATTATTTACATTGGTCGACAAACTGTCGTGATTTTTACTGGCTGGTTTCCTCATCTTTTTTTTGCGTCTTTTCTTAACGTTCCCCGAATTGAGTTTTCGATTAACTTTTAGCCCTTCCAGGTTGGCAGTGTCTTTTTCATCCTTCGACGTTACGTAATAACCTTCACTATCGGATATACTTCGAATTGGTCTAAAGCCAATTTCCGGTACGCCGATAACTACATTTTCGCTGACCGATAAGCTCTGATATACATCGTTCTGGCTATTGTCGATAATGTTCTCTGGAAGGATAATTCCGTTCGCTGGAAACAGTGCAGCGCCGTTGCTCGCTTTTAGCGGAGTTGCGATATTCTCTTGCTCGTTAATAAGTTGCTTTTGACGACCTTCGGTTAAGTTTGTTTTTGTGTTATCGTCAACCGGAAAATCATCATCATTAATCTGTAAATTGTCAATGCTTGAAATATTTTCTACGGCCGACTGCAACTGTTCCGTATTATCAGCATTTTTGTCGTCATCAAATAATTCTCTATGTTCTTTATCTGCTTTGTGCTTTTTAACATGACTAGAAACAAAAAATATTGAATTTAATACATCTTTCATCATATTAAATTATTCATAATTTTTTAATATAACGTATCAATTTTTTATTTTGAAAAAAAAAAAAACTAGGAAAAGTTAGTTTTTCTCTTGAAACATTTATCAAAATTGATGCTGCAAAGTAAAGAAACTTGAAATACATATTTGACATTCTCGAAATTTGGCTAATCTTAACAATCTCTTTTTATTCCTGTGAAAAAAAAACGAATTCGTAGGAAGTCATTTAAGATTTTTAACGGAAGAGAATGTATAAAGAAATTGAAGGTACATAGAAGGAATACACAAAAAAAAAAAAAAAAAAAGGTGAAAAAGGTAACCGAAGGAAAGCGGAAATAAAAGCAAATAACGCAACAACTGGCAAAATTGAAAGAACAACAAAAATTACAAAAAAACAAATTATGAAGTGTAAATTGAAATAAAACTAATTTTCACGGCGAATAATACAAGGAAAATGATCTCGAAGAGTCAAATAAGTTTTTTTTTGCATTCAAGTACATATAACATCGTTTAGATAAAGCAGATCAGGTACAAAGAAACGAAAAAATTAACATGTATTAAATAGCAAAAGTAAATGAATAAACAAACCCGACTTGTAGTTTTCTTAAATGAAATTACATAAATTTCTCCAAAAATTAAATGGATAACACAAAATAAAAATAATGATTGATGACGTTATTTATGTATAATTTATTACCATTAGGACGTGTCTATCGATAATGTTACTAAATCCCTTACATTTTTATAACAAGCTGTTTTTATTTTTAAATTTCTTTTCAGCTAGATTTAATTAAATTAACGGATCACAATAATACAAAACAACACGCCTCGGAGTATTTATAATCATATAATGAGACCTATGGACCATCACCTTAAAACATATGTTTGGCAGTATAAATTAAATTCATTTATTACGTACGATCAACAGAACAACTATTTAGCTAAGCTGGTAGGCTATCATATAAACATCTGATTAAAAGGAAAACGAAAAACTTTATAATGTAAAATTCGCGGTTATAAAAGTAAATAACTATAATCTGTTAGAATACTTAAAAATTACCCAATAAAAAATTGAAATAAAACCAGGTTATGAATAAATAGTTAATAGTCGCTTGCATAAAAATACATAACTATTGGTCTGTTATTACTACATTCATTCAAAAATAATAAATCTCTATGTCATCGAAAGTATTCCTGTCTGTAATAAGAAGTCAGGATATAATCTAAAGCGAATACGAATTCAGTATCAACAAGCAGTACTATAATTTTACACCATTAATCAAAATCGTTTTACACAACAAAAAAAAAAAGAATGATCCTGAGAAAACACTCAACAATACCTAAACATCAATGTAGATAACCATCCGGGTACATTGAATGAATCTGTGGCTAAGTGAATCATACTAAAACATATTAGGTAAAATCGTCCTAGAAAATCTTGTATATTTAAAATATATATACATTAATAATTATATATTATTTGTAACTGACTTGTTAAATGACATCTATATTTTAGACATTAAATCGAATTTTCAGATTAATAATTTCTTAACAATTTTTACTGCATTTAATACAAGTTCAAAATTAATCGTTTACCGATGCATTATTATAAGTCTTGTTTTTATTAAAATTATTCAGTTTTAATATATATATATATATATATATATATATATATATATATATATATCGGAGGCGAAAAATACTAAAGTACAAATTTTTGTTAGAACAAATTTACTGTACAGCTTCGGAACTCAGTTCACGTAATTGTTTGATTTTCCTTATATATATATATATATATATATCGTTTAAAAACTATAGACACTAAACTTAAACTTACTAGCAGTAATTGATAGAAACGATAATTTAAACCGAAATTTAATTTTACTGAAAACATGTATTTTGATTCTCTTGTTTTTTGCTTACTAATTAAAAAAACAAATTTTAATTTAATTTTTCATTTTGTTTTATTAAATAATATATTTCTGAAATGACTAGTTTAATAAAATAATTTTCGTTCAATGTACAAAATCATATTATAATTATTCGCTTATTTTATTCCATATATCATCGCCATACAATGTAAAATGTTAATTATACGGTTGAAATATCGGAAGAGCATTATAATTTTATCTATTTTTCGATGAAAGTAAATTGATATTAGATTGTTAACGCAGCAAAACGTATTTTGAACTGCGGGGTTTTATAATAAATATTTGTCTACCAAAAAAAAAAAAAAAAAAATCAATGACATAATTAGTAGCTGGTAAATAATTTAAAATAATTCGTAATTTAATCAATGCTCCTTTTACAGTAGCCACTCTACATGCATCGTTGCTGTAACAAATACGGCTTATTTAATTTACGTAATGCAATGTGAACTTTGCGCGTTCATCTATGCGAATTTATTGGCCAAAGACCACACAAACCGATAACAATTCCCACATTACGTTTATTAGCTACACATATGCGCACAGAATGACGTAAATGTGCACATCTAATACGCTTATGTATTATTAAATATTTATTGTTCAAGAGAATAGTTCGATGCGAATCAATTGCAATGTCTCTACAACGCATATGATGAGTTATTAACGCGTTTAACAGAGAAATCAGAAAACTTACTTGTACTCGTTGTGATTTAAGTCGCTACAGAATAATTCTTGGTCACCACTTTCTTCGGAATCCGGTATCGGAGAACAAATTAAATGCTCCGGGATACTAATATCGTCGTCTACTTCCTCAACGAAAAAAGCTTCTCCGGATTCACCCAATTTCATATAAATATTCAGCGGTTCACCATTTATTTCAATTTCCACCTATAATAAATAACGCATAAACTGTCTATGACTACACAAAAAAAAAAAAGTAGTAAGTAAAAAGGAATCCTTATGTTGAAAGGAATAAGAACGAACGGTGTTATTTTTATTAAAATTGCCCAACTCGATAGATAGAAATAAAATTTCTTTACAATACTGAATTATCGCCACACATTTATACAGTGATATATTGACTGCTCACAAGCCTGGCAAATAGTCACCATTACATGTCTAAAAAGAATGTCTATTACACTCCTTGACTTGCACGGTAAAATCTAAATGTCCGCATAATTTTATTCTTTTACTTCAGGATGATTCGTACATAATAAGAAATGGGAAAACCCACAGTTTAAACTGCTGCTAGTACGATTTTAGGAAGTGGAATAACCACGGAAGAAGTAAAGCCCGTGAAAAATTAAAAAAATTTACTAAGGGCAAGCAATGTTTTCCTTTAATATTTTTTTACTGATTAATTGTTGTTCAATTATATTATTGTACATACCTTTTATAAAGAATTAACTTACTAAGCGAAAGAATTAGGACGAATATACTTACTGGTGTCTAATTGCAGAATACATTTTATCTTTAAAACTAGCTTGTTTTTTTATAGATATGTTTAAATCTTCTTCGAAAGTAACATTTAACTACGTCGCCTATGCTAATTAATACTAGCACAATTAATTGCATCATTTGGAATTTAAAAAGTACAATGTATTCCGTTAAATTCGACAGCGTACACAAGAACAAGATAAATTTTAGAAAGTGAAGAAAAAAAATGAAACCATACACAATTTAAAGGAGCACCATAAATTATTCTAAAATAAAAGGAAAAAATATATAATAAATTTTCCATATCACATTTAACGTATAAGAAGTAGCGTGTATAGCGCAAGTAATGTTATTCCATAAAATAAAGAAATCGATTAGTTACACTTTCTTTTACATTATTATATTGCATAATGTTTAATGTTAACTTTTATTTGAAATGTAATCAGAAACTACTCAGAAATCGTAATAACATAATATAATATATTTTATATATACGTACAATTTTTTCTCTGCTTCGCAGCACGCCTAATTTTCCAAAACGTACATGAAACGGTGAACAAGTAAAGGTTCCATCCGGTTGTTCAACTACGACTACATCTATCGCACCAGTTAAAGTGGCCGAATTTATTTCTTTATAAGCGTATCGAAAATTGTTAATAAATTTTCCGAGATAATTCATAATTTCTGCTCTATTTCGAAAAACACTCCTTTAAACTTTGCAAAAACGCGTTACTACGAAAAAAGAAATTCCGAAAAGATCGATTTAAAACTATGTAGATATTCTCGAATATATAATATTACACAATATTCTTTTTGAATTACACCAAAAAAAGAAAAAGAAAAACGAACCCTAGTAACTAATGCGGAAAAATTTCTTCGCGATAAATAAACATTTTGTAAGTACCTTTAACACGCGTGAAACAAATTTTAACAAGAACCGTGATGTCCGTAATTAACAGAGAAATAAACAAAGCTCGCTTAGTAATAATACGAGAATTGGAAAACATAAACAAAAACTGCTCATAAAAACAATACCAAACCAGCTTGTTTTACCTGTACAAGTTGTACAATCTTGTTTCTATAGTAATGTTGTCGTTCTGATAATAAAAGTTGTTTTCACGTGATTAAACAGCTGAGTATCAGTGTATCCACTATCACTATAGGTGAATTATTGTTTGTAAAAGTACAGACGGAAAATGAAAAGTTTAGTTACATATATAATTTTTTCATACGAACCATGAGAATAATGATATAATAGACTTGTCGATAAATATTTCGGAAATTTAAGTTTTTAAAAATTCTTAAATCTATGAAAAATTTTAATAAATCGAAAGAAATCGGGTAAATCCAAATTTAAGGGTAGTTTTAATATTTTAAATGAATAAAATATTGACAGGTTATGCGAAGTAAAACATTAATTTTTTACCCGAATTATCTTTCACGCATATAAGAAGAAGAAGAAAAATTAAAAAATGTCCGTATGCCTCTTTCTAAATGTACAGTTTTTGTTTTGAAAATTGATCACACTGACTGTACTGATTACTAAGTGTATTATTTTGTTCTAAATTTTTACTTCCTTTCGTAGCCAAGCGACATAGTGGGTGCGGAATTATGGAATTATTTTTGTAAAAAATGTTTATTGGTGTTAATTTATTTAGACAAAAGAAACGTATGTATTAAGATTATCGTTTTCGGTAATTAACGTTTCCACAATGTTCGTTTTTCGATTGCCATTTTACGTACACTTTCTGTATTTGCATTCCGTTCTTTGATGAATGGTAACCTCCATTCTAAAGCAATGCAAATGACTTATACCTTGTAACTTGTCGCCACTGTCGTCTGCCATAGTGTTTAAAAAGGTATATCATTTTATTACGTTAAAAGTGACAGATTATGCACGTTACGTATAGTATATATTGGCTTTGAATTTTTCATATTTTTGTTAATCGAACCTGTTATTTCGCTTATACACACAATTACATAAAGTGTAGTTTATTGGCACATTTGTAATTTATATGCAATAGTTAATGTTTTGTGAACAACGCTGCCTAATATACACGGCGCGGATCTCTAATAATATTTTGTGTTTAAATGCGAGAATTTTTAAGATTATGTGAATATATCCCGATAGATTACATTGCTTGGGTCTCAAACATTTTCAAGGGATAATTTATAACCGTATAGAATACATGTAACTTACTCAGTTTTTTGATTTGTTTACCATATTTCATGATTTTACGATTTATTTCACTTTATATATATATATATATATATATATATATATATATATAT
The DNA here is from genome assembly GCA_039619475.1 of Icerya purchasi. Taxonomy (NCBI): domain Eukaryota; kingdom Metazoa; phylum Arthropoda; class Insecta; order Hemiptera; family Monophlebidae; genus Icerya; species Icerya purchasi. The sequence goes on from CM077115.1 coordinate 95,093,005, forward strand.
AGATATCGGATGTTATTAAATATGTCTATAAAGTGAAATTATATTCTTAAATCATTTTAAATTTAATAAAGGAACTGGGTATACTCAAAATATTCATTATTGTTCCGAAAAGTGGATTTTAAGCATGTGGTCTCTTTGTTTTGTTATAACCGAATTGGAATCACTACGGTATTATCCTTATTTTGCTGCATATGTTTTTCTTCTATCGCAAAAATTTATCCCGTCCTACGTAAACCACCTCTGAGGTGAGTACTTTGTAAATCGCGTGTTTAAGATTACTATACGTTAATTTCGTAACAGAATTTAACAAGTAATCGTTCTATTCTTTCTCGACACCGCCTCAGATTATCTATCTTTAATATTTTTTCGTTTCTTTATTTCACGGATAACATACGTACTATTGAAGCATTGTACGTTTTAGTTCCAAGAGACGTGTTACGCGCGCACAACACTTTAAATTTATTAATAAAAAGTGCATTATCAAATTTTCTTATTAACATATTGAATTTTACAACAAAAATTTCATAAAAGAATTTTTTTTTTTTTTTTTTAAACGTTATGTTTTAATTTTGCATCAATGTGTTGATTATTCCGTTAAATCGAAGAATATAACACCGAAGTGTCCGAGCACATACAACATTCAACTTTGAAATAGATTCGAGAAAGAAGTTCTGCAGAACCGAGATGTGAAATTTAGGAGCTGTATCGAAGTGATTTTAAAAATGCAATCTGAAAACTGAATATTATTTTACGTGGCGCTATTAATTGTTAGCGATAATTTAAAATTTTAACTGAAAAACTGACGTGATCGAGTATATAAGAAAAGAAAATATATGTCAAGAAATATCAAAAGAAGCATAAAAAGCGAATCGAAATAAAACCCGTAAATTAATTTGTCTAGATAGAACATTGTTCAAAGAGCGTGCGTTATGTTTTCACTTGTGTGTTTGAGTAATGCCGTATTATGCTTTACATAATGTAAGTGAATGTTCTCCTCTGATGCGTTGTATTCGAAGCTGAATCCTTTCTACCGCAAGAAATCATATTATGTTTTGTAATTGTTCGATCGAATACGACTTGGAAAAATTTATCATAAAAAAGTATAGAAAGCGATTATGAAGTACACAAACTTTTGATAATCATATGTTAGTGTCCAACTGGAAGTGAGATTTTGGCCGTATCCGAAGGTTACCACTCAGTTCCAAATTTTCGATTGGATATTTTTACTTTTTAACATGTAATTTTTATATTCACTATTTGGAATTCGTTAACTTTTTACAGAAATGACAAAAAACAATTCTGAAAAATACATTCTAATTAATACATGAAAATTAAATACTACTGAAATAATTCAAATAGCTCATTTTTAAAAAAGAAAATGAAAGCGAAATTTAATAAGGAAAATTTTTATTTGTTAACAGCATTCTTCTTAATCATGAAAAATATACTTATAACATAGTAAAATGTAGAAAAAAAGTAAAAATCAATGATCAATAAAAAAATATCGCTAATAAATAAAATTATAAATAACTTCGTGTTATACGTTAAAAATTATATTATGCACTTTCTATTTTAGGTGTATTAAGTGGAACTTTTCGGATGATAGAATAAAACATTTATCGACATTAATACACATGTAATTAATGTGATTTTTCGGAAAATGCGAAGTAAAAATAATGAATTTATCTTAGACTCTGTAGAGGTGGCACAAGGATTTTGAAGCATTGTAATGTTAATTGTAAAGTATCAGTTTCTGAAGTGATGATCCTCTCTATGATCTATTGTAAAATCGAATAATTCGATCATAAATTATAAATTTCGAATAGAATTGTAACGTACCTTTTAACATCCGATTTGCTTACATTTTTTTTTTTTTTTGCTTTTTCTTTGTAATATATTTTTTTTCCATTTTATCATTTTTGGTGATCTCTTCGTTTTTGTTCCTATTTTATGATATTTCGTCGAAACTGGGAATACCTTTATGGTCTCAAATACTGTCGCGGTTTTTTATGCTCTCAGAGTTTTCTTTCTAAAATATCTCGGAAGTTTTGCTCTAAAACCTTTTACTGACCTAGCTAAATGATTAACATCTTTTTGCGATAATTTTTCATGTTGCTATACAAATTTAATACGTTTTAAAACATTTTATAATTTATCAGATTTCAAAAAAACTTTCAACAATTTTTGTCATGTTAAAAAATTACTCCTGAAAGTAAAATTAACATGTAGTATACTATATATGTGTACGTTTCATATCTAAAAAGTTAAATTGCCTAAAATTACTATAGATTTTTAATTATTACTTTATTCGATAGTATTCCTTTTCAGTTTGTAAAAAAATATATTATTAATTTATCGTTATAGTGAACGTTTCGTTTTTTTTGTTTGTGCTGTTGAAAGTAAATTAACAAATCAACTCCGAAGAAGAAATGGTTTTTTAGTTTTTTTTAACAGCTTTAGTTAATTTTTAGCGTTATTTAATATAATTTAAGGCCTTGATTTTATTGGGTTTTTTTTCTCTGTGTGTTTCGTATTATATTTTAGTTTTTGTACACAACTGTACAAAAAAGAAATATATATGTATATCCCACGATACGAATACTACCGATTCCAACAAACGCGAAAATAGTAAAACCAAAAGAAGTAGCATAAATTTGTCTCCCAAAATATTCTTGAATTTTAATTTAATGAAAACGAAAAGATAATACTCGAGCACAAAGTACATTTTATGTAACTAGCATGTCCTAATATTTTCATTTTATTTATTTTATTGTTATTTTTTATGTACCATCGCGAAGTGATCGGCGTCCTGAAAGTTGTTCTGTAACACATCGTGATGCACATAAAACAGCTGAATTGCATTCTTCTATATTGGCTGCCAATGTTATACGTGCATCACGATGTGTTACGGAACAACTTTCAGGACCACTTCGCGATGGTAACATTATTTACTCATACTCGGTCGTTGTCGTGTGTTCAAAAGCTGAAATTCACAGCAGACTTTGGACCGAACCCACGCCACTAACCATTTTTAGTTCTGTACCCGCCTGGTTCATTGCTCTATATATCTACAGTCACTTCTGGCCGATTATACCGTTCGGACTAAATATGGTAGGCATAGATACAATGTTGTCGACGTCGGTTGTCTTTTGGGTGACGGACTGATATTAATACTGACAGCGTTGCTGTTTTTCGATTTACTACAATTGTCGTTAACATCAGCGACGATTACTGAAGAAATACTGAGCAGCGAGGCATCGGTCGATAAAAAAAATCGAGAAAATGCTCGTATATTGAAAAGTGCTTAAAATTAATTTCTCCTATTTTTCTTAATTTTTACGCGCGTCACTTATTTAATTATAAAAGTGCACACCCGTAAATGTTTCAAAAAGCCGGTTGCTTTAAAATAAATCGAAGAAAACTGAAAAAACTGAAAAAACTGGCGCGCGCATGATAATAAAGTAGTATTTTTGAAAATATTTTAATTGAATGTTTTTCTTACAAATAGAATTAATATTGCACGCAAATGTGTTGTTTTTATTTTCACTTTGTAGAATTTTTATTATCGTCAAAACTAATTCCATCAGTCAACATAATTTTTAGCCTACTTTTCGCTAATTGTAATTATTTAAATTTCTTTTTCGTTTTTTGATAAGTATATGCCAAATTTTAAAGAATTTAACAAAAAAAAAAAGAAAGAAAGAAAAACCATATTATTCGTTTACTAGATAATTTATATAATTACTAATTTGGAAAAAATTTGAAATCGTTATAAATCGATTAGATTACAGATGTAAAATACATTGACGCATATTTCGAACAACAGGCTTTTTTTATTATCTTTTTTTTTTTAGATTCGAAGAATAATTCTTTCAAATATTATTATTTTATTCATCATTCATCATTTAAAAAAAAAGAAAAAAAAAATCTATATCGAAATTAACAGCTAAATTTTTATAATATAAATGAACCTGGACACTTCCAGGTGCTGGTCCCCTGTACTTTTATGGAAGGGTCAGTTTTAACTGATTAGGCCATTCTTAGAAAACTAAAATTGATGTCTTAGATGCCTGACGCAAACATAAACAAATTATTGTAGAATGGTTTAATTGAAAAAAATGTTCATCTTAATCCGGGAAAAATACCTGTGAAAAGGGGATTTTTTTTTTTTAAATAAAATTATTTATTACCGGTTTGTTAATTTACATATTTATTATAGGGGTTTTCATTTATTAAGCAACTTAAAATGGTACGAAATTTTTTATTCTCCTTCCCGAGTTGGTTTTTACTGTCCTAACGATTTACAATCGAATGTTTTATCATTTGTTTTCGATCACTTTTTACAGTATTTTTGTGTTTGTAAACATCATCATGGGGGTTGTAAAGTTGAGCAATGCAGGGAACTCAAGAGTGAAGCTCTTAGTGTATATATTTTATATGATTCAAAATGTACAATAAATAAGTATTTAAAGTTATCGGGCATTTATAATATTGTTAATTACAAAGCATTTTCAAGGTGTGTAATATATACCTACATATATATATATATATATAAAATATATATGCGCGAAAGATGTAACGAGTTGTAAGCAATAAGAAAAATGATGCCAATTTTTGATTTTGCAATTTTTGCCCGGCTAAAATTAAAATTGCCTTGAAAAAAAATTTTTAACTAAACGAAAAAAGTAATTTTTATGGTTGGGGCGGTGTAATGGATAAAAAATATATTTCCAGGAAGACTATTCTTCTACCCACCCCCCATCCCAAAAGATATCTTACTTTGCTAAGAAAATTCCAGCCTTGTTTTTTTTCTACTGAGGTAACTATTCGGTTGTTCTTTTTCCCGATACTATTAATACTGTTCTTTTATATTATTCTTTTTTTTTCAGTATAGCTAATCAGTCCGATAGACCAAAATATGTTTAACCTAAGCATTAAAATTTCTAAAATTCGGTTTCTTAAACTTTCATCGGTGAGAACTTCAATAAAAATTATAAATAGACACAGACACACGCTACCGTTTAACAAATTTTGGAAAATAATTTTTGTAATTTACTTTTCTCTTCCCGAATGTAGGAGATAAATTTTGAGGGAATTCAAAATTTATCACCGACCCGCTCACAAAATGGAAGTAAACTGTAATCGTTGTCATTAATGCACTGAGGGAACAAGCGAAAGTCCAACTGAAGAAGATGAAGCGGTCAAATAGAAGCCTCGAAACGAAAATGAAGATAACGTACGAATATCACTCGGACGGCGAAGAAAAGTGTTCGTCACTGATGAAAAGCGCCAGCGGGAACGGAAGCGGCAGCGATTCGATGATCAGTGCGAGTAACCTGATTTTGTTGCGTAAAAAGAAGCTAGGCCAGTCGGCTCCGTCGTTACTGTGCAGCAGCAATAGGGAGATTCGCACGAGCAACAGCAATGGTCGCATCAATCGAGCGCAGCAGCGTAAAAGCTTCATAATGAACACGTCGCCGATCTTTTCCAGATGTCATTCGCCGATGCCGCCGAGCAGTCCGATCGACAGTCCGAAGATGCAATTGTCGCGTCACCATTTCCCGTTCATACCGGCTACGCGAAAACAGTTTACCCATTTGAGCACCGAATGCAAAGACGGACGACGATGGTCGGTCGCTTCGTTGCCTTCGTCCGGTTACGATACCAATTCTGGCAGTTCTAATATGTCTTCTCAGTGTTCCAGTCAGGAACGGTTACACCATTTGCCCAGCATACCGACTTCGGACGAGCTAAGAATGCTGTCGGAGCACTTTTCCTCCAACGAAAGTAATCCGAGCGACGACAGTTCGCGTAAGTCGTCGTTCATCCGGCCGCGATCGCACAGTTTGAGCAGTCCTAATCGATCTCCGAGTCACGATAACGACATCATCATTCTGAATACGTTGTATAAGGAACGATTTCCGAATGCAACTTCGCAGATGGAGCAGCGGTTGAAGAATTTCCTGAACGGCAATCAACCGTTACTGACCGAACAGTTGAAAACGTGTACGCCGGAAGCGGCTCCGATCGTTCGTTTCGTTCATCATCAGATAATGGAAATCGCGAAAGACTGTCTGAAAACGAGCGAGGAGAAGCTGATCACCAGCGGCTATTTCTACGAGATATCGGAAAATTTAGAAAGACTGCTGTCCGAAACGAAAGAGAAGTCATCGGAAGCGGCCGAGATACTGGACGCGGTTGTCAAACGTTTACTGTTGATAATATCGCGCCCGGCTCGTTTGTTGGAGTGTTTAGAATTCGACCCGGAAGAGTTCTATCAGTTCCTAGAAGATGCCGAAGGTCGAGCTAAAACGTTCGAAGGTGTAAAGACTGACATACCGCGTTACATAATAAGTAAGCTCGGTTTAAACAAAGAAGAATTCAGCAAGGACAGCGAAATACCGGAACATCAACAGGAGATTGCACGAACCTCGTCCTCCAATATCGCTAATATTACTGCTGCGAATAATAATAATAATAACAATAATAATATCGGGCCGGCAACGAGCGGTATTATTAATACTAATATTACCGACAATAGTTGTAGTAGTAGTAGTAGTAGTAATACTAACGAAATAAGTAAACAAACGTTTTTGCGGAAAATCCCGTCGGCCGAAGACTTCGAAGTGATTAAACTAATCTCAAACGGAGCGTACGGAGCGGTCTATTTGGTGCGACATACGGAGATGCGTCAGCGTTTCGCCATGAAGAAGATCATCAAGAACAACGTGATGCTGCGAAATCAGATAGAACAGGTTTTCGCCGAACGGGACATCATGAGTTTTACCGATAATCCGTTTGTCGTCACGATGTATTGTAGTTTCGAGACGAAAAAGTATCTGTGCCTGGTGATGGAGTACGTCGAAGGCGGCGACTGCGCCTCGCTACTGAAAGCGATCGGTCCGCTGCCGCCGGACATCGCTCGCTTCTATTTCGCCGAAACAGTGCTCGCCGTGGAATACCTTCACAGCTACGGAATCGTGCACCGAGACTTGAAACCGGATAATCTGCTGATTACCGCGCTCGGTCACATAAAACTGACCGATTTCGGACTAAGCAAAATGGGCCTAATGTCGCTGGCGACGCATTTGTACGAAATCTACATCGACAAAGACACGAAACAGTTCTCGGATAAACAGGTGTACGGTACGCCGGAGTATATCGCTCCGGAAGTGATTCTGCGCCAGGGTTACGGAAAGCCGGTGGACTGGTGGTCGATGGGAATTATTCTGTACGAATTTCTGATCGGTTGCGTTCCGTTTTTCGGCGAGACGCCGGAAGAATTGTTCGCACACACCGTTAATGACGACATCGACTGGCCGGATGAGCACGACTGGAAAATCGAGCCGGAAGCGAAGAGCTTGATAACGGCTCTGTTGCAGCAGAATCCGCGCGAAAGACTGGGAACCGGCGGCTCGCACGAGGTGAAGAATCACGCCTATTTCGATAACGTGAACTGGAACTCGCTGCTGCGGCAAAAAGCGCAATTCGTTCCGCAGCTGATGAACGACGAAGACACGAGCTATTTCGATTCGCGCATCGATCGTTACAAACACGATATTCTCGACGAAACGGCTAGCGTTAGCGGAAGCGGCAGCGGCGGCGGCGCATTGTCGGCAACCGAATCGGACAGCTCCTCGCTGTTTAGCTCGTTCTCTTCGTGTTCCGTCCAATTCCACAAGGTAACTTCTCGCTGCAGTAGCTATAACGAGTACTCCAGTTCCAGCATGTCCAGCGACGTCAGTTGTAACACTCCGTTGAAGGATTCCGGCGACAATTCGGACGATAGGGATTCGACGTCGTTCGAACAACTGACCACTACTTCGTTAGAGGGTCAGAAAAAGAAGTCGTGCTACACGGCGTCGAAGGAGTCGTTGCCGCGATTTTCGGTATCGCTCGAGAACGATTCGTCGCCCTGTGCGACTGCTGCCGCTACTACTACTACTACTACTACCACTATTACTAGCGGTGCCGTCACTATCCGAAAATCGCTTCCAGCGTCGTCCTCCGTCGGTATTGTCGACGACGCCGAAACGAAGAAAGAAACGAAAATGACGACGAAACATCGTTCGCGGTCGCTGTTCAAAAGCGTCAGTAGTAGCGGCAACAATAGTATGGTCGTTCATCGCGGCAACGGCGGTTCCTCCTCCGGCACTGTTAACCTGTCGCTGTTTATACCGTCGTCCGGGTCTGTCGAAGATGCAGCCGCACAGTGCGTTCAATCGCCCGGCGGCGGCTCTAGCACCGCCAGTTCCAGGGACGCGTCGCCGTGTCAAGAATTGTCGCCGCTCATCACGAATTTAAAACCGCCGATCGTTATTCGACGCGGTCCGTCCGGATTCGGCTTTACCGTGCACACGATTCGCGTCTACTACGGCGATACCGACTTCTACACGATGCACCATCTGGTGATGGCGGTGGACAAAGGTAGTCCAGCCTACGAGGCCGGACTGCATCCGGGCGACCTGATCACCCACGTGAACGGCGAATCCGTTCAAGGTCTGTACCATACGCAGGTTCTGCAGCTGCTGCTGTCCGGCGAGGATAAAGTAACGCTGCGAGCGACGCCGCTGGAGAATACGTCGATCCGGAACGACGGACGCAAACGACATCCGAGTCAAAGTAAATTGGCCGTATCGCGAAAATCATCCTCTTCGTCGTCTTCCCACGCCGTTCATCATCACCACCATAATCTTCATCATCATCACCATCATCATAATAATTATAAATCGTCTAAACGCGTCGCTAAGCAGCGAGATGTGAACAACGTCGAGTCCAGACGCCGAGCTGCGAAACTTTTATTCGTCGATTCCGAGAAGCAGAAACGCCACAGTGTGGCGACGGCGGTCGCCGAGGAGTCTACAACAGCGGCCGCTCCCAATGCCGCCGCTGCCGCTCGATCAACCGCATTTAGATCGGCGTCCGCAGCGCAGCTAATACCGTCGCGAACTCTTCAACAGTCCTACTCGAGGTCGTTATCGGTGCAAGACGGCTGTTCTCCGAACGGCAATGCTTGCACCGGCGGCTTCAGCGCGCTAACGTTACCATTGCCGAATTATTGCTCCACTTTGTCGCCGGATCTTTTACCGCATACCGATCATCTGCTATCGTCGTCCAGTTCATCTTCTAACTCGCCGTCCGCTACTCCCTCCTCTTCGAGTTCTTCCTCGTCGGTCTATCAACGTCCGTCTTCGCTGCACGGTCTCAAGCACAAGCTTCCAACCAGCGTTAAAGCGATTCATACGAGCAGCAGCAGCAACAGCAGCAGTAGTAGACGAAAGTCGGTCGGTCACATACCGCTCTCACCCCTGGCCCGAACTCCGTCGCCGTCTCCACTGCCGTCCTCGTCGCCTACCAGATCGCCGAGTCCGCTTGTATTCCCGCCCGGCTATCACCCGGGCGCTTCGAATACCATTCAATCGTACAGTCCGTCGTCCTCATCGCCGCTTCTACTGACTCCCACGTCGGGCGCCACTAAAAAAGCCTTCGGACGTCCTAAAAGCGCGGCCGAACAAAAATCCCCGTTACTACGACGGGCCCTCTCGCCGGACCGAATGCACGCCCGGCCCGTAGAAAATAAAAACAGTTCCATATCTCCGCTTTGCGATTCGGCTCTGAAAGTCACGCTGCATACTCCTCACATTACCGTCACGTCGAAATCGCTACTAACTACGGCCAGAAGTAGTAATAGCGCTAGCAACAGCGGTATCAGTAGCGCTAGTAGCGGTAATAATGGAAACTTAGTAAAATCGGCTAATGAAAAACAGGTAACTTTGTCCAACAAAAAGTCGCTTGAAAATAATTCTAGTAATAATAATTGTAACAATAATAATAATAATAATAATAGTAATAACAGTTATAATAATGGTAATAGTAATAAAAATAATCATCATCACAATCTGGCAACTAGTGTCGGCGAGAAGAACGAAATCGCTGATAGAGTAATCCACGCTGCTAGCAGTTTAGATTTGAATTTGGATTTGAAAAATTTAGTGGACTCGTTCGGTAACATGCTTCCGCGAATAACGGAGGAGAAAGATTCGCCACCGTATTCGAAAATGAATAATACGATAATCGGCGAAACAAACGAAAACGAAAAGAATAATTCTTCCGATCGTAACGAGATAACAAAGAAGTAAAAATCTGTACAGATATATATATATATATATTGTGTTCGTGTTTCTGTGTTGAAGCTCGATCTCAAATACGGTATGTAAACAACTGTGATATGTAGTAATAATGCGGATATTAAAAAGTACGCGACAGCGATTGAAATTAAACCTCTTCTGGGTTTCATTGAAAAACACTTAAACTTCTGTCTATTCTTAAATTTTTTTAATCTAGCAATATAATATACTGTCTTTGTGTTTTTTTTTTTTTTTTTGTTTTTTTATTATTATTAATTTTTAGTGCTATTGAGAAGGTTTTGTTTTTTCATCATTGAAAAATATTCTATGTTTCGGTTATTTTTAAATGTAAAACCATTCGGAAAACGCCCACAAGAAAAAGGAATATTCAACGTAATGACCAATGTAAGAAAACTGCCATTAAAAAATAATATTAATTTTAAGTCAACGTAAAAATGTTTAGATTTAAGGATTACCCAAAATTATTTCGATATGTATTCTACTTTCTTTATTTACTTGTTACTTTTTTATTTTTTTGAAATAATAATAGAAAAAACCACCCTATATGCTTCGACAAAAGGTGACAAAAATCAAAACAATTTTTGTCGCTGTTCCTGTTATGCGCATGAAACCTTCGAAAATATTTTTAAAAAAAAGACATGCGACATAACATTAATTTATTCGCTAGTATGTTTCGTATAACACAATCTATAACCTGTGAATATTTAATATTTACGGTATTAAAAATCTATATGAAACCGTTACTCTGCATCATAATTACGCAGTAGTGTATACGTTGCAAAGTTGCGTTCATATTTTTTTTTAGGACATACTAATTGCGATATTTTGGTTTTCTCATTGTTGAGCGCAAAGTATATTTGTTTTCGTTACCGATTAATAGTAATTACCTGCGTATCTTTCGTTGTTTTTTTATTTTATTTTATTTTATTTTAGATAACCGATTTTTTCTCCTCATATTAAAGTAGACACGAAGCCGTTACATTTATAAAAAAAAAAAAATCGGATTACAAAAAAAATATTTCATTTCGAGAAAAGTGCTTTTTCGAAATAAATATAACAGATACAAATCATATATATATATATATATATATATATGTGTGTGTGTGTGTGTGTGTGTGTGTGTGTGTGTGTGTGTGTGTGTGTGTGTGTGTGTGTATTGTGCTGAAGTTAAATCCTCTCGCCGAATTTTGTGCTGGCATCAGCAACAAATATCGCTTAAAATTCAAAACAAATTATACTGTGTCGATTTCCATATATATGAAATAATTTGCCAATTGTTTGCCTCATTGTTTTTTAATCGTATAGTTTATCCGTAAAGATTTCAAGTCGGAATTTAATTAAGTATTTTAAGGACTGTTTAATGATGCAGTATTCGTTCTTTTGCGGCGTTTTATGACGAAACGCTTAATGTTATTAGTAATAGGGTACTACATTATTTCTGCGTTCCACTGGGTCTATGTGCTGTCACGACAGAAAGGTTGGTAGTCACATTACTAGGAATAATGTATACAGCTGGAATTGTTACAGCAATCTTTAAGTAGTCCGTGTATAATAATTGGAATATACCTAACGATATCGTCTCAATAATTAAAGTCATAAGAAAGTTACGAAACCTCCTCTAGAACACGTGATGATTACATAAAGTTATAAGAATTAGTCGGAACTTAAAAATAATCTACAAAATAGGGCTATCAGGAAGTGCAGAGTCGAAGTTTGGGAACTATTTACGTTAATTATAATGGAAGTAAGTGTGTATAAATGTTCGATTCTCTGACTCGACCAATTTGAAGCGTAGTAGTAAAATAAAGTTTTTTTGTATTTGGTACTTTGAAGTGTATTTAGTGCCTCCTTTTTAAATGATTCTGATTACCAAAAAAAAACAACTAATAATGTTGGTTTTTTCTTTCTTTCTAGAAATTTTCACAAAATATGTCCTACTTCCGTCATGGTTCGTTGTAATTTTTCCTACTAGTTGTTTTCGAATGGTTACAATTTTTCTAAAAATAAAAAAAAAAAAAAAAAAAAAAAAAAAATGGGGTTGTGCAAAGTTTACCTCCTTTTACTTCATTTCATTTTTTACAAAATTTATAAATCATAAATGAAGCAATAAAATCGGTAAACGTTAAAACGTCCGTTCTATATACGCATGTTACGCAATCATACCTAATCTTTATCGCTATATAATAATTTCTATCGGCGTCGTTGCTCTCATTAATGTGTGCATATAATTCCATATTCTGTTTTGCGTGTGCGCGTGCCTATCAGGTGAGACTCTACGTTATTCTACAATAATTATTATGAAAGTTCATTTTTTTTTCCTTCTGTCTTTCTTTTTTTGACGTCGCCGAAAAATTATTAATTAATACGCTTTCAGCGATATTTTTATTGCATCGTCTCTTTATTCCGGTTATATAACCCAGTTTAAGATAATGTACTACTGCAATTTCTGTTTTGCTAAAGTTACAGCGCCCGCCGAGGTCTGCATAGATTTCCTTCAGTCCAAACGAAACGTCGATAGTAAAATCGCAGTTTTCGCGAGTGCACAGTATCATCGTCCTTTTAAAATAAGTGTAGTGTATTTTTTTCAGTGTATAACTGAAATAAACATCAAAGATTATAACTCATATTTGCCCTTAATTGTAATATTACACAGTGAAAATTTACTGTCCCAAACTATACTGCACAGCATCCCTTGAAAGTAATTTCAGGGTCAAGTTTTCAAAGTAATTTCGGTGACATTTTTCTTCTCAAGTTTTGGAAAACAACTAGAGCTCTCATTTATCTTTGCTTTGATTTTATACGCGAAAAGCATTATTTTAATTCTTCTCGCAAAAAGTCAGAAAAATACGTACGTAGAAAATTTAAAAAAATTAAATAAAAGCAATTTGAAATGTCAGCATAAAATATTTAATCGGAAAAGAGCGAGTAACGCTTTTCAAAATGTTTCCAATAAGTATAACGGTAAAATAATATCTAAACCTTTCCCGTTATGATAATCTCTCTCTCTCTCTTTCTATATATATATATATATATTAAATATATGTATGCGTGTAATTATATATATATATATATATGTGTGTGTGTGTATATATATATATATATATATATATATATATATATATATATATATATATATATATGTGTGTGTGTGTGTGTGTGTGTGTGTGTGTGTGTGTGTGTGTGTGTGTATATATATATGTGTGTGTGTGTGTGTATCTCTCTATATATATATATATATATATATATATATATATATATATATATATATAACTCGGCCCTCCGCTCTCGCAAGGGGTATCCCCGGATCCCCAATTCTATTACTTCTGTACTTCGTATAGAATAAGGAAAATTTGCAACGTCATTCTTAGCCCGACTCCACTACTTTTTCTGTCACAATTGTGTCTTCTTATATATACAATATATATGTAACGTTTTAGAACAAAAAAAAGTGATAGGGGTCGGCCTAAGAATGACGTTTTCATTAAATAACATAATTAACTAGGACAACAATCCATTTTATCGATACTTTGTCTTCTTATATATATATATATATATATACAATGTGTGTAACGTTCTGAGACAAAAATAAGGGATAAGAATCGGCCTAAAAATTACGTTGTCATTGATATATGTATGAATGTGCATATTAGTGATGAGTAGGTCCGTAAAGATACGTAGCAGCGGATCCATATTCCACAGCGAAGTTGATGATGTAACTCCAACTACAGTTCCGAACTCGTATCCACACCTCCGACCCAGCAAATACTGAATCGATAACTGTTATATAGATGTTTACATGGTTCCGCTATAGAAGCTGGAAGTATAGACCTTGAACAGAAAGGAATATTCTGTGTTTCATGCGGAATGAATATCTGAGCAGTAATGCGATAGATCGCCTAGAAAAGTATGATAACATATTGCAATTAGAAAGGAACTGTATCGTTTTTTCTATAGACACAATTCTCCGTGTGATTATACTCCTACATTGACTACTTTGCAATTTCCTTCTCTCTTTGTAATCTAACCGAACATTGGTATACACTGCGTCGACAACTAGCGCAAACTATTTCCAATTTTTTAATGAACTGTATACATAAACACCGGATGTACCATATGAGTCCCCGATATCGATACGTATCCGGGATGCAGTTCTCGAACCTGCGATTCAATTCCGGATCCGTATCAGAAGAAATAACGAACTTACTCATCACTAGTATGTATGTATGTATTTTAGGGTACCTTAACATGTAAATGAGAAGCCGATTAACATCGTCAGATTTCCGGTAACCTTCCAAAAAATGCATTCTATAATTCTGTGTTTTCATTTTAATCAGTTGAGATTAGTGAAGGAGGACATCGACATATTTGAGTGTCATCAATTTTGAGAAAAACTTTTATCTATATCTATATAAAATTACGCGAAATTATTGCTACAAGTCCCACCAAAATTAAGTTTTACATCAACCCGATAAATTTCAACGTGATCTTTTTATTCGTGTGTATAAGTTGTGTGCACTAAGGTTAAGTATGAATTTTAGCTATGCTAAAATGAAAATTGGAACCAGTTTGATCTGATTTTGTGCCGGATTTTATTCGTTCGAGAAAAGTAACTTTATTATACCCTTACCTGTTTTGGTGAACACTACTATTATAATCAAAATCCGTTTTGAAATTGAACATTTCGGTGAAGCACTGTCGTATTTTTAAATTTAAACGTAGTTTACTAGCGCTGAATATGATCAGACTAAATAATTGTTTGATGTATTAACAGTATCTAGTCATTTGCGTAAACTATCTACGATGAAATTTTAAATTGTATTTTTTAATTATTTGCACATTTTTTTTTTTTTTTTGAATAATCTCATTTAGTAACGTGTCTTTTAAATGTTTTGCGAATTATTTTTAGAAAAGTATCAGTTTATAGTTTGTCGTGTAATTGTGACATGTTTGTCGTAGACTGCGACGGTAATCATATAACTGTAAGTATATAATTGTGTAATATATAATCAAACTTTTAATTTGATTTTAAGTTTCCAAAGAATAATTGTTTTTTGTTTTTCCTTCTTTTCCGTTCTATATGATTACGTAGAAGAGAATCGTGTTGAGAGTTTTTATAAAAACTGCGATATATAAAATTAGTGTTAGCGAAGTGTGCAATATTAATTTAATAAAGTCAGTGGTAGATCCTCAGGATCATCATCGGAGAACTATAAGGATTTCAGTGCTCTTCTATTGGTGTTTTAAATTTACTCCGGATAAGATCGAATTTTCTCCACGAAACGTAGTCTATGACATCATAAAGCGGAAGTAAGAGTAAATTAACTAAGATTTCATAGTTAAAGTAATTGCGATGAAAGTATTTCGAATTTTTTTACTCTTTTCCGGGAAAAGTAATAAAAGAATTTTAAATATTATTTACAAATTCTCTGCGAACAAAATTTAATTCAAAACTGATTATCAAATTAACGGTGGTACATTAAATAATTTAAAGTAGTCTGCTGATAGTTGTAACGAGATACTCGGCGGTATTTCTTAGAGCTGTTAAAGCTTATGTACTATCATTAGTATTTTTTTATTCTATGCATTTTTCTCGGTCTTTATATTAAATGAATTTCGGAAATAGTGGTTTTTATTTTATTTCATTATCTCTCCTTATTATTACCTCTAACGACTCGGTATATTAATGCGTAGAATCTGTTTCACTTTAAAAATACTCTTCAGTCTTTATTCGTTTAGTATAGTCCTGGATATCTACCACTGAACAAATGTGTTAGCCTTTTAGTGTATACGTGTTTATACATATATTAATGTATGTATTTGTGTATGTGTGTATATGTAATGTATTCATGTATATAATGTTTATACATATTGTAATTTTCGTTTTCTTTTTATACGTATTACCGACTGTAGTATATGTAATGCGGATATTCTTTATGTAGAAACG
Organism: Icerya purchasi; assembly: GCA_039619475.1. NCBI lineage: Eukaryota > Metazoa > Arthropoda > Insecta > Hemiptera > Monophlebidae > Icerya > Icerya purchasi. The sequence goes on from CM077115.1 coordinate 95,109,097, forward strand.
TTCATGTTTTTCCTCCGCAACTTTAATGATAGAATTATCACATTTATAAGTAATGTCATGATTATGTGATTTGAGCATAATAAACGTGCCGTACATTATTTTTATTCATTTGTGCGGCTTCTCGTAATTACTTTGACCTTAAATTTATTTAGTATCGGTATTTTTTTTTTTTTTGTTGACTTAATCGAGCTATCTTATTACCATTTCTTTGTAGCTTTGGGGCCTTGGAACACTTTCCCATTAGGCTACATTCAATTTATCGCTTCGTTAATAAAATTTATACAATTAATCAATAATACTACCATTAGTAATAATGATAATAATAATAATAATATTTGTTGACGCCTGTTTCTAAAACTGTTCAGAAGTTTACAAGGAACAAAACGTACATTATAATAATCAGAAGTAGTACAGGAACAAACTTCTATTCTTTTGGGGATGCAGTAATAAAGCTCAATGAAGATTTTATAGTCGAATTAACAATTTTCTCTTCCGTAGTGGCTATTAAATTATAAATTTCCTCCAGGTATATTACTTGGTCCACCGCTATATTCGCAAGTTCAACTTCATTGAAATAAATTGTGCCTTCGTTTTTTCATTTTAAACGTTCGTCGAGAATTTTTTTTTTTTTTTAATATATTTTTAGCTATTTAGTTAAGTTTTAGTCCGGTTATTACAATTTCTGTATGAACATTCGACCGTTCACAGATTATCATATTGAAATTCGGTAAAATTTTCTGCTTGTCCTACCCTAATTTAAATCATTAATGATAAAATTATCGAATTCATGGAGCTTTCACTAGTTCGTTACAATTTAAAAACCCTAAATTGTTTTTACAGCCCAATGCGAAAATATTAATAGTATATATTATATCTGATTCTAACTTACATTTTATTTCTTCGGATTTTTTACAGATAAATTAATTATTTTTCACCATTCAAACTCTGATATTAATTTTTCTACAGTCTTAATTAAAACCAATTACCCGTTATTTCCATTGGAGTTTTTACCGGTAAATATATTTTTTGTAGACAGTAGATGTCGGCGTGCATTGGTTTCTATAAATATTTCTAAAATTTTTGCAAAACATCTACAATCTACAAAGTTTTGAAACTAATCTGTTGGAAAATGACGAATAAACACGAAATAATGAAATCTCAAAGATCTAAGTTATTACGCAAAAAAACGAGCGGAGATTTTGCTATCGAAAAATATAAACCTATATAATTTATTAATACTCGCTACAAAAATTACAATACTTAGTTGAGGAAAAGAGAAACGTTTTATCCAAACATATTAAGTGACGTCAACGCATCTGTGCAATATAAATCTTTATTCAAGGGCTCTCTTTGCTTTCAATCATTAACATAACACTGAAGTGATAAATACAAAAAAAAAAGGAGGTATTCTTAAATTTCTACAAATGACACATATGAAAAGTTCAATTGAAACTATACAATGGAAACCGACATATCAGTTTCGGGTGAACAATTATATTTTTAAAATTAAAAAAAAAAAAAAAAATCGTTCAATTCAAAATTGTACAGCTGATTAAAAAATAAATTCTGAAAAAAGCTGAACTTTCCAATTTAAAGAATTCAATTACAAATTTAAGGAACGTTCTTCACTGGTGATCTTTTCTATGTTTCTCATAATTGAAGCATTAGAAGAGGAACAACCAAAACATGTTTCATGGAATGTAGATTAACTGAGTTCCAAACGATACAGTAGATATGTTAATCACCCATTGGTTCCACCCATACGCTGTGATGCTGCATTTTATGTCATTCCAAACGTTTCGCATCAGCTAGGTGAGCTTACTAACATACAAAATACAGGTCGTGTGCTCCAAATTCTTTCAGATTTATTACTTAACATTTCAGTCTGTGCTTCGGTAGAGTTTTCCAATATCCACTTCCATCATGAGACTCTACTTTGAAATCTCGCTGAAAATTTCTATCTAAGCGACCTGGTTTGATACGCAGCTCGGGCTAGTAAACTGATATTGAAGCAATTCAAATAATTCCTTAAATTGTAAAATTGCCAAAGTTGAAGTGACTGCTTTTTCATACATTTTCTAAAAGTATAAAGAAAATAACGTAACAATTTTAATAGAATATTTACTAAAGAGCCGTAAATAAAAACAAAATTTTCAAAAGTTATATCCTAATATATATTTGACTTCGAACCTTGTAATGGGTAATTGTCCTTTGAACCATATGCCGGATATATGCGCATATAAACACGTATGTATAATATACGGATGGTATATACTTATGCACATATCTTGTGACACAAATATGATCTAGACATGCTGTCTTCAATATCTAGCGGATCATTTGCAGTTTTCATTCGAACTCGTTCTGTTTACACAATTGATATTTTACTATAAGCTTTTTTCTTTTGCTGCACTGCTAAAATGCCGAAAGATAAAACAAGTTTTAGCGGATTGTGAAGGCACTGAATTATCACCGATACTGCATTTTCCTCGATGTAATGTCAGATTTTGGCTTAATTTAATTAGCTCCGCTTTGAGAATTAAGTTAGAGATACGATACTTCATTGTAATCCTAGATGGAATTTAATAGAAGAATAGTGAAAATTTTAGATGAAGTGTCAAATGAAAATGAAATCTCTTACATTCCATTTGAAGTGGCTGCATTTAAATATTTATCAGTTGTGTCTTGCGATATAGAGAGGTCGTTTCCCGTACTGAAAGCTACGTGAACAAACATAAGGCGTAATTCTCGTGTTGGAAATTTCGAAAAAATTCTTATTGTTAAATGTAATAATTTTCAAGTTATAATTTATAATTTAATTTTTTTTTAGTATAAATAAATTTATTAGAAAAAAAAAAAATGCAGCATGTTAATAAGAATTTGAGGCGAAAAAAAGAAAAAAATTTAATTTAATTTTTTTAACATACACTATCTATGTACTATGCAATTTTTAGTGCATACAAATCCGAACCCCAAGTTATTACGATGAAAAAACTCCGATGTACATATATATATATATATATATAGTTTTTTCGTTCCTTTTCTGTTGTAATAATGTGTGCGATCATCCAGTCGAACGAAAACAATACAGAAACCAAAAATTTTTTGGCAAAATTTGTCCATTGTACCGCTAATTATAACTTTCTGGCAAATGTTATACATTCTTCTCCGAATTTAACGTGTCAATATATCTATCAGAAAGCGCTACATAACAAAAATAGTCAAATAAAACGTGTTCGAGTTCTTTTATAAAACATTTCGTACATGTCGTACGCACTAACATAAAATCGCATCTCTCTTCAAAAACTGGCGACGAAATGAAAAAAAAAATTATTTTACACGACGAGTTGGAAAATTTTTAAAAGGAAGGCGCGCGCATTTGCATCGCTTCTTATTCAAATTCAAAAACGTGATGATCTGTATGGCGACATATATTTGGAGGACTGGACTGGACTGTACATGGCAGCGATACTGAAAAGAACAAATTAAAAGAAAGATAACATCAATTATTACGACCAACAAATTTTAACACGAATCGAACAATAATGAATCAACTTGAAGCGTAAATGTACAAATGAATTTACTCATTTTCTTTAAGAGTTCTCAATTTTTCATGTATGTGAAATTTATATTTTACCAAAAAATATACATCTTTATTTGTTTATTTATTTATATCTTAAAGCTAATAAATAAGTAAGTAAACGAACAAACAATTAAGGCTCATGTAAAGTGATTATTAGCCTAGTTTGTGCAAACCCCTGGTGTTTACAAATTCATAGAACGTTCGGTTCTGGAAGAAAAATTAATGCAATTTTAAATTAAGACATAGTGTTTATATTAATTCTGTATACATACACACACACACACACACATATATATATATATATACACTGGGAGACTGGTCTCCTTCCTCCGGACCTTAAATTATTTTACTCTGTAAATTTTCATATAGACTGCTGCACTGCGTTCACATATATTTTGAATACGTCAATCAAAAAAGTGAAATTTAGATTAAAATACCTGAAAAACTGAAACTGATAGCAGGGTGATACATGTGAGGAGAATATGTTAAATTTAATTCTTTTTAAAGTAAGATATTAACAATATTTATCAAGGACGTCGACAGCCAATGAACCGGGGGGGGGGGCAAGATGATAGAAAGAGGATATGAGTTACAGGAAAAATAAAATTTATAAGTTGTAAAGGGTTCACGGACAAAAGCGCACATGATAAAAACGCACCGGACAAAATCGCACATCGTTTTGCAGAACAGAAGCTAATTTATTAATTTTTCCGTTCTCGGAAGTTGCATCATTTGTGAAAGGGCAACAGTTGCCCCGCAAAGAATTTAAAATTCAAAAAAATTATTGGTAATCAGCGAAAACAAAGTAAAAATAATACAATTTTTTGTATGATTCACTAGTCATTTTTCTGTTTTTTTTTGTTCTTATATGTGTATTTGTTTGTTAATAATCATAGTGTCTATTGACTATGACCGCTAGGAAGTTACCCTATATACAAAATAAAATTTGTATCAATAATGTATTCAGGGGCGTCTCAATCATGCCAAGTTGTGGGAGGAGTGCATTACCCAAAATACCGATTCATGAATTCATATAATTTAAAACAAATTATTTTTTATACTATATAACTTATACAACAAAATGTTATATGATGTTTTTTAATGATTTTTTTTAAACTTTCACAATGTGAGTATTTTATTTTTTACTTCTGCAGTCAAAACTGATTTAAATCAAACTGTGGGGATTAAAAATATTTTTTAAATAGTTTTATTAAAAGAAATCTTATCTTTTAATACTAATTCTATAAGACTTTGTAATAATGCTTTACTTTGTCAAAAAGTGAGAGTGACTTTTATTTTACACTGTTGCATACTAACCGTTTCTTTATAAATTGTTTCAACTGGTCTGAATTCTCTTAAAAATTTTGGTTTTAAATTATATGAATTCATGAATCGGTATTTTGGGTAATGCACCCCTCCCCAAACTTTTATTTTGTATATAGGGTAACTTCCTAGCGGTCATAATCAATAGACACTATGGTTATTAACAAACATATATACATATAAGAACAAAAAAAAAAAAAACAAAACAAAAAACACAGAAAGATGACTAGTGAATTATGCAAAAAATTGTATTATTTTTACTTTGTTTTCGCTAATTACCAATAATTTTTTTGAATTTTAAATTCTTTGCGGGGCAACTGCTGCCCTTTCACAAATGATGCAACTTCCGAGAACGGAAAAATTAATAAATTAGCTTCTGTTCTGCAAATCGATGTGCGCTTTTGTCCGGTCACCGTTGTAAAGGCTTAATATTTTATTGAATAAGAAAAATCTTAATTAAAACATAATTTTCGTGGGTTTCTGGCAAATTGTTCTACTACTTTATTATAAAAGTCTTTCAAATTGTCCAAGATTACGCGACTATGAATACTCATCATGGCCAGTTGATTAAAAAGTTTCAAAGCTCCAGGGGGGGGCTGCCCCCCATGCCTCCCGCTGGCGACGTCCATGATATTTATTTTTTTAATTGCAATGATGGAATTCGTTTTTTTTTAAAATTAGAATCTAAGCAATAATATATTAAGCCACTGTTGACTATCACTCCAGTCATTTCAGAATTTGTACGCTTAAATTATTTTTCAAAATTTGGGACCTTCAATTTTAAAGTTTTGGTGGTCTCCTATTTTTTGTATAGGGGAGACTGGGGACAATTGAAACACTCTCCAAAATAATACTACCAGTATTTTTTTTACTTCTGTGAACACTGATATGAATTGTTTCGAACATATAATATGCAATTACTACTCGTTCATTGACTAAAATCGGCAGTAACCACGTGTAGAATAATTAAAAGAATTTAGCGTTGTGTTTGAAAAATTTTGTACTGCGATTATAATTGTGATACACCGAAAAATAAAATAAATATCCGATTTTTAAAATATTTATTATATCAGTGGCGTAGCGTGAATTTCAGAACTGGGGAAGCGCCACGATCAAATATTTTTTTTACATAAAAATAAGCATGCGTAAAATTCGGTTAAATACAGAGCAGAATTAAAAATGAATTAAGAGGATCGAAATGTCTCATTTTTTTGTAAATTAATTCAATTTTTCGGTTCTTGTTTGCGAGAGTGTCAATTACATCATCACGGAAAGATGGTATTTTCTAATGTTTGATAATAATTCTTTTTCAATATTAAAAATAGCTAATGAAGATTTTGATTTTGTAATCGAATTTTCTAAACTAGGCGTTGGTTTATCATTTGGAATATTATTCATTTTTTCTTGAAAACCTAATGAACTAAAACTAATCATTGGAAGTTTTTCAATAATACATATACAATTGCATGTAGCCTCAATTTCAAAAGTGTTTGCATTTTAACAGACTGTGGTACATTTGCAGTTGCGTAAATAAGATAAACAAGCCGGTGTAGCTTCTTCTGTCGTATATCAAAACAGACTGAAAAGCACGACCGATGACTATCGCTTCCAGTTCCGCTGTTACGAAATGACAGCGTATCTACAACGATCCAAAGAAAATGTACTGCAAATACCGCACTAGCCTATACTCGTACACATACTGACATGCAAAAAAATCGCGCTTTATGATCGGTGTACGTAACCGTGAAGCAATTTGACTCAGCGCTTCCAGACTGAACATTAGCGCATGCATTTTTCTTCGCTCTCGATACACATTACTCTGGAATCGCACGGATAAAAATTCACGCAAATTATGTGATCTTGAAGCAACACAACCTGGCGCATTCGAATATGCGTGCGCAACCTTTTTCTACCATCGGTGGTACGCAGCAGATCGTTCGGAGACAGCTCTAGGCAGTAGTAACGTGAAGTAGTAAGCTATTTTTGTCGCTCCCTCTTGCAGGTGTTCTTTCATTTAGCGCTGCTCTTTTTCTAATAATTTTTAATTCTGGCACTTAAATTCAACAAGTTACTTCATCTTTTTTCTGAGCTTCGCATTCTTTTCGCAAATAGTAAAAAACAATTTCGTACTAATTTGTTAGGGGAAGCGGCGCTTCCATCGCTTCCATTGACGCTACGCCCCTGTATTATATATTTTAATGTTTTATCTGTTGATAGTGCTCTTTATACGTTACCTGTTCTTCAAGCTCTTTTCCCTTATTTTCCCACATAGTTCGTTTCTGAATTAGTTAATTCTTGCGATCGTACGAGAAATTATTCCTCGTAAATGGTATTGTTTATAAAAACAATTGTCAAAAATGTTATTAAATAGTATAAAAACTATAAAAAGGTAATTTTAAATGGGAAGCCAAAAAGTTACAACATCATTTAAAATCTAGTAAAATGAATTTTGATTTTTACATCATCGTGGCCATAAAAATTTATGTAAGGACGAATTTTGTTTTGCTGGACATAAAAAAATATGAAGTATAAGAAAAAACTAACATGAATACGGAAAACAAATTATGATTCACAACCTATACCTAAATATGCAGAAGCATATAGGAAAATGGTTGACAACATTTGCTGCATATATTATTAGAACGGCTAATGTACCATATTTTATGGATTATCGCCCAAAGAAATATGAAAACTGGCATATGAATTGGCGATAAAGTATTTAATTTATGTGCCAGAAACGTGGATTATAAATCGCCTAGCAGGAGTAGACTGGTTTAATGGTTTCATGAAACGTAATTCGGAGCTTTCAATTCGTTGTGCTGAAGCTACAAGTCTGTCGAGAGCCACGAGTTTTAATGCTAATAAAGTCAAACTATTTTTTGAAAACTTGATGGAAGTTACGGATCAAAAGCAGTTTGAAGCAAAAGATATTTATCGTATTGATGAAACTGGCGTAACAACTGTCTTAATCGTTCGATTGTTTCCTCCATAGTTCGCTTGCGGTTCAATCATAGTCTGCTTCCGGCTTTTCTTTTCCGTTTTTTCCTCGGTCAATCACCTTTGTGTCCTTTTGACCCTCCAGAGCTCAATTATACCTGTGATGCGAATCACGTCTTGTTCGAATGCCCCTTTATTTCCTCCGAACGTGCTACTCTGTATTCTAATCTTCTGCGCCTTGGCCTTCCTACTCCTTATAGTGTCCATTCTATTCTTGCATTCCCCTTTCACAATATAGTTCCTTTGTTAGCCTTCTTTATCTCCTCAATTTCTAATCGTTTCCTTATATAATGGACAATTCTCTGCGTTGGGTAAGTTCCACTGTTGACGTGCCCAAAAAAAAAAAAAAAATGTTTTTGTTTGGTTTGTTTGGAACCTTATGGTTCAAGCCGACCTAAAAAAAAATAAATCCAATACGTAGAATGTCGCAAATGGTCCCACGAGGAATGCACTCGACAAGAATTATCCTATATACGCCATAATTGTCTTTCTGAATAATTCATAAAGTAATTCGAATTATCTAAAGGCAATTTTTATTTTTCATTAATAAATATTAACTTTTTATTTTGATATAAAGATTTAATATTTTATTATTATTTTTAGTAGTCGGTATGCATGAATAATATAAAAAGGTATCAGTTAATTTTTATCGTTTATAATATATAAGAAATAAATATTTCAAAATAGTTGCGTATTATTCATCACTGTTGTTTCAATTGTCCCTGGATTCTGTTTCAACCGCCCCCCTACCAAGGACAATTGAAACATTTAAAGTATTATCAGTTTTTTTCCAATATTTTTTGACCATACGGGAATAAGACAAACATGTAAATATATTTATAAACCTTACACATTGTGCAAGTAATATACTATAAATTAATTTAAAAAATAAATATAGGTTGGCTGTAAAAAAATAAAATATGAAAATTGTTTCAATTGTCCCCAATATTCTAGCAATTGAAATACCTCATTGAAAAAAAAGAGTGACCCTCCAGCTACCATGGAAAATGCTGTGTACTTTTTTTCAGTTTCCAGTCTTACCGCTTTAAGCGTGTATTTTCACAAATTTTGGTTCCTATATGTCAGGTGTGGCCAAACTTTTATCCGTTAGGGGCGACTTATTCTGTAAAATATAGTCTGCGGGCGACTGTGAATATGGGCAAACAATTTTAGGATTTTTCAAGTTTTTCATTGATACTTTAATAAATAATTAACAAGAATTTCAATTTAAAAAAATATGGCAAATAAAGAAAACAAATACAGTAGACGCTCGGTTATCCGACACAATTGGGGACTTGGAATGTGGTGTCGGATAACTGAAAAAGTCGAATAATACAGAGTTTTTTCGATTTTTTTATTTTATTACATATTTATAAAGAACAATTACAGTTGAGAGAAAAATTTCAGTATAAAACATAACGATTAATATATATTATTTTTTTTAAAAAGGTATCCATGGACAATTGTTTCACCTTGCTTATTCGTTGTTGGGCTGCATAATCTCGCCATTCTCGGAACAATATTCCATCCGTCGTTGTATAGTCATTTTGTTGTTCGATATAAGAAATTCTCTCTCAAGAATTTGAAAACCTTCAGCGTGACTTATGGCATCTTTAGAAGCTAAATTGCTTTCCATTTCATCTTCTGAACTATCGCCTCCTTTGTTCTCGGTTCTTATAAGTTGAATAATATCGTCATCGGTATATTCTAGATCGTTATCTGTCGTTATCCATTTTTGAATATCCGGCATATCAGCATTCTCACATCCTGGAATTCTTTGAAGGAATGAAAGCAGTTCAGAGTCTTTTTCGATTTATCACTGTCTTTATGATCGAGAAGTTTGCGCCATGATCGAACAAGAGTTATCGGCTGAATTTGGTCCTATGCTTCAGCAATCCTCCAAATAACCTCCAACGTGTCCACTTTTTTTCAATTTCTGGACCATATCTACATCTTCGTCACGAAGAACTAAACTTAGAAGTCTGAAACGATATTTCCTTTTCATGGTTTCAAGTACGCCTTGGTCCATTGGCTAGCATAGGTACATAGCATTTGGAGGTAAAAAAAGAACCTTGATATCACTATCTTGTAAACTCATTGCATTCGTATACGAGGGCGCATTATCTAAAATCAGAATGGTTTTTCTGGGTAAATTTTTTGATTTCATAAACTTTTCGACATCAAGAATGAACTCATCATAAAACCAAGATTTGAAAATTGTACAGTCCATCCAAGAGCTTTTCTGACAAATATAATAATAAACAGGTAACGCGAGTACTTATTCTTAATTTTCTTAAATGCGCTAGGACTTTTGGATTTTCCGATCACCACTAACTTGAGTTTATGGTTCCCAGTGACATTACTGCAAGCCATCACTGTCACTCTATCTCTGCTTTTTTTATATCCAGGAGCACTTTTCTCTTGTCGCGATGCCAAGGTTTTCGATGGAAGCATTCTATAGTACAGTCCTGTTTCATCACAGTTGTAAATTTGTTCGCCTGTAATTCCTCGTTTTTCTATCATTTTATGAAGACGTCGTTTAAGTTTCGCCAATTCTTCTAACTGAGTTGTAGCGCTCAATTTTTGCCTACAGGTATTCAACTGACGAATACCGTATCGCTTCTTCCAACGAAATAACCAGCCATCGCTTGCTGTAAATTCTTCATCTGCATCGCCAGATACGCCTTCTCTAGTCTTTATAGAATTTCATAGTTTTCATCTTCAAAAAGTTTCCGGAAATTGAGATTCCTTTTTCTCGCTGTTGCACAAACCATATGAAGAGCGCTTCATTTACAGCTTTATGCTCACTTTTCTTCATTGTTTTTCTTTCAGTTGTCGATGAAGAAGGCCCAGCATGCTTCGAACACCAATTTATAATCCTTTTTTCATCTTTTTTCCAACCGACTACTGTAGTTCGACCAACACCTAAGCAATCTGCTACATTCTGGGGCAGTTCTTCCGCATTCAATCTTTTTGTAGCATTATATCGGTCTTCCATAGAAACCACCACCTTTTTTCGTTTCTTTTCACTCATTTTTCGATATTATGTACACACGAATATACGCAAAGCATAATGCGAAATAATTTCGTTATTTGACGAGAACAAAGAGAAAAATTAACGCCGTCAACATTGCGAAATAGATTGCAGTCGACAGTTTTAAGTGGACGAGAAAGTAAATGGCTAATCGTGGGTAATTTTTCTATCTCTGCGAGTGTGTTGTAGTCGTGTTACATTATCATGGAATGCGTAGTTGATACTAAAAAAATCGATCGAAAATCAAAACTATCACATACTAAATGTATGCTACGCATAATTACTCGCTCTCCTGAGAGATTTTTTAGTGTCGGATAACCGTGCGTCTACTGTAATTATATTTTTTTATTTTATGAAGAAAAATAATATTTATCAAATTAAAAAAAAATTACAATGTAAAGAAATAAATACACAAAAAAATTTTAGCAAATAAAGAAAAAAAAATAATAGTTATAATTTTTTTTATTTTTTGAGATGAAGTACTTATTAACTTAAAAAAAAAATACACTGTAAATAAGCAAACGAATAAAAATGTTTAATTGGACGAACCCTGACGTTGTATAAGTGCAGCAAGTTTCTCAAAATTTGGCTCATATAAACTTAAGGCAATTCTCAAATATGATTCCAAATGTTGGTGTCTGTTAATTGCGATCGATGTTTTGTTTTGATCGATAAATATGTTGATCCAAAGAAGGCATTGAAACGTACAACAATTGTCCAAATATTTTTGGATCTTTATCTTTTCTTATCATTTTCCAAAAATTGCAATCTGAAACCAGTGCTTTAAGATTTATGTCGCATTTAATATTTATTATTTCTTCTTCCAAGCCTGTTAAATTTGTAGTACCGAGAGAAAATTGTTTAGTTTCTAAGCTACACTTTCAACATCGATGTTGTCATTAAATGGAAAAGATAAAAAACTGGCAATATCTTCAAGTTCAGTTAATGTTACAAAATCTTCTTTCAAATTCTTTTAGAAGCAATGCAATAATATCGGCATATATGTTTTAAGTAAGATTCTGTTATTTTTAGACTCATCAGCCAGATTTTTATAATGCTTTAAATCACGACGTTTTATTTGCATTACAAACATATTTAGTTTCTCTTTAAATGACTTCAAAATGCTTATCATATCTATTATTGTTTTACCTTTACTCTGTGTAGTTGCAGATGATGTAATTGGTGTAATTTTTCAGTAACATCGCAGAAAAAAACAAGACCAAGAAGCCTTTCTTGATCACTTAATTGAATTTCAAATTAAAACTTATTCTATATAAATTTGTCTTCAAACGAACCGTAGGTAATAACCTTATTATTTGCTGTCTGACACATGATTTGGCGCCATTTTGTGCGATTGCCATATGCGCATGCGTTACAACTACAGTTAATTTAAAAGTTAACATTCATTTGCGTTGTTCATCGGGATAAATACAAACAGTATGGCTACGTTGCAGAATAGACTATTATTGTAAGAATAAATTATCGCATTAAGATTTTCAAACATTAATTTAAGTGAAAGCAAATTGTTCAACTTTAGCTTCGCGGGCTACTTTCAAAACCTTTGCGGTCGACGAGTTGGCTACCCCTGCTATATATCAAAATATTCGAATTTTGTATTTTCCTTGTTTTCAGAAGACCTTAATGTGCAGGTTAAAAAGAAAATCAATATCATAACTTATATATAACCGGCTCTCGATTTTTTTTTAAATTGTTTTCTTTAAACTTGATTTTCATATTTTTTAAAATTTGGGCCCCTTAATTTTAAAATTTTGGGAGTCTCATTTTTTCCTATATTCTAGTGGTTTAAATACATAATTTAAAAAAAGAACGACCCTCCAGCTACCATGGAAAGAGCTGTAGACTTTTTTTTAGCACTTTAAGCGTGTATTTTAACAAATTTTGGTTCCTAAACATCAAAATTTTTCAAATTTTATATTTTCCGCATATTTCAGAAGACCTTAGTGTGCAGGTTAAACAGAAAATTAATACCGTAACTCATATAGAACCGGCTGTGGAATTTAAAAAAAAAAAAAATTCTTAAAACTCGATTTTCACATTTCTCGACATTTAGGGCCTCCAATTTTGAAATTTTGAGGGTTTTATAATTTTCTTATGATCTCGCGAACAAAATACGTAGATTGAACAAAAAAATGAACTCTCCAACTACTATAGAACGAGCTATACGATTATTTTTCTTGCAGCTTTATAAGATAGATATATTTCTAAGCGTTGAAGTTTTGTTGCTTTAAAATATAAAATAAATGAAAATTATTTTACAGAGTTTTAATGCGCGTATTCTATATTCTAATTTAAAATTTTTTATTCTATAAAATTCGGAAAATATACCACCGGTTTAAGTATTTGTTCGTTCGTAGGAAGTGTAAAAAAAAAGTTATTTTCTGTCAGAAGTTTATAAAATTTAATTGGTAATCTTCTCAGCGAAATAAGTGAATAAAAATAAATGAAGAGACGTTTAAATACCTTGGATATCTGCTAAATGACGAGATGAATCCAGATAAAGAAATCAGATCGAGGATCGAACAAGCAAGATCAGTCTTTACTAAAATGAGATCTCTGTTCAGCAATAAAAATCTTAGCCTCAAATTAAGATATAGTATGGTCAAATGCTATGTGTATTCAATTTTATTATACGGGGTAGAGGCATAGACTTTGAAAAGCGCAAGCATAAAAAACCTAGAAGCGTTCGAAATATGGGTCTTCAGAAGAATCCTGAAAATGTCGTGGATTGACCGCTTATCAAATAAAAAGATTCTCGAAAGAAAGGGGCAAAACAGAGAGCTAGTATCCATCATCAAAAAAAAGGAAGCTAGCGTACTTAGGACACATTATGAGACACGATAGATATGAACTGGGGCAGTCAGTTATACAAGGCAAAATGGAAGGCGGTAGACGAAAAGGACGCAGAAGATTGTCATGGAGATAAAGAATCTAGAAGAATGGACGGGCTGATCAACCAACAAATTACTTCATTCGGCCAGGAACAGGTCCAGTCTTTCACAAATTGTGACCAACCTTCGTTAACGGAGATAGCACTAGAAGAAGAAGATGAATGAGCTTATAAATCGCTCTTTGCCAGTTTCAAATTCATCACTTTTATTCGAGTCTACATTCCTATATGGTAAGTAGCATTAATAATACTTTCGCGGTTATTGCCTCTTTAATTTTAAAACTTTGGAAGTTCCTATTTTCCCTATACATATTAATTACAACGTAATTCTTAGGCTAGCCCCCATTCGAAAAAATGTCCCAATTTTATGTAACGTTTTTTATATTTTATAGGATTTTTGTTATTGTTATTTTAAAAATGTCACAATTTTATGTAATGAAATATGTAACGAAAAATGTAACAAAAAAATGTCTTAATTTTATATAACGGAAGTTAAATGTTAGAATAGGATTTTTGTGGTTATGTTATTTTTCGTGTGTGTTGATACCAGTAAGAATTACGTTGTAAATTTTGATCATTTTATACAAAGTATAGAAGAGAAAAAGACAGAAATGAAAGCAAGAGGGGTCAACAGCTCCTTGCGAGGCCAAAATGGCCGAGTTTATATATATATATATATACTACTATACCCTAATAAAAATTTTTTTGATTAATGTTTTGTCTGGATTATATTAATTAATAAAAGTATATCTCTAAGGAAAGTCCTTTTTTCACATTTATTTTAACGACTGCTGAGTATCAGCATTCATCGTTACTCGTACGCGACCAACGCTGACTGGTAACATTTCTAATCAAACAAAAGATATCATTGAGATCAGTTCGCATATTTGAAAGTTGCTTGCTATAATATTTCCGTCAGCGATGAGATTTGGCGCTAAAGGAATTACAATTTTCTTTATTTTTTTTATTTATTTATTTTTTTTTGGCGTAGTTTTTCCTTTTAACCTTTTAGCCAGTTTATATGTTAAACGTGTCGTATAGTATTCAAATTATTGCATTTCTTAAGGAGTATCGATAAAGCTGCTTACATGCTTCATAATGGATTTGTAAGAATGGATACTGAATTTTTATCGGGGTAGCCTGTGATATTCCCGAGTTAATTTATTTCTAAGTTCTTCTCGCTGTGTTTGGAATCGAGTACAATAGAAGATGATTAACATTTTCCATATAGTCTTTATTACAGTATTGACATTTATCCAATTCGATGATGCACAGTTTCTTTAGTTCTGGTATGTCCCCTGTTCTAAGCCGTATGATTTGCTTTATGTAATTGCTAGGTAGATTCTCCTTGACTTGAAGGTGGTTCCTGATACTTTTTGTATATTGAAGTAATATGTTCCGCAGTTTATTCTGTTCAAAATTACTTTTTTGTTTATTCGTTGCTACATTTTTAACAGTATGTACGTAATCTGTCCAATGGTATTTGATTTGTTCACATTTCCGGTGACTTTCCTTGTTAATGTATCACCGCGAATTCATATTTCTATTCCACTATGCCTTAGTATCCATTTGAGTACTACTTGATGACTATTGTAATTTACTTTTGCAGATTCGATTTTCCTTTTTATCTTCGATACTATATTATTGCCTGCTGTGTCATTTATTATTTTATATAATACGCTCAGTGAGTAGTCGGTTAATATCAGAAAATGATGACTTCTATTTTTATACGAATTTGTTGATTGCTTGATAAAGTGGCTATAATTCTGTCGTACATGAGAAGTGTATCATCGGAATTCGAAATGTTCGATATTTATTTGTAGTTTTATTATATATTTCACAGAAGCAAATTCTTTTTTCTATATTTAATGACCCGTCAGCGTAGATCTGTTCATAATTACGATATTTCTTTTATTTTCTTTATTTGAATTTACATTTATCCGTGGTTAAGATTGATCATGTTTTAAATTTTTGTCTTGATAAAAATTACTTCTTTTCCAACTTTCGATTCCGGAGCGGTAAATTAATAATATTTTATGGGTTAGTGGTGTTTTGTTATATTATTAAAAACTTCTCTAAAGAGACCCTCTTTTTTTAACTTTTTTTTTTGCATACTGACTACTGAGTGTAATTTACCATTGCTCAGCGGTGCACTCATCTGGTACCACCACTGACCGGTACGCTTTCGAATGAATAAAATGGTATCATTGGTGTTGTTCTAAATAATCAAAAGTTACGTGAAAACTAACAAAAAAAAAAAAAAAGAAAAGAAAAGCAAACAAAAACCGAAAGCGACTAACATACAATCTCCTCCTCTTGAAGTTTGTAAAAACCGAATTGCAATAAAAAAGCAAAAATTGAAAATACCGCTTAAAATAAATAGAGCTTCGTAGATAAATTTGAAAATATTTTTTTAACCAAAAATATAATAAGAATTTTTAAATTAAAACTATAATAATCAGTTATCTTCCGGGTCATGCCAAGGAATTCCTGCTGAATGTATATAACCAGATATGGTCAGCTAGGGCTATCCTTGATGCCTGAAAAGTTACGACCGTTATTCCTATCCCAAAGATGAATAAAGATCATTTCCAAGTTAAAAGTTACCGACCAATATCCATTGTATATCCTGTCTAAAACAATGGAAAAGATGGTGAAGAGGCGACTTCTGCATTTCCTTGAAGCAAACGATGTCCTATCACCTATGCAAGCTGGAGGCCGAAAATCGAAGTCAACGGTTAATCATTTTTACTGAGCTTTCATTGTATCTGGCTTCCATCGTCGACACCACCTTTATGCAGTATTCTACGATATGGAGAAGGCATTCGACCGCGCATCGAGGCAACAGTTGCTTCGGAAATTAAAAACGGTCGGGGTGAGTAGTAAGCTGGGGCGATACATTCACAACTATCTGAGCGACCGATTGATTCAAATCCGAATTGGCTCATCGATTTCGAGCAAAGTCCCAATAGAGAATGGGGTACCTCAAGGTTCCACCTTAAGTGTTACCCTTTTTATTCTCTATGTAAACGATATTATTGACTGCATCAGGTCTCCGGTGAGTGCTCGCACATATATGTATACATATATATATATATATATATATATATATATATATATATATATACGGTGTGTCGAAAAAGTTCCCGAACTTCTTTTCTAGCACGCATACAGGTGGCGCGATCCATTAAACAACACTGGTACTGTATTTCTACATCCTTCTAGAGTGTGTGTACCAATAGTTCAGTAGTTTCCGTTGATTGGTGTGCGTGTTAGACGTGTATTTTAGTGAAGGTGTGTTTGGGTCGCAGGTGCAAATCTGAAAATGGATGGAAAGTGAGAAATTCGCTCGGCGATTAAATTCTGCGTTAGACGGTTTTCGGAAACGCGAAAATTGATCGATGATGGTTTCGGTGAAGGTATAAGTATCACGTACGATTGTTTACAAATGGTATAAGTGGTTTAAGGACGGTAGGCAGTCATTAGAAGACGATGACAGAACAGGTCGGCCGTCGATAGCTGTTACTGATGAAGGATCGCCACATGTCTCTCCGAATGTTAGCTAACGAACTGAATAGGAGTAAGGATAGCGTAGAAATGATTTTGAAAGAAAAAATGCACCGTAGGAAGGTGTGTTCTCAATTTGCTCCGCATTTCCTCACACCGGAACAGAAGCAACATCGCGTCGATTGTTGTCAAGATTTTATCGAGACTTGCGATGCGGATCCGAACTTCCTAATTTCAATTGTTACTGGAGATGAAAGTTGGTGCTTCCAATACGACCCTCTAACAAAAACGTTAGTCATCCACATGGCTCAGTTCAAGCATTTCGAAACCTCAGAAAGTGTGCCAACAAAAATCCAAGGTGAAAACCATACTCATCGCGAATTTTGATGCCAAAGGTTTAATTCATCACAAATACCTGCCTCTAAATCAAACAGTGAACGCTGCCTACTTGGTCGAGGTCCTAAAATGTCTCAAGCGTCGGATTCAGCGCGTACGGCCCGAGTACAAGGAGCCTGGATTGTGGAGTCTGTTGGATGACAATGCTCCCGTGCATCCGGCGAACATTGTCAAACATAATCTCGCTAAAAATCAAATCAGACGGATCAATCACGCCCCCTATTCGCCTGATTTGGTACCTACCGACTTTTTCCTGTTCCCGAAGTTTAAAATGCACCTGAAAGGACGATTTTTTGACAACATAGCCGCCATTGAAACTTCTTACACCGAGCGCCTCAGAACCATTACTTCAGAGGAGTACCAGAGAAGCTTCGAATCGCTGTACAAGCGCTCAAATACGTCTATTTTTCGAGAAGGTGACTATGTTGAAAGTTAATTCGAGAAAATTACTTTACATCCAATTGTACTTCATTTATTTCAAAAGTTCGAGAACTTTTCTGACACACCGTGTATATATATATATATATATATATATATATATATATATATACATATATATATATATATATATATATAGAGAGAGAGAGAGATGATCTAAGCATGTCCGTAGCATCTAATATCCCTTTCTTCTCTCAGTCTATCCTGCAAAACATGATTAATAAATTGCAACAATGGTCAGGAAACAATGGATTTCTCCTCTCAGAAGTCCCAATATGTTGTGTTCCATAGAAGTCGACTCGTTCAGAATCCGCTCTAACTACAATTGAACAGTAACACAATTCCTTATAAAACAACAGCAGCTTTCCTTAGCATCTTGAGGGACACGCAAACCGACTTGGAAACACTTCATATATCTCATTTTTCAAAGCTAAATCCCTTAAATTTTTAAGGGTGATCAAGTTCTTGTCATATTCTAAGTTTATCGTCCAGTGAAGATTTCTTCTAAATATTTACAAAGCAGTGGTCCTCGGAAAAATCAATTATCAGAGACAGGTATACTCGTCAGCGAGTGGTTCCTTATTAAAAACACTTGATCCAATCCAGAACGCCGCTGTTCGCATGATACTCGACGCCCATCGTACATCCCCAGCAAAAAGCCTATGTTCGTTATCTGGTGTCCCAATTGTATTTTATAGCAGAAAATTCTTCACTTACCACGATATGATTTCATGGACTGCGGAGAATCACAGTGACGTAATTATAGAGCCTTACTTTCCCAAGTATAATCTACCTGAAGTCAATGTAATTTTGTTGCAAAATAACATAAAGCTTAACTTTACACCCAGAATGAACTATTCAAAACTACCTCCATCTTGGTCTTCTTTTCAGGTAGAAGCTATTACAAGCCTCATTGAGAACAATTACCCAACCAGAACTGCAAGGGCACAAGGCGCTAGACATTATTAATAAATACTCCACATTTTCGAAAGCGTACACTGATGGATCCAACGCTAATAAGTCTAAGGTTATCCCAGCTGCATGCGCTTTCAAAATAGACGAAATCACAAAGGGCATACGGTTGAACAACGTAGTATCGATTGCGGAAGCCCAGATGTATGCCGTGTTGTTTTGTCTTCAGTCATATTTAGAACTGAGACCACAACCGCTCGGAATCGTACTGGTGACTGATTCCTTGCTGTCCATTCGTGCTTTGCAGTCGGATCACCCCAAATCACCATGGGTCCTAGAAATTCTGTCTATATTATACCAGCTGAACCGAAGAGGATGCTGAGTGGTTTTTTTTTTTTATGGGTCCCTAGTCATGTCGGAATTCGGGTAGACCTGGTCGTTCGTTCATCTATAATATTCCCAATGCCGCTATTTGCTTACGGTCTATTATCTCTAAGACGTTCCCTGCCGGATGCAGTCTTCGCACAGTGGAATCATGACTGGATGTCTCAATCCACCTTTCTCAGAGAATTAAAACCTACGACGGAGCCATGGTGACCTCCAGTCGGAACGGATCGCAGAGTGTTCTCAGCAGTCAATCGCCTGAGAACAGGACACACGTCTTTTTCCCACGACTTCATCTTCAAACAAACTCCAAAGCCAAATACCTGCCCACTTTGTTCTATCAACGAATACCCATCAGTTTCGCACATCTTGCTGAAATGCACACGTCTTAATGGGTTGCGGCGCGGCCAGATTACATCACTTGCAGACATCCTCTAAAATACCCATGCCGCTATGAACAACTTCATGACTTTCGTTCAGTCTAACGAGCTGTGGAGTCTGATTTAAAACGTGGGACCATGCACTGCGATAATCTAGGTAGTTACATGCAGTGTGTAGATTAGTACCTCTCCCCCCTTAAATGAAGGAAAAGAAAAGAGTAAACCCCAGTTAAGATAAAACAAAAAGAATTTAATACGAAAATGCACATAATTTTGGAAATGCTGGAGTGCATTCCTTAATGTGCCCACATCTTGCGTCCCCAATATAACGTGCTCTCAACATTCACTTTCGACGCCGATGACTCTTTTTTAATAATTCCAGTTTTCTATATTATCCAAGATTTCTAAAGTACTTTTTGCAATACTAAAAAATTATCCTGCAACTTCGCACACATTTTCCCAATTATTCCATTCTTTCATGGTTCCAGATAACTCTTTTAATTCAAACGCCCTCGTATTTTAAATTAAACATAAGAAATATGAAATCGACAGGATCATCATTATCTTACCCCGGGCGACGGTCTTATCTCAAACGTACATTCCACTTAAGCGTGACGCATAAAAATAGATATCCCGTATCACTTTTCATACTGATAAAGAAAAAAAAAAGAATGCAAATTCAAAATTGTTCGAATGGCAACACTTCGCTCTTACGCTTACATATCGTCTGTAATTTATAAAGTGATGGATAGCGTGTTTATCAGTGAATATTTCAAAATGTGCAGTGAGTTTAGCCTATTGCACAGTGAAAGCGTGTTTCATCATTGAACGGTTTATTTTCGTAATGGTTCGTTTAATGTTGCACTAAAGAAATTTCGGACCGACTGGTCATCAATGCGGCAATCAAATGTGTAATGAATCGGTTACAGTATATTCGGCGGAATAATAGAAAGGGAGTGGCAGATATGCATCGGTACAGATAAGAATAAAGAGGAAGTTCGACAACTGATTAAGGCTCCCGGTTCATAAACTTTTGTTCGTGGCATACGTTAAAGACAATTAATCATCGCACTCTGCACGATTTAACTCTTCATGCATACCGTATTATGCCAATTACCGAAGCCACTTGATTATGTGCCGCGTTTAAGTTTTTGCAGACAATGTCATCGGTTTACCGGCTGGACAATGTTGTTTTTTTCGTGTGAATACGCTTTGAATGATACGTAAGCGTTAGAATTCAAAGGCTTACACAGAGAAAGTTCTCTTCTTAAGATCGACATTTGGTGTACGATTCCGCGGAGTTCGGTACTTTTACAATATCAGAATTTCTATTGAACATTATCAAGAGATTACTGAAGTGTTATCGCTAGTTTCAGAGGAAATGAGCGTTACTGATGGCTTCAACAAGATGACGCAACTGCGCTCAGTAAATGACTCGTTTATTTTCTAATTTTTCCACTCCGAAATCCAGATTTAATAGCGTTTGACTCTTTATGTTAACGATAACGTCATCTGCGAACGTTGAATTGAGTATTTAATATGTATGTTTTTTCGAGACAGATCCACGGGAAAAATATTGGGGAATTCTGCGAACTTTATTTAACACGAAATTATTGATATATATATATATATATATATATATATATATATTTATAAACGAATGTTTGTATGTATGTTTGTCCTGTATGCGTTCCTGTATGCATTTCTGTACCGCTGGACGAATCATACTAAAATTTTCAGGGCGTATTCGTGTTGTCCAAACAAAGGTTTTAAGGTGCGGCTGAGTTTCCTATCCTTTCTTTTTCACGAGATATGGGGTTTTAAGTAGCTGAGATGCGACCAGCGGTATAGAAATGCATACGGGACGAATAAAAAAAAAATGATTTTTATAAAATTTTGAATAAAATGAATACCCAATAATATATTCTTTACATATGCTTCTCCCTATGGTGGGGAACTTCTTATTCATCAATCTGCACAGTAATAAAAAGTGTATTCGTTATGTTTCCAAAAACGAAAACCGTCACCGAACGCAAACCTTGTATTGCGAAAACGAAAATGGAACGATGAACTGTGCAATAGCGACGATTTTGCCACATTTATACGTGATACGTCGTTTGGTTCGAAAACGGCAAATGTAGAAAAGTTTGAAGCGTTAAAATATAACAGACGTTACAAAAAATTGGAACACTTTTTGCGACACCTTTTTCATTACATAAACTTGTGACATTTTTTCTAACAGAGGCCGGCCTAAGAATTACATTGTAATTAATATAAACGTTTTTTTTAAAAATATTTTACTATAATAAAAATGGCGGTAAAATATAAGTTTCTAATGCAAACTTATTTGAATTTTGTTGTGCATTAGTAAAATATTTGAAAAATGTTTTAAAATTTAAAAATGTTAAGTTTTCTAATAGTACCCAAATTTTATCAGTGAAAATCAATTTGGATTCTTTTGATGGTCTTTTTAACCCAATGTCCAGATCCGTGTTTATCTGTTCTAAGCGGACCTCCCGTTCCTGTGACGTCATCAACTTTTTTTTTTGTATTTTGAACCACTTTTGCGTTTCGATTTTCAGGTAAGGTGGTAAAAACAAATGAACAGGCATTATTGAACAAAATCGTATTCATTTTAACAAAAAAACATCAATATTTTAATACAAATGCAAGAAAAAAAGTCATATTGATAAAAGTTCAACTTTTTCCATTTCAGTCTTTTCATTCAGAATTATCAGTCTTCAAAAACGTCGGTTGATGACATATTTTTTCTTGTATATACCTATCCTTACAAGTTGTGGAAAACCCGCTAAAATTTACAAAACAAAAAACACAAGAAATCACTAAAATTGCGCTGAAAAAAAAATTTTACTAAAAACTTCTTGGAGTAGGTACCTCCTCATAGGAAAATTCTGTGAGTAGTAGATCATCTTCTACTTTCACCAGTATCTCAAGAACTTCCCCGATTTTATCTTTCAAATCGTGGCGCAGAAAAGCATTGTTCAGCCGTTCTTGAAGATGAAGCCTCAACAGTTCCAAAGCGAGTTTCAAGACCAACTTGAACCTTCTTATTTCAGGATTATTTGCAAAGCACAGAAACAGTATATGAGTGTTAGCTGCGCAAATAATGAGGATTCTGAGAAAAATGGAAAACAGCCACCGGTATGTTTTTCTACCTGTTGAGTACTGGGAACATTTGAAATTCAAACAGTCCGCGCCACCTTTTCTGTGGTTGTAATACATTATGATCTCCGGTTTCCGGGTCGATGATCTATTTCTTTCGCGTGGTGCATTGATGACATCAAAATTACTGCTCGGTTTGTTTTAGGTACGCATGAAACAACAGTTTTGTTTCCGTTGAAACCAAACAACGAGCTGCCCACAGGTCTTATTCTGTCAGCTTGGAACTCTCATGGAATTTCAGCTTTATGTTTTCCTGAGTTACGAAAACCTCATCTACCCGTATAAAACACACTTACATAAAATATAAACAAAGAAGCACGAGTTACAAGACGTCCAAGAAGGTACGTCTAAATTGATTGAAAAAGAGAAAAAAAAAATCGAGATTGAAAATGGTATCCTCCCCCCCCCCCCCGTCATGAGACACCGCGTAATTTGACGAGAATATGCATGCTACGTCTACACAAATGAAACAAGCACAACGTCCAACTAACCTTGCGTTCTTCGCCGGAAGTCGAGAAGATACTGACGATCCCAGGCCGCTCGGTACCTCAGGTAACCCCCCACCCCCGCTCTGAAGGTCCACCACCCGTCACAAGAATGGGGTTTCGGGAAACGGGTTAATTAGGTTTCTTATATTTCCGAGAATTTGGGGGATGCCTGTTGTACTTATTTATTTTGGTATTACAAAAAAAAGCCATTGATACCGTTGTTCATTATGAAATATATATATATATATAGTTAGTTGAAATAATAAACTCATGAAATTGCACAATATTTTGTGGTTTCTCAAACGAGTATTTTCTGAGACCTATATAGTTGTTAATTTACATCAGTGACATTTGCACATTAAAGGAGTACTTGGAAAACTTTGTTCTTCTTCTGTCCTAGAAAAATTATTTCAAGATGTAATTGATCGAATTGCGAACTGGATGAATAAAAATAAACTAGTATCAAAAATGTAAGTGAAACAAAATTTATAAAAATATTTGGCAAAACAAACTTAGAAAATTAAATTATCTGTTTCGTTATTTAAAACGGCATTTTTCTGCTTGCCAATTACACCCATTTTTATTTTACATTATTTTTACCGCTACATTCTTACAGAATACATTTTCTGGGGAAGCTACTAAATATCAAAACCATAAATGCTTTGCAAAACGCATTGCTCAATAGAATCCAGCCTTGCGATAGTAAATATTTCAACCGCTGCACTAAGAAACTGGACATGTTATATAAACAAATTTGCTAAATTTTATAATTAAAAATAAGCACGAATTTAAAATATCCCTAATGGGCAGTTATACTAAAGCTCTTCAAATACTTTTAAATTAAAAAATCCGACTGATATATGACCGGCTATTGTAAATACCATTCCCTTTGAAACAAAGTAGTTTTTAATAAATTAAACGACTTTACAAATAATTCAAAAATCTTTTTATTTAAATATAAAGTTTTACGCTTTCTAATTAAATTTTTAAACTTTTCTGTTTCTCGAAGGTAACTCTGTTCAACTCGATTGTTTATGATTAAAAACAAATACGAATATATATTTAAAAAGTAATTAATTCACAATATTACGTCGAACAGAAAATAAGAAAATTATCATATAAAAAATACACAAAACATATTAGAGTTATTAAAAAAACATTAAAAAACATCGACTAGTTTCGACGAACTACCGCCATTATCAAGGTGTTAATTAATTAATTATTTACGCTTTGTATTTTTAATAGATGAATGTGCTACCACACAGATGTGAGGAAATGAGTATCGTTTTAGAACTAAATTTTATTTTTATGTAAGCGTGTTTCTTTTATTTTATTTCATTTTATTATTACTTTGGCCCTATTAAATTTTTTTTTCTTCCCGTAATTGATCACTAATTAATTAAATTGGTTACTGGTTTCCGATTTTAAAAATCCATAATCACGGCGATGAAAAACTATTATTGTCGTGATTATGGATTTTAAAATCTGAAACTAGTTGACAACTTAATTAGTTAATATATTAAATGCTTTATATGTATTTGCGTGTTTGCTAAAGATGTTATAATTGTCTAGTGCCCAGGTGTTTTTGATATACTTTGTAGTGCTTACACGATAACGAATTGTGTTTTTGCACTCATTTAATTTCTATCTTTATCTTTGTCTATTATCTTTATTTATTTCGAATATATTGGCTTGTATTAACGCAACAGTTCCACCGCAGCGTGCGTCATCGCTGTAAAAAGAACGGCTTCTGTGACGTTCAATTCGGATAATATACAGACACAACTTCTGCCGGCTTATCAATCGATGCATCCAATTCAAATTTTTTTCGATATAAATAAGAGGAAGTGCAGAGTAAAAGAGGTAAAAACCTTTTGCTATCAATATGTCATGTTATGTAGCGCGATGACGATAAATACAAATGTAAATTCAATATAGAATTATTTTTCGTTATGTAAATTCGATACGTAATAATGTTTATATGAAAGAAAAAATTTTCGAATATGTGTACTAAATACAAAACATTTTACGTGTCAGTCAGATCTATAGTCAGAGTCAACATTTGGGAGAAGTCAATGTTCTAAAGTTCCACGAAGTCATACATGACCTCTAAATAGACTTCTATAGTAAAACGAATTCAATAATTATGGAAAAAGCAGTTGAGTTTAGTGTTCGAACGGATTTTACGATTCGATTTTTTTTTTTCAACAGAAAATTGTAAGTTCATCAGAAGACCGTTTTCTCTCGAACTGCATAAAGCGAAATGAATCAGTGTATTCTATCATTCGGCCGATAGGTTAATCTGACCAGCCAACGGAAAACTAAGATTATAAGAAAAAGATTTCAAATTACAAGCTGTTCTTCTGAGGTTTCTGAAGTAAAATTTCTTTAGACGCGTTTTGAATTTTTTAACAAGGAGCGCATCGCGACTTTATGAAACGTTACTTTCATCGTTACCAAAGTTATGCATATGCGCGTAAAAATAATAGAACAGAGTGCGTGAACAACCGAATATCGTACAGATGAGAATGTATTTAAACGAGAAAGATGGATATACAAACATTCTGACTGTCTTTTTTTAGCCGAGCGCTGTTAGGGGACATCCATTAATTACATGAGCTGTTTTTCCTTTAATTTGGACCGCTCCCCCCTTTTGGTGAGATTTAGTGAGATTTGGTGGAACCCCTCCCTCGGACTAAATTTATTTTCATAAAGGAGAAAAATAATATAACGTTAAGGTGTACTATAACGAATTTATTACAATTTAGTAAAATTAAAAGTAAAAACAGACAACAACATCATCTTCCCTAATTTTCACTCACTCCACGGACATTCATGTACTATACCAGTTTTTTTTTAAAACTCTGAACGGAAATTTTTTACTTTTTGTTTTACACCCGAAATAAAAGTTTTTATTAATCATGAGATTTCTTCAGCGGGCAAAATGGGACACTCTAAAAAAAGTAAAAGAAGAATTTAATGGGTTTTTTTTTATTTTTATTATCTGTATAATAATGTACATTCTATAAAAGTTAACGCAAGATTTTCAATTATCCCCCCCCCCCCAGCAATTTAAATGAGTTTGAGGAGATTTTGCTAGATCCCCCCTCCTCCTGTTTTGAGCTCACGCAATTAATGGATGTCCCCTTAGTGACTGTCACGCGATTGTTTCGATATGTTCAACACGTCAAGAAGAGAACAATAGCATTCTCATGGTTACCAATGATTAGCACGGATAAACATGCAAATTTATATGAAGCGAAAAAATACGATCTCACCGAATATAATCATCATCCGCGTGATTCTCAATACAATTAGCGAAATCACCGGGTCATTTTACATTTTCGTCTACACAAAATTATAGACGAAGAAACAAAAAACTTGCCGCCTAAAAAAGCGAAAGTTTTTATTTAAATGAAAAATCGAATTTAACAGTAACACGATGATATTGTTTCACAACCGATGCAGTTTTTACAAGAAATTTAGAAAAACCGCAAAGCAGAATTTATACCTTTTAATTTAAACTCTGTCGTAAAAGCCTGTCATTTCATGCTTAAATTATAATAATGTTTAAAGTAATATTTTTATAATGTTTAATATAATTATAAATGTAATTAAAGAACATTGTCAATGTATTTAACGATAAATTCCTAACATGTCTTATTTATTTTCAGTTTAATCGCAACATCTGTCAGTGCACATAAGAAGTTTTACTTCAACCGTGCGTAAAGGGTACACGCTAATCAATTTCTAATTTTTTTTTTTTTTCTATTTAATTTTACTCGAGAATTATGATGATTAATGAGCGTGAAAATTGTTTCACTTCAAAAATAGTTTCAGCTGTTTATTTCGAAAATTCGTCATTTAAATTTATTTCCGAAGCGCCAGTCGAGAAAAAAAAATTTTAAACGCAAAAGCAGAAATAAGTAAACTTTATCGAGCGAATTATATATACACATTTAAAAATGAAAAAAACTACAATCTTTTTTATGAAAGCAAATAAATAACACCAAAAATACTATTGTTTTTACGACTAAAATATACATTTCAGATGTATAAAAAAAAGAGAATCTCCTTCTCGTTTTTTTCTTTTATGAAAATATTCTATTTACGTCGTCGTTAATAACGAATTTTTCTTTAACCGTCGCTGATGCGATAGATTTCCGACTTTTTCCTGACTGCCCTCTCTGCCAATCGGTTTAAAAATCTTTTTTTCATTACGTTTTTGCGACATATTTCGGAAAAGTTTCAATTTCTCCGCTAAAGACTTAGTCAAATTCGGGGGTCAGTAATTTTCGCGTTGAGCAAATGAACTTGCAATATAATTTAGTAGAAACAGAACATACGCATAATAGGCAAGTCTAAAAATGTGAGTTCATTTTTGAAACTGAAGTTATTTTAACACCTTTAGTAAAATAAAATTTAAAAAATCACATTTTAATATTTTACGATAGCAGTTATTTGATTTCTCACGATATCGAAATTTCCTAATATATTAAGACTCATAGATTTAGAAACAAATAGTTTTAAATTTAATTCGGATACGGAAAAAAAAAAAAAACTTCGAATAAATTTTTCTGGCAGCTCCGGATGTTTTATTTTCAAAAATTCGTTAACAATCGACAATACTTCGGACGTAAATTATTAAGGTAACGGGAGGTTGAGCTGTAATTTCGTAAATGATTATTTCGATGAAACATTACGTTATAATAAAGTAATAAAGATTTGATTAGATTAATCCTGTAACTGATGATAACGTACGAATTCGACGGGCCTGCAATGCAAGTTTTGTTCGTCGAATCTACCGTAGAAGAAGTTATGCGGCTTATTCAGTAATTTCTTGAATAAATGATTCCATACACAATTAGTACGAAATTAGTCATCGACGTTGTTTTATTTTATTTTATTTTGTTACGGGTTAGATGTTACGGACCCGACGTCACCTGTTCGGTTAATTTGTTCGTTGAAGTTAATTTCTGTATTGCATATCACATGTCGCTGTTTTTCTGTATCTGTGAAGTAAAAATTTGTATAAAACTTATCCGATAATTTAGCTTTTTTTAAAGCATTTTTTGTTTCACTTGTAATATCGTTTTTATACTATTTTTCAGTTATTTATATTGCGTTTGATTGCTGTTTTTACTATATTTATGTAGTGAAAATTTCTGCGTAAAACATTGCAATATTTCGATTTGTTTTTGAATGCAATATTTATATCGTTTTTAAGCTATTCTTTTGTTATTAATAACATTATTTTTCTTAACGTTACGAAACTAACCTATAATAATGTGAAAATTATATATAATCTACAATATATACACATTATCAAAACGGTTTCATTATTATAACTGCGCGTGACAGAAAATTCGACATACTAAATGAACGAGGTAATCAAGATGCTAGTGGTTGGTGTAATTTTAAAAGAAAAATGTGCAAGCAGCCAATGGCCTCATTTTGTGCTATGGGGTAAATTGATTGATTATAAGTTTTTATATTCTATATAACTGTTTAAGAACTAAAAAATAAATATGCAGAACCAATTTTGTGAAACAACTGATCACCAGTTGAATTTTATTAGTGAAAGAGATTTCGAGTCCAAATATGACCAACCGTAAGCAGTTGTGTTTTACAAAAAGGGATTTCGAAAAATATATAATTAACGTAATTAATAAAAAGTTCCATATTTATTTATCCTGCTTTTAAATGCGGATAATAAAAATTGTTTTAAACTAAAGTAATAATATTTTTTTAAAAATTGCATTTTATTTTAATTAAAAAAAAAAAAAGAAAAATAAGTATGTTTTTAAGTTTTTAAAAAGAAAACATTCTCTTTTTTTTCACGAACGAATTTTATTTTTGCTAAATTTATACTTTTATTTTTAATACATTTAAAATATACATGTATATATATATATATATATTAAAGTGAGTCCCATACCCTTGACAAGCTATCGGAGGAAGATTTACAGTGTACTAATGAAAATAGCGGGACAGTTCTTTTCTCATAGCATATATACGTATGTTGTTTCGAAATACTATTGATAAATAACAAGATGTTGTTATTTGTTGTTTTTTTTATGTTTAAAATTCTTAATTTATTTTTCTAATACTCTTCTTCTTCATCCGCCATCTCCGTTACGAAGGTTGGCGATCAACACGGCAATGTCTTTTCCTGACATGGCAAATCCGAACATTTCAATAGGCGAACAACGGAACCAACGATGAAAATCGTTTCGAATTGTGTAGGCGTCTTTTCAATCTTTTGCCCAAAAGCTTTCCTTCCATAATGGGACGTAAAATCTCATATTTTTGGCCTCTCATGATGTGGCCTGGATATCGTAGTTTAATGTTCCTTAATCAAATTTAATAATTCCGGGTACTTATTCATTCTTTTGAGGACTTCTTTATTAGTAATTTTTAAGATCCACGGGGAATATTCAGCATGCGCCTATTCGAATATATAATTCAAAGGCCTGTATACTTCTTTCTTAGGTAGCATCCAAATCTCGTTGCCATACAGTAAGACCGAGAAAACGAATCACCGCAGAATTCGTAATCCAAGACTTAATTCCCTTCTGCTGAGCAAGTTTTTCATTTTTATGAGCACTGCTCTCGATTGTTCTATTCGCGATCGGATTTCTTTCTTACAGCTGCAACTATCATCGAGAAAGGTACCCCCAGGTATCTGATTTGACCTGTTCCAGTTCTGTCCCATCTGCTTTTATCATTCATTATACAGATTTCTTAGGGAACACTATTTCGTTTTAGAGTTGTTGATAGTGAGCCTATAAGCTTTATAGTCTATAAGTTTGTTCATTATTTTTTGTAATTCTTCCTGACTATCAGCTATAATCAGACATAGTCTTTCGCATGTGGTATATTATGAATTGTAACTCCATTTACCTTGATCAATTAATAACTTTAAATATAAACAAACCAGAAAAACTACTTTTACACATTAACATATAATTTTAAAATCGTTTATTTTAATTTTATTTGTGTAATATTTATTAATAAGATTCAATATTTAATCTGTAAATCGATTCCAATTATACGACTTTGATCATAACCTATAATTGATAATTTCTTTGTTTTCATTGTTTATATTTTCAACTTCTAACTTTGTATTACATAATACTGTTCCTATCATTATGGAACGTTGTTTTTTCGAAACATGGCGGGATATTTTTTGATTTTTAATAAAGATTTCTGTGTTCAGTGTTTCATAATTTTTAAAATATTACTTCTATCTTTAAATTGTTTACCCGTCGTTCTCTATGGGTCCTCGATCATACCGGGATTGAAGTCAATGAGAAAGCTGATTTATTAGCCCGATCTTCCTCAATTTAGAACATCCTTCCAGTACCTCGAACTATACCACTGAATTAATGTCCACAGTTTAAATAGACAAAAAGTCGGAGGTATGAGTAACAGATGTTAATTTAAATGGCAAATGATGTAATATGATCCTAATTAATCATCTAATTGGCTAACAGCTTTCGGGAATGATTTACCATAGGAGAATACTCTTTACGCCATAACCAAGCTGTCCGAAAATTTTAAACGATTATGTAAAATAAACGGGAATGTTAACAGGAAATAGGCCAAGTAAGACTAAGAAAAATCAACCTAATTCATATTAATTAGATTTTGTTTTAACAGACGCTTTCGACAATGTTGTAACGGGGAAACGTTAGCGTTTTCTGTAAGGAGAGACGAAACAAATTACGGTCTGACTACGCGTAATAATTACGTACGAATTACAATAAAATTGAACGGTTCGTAGCTTGTAAAGTGGATTACGTTAATACCGTGTTATCTCTAATATTCTGTTAAAAACTGTCAACGGATAAAGTGTAAGTGAAAATTTCAAAAAGGTACATATAACTGTCGATTAGCATAACGCAAAATGTAACTTATCAAGAGATGATTCAAATTAAATTAGATAACCCTATCTCGTAAGTATAATTCTATTGACGGCAACGTACGTTCAAAAATTTACAATTTTTTAATTTATGTACAATTTTAGCACATCATCAAAAAAAACCTATAGAATGCAAAAGTATTAAAATGAATATTTACAAATGATAAAGTTTGACAGATGGACGCACATGTACTGTACGTGTACACACATACAGACAAAATTTTAAATTGAAATATGTGAAACTCGGCACTGTCTCATTAACAAAACAAACATGAAAACGTGAACATTACAATACCGAGTAGTAACGTGCCGCCGAATAGTTGAATTTAATTCACTTTCAAGCAACATTAATGATAATTATTCATTTTTAAAAAAAGCATCGTACAGGAAAATGTTTCCAATCAAAAAAATATCAATATCGAGGGTAACTTTACTTCGTTAAAATTCAGTTTAAAACTTCTTTTTGCGATAACGGGCGTTTCGATAAATGTCATTTAATGTAGATTCGAGTTTTACACCGTTTAACAATGATTCCGACAAGCTTATTATCTTCGCTTGCTAGTTGAAAAATGCGCGGAAAATACTGTCGTCATTCTCTTTTTCGACACTATCCATACGGAACTGCATATAGAATAATAGTGTTTTCTTTTACATTTAATTGAACCGAAGAAATGATTTGTCAAAATTCAAAAATAAAATGGCAGACTAAAAGAGAATATTAATATTATTTGTTCGAAACTTTTTTTTCTTCTTTTTTTTATGGTTTATTTTTTTAAACCTTACATTAATTTTACCGTATAAAATATTTATGGCGAAGGAGGGACGGATAAAAGACCATGTTTACAACATATATATATATATATATGTGTATCGTTTACTACAGAACTCCGAGTTCCAATTGAAGTCTGTATAATTAAAAATAAACAATAATAAATAGTATTAAGTTCACCTAACACAACATACCTTTTCTTTGAATATTCTTTTAGAATTTAGCAAGAAGAAAAAAAAGAAAGGTTATCTTTAAAAACAACGAATTTATTTACGATGTAGATGAAAAATAAACAATGATTTTAACATACCAAAAACATACGAGATAATCAGTTGATCGCTTACGTTAGCATAACATGTTGATTACCTTGACAAATGTAAATTAAATAGAGGACAGTATGCGGAAAACCCGACTTCAAGAAATAAAGAGAGATAATAGGCTTGCGTAATATACATGATTGACTAAAGGTATTTAAATTGGATGCGAATAAATTATACACTTTTAACATGCGACGGTTATATTCGCTCTACGTTTTTTAACATACTTTTTCGGTATAATGTGCAAGCTGTTTAATTGTGATTCACATTTCATGTTGACTTTACTAACTGGACCGTGACAAACAGTTCAATGCAATATTATCGTCATCCCTGAAAAAATATTTTCAAAATATTAATAATACTTGCAAAATTTTAATATTTTACACTGAATATCGAAGCGCGTGTGCCGAGTTCTACATTTATCAAATTCATCGATAATTTTCACCTTACGATAAAATATATATATTACTGTAATTGATAAAAGAATTTGTACTTTTAAAATATTTTTGTACCAAAAATAGAATTTTATTTCAATCTTGGTAAAAAACCGTGAAAAATGACCTTTATATTTTTAATTTTTCAGTTATACAGACAAACAACTGTTTTTATTCCATCTCTATCAAATCAGAAAATTTCTTTAAAAAGCAAGTTGAATATTCTAAAAGCCTTTTTGGATTCTTTTATCGATTACCGGAGCATTTTGTTGCAGGAATGAGTTCCATCGTGTTAGATTATTATTTACCGCTTCCGTAGAACCGGACGAAGAAAATTAAAAAAAAACTAAAACGTAGTTATAGGAAAACAACGGCCCTATCTTGAACTATAACAATACGCACA
Source organism: Icerya purchasi (assembly GCA_039619475.1). Classification (NCBI taxonomy): domain Eukaryota; kingdom Metazoa; phylum Arthropoda; class Insecta; order Hemiptera; family Monophlebidae; genus Icerya; species Icerya purchasi. The sequence goes on from CM077115.1 coordinate 95,142,477, forward strand.
CTTTTGTTTTTAATAAAAATACTACACAGTTATAAACACGCGCCTTTCTTATTCATCAAATTTAGCCGTTCGCAATTTTTTTTTTTTTTTTTTTTTTTTTTTTTTTATAAATTAAAATACCTCTACGAGATAGCAATCTAGGATCGATAAAGAACATCAAAGAAAATTCAATATGTGTCTTTTTTTGGGCATTTTTAACAGAGGGAGACTTCTAAATATGTTTCGAAAACTGGGAAAAGTGTTGAAACCAATGTGCATTGTTGTAGAAGAGAATTATTTCAAAAATGATCATTGTGTTGAAAAATAATTTTTCGGATAAAACTTTTTATAACTCCAATCCGAGTATTTTTTTAGAATATCTTTAAACTTCCCCCCTTTACAAATACATATATAAAAGGAAAATAACTTTTTTTATTATCCTACGCGGTACTTAGACCTCGGGGGAACTTGAAATTATGATTTTTTCTGATTTTTTTTTTATACTTAATAAAAATAAGTGTCACAGAACGAAGCAATAACTTTTTTCGCTTCATCAGCATGGAAAATGAACCCCTTTATTTTAGTTGGTACAAAAAAAAAAAAAACACACTAACTTAAAATATTAATTTACAAATCAAAAACCAAGGAAATAACCATATAGTTCTTATTTTTTCAAAACTGTTCGAATACTTTATCAAAACAAATGCACGTCTGTAAAGTCCTGGAAAATAAAATGCAATTTACTTAATACCGCGATTTTCACAAATGATTTAATTAAATTGTTACGATAAGTTCCGAAATTTAATTTATTTTATTACTTTTAAAATGTTCTTTAAAATTAAATAAGATTTGGGGGGGGATTGTAATAGATAATATTTCAATGGAGAAATAAAATATACGGATTTAAATATTTTTTTAAAGAAAGAATTGATCACGCAAATTGATTCATTGGTAATAGTTATTTTATAAGATAACTGAATGATATTTCTTCTAATAAGTACGCTTTTTAAACTTTTGGTGAAAATATTTCGTAGATCATCGAGGAATTAAAGTGATATTAATTCGTAAGTATGAGTTTTATCGAAAAGGAACAGACAAAGAGAAATCATTGAAACAGTCGTTACACAGACTGCTACCAAAATTGCAGCAAAATGGATAAAATAGTTTGCTATTTTTTTAAAGTCTTTTACATAACCAAGGAAATTGTATTTAGATTACATAACATTATTTTATTTATTATTTACGAAAATATTTTGTAATAAATATTTTTATTGTTATTGCAACTTTTTGCCTTGCAATCGAATATTTTTCACTTTACTATTTAAACATTATTTAAAAATTAAAATTAAATTATTATTGCGTGTATATATATATACATAACTCGGCCATTTTGGCCTCGCAAGGGGCTGTGCCCCTTGACCCCTCTTGCTTTCATTTCTGTCTCTTTCTCTTCTATACTTTGTATAAAATGATCAAAATTTACAACGTAATTCTTACTGGCATCAACACAAAAAGAAGAACAAAACATAGTCACAAAAATCCTATCCTAACATTTAACTTTCATTACATAAAATTAAGATATTGTTTCATAACATTTTTCGTTACATATTTCATTACATAAAATTGTGACATTTTTTAAATAACAATAACAAAAATCCTATAAAATATAACAAACGTTACATAAAATTGGGACATTTTTTCGAATAGGGGGTAGCCTAAGAATTACGTTCTAATTAATATATATATATATTTATATTTATATACAAATACACGTATGTATCGTCGTATTGCTGGGTAAATCATATATAAATATTACGTATTTTAAAAAAAAATGATGGACACTCACACAAAAATTAAAATCTTTCGTCTCTGCAAGGGAGTTCTGATACTGAGTAAAAACTTCACTTGTTTTGTAAAGCAAACACAAGATTATCAGAAATTTTTCGATACGCGCCTGTTTTGGAAAAGTCTAAACTTTTACGCGTAATAATAATCTAAAGCTATATATAAGATCACGTTATATTCTTCATCATAATACACAACTTACTTTTATTTGTAGGACGACTGCAGTGGCGATTGTAAACACTTTTTCAGTGTGAATTTATATTTGAGATAGTCTAGACACTACTAAAATAGGAGCTGTAGTCATGCTGAGCCATTATTGAAAACAAAACAACACTGATGTTCTATCAAAATAATTTCTCTGCTCGAAAATATCACAACCCCCAAAATTAAGTAATATTCCGTTTTACTTAAAATGTGTAAATAATTAAACAACCCGTAATAGAGAATCATTTATAAAATATTACGTGTTATCCTGTTTCTCATCTTCTTCTAGTTTCCGTTCTTTCATCAGTACCAAAATTTTCTGAATTGCATCGCGGAAGCACTGAACATTGTAATCCACTACTCCTGTGAAATTAAAAACAAAAGAAATGATAAAATACAAAGGCCGGTATTATTGCTAGTGCGGTTGAATAACTTTATAAACGTCTTTCCTTTTTTCTTATTTCAAATTTAATCTTCAAATATTTTTACAGTAAATATCCCTAGATATAATAGTTTCGTTGTAAAATCGCATTTAAGGACGGTTCCGATCAAATACGCTCTAATGGTACATTAATAAAAAATTTAAATTTAACAAAATACGCCAGTCAGTAGAATACAAAAATAACGAAAAAAATCGAAAAATTAAAATGTTGGCGAGGAGAAAAGGAAACAAAAAAATACAAAACTTTCTTTGTCTTTTTGATAAAAGTATAGTTAGAACAAAGCCAGAATGTTCACGAAGAAATTAACTTTTCCGGTAAATAAAGATGAGATTGCTTAAGAGCGACATGAAACTGTTAAAATACAATGCGGGAAAAAACGGACGTTTATTTGTGATTTTTTAATAATCGACGACCCTGAGAAAATAAGAAAAAATTTTTTGTCCTGTCAGGTGGTACACGATCACTGAACAAAACCAAATTATTTTCAAACCGAACTCCCCTCTCCTCTTCTAAACTTTCTCCGTTATTTCCTCTAACAATAACCTTGTCACAATATCAAAAAGGTCAATCAAATTAACATGGATACTAACCTTTACACAGTAGTCCTTCGAATTTAATTGACACTAAAAAGCCAACAAATGCTAACATCTTTTCAATTACACTCTCTGACAACCATGAGGGGAAAATCGCCATTCTCGTTGAAAGCTTGAAAATTAAAAATATTACTCATTTCCATCCTATATCTTCGACCAGAATATTTTATGAAAAAATGAATGATTTTTTCTCTATTTCTAGAGCGGGGAAAAATTTAATAAATAAATTTTTACATCTATAATAATAAAGGAACGCGGATCACTTAAATTTTTATCAGCATTAGTTACCACTGAAACAAAAATAAGAAAAAATACGTTAAGCCTCATAAGCTTTTTTTTTTTTTTTTTTTTTTTTAATATTAAGAAAAAAGACAAGATAATTGGATTTTCTTGTCGTTTTTTTACGATTCAACTGATGCGTTTTGTTCCCGAATCGGCTTCTAATGTTTTGGTTTGTTCAGTGTTTATCGATACTGCAGATATTATATTCTGAACAGGACAAAACATATTACCATCAGCGATTTGAAAATTATCATCACACAGGGCTACCCAACATGGCAAACAGCTTTTTAAATGAACGAGACAATTAACAGTGACACGAATAAGAACGCCGTGACACTCATTATTTTTATTAATCTGTAATCTATTAATTAATTATATTGTAACTTTTATTTTAAAATACTATGTTTTAATAGTAGATTTAACTAATTTCAACTATATTTTATAATTGATTTTTTTATTTTATTTACTTATAAATAATCTATAAGTCTCGCAAACTGATTTTATTTACAAATAAAAAAAGGCTTCTTATTTACTTTTGTCATAAGCAATTATTTCGCAAAACCAAAAAAAAAACAACAAAAAAAAAAAAAAAAAAACTTTTATTTATTGCTTCTTACACAACGCTGACAAACAAAAAGTCAGATTACATAAAAATTCAGTTCAATTCAATTTTATTTATAATAGAGTACAATACAATATATATTTAATTACAAATTATTTAAATTCAGAGTCGCGCATGGGCAGAATTTGTGCATTGATAAAATGACAAAATGAGCGACTTTTATTTAGCTGCAACGATTTAACCCGTGTTTACAATTTTAAATAGAGTTTAAGACGTATATAAAGTTACTTACATATTAAGAAATAAAAATAGAAACTTAACCTATTTACGCATAACGTTAGTCACACATGTATCCCAAACCCAAGTGCTTAAGTGAACTTTAATCATAATAAAAGTAAAACCTTAAAATCATACACTAAATTTAAAATAAAACTAATATAAAAATGAACATTAAAAATGTAAATGAAACTTATAAATACATAATTTTTGACGATTATTAAACTTAATATTAAACTATGAATGATAAAGGAGTAACAATAATTTTACAATAATTATAAGTAATTAACTGAGGTTTATATTAGAGTTTTATTTTAAATTTAATATAAGATTTTAAGGTTTTACTTTTATTGTGATTGACGTTCACTTAAGTACTTGGGTTTAGGGTATATGTGTGACTAACATTATAAGTAAATAGGATGAGTTTCTATTTTTATTTCTTAATACATAAATAACCTTACGCAAGTCTTAAACTCAATTTAAAATTGTAAACATGGGCTAAATCGTTGTAGCTAAATAAAAGTCGCTCATTTTATTATTTTATCAATGCACAAATTGGGCCTATGTACAGTTAATTTTACATTTTCGTTACTCGCGCATAAGCGACTCTGAATTTAAATGTTTACATAGAGTCTTAGTTTTTTTAAATTTTTTATTAACAGAAACCTAATTTTTGTCTTAAATGATCTTTGTACATATCCGTTTCCATATTATAGAAACAAACAAAAAGTACATTCGTATTAGTGCTCTAGAGGATAATCTTTTGTAAAGGTCCGAATCAACATCTTTACTGCTGTTAATACAGTGCACATTATACTTATAACAACCATGCTGTGTAATTTCTTGCTACGATTTTTTAAATATACCTACAAGTTAAAGTGTGTCCCATATCCTTAACATGACCTTGAGGATTGTGAAGTTAAACTTTTCATAATTTACTAAGCCTAATGGATTTGAAAAGAATACTTTAGGACAATTTCTTTCTCTCGGTCGCCCTAATTTTCTCAGATTTCTTTGGTACCCAATTATTTTAATTTAGAAAAAAACCTAGAAGGGATTTATATTCAGAACGAGGCAAGTCTTAAATCCGTAATTTTTAGGTTCAGATTTATAGTATTATAAATATATATGTATATATATATAACATAATGAAAATCGGATATAGCGAAAAAACCGGTTACAGAAACGAATATTGCTGGAACGGATAGAATTCCATAAAACTACACACTAATCCCTATCGGTTATAACGACATCGGCTAAGCGACAAATTGATTACTGTGATTGGTACGCAGATAAATAATTACGCTTATAGCGACATGGCAACACAAAATTTAACTTTAAAGGATTTTTGCTGATAAATTGAAGAAAAAAAAAACGTACAGAATGAAACAAATATATTGTTATTCTTTGTTCTACTTATGTAACATGTCAAATACTTATTGTAAACCTAACGAAACTGCTGAAAATTTCAGGCGCAGGTCCCATTATGAATTATATTACAAAAAGACTGTTCTACTCATCTCGTTATAATAAAAAATCGAAAATTACAATTGAAATATCGATGCGTAGTAATTTTTTCTTTTTTTCATACTTGTTTCACACTGATTTAGGTTTTACTTTTCCATAATTATACTTGTGTAAAGAAAAAAATTTGTACTTATACTTTAGAATTTATTAAAAAATATGTATAATTACAATTAAAATAAATGATTATTTGTTTTAATATCTCACGAAAGAGTTCTATAACAGAGTGTGACTGTTCAGTAACGGTAAATCTTAGGCATTAAAAAATCAAAAAGTACTTTGCTTGATATCGGATATAACGACAAACCAGCTGTTATAACGACCAAATTATTCATTTCCTTCAAAATCGTTATAACCGATTTCCACTATATATGTACATGTATAAAACACAAAACCTATAAAAATATTTTTAATAAACATTCATTTTTTCCTCACGCTGCCTTTTAGCGCCCACCATAGATTATTGTACAACGTATTCTAGCATAAATTACAGTTTTGACATTGGTACAGATTACGGTTTGTCATAATAGCATTCGGGCGTAATGTCGACGCAGAAAGCAAGAAAAGTTCTGTTAAAAAAAGTTCCGTTCGGAGATGCTGTTTCATCTGTAATTCTCAGCTGTTGTCATAGTTAACGGTATTATTACCGAAATTCATTGCTTTTCAAACTCTAAATACTTAATTATAAAAAAATGTTGTTAATTTCGCATTGTCCGTCTTATTAGATTCATTATTGAATCGTATCACCCCACGCAGGGATATCGTGACTACGATCTGTTATCCGGTTGATCAGTCTGCACCAACAATCACGGTCCTGTGCGATATGTACACAACCCTGAAACGTACGGCCAGCCCCTTTGCAAATCACGTCCGACCATCTGGTCGGTGCACAATCTCGATCTCTTCTTCCGTTGACCTTTCCTTGGATGAATAGCATTTCCATATTTTCCGCTCTGATCATATGACTAAAATACCGCGGTATCCCGCTGAGCACGATTGATAAGTATCGAGACAATGGTTCTTCTAGCTTTCCACGGAGTACGCAGCAATTAATATAATACGTACTTTAAATCCCATTATTTCAAATAGAACAAAAAAAAATTATATTCGACCCGTTATAAATTCAAATTTGGAAGTGCCGTTGCAATCGTAAAAAACGCTTCATTAGTTTTCCGTTCCACGTATAAATAAATTAAAAATTACATTTAACCTGGCAATTACATTCGAAAATATCTCAAGTAATTATACTACGTTATTATACGGACTGGATCAGCCGTTGCAAAACAAAAGCGGGTGAGAAAAAAATAAATAAATTTGATAATTAGCAAAGTTAGTTTAACGATGGCCAAAAATAATATGTTTCAATAACGGCCGTTAATAATCCACTGAGAACAGTATCACTGCATGCGTGCACTAATAGCTGGCACTCATATTGCGTTACTGCCCGCAAAGTAATCGATTTCAACATATTCATGAAAAATTATGCATATAGGAATGTTTTCAGTATTCAGTCGATTAGGTTTTGTCTTTCCGTTATAATTACACTATAACGCGGAATAAAAAATATAATATCGTTAGGCTAAAGCTTACCTTGCCGTTCGAAGTTATCGTCCCTCAATATACATACTAGAGCGAGAAAATTACTAACTTCTTTCAGATATAATACAGTACCATTATTCAGTTTTATTAGAGAAAAACTTTTATTATCAAACGCTGATGTATCTGATTCTTCGGATAATCTGTAAAAATAGACAAATGTTTAACACTGTTTAAATACTGATGAATGTTATATTAATTTAAGCGGGTAACAAAATATATCGAGAAAATAATAGAAGTCTGATCGAATGCAGATTTTAAATAATGTCGAATATCACATAATTTTCTAAATTTTATTAGATGTTCACCTTTTAATATATATTTTTCTTTTTATATATATGTGTATATATTCAAAGTCATCTGGTGACACTACCAGTCACGTTCGTTTAAATTTAAATGTAGTTTCACTTTTTTTTATCACTATAAATGGACAGGATGACTCTTCGAAAAGCCAATTGTATACGAATTAAATATATTTTAGCATTAAATTTCTCTGTATCAGAATAGGAATTGTTATCATCGTTCTTAAATCTAGCAAAAGTACTGTTTTTCTTTTCTTTTCCCCCCAGATAAGTAAATCATAATTTTTTAAATTCCGCACAAAATTAATTTATTATTATTATTATTATTATTGTTGTTATTATTATTTTGGAGACTCATTAACAAACATCGTTTATCCAAAAACAGTGAGAGTGGAAAAAAAATTTAATGTGATCGGAATAAACAGTGTGAAAAAGATAAAAGTAGGAACCGCAGGTAGGCGAGGAAAGGACTTTATTATAACGTCCGTTATTATAGTAAATATTTTCATTTTGAAATTGGATTTACGTTGGCAAGAACATTATTTACCCGACACGCGTATTTTATTATACAAATTCTTAACGGTCATTTCAAGAAAAATAAGAATTTTTCATTTTAAAATATTATTCTCGATAATATTCCTATTCACTCGAATAATCAAAGAAAACGATGAAAATCGAATTGACGTGATAAATTCTACGTCAATTGAAAAAAAAAAAAAAAACAAAAAACGAATGCCCATAAATTGCTTAAGTAACTGCATAAATTCCGTTTTTTCATTTAATAAATTTCTGCTCAATCGCAAAAACACTCTCATTTGTATAAACACTTCTTCAGCGTACGTTCTCTCTAGTCACATGATTTATAATCTATCGTTGTAAATCTTCCGTGATAATGCAGAACAATATTCATCTCAGAAGCGATTACTTTTTGCTTACGAAGCGAATTATGATGGATTATTTGAAAAAAACTTGTATCGATTTTTCGTCTAAATTGTACGTAGTCAACCACTCCAGGCGACTTCAACGACATTCTCTTTATACCGTTTTACAGTACAAAAAACAAAACATTTACTGATTTTACACGCTTTAAGAAGAAAATAAATGTTCTTCGTGTTCTTTCCACTTTCAGTAGTCCCACAATTATGACGTAAACGCGGTAATCAAACCGACTTCATCGTTCGACCGAATACTGCAGGGTCAGTGAATGTTTATTTCGTTTTTATTAAACATATTCGTTCTTTAAACAATGTCGGCATTTTTCATTGTTTTCAATTTCCCAACTTTAAAGCGAAATGATAGTATTCATGACTAGACTAAGTAGTTCCTAACACTATAATCTAAACAAAAATGATTTGATAAGTTAATGAATTTGATAATATTGAGATATTTTCAATTCAGCAGACATTAAAGGTAATTCTGTATTTTTCGCGTTTTATAAACCATTTTTTTTTTCACTTTTTTCATAAGGTATATATTAAAATTCATCAGAAATAAGAAAGCTAACCTCTAAAATATTCCCTTGGCTACGCAGCTTATAATGATATCTTTTTACAAATTAAAACAAACATTTCACCCGAATAAACCAAAAAGATAACGCAAAATATTTTAATTATTGCCGCATACATCGAGCGGTTTTCAAGGATTAGCGGACGAGTGTCAAAATTGTAAAATATTATTCAAACATTATTATCATCAAACAAATACGAAAAAATGGAAAATATTTATTAGGTATATTCCGCTGAAATATTTAACTGAGAAGTGAACAATTACGACATATTTGAAATCTTTAAATTCATTATAAAGAGTCAGTATAAAGAAGATCTGTCATGCCGCTAAAAAATGTCGTTTAATATATTAGGATATTTTTTAAATACACAGAAACTCAAAAAAAGGTTTGTATAATTTTGTGCTTCTTGTTTTCAACATATTCGCATCCGCTACATGGAAAAACTTATCGAAATTACTAATATTTGTTATTATTCATTCCCTATAAAACTGCGTAAGATTTAAATTTAATTTTTCAGCAATTTTTTTTTTAAATTATGCGACTGTAAATTTCGATTAATTCGTTCTGTCTGGACTTGTGTATTTTGTTTGTTGTTTTTCTTTTTTTTTGTTTTTTTTTTGGTATTTATGCGATGATGTCTATAATTAAATAATTCACCGTTATCATTCGTATATAAGAAAGTTAATAAAAGTTAATATGTAACAATTTTGTTCAATGAAAATCACGGAAAGTTTTGTTGTCCTATACTACGACCTGAATCGTACACATTTCCACTCATTAAAGATGAAAAATTTTCAGAAGTGCAACGGTGATCACAACTTTTTTTTTTTTTACAAAATCAATACGCGCGCGTGTTACTCGAGTATATATTATATTGTAAAATATAATCACTCATTAAAACGAAGAATGAATATGAAAATTTTGAATATACTATTACTTGAAATAAAGTGGAGATATGTATATAATAAAAATGAGTGCGACTAAACATTGCTGATCGCATCACGCTAGAACGGCTTGACCGATTTCGCTGATTTTTTTGTTTTTTTTTGTTGCATTTGTAATTGTCAGGAGAAGGTTTGTGTAAAAAAAAGTTAGAAAAGTTACATGGAAAATGGCCAAATTCGCGAAAATAAAACATTAAAACATTGCGCCAAATGAGTAATTAGAATATTAATAACATATTAAGATCAAAGAATAGAGCTGGCCACGTTTGAATTATAATGTATATCGAATTAAACAGTTCGAAAAATAAATAAAAATATCGCGTTCTACAATTTTAGTGAAAGCATGCAAATACAATCGTAATTTTAGAATGCAGAATAATAACACTATGCTTTTTGTATTGTTAGAAAGCCACTTATCTTAAAATTGCTGTGATCTGCTTCCTCTAAGCTGCCTAATCATGTTATTTAAAAAAAAAAAAAAGAACCGAACAATTTTAAATTGAAGGTAACTTAATTTTTCAATTGTAATAAGTTTGTTTGAATTCCAATATAAATGTTATATATGTTATTAAACCCTTTTTTTAAAAAAGTTTTGTGAGACAGCTAAGTTCTTAATTGTTTTTTTAAATTTAGAAACTAAAAAATAATTAAAAAATCAATGATTTTGGTACATTGAATTAAACAGTTAGAAAAATAAATAAAAATATAGCGTTCTACAACTTTAGTGAAAACATGCAAATAAATGATATCAACGGTCACGATCGTTAATACATACAATGTTCGTACGTAGGTTTTTACTCTCTTTACTTTGTTTATATGTTTCTAATAGCTTTTCACATATTCGTAAAACGACCATTAATAAATTTTTTGAAAATTGGACGGGACAACGTCAGTCGGGTCAGCTAGTGTTAAAATAAGTAATTATTTTAAAACAACCTGACGATCAGATTTTGAACAAAAACAAAAGTCGCACAACTTACTGTTAATAAATAAAGTACTCCAAATACAAACAAAAACCTTAATCGGGAGTATTTTAAATAAGCTGTAAAAATATTAACCAGATAAAAAAGTGTAATATCGAAAAAATAAAATAACGATAAATTGTTATCGATAGCCAGGGTTATTTAAAAAATTCCATATATTAAAATTAGCAATGTTTACGTGACAAAAGGATGTAGTCGATATTGGGTAATTCAGAATATGTATTTATTTGTTTAAATTAGACGATAATTAATAAAATAAATACTTTATAATCTATTCATAATTTTTTTTTATTGATAAAAGTTTTGAAATAGACAATAACTAAAACGATTCAAATGATTGTAGAAGAAAAAAAAAATGTGACGTTTATTTATTGCTGCAAATATCTGGTATCTGTGTTTGCAACAAAGGAATTTGGCATTTATTAAATTAACAAAATTCAAGATGATATATTAAAATAATTCTAGAATACGAAGAAACGCGTTATAATAAGGAATATATAAAACGTAATTTATGAAAATCCATTTCAGCGATCTTGATTATATACATTGTAATAGGTAAAATGTTCCGGGAAAATGTATATTTTATAACATTTTATTGCATACTTAACCAGAACTATTTAAATAATATTAAAACAAAAAAAAAAGGAAAAATATTTACATACGGAAACATTTTTTACCAAAACCTACTAAAGCCTATTTATAATTATGTTCTATCGAAAAAACTATTTTACTTAATTTAAAAAATTCGAACTATATTCACTGCTATAATTTTTTTCACATTAAATGTCCAAATTTAAATTTTATTTAAAAATCTTTAGAAATAACAGTATAATCAAACTCATAATTCTTTACTTGATTAGCGATTATCATCTACTTAATTTTTTCCGCTTAATTCGGAGAATAACCTACCGATACGTGGTTATAAGAATTTTCTTTGTTTGGCTATGGTTCAGTGACAACCCCATTTGCAGCACTTTCTATTCAATTATCTCTGATCTATTTTGGTATATCTTTCGTTTATCTGTTTACTTTCTTTCAGTTGTTTACTATTCCTTTCTATATTTATTGGTTCTCGAGCCCTCTATTATCGCATTTCATTATCATCGTGTTTCATCCTCATTTAATGTTTCATATTATATTTTCCCGTTACTTCTACTAAATTCTGAATGATGTCACTAGTTCGTTTTTATCATTATTAGTGGTAAACTTCTACCTAAGCATACTCGTTAGCAATCTAGTATCAGAGGCTCTAACTGAAATAGTACATAGTGGGAGCACAGTACACGGAAATGCACTACAATTTCGCATAAATAAAAACTCTTCGCATGCCAATTTAATTTTTTAGTACAAATATAAAATTTATAATACGAAAAAATATAAAGTATATAGTTAGTACTTTTATCTATTTCATTTGCAAGTTAGTTTTTTAAATTATCTTCTAAAGTCAAAGTATTACCAGGAAATAAACAACCTTAAATTTTTTTTTTTCGGATAAATTATCAAAATGGCGTCTCAAACTCAATTAACTCTACCTGAAAAGTCCTAGCTCTCCAATCTTAATCCAATCATTACTTATTATAATAGTCATAATATCGTCTGAAAATCGAAACAACCTGATTTTTACGTTTTCAGCTCGAATTCTTCAAGTTAAGTACACAATATACACCGAATAAAACTTGACTCTCTTTCCTGTTGTAACTTCGATTCCATTTTTTTTCTTTATTTGTATTACGAATTTTTATTCTTCTTTTACCGTACACACCAAATTACAAAACAAATTGATTACTATTTATCGTATTATGTCAAATTGTGAAAAAAAAACATCTTTAAGATATATTAATATTTAATTATAGTTCAATTTTACTATTTATTAAACAAAAATAGGTAATTTTAAAGAAACAGATCAATTGATAATACCATTACTCATAATAAACAACAAAGTCAATAATAAGGTATCGCTGATAAAAGCAAAAAAAATTTAACTCTTACCCGTATATACAAGAAATATCTATAACAACGTCAATCATATCACAGCATAATTCATAACTCTGCATATCTACCGGCGACGAATCAGTTGCAATGTACATTTTTGAGATCACATCGAATAAAAATGCCTTTTCAATTCCAGAATTCTGAAACAATAATAAAAGACTTTTTTAAATTTCATTCGTAATTAATTATTTTTCGCGTTAAAATATATCGTTTAATGAAAATGTTTTAAAACATCACACTTTTACTTATTACAGAATTTTATTTAATTTTACTTGTGTAACTAAAACGCCCAAAATTTATGCACCTTGTTTGTAACATCGAAAAATAAAAGATATGTTTTACTATTCAAAATTGGCCACTAGATATTACTGAAATATTATTTGGAAGTATAATTTCAAAGGAAATCGACGAAGTGTTAATACCTCACACAGTTTGTAAACATCTAGGATCGTAGTGATGTCTAACATAAAGGAAGAAAGGAAAGGCAATCAATAAACAACCATTTTGTAATAAGAAAAATGTAACCGTTACTTATCGGAACAAAATTATTTTTTTTTTATAACATATCGGTCTTACGTATGTTTCAATATATCATAATCTCTAATTTATTACGGTAATACTGAGAACGTCATTTTTTTTTTTTTTTTACATCAATCAAATTTTCGGTTAAAACCATGTTACAGTTTACATTCCTTAAACTTTTCGGATAGTAACGACCCATCCCCTATCAGAACTAAGGTTGACACGAAAACTGAAAATCACCAAGAATAAATAATGAAATAAAAATCTCTTCGAAAAAATAACCAAAGAAATCGAGGATGTAATTAAGGCTTTAGACTTTGATGAGAAATTAAAAAGGTCACTCATCTCGCCAACTGATACTATGCAAGCTGTCCAATGAGACCAAAAATTTAATAGTCCGCATAAATATTCTCACTACTGCCTAAGTCAAAAGTTTTGCGCTTTTTTGAACATTAGTAAAGAGAGCAGAAAAAATGTGTCACGAGGATAAAATACAAACGGAATTTGACTATGTAAGGAACGTTATAATATTAATTAATGCAATGGGAATAAAGCACGTTGCGTTCTCGACAAATGCTTAAAGATAAAAAATAAAAAAAAGAAACAAATAAATCAGGAATTTTTACGAATCACATAACGCTTCCATATATTCACAAAATCACGAAGAAATAAAATTAGACCTATTTCCGGGATAACAAGGAAAATTATAATTTTTTCAAAAAACATGAAAAATGACTTACCGACTTTGCACACAGCTGGAGTAAATAAAATTCCGTGTACGCGTGATTCCAGCTATATTGCACAAACCGGAAGGCCGAATCATGTATGTATAAAAGAACACATGGTAGAATGTCGACATAAGCACACACAAGTATCCGTGGTTGTCGAACATGAACATGCGAGTAGGCATATGTGACGTTCGCCGAGAAAAGAGACCTGTAGCGCGAAAATATGGGTTTTGAGTTAAACACCGGATTCTGATACTTGAAAGTGTGTAGAATAAATGGAATGTGTGTTTTTTTTTTCGCAAACGTTTATTTAATGTCTTATTAAAACGTACAAAACTGACTGAAGAAAATTGACAAAAAGTGAAAAAACCCAGAGGTAAACCGCCGATGTAAATTTTGTACACCACTTCCTGGAATTCCTTTGGACTTGCTACAATTCCTGTGGAATTGCTGGGAATTCCTACGGGTTGTACACCAAACTTCCTCAGCGGTTTACCCCTTGAATTTGTCGCTTTTTGTCTTTGATAGTGTGTGCACAGTAATATGAAAGGATAAAGTTTTTTAATTTTTCGTTGAGCATAACCCATAATCAATCGATTATCCTCTGTTTCCTAATATTTCCTAGTAATTTTATTATTACCTTCATAATTTTACAGCGGTTTATTCCTTCGTAATAATTGAAATTAAGAGTTCAAGTTCATAGATTTCACTCAAAATTTCTTAAGACTTGTTCCAGAATTTCTAGAAATCTTGCGGAATTGCTGGGAATCTCTATGACATTGCTGGAATTCCTACATGTTGTACACTGAACTTCCTGAACGGTTTACCACTTGGAAAAAAACATTATAAATTTTAAAAAAATGCTTGCGCTCACGGTAACGTTGAATTTTTTATAGTTGAATCAATTAACAACTTCTTCAAAATCCCCACACCAATCAACATTTGAGCGACCAAATTCTAATTTAGCTGGATCAAGCGTAAAGGAAGCTGAAGGAGGGCCACGTCTTCAATTTGGCAACGATGCCGTATTGAGTTGGCAGCACATACAGGCATGCGCGATATAGTAGTATATTATGGTGGTATTACTTCCGGGCCAACTTTAAACGTGTTTACTACTCAAAAACTACTTTTCACATCGCAGGTTCCTTCTTTCGACGA
Source organism: Icerya purchasi (assembly GCA_039619475.1). NCBI lineage: Eukaryota > Metazoa > Arthropoda > Insecta > Hemiptera > Monophlebidae > Icerya > Icerya purchasi. The sequence goes on from CM077115.1 coordinate 95,157,917, forward strand.
ACGTGTTACATATGATTAAGTTTGATGAAATTGAAGTGGTGGCAAGATTGATTGGCTAGGTAAAAGGCTAAAAGACAAAAACTTTAATAGAGAAGATGTCCTCAAATTTTGATAAAATTCGAAAACCTGTGATTAGTCAAATAATAAAATAAAAAACAGTATCGCAAACCGATCAGCTGACTGAAGTGTTACACATTTTTCGTTATTTATTCTTAGTGGCTTTCAATTTTCCAGTTAATGTATTTTAGTTTTGATGAAGCACGGATCAATGCTAACGAATGTAAATCGTCACATGATTTTAACCAAAAATCTGAATGATGTATTATAACGCTAAAGTTTAAATACTTATAGCATACTCGTATTAGCGATTAATCCTAATGTACACCTGAATACCGTATCAGTAGAAAAGTTCTATCAGAGAATATATTATTTACCTGTGCGCATTATACGAAAATTTATCATGAATAAATGTGTAGATAAATCCATAACCTGTTTGTTAATATTTTTAAATATATAATAAATAAATTCCTTAATAACAAACAAAAATTGGTATAAAATAATTTACTTTAATAAATTAAAATAAATACCTCAATTTAGGAACGTTTTTAGGCATAACCTATAGTCAGCTAATAACATAAAGTATACTCAAATAGAACTAAAAACACACTGCAGAAAAATCATGACGCTACATGTATATACATACTCGTATATATATATGTATATATGTATATATATATATATATATATATATATATATATAGGAAAACTATAGGCGGATGGCGGTATAACTACAATCAAAGACGGTAAAATATATAAAAAATCAAAGGTGGAATTTTGTTTACGAAATAGTGACTGAAGTATTTATTTAAATTTATTAAAGTAAATTATTTTATAATTATTTTTGTTTGTTATTAAGAAATTTATTTATTGTATATTTATGATTAGAAATACCCATGTGATGACGTAATACGAATGTAGCCCGAAATTGGTAAGAAACGAAAGAAAGTGTGTTGGAACGTGATCTAATTTTGAGAGAAAACTTGGAGAAATTATCATAAATACGAGTAAAACAACAGTAGTTCAGGATAAAACTAATAAATAATTTGTTAAGGGATTACCTCCGCAATTAGCATGAGAAAGGGATTTTAATAGCTTGAGTTTTTTAAGGAAAAAGAATAAGTATGGATGACTGGGATTGTAAAAAGAATAACGCTTTTTTTTTTTTTTTAATAATTTTTTGGGCCTGTCAACCGGGGACCTTTACCCAGAAACAATTAGAAAAGGAAGGAGTCAATTATACATCTTGATGCGGACAGATTTTGTTAGGAGGAAGGAACAAATAATGGGAACAACGTGTGGAAAAGGAACAGATAGGATATAATAGGCGCAATATGGAAAAAGAAGACGAAATCGGAGCAAACTGAAGTAGAAAGCAGAACACTCGACAGAAAAAGATCAACACAATAAACACGTGATCAGCATCGCAAACACGCTCTTCATTTGAGTGGAGAGGACAATATGGAGAGGCAACCAACGAAAAACGAAAACAGGAGGAAAATAATAAAGTATGGCTTAAGAACGCAGACGAATAACGGAGACAACAACAGAACGACGAAGTGAAGGAAACAAAGAGAACCACGGATTATTGGCAGGAAGACTAGGTTGAACAGACAGATAAAAAGAACAATTGTTAGAGAAAGAGGAAACGTATACATCCGATACCAAAGCCTAGGATGAAAACCTTTGCACAGCGGAAGGAGATTAGACGATGGGACTTTTTTAAAGAAGAAGCGAGAAGAGGCAGCAACCCGAGCCAAGGAATCCGCCGCTTCATTACCGAAGATGCCCGAAGAACCCACATCAAATCAATTTCAATGGAATGAAGGGAAGAAAAAAAAGGTGGACAAGTAAGCGTGTGCGGAGTATGATAAAATCACAGGAATGATCAGGTAGAGGGGAACAAATGGCGTGAAGGGCGGTCATGGAGTTAGATATAATCAAGAATTTAGAGGAAAGGTGATCAAAGGAAGTGAAAATACCGTAACGTAGGATAGCCGGTAGGCAAATAGATTCTGAAAAGCCAAAATCAGGGAGGATAAAAGAGGCACCGAGCCACTCGGCCTCTTCAAACCATCTGTAAACACGGTTGCATGCGAAGGAAATTGAGAATTGGTAATACTGTGGAATTCCTGTCTAATTAGGGCCTGCAGAAGAAACTTGGAGAGCGTAGGTACAGTAAACATATTTCGAGGATGGCAGAGATCGGCGAAATTAAAAGAGAAGTAAGGAAGATTGACAAAGGACATTATGTAAGGACAAAACGAACTGAACCGAAGAGAGACAAAATAGGGGTTTTCCTAGGTGCAAAACACCGATTCCTAGAAATAGAAAGGTAGGAATGGATAAGTGAAGAAGACGCGAGTGGAAGACGGTTAGCAAGAAAACGATAGCCCAAATAAGATCTGCGAATAGAAAGGGACGATGTATTAGATTCGGCAAGAACTGCTGAAACTGGAAAGGATATAAGAGCACCAAGACATACACGAAGGCAAGAATTTTGGATTACATCCGATTTAGAGAGTCGGGACTTACAGGCAGAACCATAGAGAAATGAACAGTAATCAAATTTTGAGCGGATGATGGATTTATACAGAGAAATAACGATATAAAGATCACCAGCTCATTTATAAAACACGCTAAAAAAGTGAACGATTAATATATATATATAAAATAATAAATATAATAAAATATTCCGACCGATTTCGTCAATTGTTCGACATATTCATGAACTCTTATATTTATTGTTTTTATATATATATTAGTCGTTCATTTTTTAATGTGTTTTACAGAATAGATAATGCTATATGTTTTTGTGAATTGTGATCGTTCGTGTAACATAAAGAATATAACATCAGTAATGTTAATGGTCATTTTTAAAATTGTTTACATTTATAATATAGTTATACGGCAGAAAAATACTTATAAGGGAGGTTATGATTAGAAGGCTATTGAAAGAAAGGAGATTTAAAGGCCATAGTCATTTTCTTGGGAAAGAGGAGCAGAAAATCTTCTATAAATTTTTCTTTGCTGTTTTAAAAAATAATCTAACTTTAGCATTAGTCGTTTATTATCCATTAATACTTAGATAGTCTAGTCATTATTATTATTGCACTAATATTAACGATCATAAAGTACGTTTAAAAGAAAAAGAAAATAATTTTCTGCAGTAAATGATTTTCCTAAAGTTAAATAAATATTCATAAATAGCGGAACTTTTAACAAATGTTTATTATATTTGTTTCGTATCAGTTTAATTTGTTACCTACTCTGCGTTGTTTATTCTAATTTTATCGCTAAAAAAAATTCAATTTAAAAAAAATAATTCTCACATTCTGGATAATTAACAGTTTACCAAAGATAGCATAAGATGTAGCCAAAATTAAATATATATATCCTTCATTTTCCTTAATGAATAAAATTTAACAGTCGATCAGTATACGAATATGAAAATAAAAAAGAAACATTTAATTTGTTTTAATACGCTTCGGCATTATAAATTCGGTAATAAAATCGTTATTGACTAATTACATGAAGAAATTTATGTGAAAAAATTTGTTACTCGACTTTTTAATTTAAGGAAGAAAAAAAAAATCAAATTTCTCTTGCAGTACAAAATTTCTGTAAAATTATTTTATAGCAAATTTAATTTCAATTCTTATTCTTTTATACAGTTTAATCGAGTTATATAACTCAGAAAGATATCTAAAAAACAATTGTATAGTTCAAAATCTGTTATTGCGATACATTCTCGATAGTCGTAGAAGGGTTCAAAAACTTTTACAAATCTTATAATTTTTTTCTTCCAAAAATCCTAACTATGTATACCGCAACAAGGTACGGATTTATATACCACTTTGCGATAGTTAGAGAATTACTTTTATTCTTATTGAGAATAACTTTTAGGCCTATTTTTCGAAAATACATCTCTGAATGCGTAATATGCCCCAATTCATCTGTTCAAAAAGAGTAATTTGTAGTACAACTAGTGGAAATTGAAAGTTTTCTATTTCAAAATTGCTCCTATCTTCCCGCAAGAATTCTCTATAAATACAGTGTCCTACTGTCAGACCATGTTTTTGTCCATCCATTTTACGTCACCATACAATAATACATACTCATTTCTAGACTCAGATTCTACGCAGATGTCCACCGAGGTTCTTCAAATCTGATTCACCGGTATTATTAGGAATAAATATTTTCATTATGTTGATGTCTGATAGTTTTAAATTTTTTCAATCTGTTTGTCTAGCGAATTCAGCTTTTATAATTAGGAACATAATTGTGGTAAAATTTAAACTCCCACTCGAAGTATCCGTATTTACTGCAGAATTGTTGGCTATTGAAAAAGCCTGTAAATTTATCTTAAACATTTTTAATAGTGCAACTATACAATTTTCAGCGACAGTATAAGTACCCTCCTACATTTTAAATTCCACTAATTTATTTATTAACAAAAATGTAACCCTTACGTATAAAATATAAAAAACAGAAGTTTAGAAGTAATTAACAAAGGTGAATCCATAAACGTCTGTTGAATTCCCGAGAATTATAGAATCGGTCTTAATTACGTTTTTGATACTGTTGCTAGGGAGATCGTTTGAGATGGTAGTTTGTTTCCGCATACTCCCATAAGTGAAATAAACGTCAAACGTTACAAAATTCTGGAAAACATTACCAATGGATTCAGCCGTCTCTCTATCTCCCGTTCTATGATGTGTAGGCATATCTCACCGATGTAAACCGAAATATTCGTAAATTTACGAACATTATTAATATAGATTAGGTATTAGGTCACCCCTCACTTAACTTTATAATCCGTCAGGTAGTAATATCCTCAGCTATTCCAAAGTTCTGAGACTATTTAACTCGATTATCGATAAGTGCATTTCTCAATAAAGAGTAATATCAGGCTAATTCAGTAATCGTAGAGTTTTAGTGATCTTCACGGACGTTACAACGAAAACAGCCTATTTACACGAACCCTACTACCGTGTATTCTACTTACCGCGGTTACACTGTTATTGTAATAAAAATATATCAAAAAATTTTTAAATCGGCTCTAACAACTTACAGGTAACTATAATTTTAACTTCTACAATACAAAAACAATTCACAAAATGTAAAATCAAAAATATTTAACATGCAGATTAAAATTAAACACGGAAGAAAAAATATAATTTTTTTCAAGTAATTTAAAACACATTCATTCTACACTTATTTACATATTAAAGCTAAATGAATACCCGTAAGATCAAACGTTCTTTTTTTTCTCTTTAATTTTTTAAACGAAAACCATTTTATTTTAAACTATTTTCAGCAAAAAATAATCATTGATTCAGTTAAAAATTATATATAATCTGTCATCAATTTTAAACTATTTATGACGTAACGGAAAAACCAAAATTGTGTCAGTTTTGTGTTGTATGCGTCACACTGAGAAAAAAAAAAAAAAATGAGAGCAAGAATTTTTTAAAACAGACTTACTTTCATTTAATTAGTTCCAAAAAATAAAATATTTTAATATTTAATTTTTTAATCTTTACACATACGTTCATAACTAGTAAAAACACTTATTCCGCGATTTTAACATCACATAATGCTTACTAAGTCAACTTAAATATTAATTAATCGTAAATTTATTTTCCACTCACAGAAATTAGTATATTTAACAAATTTTCCATTACTGGTAAGTGTGGAATTAACTTTTGCACTACTTTACTGAACGCTTCAAATATACTGTGATCATATATCGATGTTAAATGAAAACTAAGATGTAACTGATCGTAACCTATAAGACAAAATTACACACATTGTACGTACTAGATAAAAATAGGGAAAAGAGAGCTCGAATGTAACTGCATTAACGTAGTTAATTAAGTAGTACTTTAAAATGTGTAGTATTGCAATTAACCTGAATCAGCTAGATCATCGGTAGCGCGCTGAATAATATCCCGTTGTGTTTCCATTTTATTATCTTCCGTTAAACCGTCAACTTTGTGAATGAATATTTCAAATCTGATATTCGGATTATTTTTATGAGCTTTCGTTACTACGGTATGTAATTTATTTAAAGCATCCACATAATCATCCTAAAATTCATGTTGATTTCACTTTGTTACACAGATAACGTAAAAATAAACTACTTTTACAAACAAATGATAATCGTTAAAATTGACTCAAAATATCGAAATAAATAAAAATAGCACCTGAGCGTCTATAACGAATATCAAAGATCCGTGAGTTCCGAAAACATAGTCTGCATCAAAAACCTGTCCTGGTAAATCCCATAACTGGAAATTAACAAAAGCTGAGTTACAGATGTCTTCCTTAATAATTTTATTGGTACTTTCTAAAAATAAAGTTTCATTCGGCGACATTTTTTGAAAAACTACCTTCTGTATCGATGATTTGCCGCTCCTAAAAACACAATTCCGTTTTTCTTTAATTAACGGTAGTAATTCGATTGAATTCATCAATACTTTTCGTACACTATTGTATTATTAAGATAAACAATATTTGTACGGAATTGGCTTTTTAAATTTAACAATTTCATTTAGATCCAATGTAATTTCTATTTCATATCTACTAGAAAAGTGAAATACAAAGTAAGATGAAATATTAGACTGTCCGTAAACTAAATTAATAAAACTAATTTAAAAGATAATAATAATAATAAATTAATTTGATTTACACGAAACCATATTTTTGAAGTAGTCTAAAAATTTCGGTAATAGGTACATAATAAGCGACATTTTCATCATCAACTGATCTGAGCATATAAGTGCCGAGATGAAATCAACAGGACTACTAGTGGTCTACTAAAAGAATTAGGTTATTGTAAAAACAGATTTTTTCTCGTTCTAAAAGTATATTACTAGCAACATCTTATGTTAATTACAAAACTGTCTTATTTAAAATCAAGCGTCTATCCTTAAAATGGAATGTAATAAGTTTCCATGTTATCTTATTAAACTACTGAATATACACCGGATTCTTTTCTATGTTACTATAATTACAATTAAAAATCTGAAAACGATGGTAGCCGAGATGAAATAGATCCGCTTTTATTAAATTTTTATCAATGTAATTTTCTGAAATTCCAGGCACAGCCGTTAACTTATATTTGCGATGATAGCATGGCCGTAGGCAAGGGAGGTGCTTAGGAGGTCCACCCCCCCCCCCGAAATGTTTTGGATTTTATTTTTTCCTTTTCTTTTTATTGTAAATAACAGAAAATGCAGAGTAGAGCATTTTACCAATCGGTTTTTCTGTACTCTTCTTAACTTCCTGTTTCAACTCATTTTCTCATTTATTAATTCTGTTTACGCAAAGATAGGAAGAGACTTTTTCGTTTCATTATTGTATTAATATAGTTTATAGTATTTCGAGTATTGTTTCCGCCTCTGAACCAGTTTTCAAATGCATTGCTTGTCTTGAATTTACTTCGTACTTGTTTAAATGCTAAGCATTCTAAACACGATATGGTCCGGCGTATTTATTTTAATTTCGTATACTTTGCAGTTATCATTGTTTGTTACTTTGAATCTTTTAAGGTACGTTTGAAAATCTCCATGACCGGTTATGAACTGTGTTAGGAAATAATTCGATACCAAGTCCTTATTTTGTAATTGTTATTCTATCCTGGGAATTAATTTGTATGTTCACCGTCCTACTTGATCATTATCATATTGTTCCTGCCATTTTTCTATATACTTAATTCCAATTTCATTGATTCCTTCTTTTAGTTCTTTTTTGTCAAGATTTTTCATTTTTAATGCTTCTATCTCGTTTGCTTTCCCTAATTGCAGTTCTATGTGTAGTACACCTGCGATAATATTCGTTGCACAGTAAGAAATTGTTTTGTAAGCAGATGTAACATTTATTAATATTTTCATTTGTTCTGATTTTATTTTGTTTCTGTTCTTTTTATTTAATTTAGGGTAGTAATTAACATTTGCATATTCTACTACTGATCGGAATAAGGCTGAATATAGAATTCTTCTCTCCTTAAATTTGAGCCCAAAAGTATTTCTGTAAAGAGCAATCATCTTACAATATTTTTTTAAAATTTCATCTAAAATATACTTGATAAGACTACTAAAATTAAGATTTTCGTCAATTACTACTCCTAAGTATTTCATTTCATTCTTGCAGAACAATTTTTCTCCTTCTATTGTTATGATTTCTTCTATTTCTTTCTTAATTTTAGATTTAACTCTTTTCCTAGTTATCAAAAGCACATCAGTTTTTTTCTAATTTAAACTTAATCCTAATCTCTTCAGTTCTTGAACAATAATCCTGATTTCATCATTGATATTTGCTGTTTCTTTAATGTGATTGAAGCCCTGCTTTGAATAGAAGATCATCCGCATAGTTTATTAATTTTATGTTGGTTTTGACCCCTACTGCCTTATGTATCTGTGCCATAGCTATATTGAAAATTATTGGAGACAGGGCTGATCCTTGGAGCACGCCAGCTGTGAGTTTCCGTTCGTATATAACCTGTTCTGTAAAATCGTTTTATTCTGTTGTTTAAACAGCTTTTAATTAAGCTGATTAGGCCCGACTGAATTTTGTTTTCTTTTAGACGGTTGAAATTGACGACCATTTTATCCTGTCAAACGCCTCACTAATGTCAAAGCTTATTAATAGAATTAATTTATGATTTTCATTAACATTATTTCTGTACGTTTCAATTATGTCCATACAGATCCTACTGGCCTGTTCAGTAGATTTTTTCCGTATATATCCAAATTGGTAATTGTGTAGACATCCTTTTTTTTTGAATCTCTTTCTCAATTTTGTATCTTATTATTATATTTATAGAAATAATTAAATAAAAAATATAAAAAATGTAATATCATGTTATTTAATGTTACGTATTGCGTATTGTTCGGAATACCACCCCCAACGAATTTCTGTCTGAAGCCATGGTCCAGATGCACCCCCCCCCCCCCCCCCGCCCGCCCCGAAATGAATTCCTGGCTGCGGTCCTAGATGATACTTTTCTTTATTGCAATTTTCATACCGGTGGTCGCAAATGATAAATAATAGACCAGAACGAGTATAAACTATTAAAAAATTTTACGAAGTGCGATATTAATCCAGTGAAGCAATTTTATTTATGTTCATAAAAAAAGGCTTTTATTATCTAAACAATTATAATGTAAGTAATTTCGTTATAAAACGCCTAATCGACGCGGTATTTAAGAGCGGTACTTGATAAGCACCGGAGTAAAATTCTAATAAAACTAAGTCCTTTATTTATTTATAAACCGTACGTAATAATAAATTAAACCCTAATAAAATATTAAGACCACTTATTACATTACTCTTAGCAAATATTAATTTTAATATTATTACGATTGGTTAAAAGCGAATGTGTTTAAAATACCTCTTATGGCGCAATCGATTTACAATATTAGAAATACGTAATTTTTCAAAAGTGTTATAAATTGTACGATGATATACCTATGAAAATCATGATAATGAAATAGTTGAAGCTATCAAAAATCACAATTTTTTGGCAACTAGCGTTTATGTATGTGAGGCGTTACCGATATAGGGGAAAAAATCACATTAAACCCTTCAAAAAATCGATTATTTTTTTTTTTCGAAATAAATTAACTGTAGAACTATTAAATAATATGTTCTAAAAGATTCAAAACGAAATTCGCAATTCGTTACGATACTATAAGCACAAAAATGGTCGGCCTTTAGTTCGGCCTTCGGGCGCAATTCCAAAAAATGTTCAGCTATCCTCGATTTAAATCCTTCTGGTGATGAATTAACAGTTGCTAAGAGCGAATGTATCGGTCAAATGGGAACTCGTCTTCGAAACATCAGAAAAGCTAAAAAAAACTGACGGAAAAGGAAAATTAACGAGAGGCTTTGGCGAAAAAGCTCAGCAATTATTATAGCTTAGCAAATTGAAGGAATATAAATAGCACTGAAGATGCGAAAAAGGTTACTTATCGTCGCATCATATGCACTAACGAAAATTCTAAGCACAAGAATTGTTCGGCCGGAGTAGACAGCTGACGTAGGTGGCAGCAAGCTAAAACTGTTGCGATGAAGCTTAAAGCGCACTCTGTTCTACCCTGACGTTGCAGGAGGGAATTCTTCCAATATACGAAGATTTATCAAAGGGCGAATATTTCGGCGGTCATACGCAAAACGCAAATGAAATCTTAAACTCAACAGTTTGGTACTTAGCTCCAGAACATTTCCATCGGCATTTTTAACTGTTGGTTTATTCAACGAAGGGAATTTATCACTTTTCAATGAATGAGTTGAAGATTAAATTTTCTGCAGCTGAACTTCAATCATGCACAGCAAATTGATAAGCAGCGCGCGAACTGATAAAACAGATACAGTGCCTTAAAGACCGAGGAAGTTCGAAAAGTAAGAAAAGGAAAGATTGCCATAATCGCTGATTTTTAACCGAATACTGTCTCGATTTTCTATTTTTTGTAATTTTTTTCTACACGAGTTTTTCGCGAAATGACTTTTTTCAGCTCGCGCGTGTAACTCAAAAAGTTATCAATCGATTGCTACGAATGAAATTATTTATAACTGAATTACGGAAAACATGAAATAATAAATTTCGAAATGATATCATAATTTAAAATGCGATTTTTATTGCAGAATAATTGCAAAAAAAAAAAAAAAGATAAAAACTGACACTTTTTTTCAAATGCTCCTAAATATTCTTTTTTCAAAATTTTTAATTTGCAATTTAGTTACTATGATTCGGTACGTAACACTCACTGTTTCGTTTATCTATGAATTATTAAATAAGTTACTCTATACCCATGAAACAATTTTAATTATTTAAAATTAAAACATCGGCGCGTTTTAAAGCTTCCTAATTTTAGCAAATATGTAGGCAATGTACAAAACATGCCATTTTGCTTTAAGATAAAAATTGCGACCTCCAGAATTTCCGCAAATGACCAACTCCGATGATAGACGGCAGCTTGTAATTTGGGTATTTTCATCGGGAAACGGCTTGAAAACAATGTTATATATACTTAAAAATATAAATAAACTCGAATTATGTTATGCGTCTCAAAAAAATCCGCAAAAAAAGCTTAAAAATCAGCCCCCTAACCCTGATTTTCCTTTTAAATATTACATTGCTACGTATTAATATAAAAACCAATACAACTTCGTACATAAAATTAACATACAAGTTACCACTTATCTAAATAATCATTTTACTTTTACTTTTTTTATAGCTTATTTTTCTGTAAATATACCGCTTATTTTACCTTATAATAATTATTCATAATAAAACATTTTGTTCTCATTACGATTAACTATTATTATTAAAAATTTGAGGAAAACATATTATATGAACTTGCATATTTCTAAAAAAAAATTTTTCTACCCTTACACATTCGTTCATTGTATATCACGAAATATACACTTTTATATGTACCTACAATACAAAACAGTTCACAGTACCATTATAACTGAATAAAAAATAACAGTAAATCACAACTTAAAAACCCCCATTTATTAATATTAAATGAAACCTTAAGATTTAGTACACCGCAGAAAAGCCAATAATGATGATTATTAAGAAAAATGCTATAGCGATTTCATTTTTCATTTTTTGTATTAATTTTTCATTTAAATAAGAAAAAAAAACTATAACTGCTTCCAAAATGTTTGTACTGATAACACTAAAGATCGTCAATAACTACTAAACAAAAAAAGAAAATCGGTTAATAAACAGAGAAGAAAAAGGTACTGAACTGTTTTGTCTTTGCCTATTTACATATAGAGAAAAGATATTACTTAAATATGTCCACCTTCTTTAATCTATAAATATGAAAGAGAAAATCTGGAAATACTTGAGTGGTCCAACAATTATTAACATACCGCTGAAATAAGTCTATGAAGCTCTAAAACTTCACATGTATCATAACCACGCGATGTTCTTACGCTATGCGAAAACACATTAAAAAATTCAATTTTAGTGGGTATGAAATAAAAAGCATAAAATCGCACTTTAAAAAACTAATAGTTACGCTACAGCTGAGACCATTTATACCAGATAGTTGAAATTTCATACGAACATTATTCATGTATCGAAGGTGTCAAATAAGAACGTTTTTTTTCGAAAATTCGAACTTCAAAAGGTGTGAAGGGGTTAAAATCTGTTTTCGAAAAAATGTACAAAGTATTATATTTTCAGTACAAATAGGTTTTAAAACCGTAATTTTGCATGAAGATCACTTATATAATTCAGTAAAAGTGTTCAATATTTTTTTTTTTTTTAAATACTTTTAATTATAAGGGACGAAATGACAATAACACATCTCTGAAAAACCCGAAAATAACTCAATAGCCCAAACGAATGGTGATTGTCATGTAAAATTTCATGCGAGTAAAATGTGTATACGAAAGATGTCAAATAAGAACACTTTCTTAAAAATTCGAATTTTAAGGGGTTAAAAACCCTTTTTTCAAAAAATATACAGAATATTATACTTTCAGTTCTAATGGGTGTTTACCAAACTGTAATTTGGCATGAAGACATTTATATAATGCACTAAGTGAGCAAAAATTTCTTTAAATCCTTTAAATTTCAAGGGAGAAAACAGGCAGCGTACCGTTTTTGGAAAAATTCAAAAGCTCAAGTGAAAAGCGATTATAACGTAAAATTTCATATACATACAAAGTATCTAGCGCAGATGTCAAATGAAAAAGCTTTTTTGAAAATTCGAATTTTAAATGATGCAAAAAGGTTAAAAACCGTTTCCCGAAAAATACATAAAGTGTTATATTTTCAGTACAAATAGGTTTGCATTTTTTTTTTTTTTTTTTTTTATTATCCTATTCCCGACATGGCGGGTGGGACAACTGTATTTAAAATAATTGATGTATAAAGAAGCAGAAGACTAGTGTAAGGGTTCCTTATGCAATCTACTAAAAGTATGCAATTTTTTTTTTAAATCCTCTAAATTTTAATGGTAGAAAATAACTTTTCCCTAGTTTTGACATTAAATAATAATCACGCTACAGCCGAAACCATTTACACTAGATGATTGAAATTCTATAAGAACATTACCCATATCCCGAAAATGTCAAATAAAAAAGATGCTTTGAAAATTTGAACTTTAAGGGATGAAAAGAGGTTAAAAATTTTTTTCTAAAAAGTGTATAAATGTAATATCTGTAAAAAATAGATCTATTATATTTTAATTTTGCACGGAAATTGTTTATATTTCTGTACTAAAGAGCTACAATTTTTTTTTTAAAAACTGCAAAATTTTAAGAAGGGGAAGCGTTGTACCCTACTTTTGCTAAAACTGAGTAACACGCTACAACCAGATGGAATGGTGCTTATAACGAAAAATGTTGTATGAATATTACATATTGAGCTTTGTTTTACACTGATGCCGTAAGTAATTCTGAAATTGCAACAATTTAAAATTCAAACAGTCAATTATTAGCGATATAGGAAGACAATGATATCTCTGTGAAATTATACTCAACTCTATATCTCTGTCAAACAGTTTATATTGTAACCCCAAAAAAGCAAGAAAACACATATTTGTCGGAGTGTTAAGTTCTGGAGTGGCTATTTGTTTATGTTACTAAGAGGGAACGATATTTTCAATTAATTACGGAATAGAAGTTTGTTCTTTTTTTGGTAAGTGATTTAACAATGTGTTCTCTTTCCGAAATTGGTTTCTACGTTTTGGTTTGTTCGGTGTTTACCAACACTCCAAATAATGTGGCGTTAATTTTAAACAGGGACAACATAGCTACTGCTAGCGACTTGGAAATTAAACTGTTATTACTATATATTTAGGTTAATAATTTTCGTCTGCCTATCGTGAAGCGGAAAGGTTACATGTGTGAACAGTTTTTAAGCCAAGAAGAAATTAACTAACGGTATAAGCGACTTTTTTGGAAAACATAAAGGGAATCGGAAAAGAAATGTGTAATATCAATCAGTATTTCTTATTTAAAATGCACATTTATAATTTTGTTTTTCTTATTAGTAGACGATTTTTTAAAAAAAGTTAATTTACATTCCTTTCCTGCATATTCGTTTTATACCGTTTAGACGGAAATTGATTTTTTTTTTTTTTTTTTTTTTTTGTCCGGTTTTAATTAACTATCAAGCCATTTGGACAGGGAAATTGATTTGTTTTTGATAAGCTTTGTTTGTTACAATTGATGTTTTTAATCATTTAAAACCACATTTTTTGCTAACTTGTAAATTACCCGGCCATGTAAAACTGTTGTACTTTAATTTCCGCGTTTATTATAATTTTTTTTTATGTATTTCTGCTACTACTGTCTGCGTAATTACTGTTCAATAAGTTCCCCTTTTTCTTTTTTTCTTTTTGAATTATTCAACATATTTTATTTCCGGTATTTGGGACAATGATTTATGCTTAATTTAAATGTATTAATTAATAAATTTATGTACTTTATTTTTATATGTCACAACTATTCAATTAACAATTTTTATTTACTTTAATTTTCACTTTTGTCCGTTTAATTTTTTTTATTGGATATATATATATATATATATATATATATATATATATATACATATATGTATACTTTTCACTTTAATCGTGAACTTGGAATCAATATGTATTAATGGTGCAATAGTTTCTCATTTTGTAAAATACATAGATCGGGATGGTGCATGTTTGTTTTCGCTACTATATTATTTACTTTATAACAATGAATTATTAGAGGTAGAAATGCAAAAAAAGAATTGTGCAATATAGTCATATACCGTTGGATTTCACGGGGAACAATATAAAAATAAAATAGAATATTTAACGAATATGTGAAATACTCGGACTTTTGGCATGTTATATATTTAAATTATTTTGAAGTGCAATAACAATGAAAAAAATAATAAAACAAAGAACTTACTTTAGAAGAAAAAAAGTTCGTGGACAGATACAAATACAGTTTTGTTTATATACAAATTTTAATTAAAAGCAGAAAAATAATAATCATTTACATTTCAAGCCGAAGAAATTAAGCAGGTAGAATTGATTGAATAAATACTATGAGATTGACGGGATGTTAAAAGAACAAATTAAAAGATGATAACATTCATTGAAGAAAACGTATTCAAAAGGATGATAAAAAATGCGCGGGTGAAACTGTGACAGCCATTATCCTATAATTGTAACAGCAGTCTCGATATTTCTATCTATTAATTGTATTAAATTCAGCATTAGTCAATGTTAATTAATATAAATATCTCATCTTTACCATAAACAATGCTGACAAATTTTAAACGCATTTTATCAAATAATACGTTTTACTTGTAAACACCTTTTTTGATTCCCAGTTGATTATAATATTTGTCGATGATTAACAATTTATAACTATTAAAAATAATAGTCGTATCCGAGAAACTATTGACATCGGTGGACATAACACCAATAATTTAGATTTTAAAAAATAAATAAAATAATACGATACATAACTATTAATAAAAATTATTCTTATATAGTAAATGTGCAAACATATACTTTACATACCTTCGTAAACCCATTAATAAAATACGCGGACCTTTATTTTTTAAAAAATCCGTATCAACTCCATCACTGTCACCATATCCAAATCCTTTTGAAAATGATCCTACACTATAGTCTTCATCTTGATCTTCGTAAGACTAAGAATGTAAAATTAATCTTTAATAGAAATAAAACTAACATCTTTAATCTACAAATGAAATTATGAGCGCTAGAATTTTTTATTACCATTTTCATGTATCAATATCAATTATTTTTAAATACCATGAATTGTTTAGAACTTAAAAAGTTAGTCCTTATAATTCCTTTTTAATTGAAAATTAAAAATATTGACGCATAAACTTTTTTGCGGGTTAAAATACAAACAAATATAAAAATTATTATCACTAATCAATGTTATCATTAATCGAAATATCACGATTCAACAAGTAATTGTTATGCATATAAAACATATTAGCAAATAAATTATTTTTTATTGTGAAATATTTTTAATTAGTAAATAAGAAGGAAAAATTTTGTAATTCAAAATCTGAGTTGCAATCTTGTAATATATTAAAAAAATTAACAATATTTACAATTTCTAATGCTTTGAAGTGTTCAACATAAATTATTGGTCTAAGGTATGAACATTAATTCTGAGTCACAAGTAAAGTTAGTTTTTTTAGGTACTTGTCGGAACTGATGAAAAAAGGCGAAAGAGATTTGAAATTTTAGTTTGTTTATTATCCGGTTTTCCGGCATTGTGTATAATTAGTAATGAAATTTATTTCATAATATTAAACGTACTTGTATTCTTATTATACAGAATGAAGATAACTTCAGGTAACATATATATTAATACAAAATTATAATTTACACGATAAACACAGGTAGTCTGTTACGATGATATCTATTTGATTAATTTAATAAAAATGTTGAAGAAAGTCAAATTATGTGTTTTTTTTTTAGTGTTTATTATTGTGCTGTTTTTGCGCATTGGTTCTGGTCCAGCTAAGCAAATAAATCAATTTTTTAAACAGCATTGTTTTTTCTAAGATCTCTAATGATTGCAACAACATGCAGTTTTTTATTTTTAAATCCTCCGATTTGCAAACATCAGAGGTGTATTTTTAGCATTATTTAATTATACTTTCCTAGAATTTATCGTGTCATAATAAAGTATAAAAAAATAAACCAAAAAAAAAAACAAAAAAAACATGCTTCCGCTTCTCTATTAATTCAAAAATATCTGATGAACATTATGTGCTTGCAAAAACATATTATACAGATTTATTCTCACCCGAAGCCACTAAAAACATAATTGCACAAGTTGCCTGCAATACAGTCCATCATTGTTATCATTCTGCTTAATATTTTCTAGAAATGACGATTTATAAGGTGACGGTCGACGACCTAAAGATGTGCACTGATTTCTCTACGTAGATTTCAAGTTGATTTTAAAAAGCTCTTCTGTCACCTTATTCTTTAATAGCGAAATGAACGTAATCTATTTTTCATTTCTTTTTTTTTGTTTCATTTGTGTTTTTGCTATTGAATTTTTAGTAGAATAATAAGTAATTTGGCAAACTTTATTTAAAAGAAAATCGAAATATTTAAATTTTACTTTAAAAATGGATCTCCAACACTTTAATATGAGTAGGATTATTGTCGGTAGTTGAAAAGAGAGTTACCTTTAATTATACTCGATTCGATTATTAAGAAACTATTAACAATCGTTTAATGAAGTTAGTGACATAGTATAAGTAACAAACACTGAAGATATAAAGTGCAGAACTCTTTTTAATGTTGTAATGGTATTATTCGTTTATAATGCCCTCGGGCATTTTAAAACTTGCATTTAATTGACATAAATTTTTTTTTTTTTTTTTTTTTTTTAATTTATATTATTTAATTTCCTACGTCAATTTTTCTTAATCGACCGGCCGCTGAAGATACACAATTTTACAAAAATAATGAAATATAATATAAATTATACGTATCACTCTACTGCGGCTGCTGGGTTGTCGGTGTTCCATGCTGGCATGTGGGTGTATCTTGATGATCCCGTCTAGATTCCCACTATTTGCAGGAAGGAGACATAGTAATAAAAATTAATATATTTTACAATTTTCTACGGACTTTAATTTTTACAAAACCTGAGTTTCAAGGCGATCGGGTTATTAGCGTCTTTCGGTTGCGAGGTGATCTCGTTATTCTTACCAAAAGTAGTCAATATTCTTCCGCGACTTGACGAAGACTGTGTTCTGACTTAGACGATTTTCAATTCCGTTTTTTATTCCGTGTTGTGTCTCCTCCTCCAAACTGACATCCCAATCAGTTCACTTGCTGTCCAGTCACCACGTGCATCCCTCAAAGGCGAAATCAATTTGGATCAGACAATCCGTAGCCAGTAATTGATTTTCATTTACTCGCACAATCACTTCTCAACACGCTCTACTTATTAAATTTTTTATTTATTTATTTTTTATATGACCTATGTACAAGGAGATGTGGCTAATAAATAACGAGACTGCGCACTCTATGGATGCTCTAGAGGAGTCAGAAGAAAAACAAGTACGGCAGGAGAGACTTTGAAATGACTACTAACACGGTTCCAAACCACGTTTTCGTAGCTATAGTAGTGTTTTTTCTATCGAGTGTTGAAGAGTACGTGATTTTTTTGCGTGTCGGGTACAATGTGTGACGAAAAATACCGTATCAATCTGAAATTTCTCATTAAATCAAAGAAAACTTCGACCGAGCATTATGCATTACTGAAAGAAATTTACGGTGCGAATTCTCTGTCACGTACACGTGTTTTGTTGTTTTTTTTTGGTGTGGACGATTTTCTGAAAGTCGAGAGAGTATTGAAGATGGCCAACGTCCGGGTCTATCTGTCTCGATTTCAGCTCCTCCAACCGTTGCCAAAATCAACAAAATTGTGCGCGCAGATCATCGTTTGAACATTCGGATGATTGCAGAGACGGTAAACGCCGATAAAGAAACCGTCAGAAGTATTTTACATGAAGAGTTGAATATGTCTAAAGTCTGTGCGAAGCTGGTACCGAAAAACTTGAGCGCTGATCAAAAGCTGTGCCGTCAACAGGTTTGTTCTAACGTTTTTGAACGGTTAAACGAAGAGCCGGATTTGATGAATAGGATCATTACATGCGACGAAACATGGATTTTTCAGTATGATGTTGAAACTAAAAGGCAATCGATAATGTACTGGAATTCTCCCAGAATGAAAAGAGCGAAGATGTCAAAGTCAAAATTCAAAACAATGTTAATCGTTTTATTGGACATCAATGGTATTGTGATGATAGAATGGATTCCAGAGGGTCAAACTATAAACCAAGATTATTATTTGCATGTGTTGGCAACCCTGCGAGAGCGAGTTTGTAGAAGAAGACCGGAGTTGTGGAACTGATTTGGAATCAGTGGAAGAGATAAAATAAAGGACGACGCAACTTTTGAACGACCTTACAGAAAAAGACTTCCAGCACTGCTTCCAATAGCGGAAAAAACGAATGGAACGGTGTGTGCAGAGGGTAATTGAGTATATTGAAGGGGGAAATCGTCCGGTTGTCGAATAATTTTAACAATGAACCCGTTTTTGAAAATCAGACTCGTTATCTAATAGCCACACCTCGTAATGTAAACATTACAATGTATAATTTGATCTATGCATGCTTTGAGTCTGTACATTTCACTGATGTTTAAAATTGTAGTAATGCCATGTTTATGTCTGCAAATTTCTTAAAATCGAAATCTATTAAACGAGCAACATAGAGGAGACAACTACAAAGGTTACACATCTTATGGACCATTGTCATTTGCTCTACGTGTGGTACAAGTCAATTCATGCAAAATATATTTACATGTTCACATTGTTTATATTATCGTGAATTAATGTAAATAATTAATATGCACAATGTTATTTTATGTTATTTAAATTACACATTATTATATGTTTCTAGTTAATGTTTAAATTCTAACGAATGCTCATAATAATTTTAGCAGTTGTGTTTGCCGCATTATGTGTACATTACACGGTTGCTCTTTATCCTTCTTCTTCTGATGTCATCGAATTGACAGATTCTAATTTCAATTCTAAAGTAATCGATAGTATCAATGTTTGGGTGGTAGAATATTTTGCTCCTTGGTGTGGACATTGTCAAAATTTTGTGCCTGAATATTCCAAAGCAGCTACCGCTCTAAAGGTAATCTATTTTCAGTATTTTTAAGGCATTATTTGCGTTGAAACTAATATTAACTTGTGTATCCTATTGGGTCGAAGACAACAAAAAAAAAAGCAGAATTCATAAAAATGTTTAGAAAAAATCAGTGCAGTTGATTTTTTTAAAAAAAAATCGCTCTCTATTAGTAGTTGAAATTATTACCTTACTATCGACACGTGTTTTTAGATTTATTTCACGTACTGTGATTGACATTGTTTTGTTTTGTGTTGTGATTTTTACTGAATAAAGTGATACCTCTTTACGGAAAGTTGTAAGTAACTTTAGGTATTTGATATACGAGTATTTTAACTTTCTCGATGTTTTTATAAAATTCAAATGTTTTGTGTACAACATTTAGTATATTTCAGTTGATTAATCAAATAATTAGTAAACGTAGGAGTAAAACGAAATTTTGAACGTTTTATGAGGTCATGTAGATAATGAAAATTTTGATTTTTTTGATATCCGTATGAACCAACTTGGTGATTGTTTAATCTGAAATTATGATTGTCAATTTACGAGGTGCATTCAAAAAATGAAGGGGAATTTTCATTTTTTGGGGAAAAATTTATTTATTCATCTACATCATTGTGATCTCTTTCGAAATAGTTACCATATTAAGTATTACCCAATTAACTGCTTCTTCAAATCTCCAAAACACTTCTGGAACTTAATCTTTGAGATAACTTTTAGCTTTTTGAAGCTGGTGTATCATTACAGTTGGTTTTTGCCAAAAATTTACGAACTATAAATGAAATGTGAGCAGGATCTTTATTGTGGTACAAAAATTACGAATTGTTTCGCCACGAGCGTTTTTTATAGGCTTTTATTTAACTCGCTTTGTCATTCTGTCTATCTTTCTTGCGAACGATTTTTCACCTACTTCCCGATGAATTAAAAAAGTGTCCTTTTGCAGAAATGCTTGTTATATAGATGACAATACAATATTATGCAACATCCGGATTTCCAACTTCAAAATTAGACCCTCGAGGCGCCGAAAGCTCAAAATTTTAGAAGAAAATATATTTTTTTTTTCGAGAATGTGATATATTGTTAGAAAGATCGCTATTTGTCGAGAACAAGACCATATTTTGTTTCTTTAATGAAACTTTCGAAGTTTACGAAAAGTTGAAAAAAGCGCGGGATCTAATATGTAGCTCCCTTTTTACAGCACGAGTATTATAGCTAAAAATTTTGAACAAGGTTGAAAATCTGCACATGCACGTATATTTCTTTGGTTTGGAACATCTAAGTTTCTAGCTTTAAAACCGGACCCTTAGGGCACCGGAATATCGAAAGTTTCAAAAAAATATTTTTTTTTCGGTCACGTGATATATCAATGGACGATTGCAATTAATCAAACATTGTGTTTCATATGCTGAGGATTCCGTATTGAATTTTATGAAAAACAAAAGACAATATAATTGAAAGAATGAGATCCATTATTGAATAATAAAATGTAACACAAATTTCTGTAAATGTCCTATAATCAAGATATTGAATAAAATAAAGCAAAATAAAATACAATTCTAAATTTATTGTTTTTTATTGAAATACACGGTAAAAAGTCCAGACTAAAAAATAAAAAAAATAAAAAAAAACCTTTTAAAAATAGCCTTTTATTTATGCACTAAAAAGAAGTACAAAATAATTTTATTAGTGCGCGACTACTAGATACGCACCTTAGCATTAAAATCTGAAACTACAAAATATTCTGAAAAATAAAAGCGGGGGCGGCAGATTTATAATTAAATATTAATATTATAATACATCCTAAGCCAAAACTACAATCACTATTTAATGTTGTTCCATTGTTGTGCATCACAATACTACACACACCGAATATTTTTGTAACTGCGGCCCCCGTTTTTATTTTTCAGAATAGTATTTTGTAGTTTCAAATTTTAATGTTAAGATGCATATCTGATAGTTGCACACTCATAAAATTGTACTTTTTAGTGCATAAATAGAAGGCTATTTAAAAAATAAAAAAAAATAAAATTAGTTTATTAGTTTTATAAAAGCTTCACAAACTAATTTTATACTTTTTTCACTTTTTTAAAATTCGAATTTTTTAAAAAGTAATTTTCACGCGTACGTAACATTCGGCTGAGAATTTTTTTTTTTTGTTTCAAAAACTTAAAATTAGAACAGTCAATTATTCGTACATATTGATAATATATGCATATAAAAAAAAAAAAATTTTATTGACTCATGCTGTTATCATTAACATTTATCTTTACAATGACATTAAAGAGAAGTCAAGGCCAGACTCTCAAAAACATCGACATTTATTTTCTAAAACCAGTATTTACTCATCGACAATCATCTATGATGTTAAATAGTCCCATAAATATGCAGCTCTACATGTCAAAATAGAGACGTAGAACATATTAAATACTGAATTAAATATTTTAATAACGTAAACACTAAATATAACTTATCGAATGTAGTAACTATTTAACTGCATGAAGACGCTCGTTATATCCTGTCTTTTCCTTCTACACTTATTATCCCCTCCATTGTTTCCTTCTTATTAGCGATAGCTGATCGCCTCACTGTATAACTTTCGTTTTCCCTTAATTGTTTCTGGGTAAAGGTCCTCGGTTGACGAGCCCAATTAAAAAAAAAAAAAAAAAAAAAAAAAAAAAAAAAAAAAAAAAAAAAACTGCATGAAGACATGATGTATTTAAAATATGTATATATAGTACGTGGTAGCCGAGTTTTGTTTGGATTTGTTCGTAATTTGCAAATAAATTAAAGTATTAATGAGCTTTACAAATATTTAAAAATACAATAATAATAATGCGAAAGTTAATTTCATACATTACCCAATTTTTAATTTTGAAAGTGTATTTTAGTTTGCGTAATGTGTAAAATTGCCATATAAATATGAACAAATTTTTTATTATTATTATTATTATTAGTTACGTCATATGCGGCCTGTTGGCTAGTCACGAAACTGTGATGGTTAAATCGGACTATAGGGTTTGGTGGTTTTGATGTGTGAAAGAATTTACAGGATTTGACTGTAACTGTCGGATTGTACAGATTCAAGAATTTCCTTTGGAATATGTAAATTTCTTTGATTATGAAACTTCGGGCATTCGATAATTGCATGATTAGTTGATACTAGGATATTGCAGGTATCACATATCGGTCGCGATTGTTTATTTGAGATGTAGCCGCGTGTTTAGGCGGAGTGGCCTGTTTTTAAGCGAAAAAAGTACTATTTTATCTTTTCTAGATTCTTGAATTGAGTTTTTCTAATTCAGTTTAGTTTATTTTTGTCTGGAACTAGATCCCAGATTTGTTTTGAAAACTTTTTGTACGAATGATTTACACCCTCTTTTTTTAGATCGGCTGTTGGGATTGGAACGTTCGGTATTGAGGAAATATTTAGAACTAGTTTTGCAACCCCGTTAGTTTTTCATTTTGGCGAATGTTAGAATGAGATGGGATCCAGCAGAAGACGATAACTTTGCTTAATGAAGAAATAGTTTAGGCTCTTTCTTGGATGTTGTTTCTTTTTATGAAACTTAATGATGGATAGGAGCGCGAATAGTGAATCTGTTAGTATCAGAACACAGTTGGTTGTGAGATCTGTGCCATAGTTAAGTGATAGTTTGTGAGCATGGAGGTTGGTTGAGAGGACTGAGAATTGAATGTGGTAGTGAAAATAAAATCTCATTATTTTTATAGATGATTGTTTAACCAATATCGTCTAGTGTTACGGAAACAACTGTATACACGTTGACGAAGTTTGGATATTTACTTAAAAGATTATTACAGATTTGAGCATAAGTAATAGGATTAGATCGAGAATTGCTAACGTTTACGAGAGGTAGATTTAATTTGGAGTAAACTGTAGCGATGGTAGATTGATATCGGAAGGAAAATTTAGCAGACTGATATTTTTTAGAACAATTGATTTAAGGATATCACTGTTATTGTGAACGAGAGAATAGGGGAGAGACACAAAATGAACGAAAGAGTTGAAGCTGGGGTTGGCGAAAATATTGTGAATAGTGTTTATAGAGATAAGGTGTCTTCGTATATTTAGGGAGTTCTGAGGATTCGCCTAGGAGACTGTCGATTGGTGTGGTACAAAAAACGTCTGTAATTAATCTTAGGCATATATTATGAATTGCATTCGGAGTGTCAAGATATGTTTGAGTGGTAAAACCGTAAAGAGGTCCGCCATACTCAGTTATTGGACGAATGAGAGATTGATAAAGTTTCAGAAGTGTTTAAGAGCTGTAGACTCCAGAATGACATATTGTCAAAAATTGTGCATAGGTATCTCACTTGTCCAGAAATAGAGTAGGTATATCGTCAAATCGAATATTTAGATTTTTGGGGCTTGAAGTGTTCGCAGAAGTATGTGCAGTTGATTTTGCTTGCGAGATTTATGTGTGTATTTGCTCAACTGCTTGTTGAAGAAGATTTTCTTCAAATTTTGGAATTTTTGCAATTGATAAATATACAGAAGTAATCTGAACGTCGAGAACGAGTAGAGGAACTGATTTCGCTAAATCGTCCATTTCTACTATGAAGAACGTAAGCTTGAGAACCGCGCTCTGAAGCACTCTATTTAAAAGTATGTGCAAAATTCTCGAAGAGGAAGAAACATTAGATACGAAGTGTTAGCACGTTCCCTTTAATAACTATTCCATGCTTTCGGAATGGAGAAAATTTTACACCTTATCTGATGTCGGAGAAGGTCGCTGGTAGGTGATGGACCTGTCTGACCTGAAGCCGCATTGAGTAGACGAGAGTTTTCTTTCGTGTTCTAGGAACCACATGAGTCGTTTTTTTTGTTGAGAATTTTGCACAGATTAGATGTTAGAAATGTTGGTTTGTAGTTATCAATTTGAAACAGGTTTTTATCCTGTGCTTAAGTAATGGAATTACAATTGCCTTTCTCCATATAGTAAAAAAAGGAATTTAAGTTCCAGATAGTATTAAACATTTTTGGTAGAAGATGAATTACATTGTCGGGGGAATTTCGGAAGAATTGAACATGGACATGGTCTGCTTCCAACGCTGAAATTTACGAGGAGTTGATAACATCTTCGAGCTCGCGCAGTGTGATATCTGTATGAAATCTTGGTTGGATGGCTTGTCAAAAGGGATATTTTCGTTGTTAAATTCTTGTGATAATGGAGGGTGTTCGAGATATTGCTATGAAGTGCGAATGTATTTGCTATGTCTATAAGATCAGCGTTAATTTCATTGTTTATGAAAACGCTGTTGAAAGAGGATCTGCATTTTTTTGATTCTATTTTTCAAATTGCTGGCCAAATTTGGAAACTAGAAATGATGGAATTAATATTAAATATATATTTTCTCCGCAAATCTCGTTTTGCTTGTTTGATGGCATGTTGAACGATAGATCTCAGTAGTTTTCGATAATTAAGTGATTGAAGTGAGTTGGAGAATTTTTTAAAGCTTTTAGGAGTCTTCTGCGATTGAGAAATGCGATACTGCCGTTTTAAAACGGATTTTCTGCGAAAAGTATAACATTTTGGCATAGATTGAGGAACGTTAAGAAGAAGGTGATTGGTGAATGCTGAGACCAAGTTATCGATGCTTTGACTGAGATTGAGTTCGGTATTTGTGTGCAAAGCTCTTGAAGTTTTATCTGTCAGAAGAGGATCATTGCTTGATGAGTTTATGTTAAGGTTAATTAGTTGAAGGACGTAGTTGCTTCCCGAAACATCGAAATAATGGAACGAATGAATGAGATTATTCGGGCGTAATGTTCCAAACAGGTGGTCGGTAGTGAACAAGAGTTTTAAAAGAGACTGAAGTGTGTATGTCCTTTGTGGTTGAAGATAGAAAGGTTATTGTCATCCAGAATATCCTGAGTTATTTTACATTTAGTGCTTGAGTACGAGCCGCCCCACGTCAGATTGTAGCTGTTTCGGTCTCCTACAACAATGAAAGGTGTAGTTAATATATTATATGCAAGCTCGTTTTCTAAATATTTTGTAATCGTGTGTATCATCTTGTCATATCTGATTTTCTTACCAACGGCTTTGATGCATTTATTTTTATATAGATATCCTTCCGAGACGGGAAGATAGTTGCAAGTTTCTTACTTTTTATCTTATTTATTTTGCTAAGGGTCCGCTTTGATTGACATATTGAAAGGTTGATACCGAGGTCGGCGGGATTTCCTGATTGAATATTAGTGGTGAAAATTGGTTTTAAGAGAATATTTTTAACGATTCAAGGGGAGTAAGGTCAACGTATTTCCCTCGTCTGTCGGGCTAGTTGATAAATATAAAACAGTCGTTTACTGTTTGGCGGTAAACAATATAATTCTAAAGAGATAAAGTACAAAAAATATAAACGCAATTTGAAATGCAATAAAAGAACGCACAAACATACGTATTTATTAAACTTGTTCAACGCGTGATTTGTGCTTCGTCACAAAATATCAATTTTCTATTTAGTATAATAAATAAGTGAATTGTTCTTTATTTTTTATTAAACCAAAATACAAGTTTGATCACTAACAAGTACGATTTGCCTCCATTTCCCAGAAAAATCGATTTCTAGACCTTAAAGCAATCTAATTTGTGAAACTTTATTAATCGTTAAAACCATTTCTAAAACTAATTTCATATATATATCAATCAGTCAATCAAACATTTAACAGTAATGTGCATATGACACGAAAACTACATTTTGTGCACATTGCATTATTCGTTTTTATGTTGAAGTATTCTTGCGTTACGAGAAAAACGAACTGGCTTCTTATTCGTTTTATTAGTGTCATTGGGCTTATTACATTATGAACCTTAACTTTACAATTCCCGACGCCCTGTCAAGGATGTGTGACTTACTTTACTTTACTATTCATGTATTACAAAAAATAAAAACAAATTCGAAATTTATAAGCCGAAAGTATTAATTACAAATTATCATCTGTATAACTCTATAACAAGTCCTGCATATTTGAATTGGCGTATTATTTAAATCCGTTTTGTAAATTGTAAATAAACATATTTCATCACAAAACAACGTTTTATGAAGTTATCTGCGATAAAACCTTGATTAATCGATTTACCCCTGAAAACCCCCTAATTCGCGATTCATTGAAATTATTAAACCCAGTTATATATATATATATATAAATGTTCAGTTTTTACTCATATTGTATGTAAACATATATAATCAAAAATTTGTAATAACTATATTTACCAGGGTGTGGCTAAAGTTGGAGCGATAGACTGCGATAAGTATAAACAGTCACCAGCATGTAGCTCTATAACCGGTTTTCCTACAATAAAGATTTTTGTCGATAAACAAAAACCAAAACCGTTCAGTGGGTCTAGAACAGCCAGAGGCATTGTTGATGCTGCAGTTGACGGTATAAAAGAAAAAGTTTCACTAGCACTCGGTGGTGGAAGTGAGAAAAAAAAATCTGCCGTACGTATTATATTGTAAAATTTATTTTCATTTTTATTAAATATATTTTAAATTATGTGAACTTTTAAATCCTTCTAGGTAAAAAAATCGAAATTAACATTTTTTTTTTTTTACTATTTAGGTTACATTTAACAATAAATAATTATATACGAGGACCGTTCAGAAAGTAAGTTTAACGTGCTTTTTGTGAAAAGGTAGAACTTTGAAATTTTTGGGGGACATTCTTTTCTGATTTATTCTGATCAGTTTTACGTGTCGTGGAGTCTGGTCGGACTATTGTTGTGTGTTTTATAACATTTTTATCATGAAGCTGCCATTAAAATTTGCGTTCGAAAATGGGAATTAAATGCCACTCATTCTTTTTTTAAAGTGTATGAGGAGGAAAGGGAGTCACTGCTGCATCGATTTGTTACTGGACACAAAATTTGGCTGTATCACACTGTACACGTGAATCGAATGGATCATCGATGGAATCGGTAAAGAAAGGCAGCCAACCTCCAAAACAGCAGTGCAAAACGACTTCTCTTCCTGCAGGGTTCTGGCGACTGTATTTCGGGATTATCGTAATGTTTTGTTAACTGATTACCTCGAAAAAGGCGAGACATACTACTGCGACGTCCTGAGCCGCTTCAGTTTAACGCAGAGATCTCAACGCTATGACAAAGTGTACCTCAGAAGATTGTCCACAAATCATTTCAATTTGGGAATTAAAAAACTTAGTACTCGTTATAAAAAATATCTCGAAAGAAGGGACAATTATGCAGAAAAATATAAAATTTCTGTGGATTTCAAAAATGACTTTGTTTTTGTGTTTTGACCATTCTTTAGAGCGTAATTAGGTCGTTAAACTTTCTTTCTGAACAACCCCGTTCATGGATCCTATTCACACAAAATTACATCATGCACATTGTAACGTATATCGAATGCTATGCAGAAAACTACCAACATATAACAATTTACAGTATAATGTACACCTAGCGTTTTATAAAAAAGTGAATTTTTCAATTTCTTAGCTGATCATTGAATACTAAACCATCTAGAAAAATTCATATTATGTTTTTAAAAAATTAACTAACTAAAAAGAAAAGAAAAAAAGAATAAATTATCAAAATAGGCAGCATACGTTGTGTCGTTGGAATTGGCTTATAAAATGCTAGTACTATTTTGTCCTAAACTGAAGTGTTTCTGCGCCCTATTAATAAAATTATGACCTACAAATGTCCTTTTTCTGCTTGATAAGAAATCATAGATGATCCTCTTGACAAGTTTACATTTAATATTATTCATTGTTCCAAGACATATTATGTCTGATTACCTCAGTGTTCAATTGCGCATTTTTTAGTAACATCAAGTCGGTTTACCGTGCCAAATATATAATGATATTAAAAATATTTACATTAAAAAAATAATAATTTATTATTCTAATAATGGTATAATTTGAATTTTTATATTTATTTTATAAAAGAAAATCCGAAAAACTTTGTTCTAAGACGTATTATACAGCGAAGAAATCTTACCATTTTGATAAATCTAGAATTTACGAAAATGCCAAATGTATTTATCATTATATAGTTTCAAGAATGAATAGAAAACGCAACATTGAATATAATAAAAGTAAAGCGTAATATAAAGTACAATGATTTTTTCCATAATAACAACACAAAAGTACAAAAAATAACATAAAAATATGTGTACATGGAGTGTTTAAAGGTTAATACGAATTTGTTACATTGAAATTATTGCGCTGTTTAACGAAGAAATTTAGTGTGATAAAACACTTTTAAACATTGAAGAAATTAAAAGAAAATTAGATCTGACGGATTAATTAAATAAATCTAGTGGTTTTTTTTTCAATAGCTGGTATATCTAAAAAACTACTAACATAGAAACTATTATTAGGGGCGTTAATAAAAAGTATAGTTTTTTGCTGCTTTACTAAATCCATTTAAAAAAAAAAAAAAAACGGAAATTGTTTTTAAAAGCGTCAGTTTAAAACCTTATAAATGAAACTAATAAAAATGAATTTTATTTTTAGCAAACCAGATTTTGTCTGCTGAAGAATTTTAAGATTTTGTTCGATACTTTTATTTATTGTAGGATTCAGATGATGTAATCACTCTAACAGATGATAATTTCGATCGTTTAGTTTTAAATTCGGACGACATTTGGTTGGTTGAATTTTACGCTCCTTGGTGTGGTCACTGTAAAAAGTTAGCCCCCGAATGGGCATCAGCTGCTTCACAATTGAAAGGAAAGGTGAAACTTTTTGCTCCAAAAATTAATTATGTATAATTTAATTATTTTTTAAAATTTTAAAATTTATTTACCGTTTAAAGCGTCACAGCATCATTTTTTCTGATTGTTATAAGAATATGTTAAATAATTTTTCAGTTATGTACATAAAAGCCGTGGTATTTTAATTATCGTTCACTATAACGGTTCTCATTAACCAAATTAAACGAAATAAAACATTTTTTCTTATAAAACAGGTAAAACTAGGAGCACTAGATGCGACCACTTATCAGTCTAAAGCAGCAGAATATTCTATTCAAGGTTATCCAACCATCAAATATTTCCCCGGAGGAAAAAAATTAACGAATGCGGTGCCGGAAGATTATAATGGTGGTCGAACAGCGAGTGATATAGTATCTTGGGCTCTCGATAAATATAATGAAAATTTGCCTCCTCCTGAAGTTAAAGAGGTATTTCCATTTAATAAAATAATTTAAATTACTCAGTTTTTTGAAGTTCCCATGAATTTTTATTTTTTAAAGAAGTGACTGCTCGAATGTTTTGTTTTTTTTTGTCTTTTTTCTCTTTCTGTCTGATTTCTGTACGTATATATCAGAAATTAGATTCAAAATTATATAAAAAACAAAATAAAATGTATTTTCCTAAATTCATCGTATTCTAATTCGTCACATAGTCCAATTTAATTAGGTGAAAATGTTGTTATGTAACATTCAGTAAATTTTAGTGGAACTTTACACAAATCTTTATGCTGGAAAAAAATTGTAAATGTGCGTCTGTACATGTATATATTGTAATAATTGACTAAATTAAGTTTCAATTTCATAATAATTTCCG
Organism: Icerya purchasi; assembly: GCA_039619475.1. Taxonomy (NCBI): domain Eukaryota; kingdom Metazoa; phylum Arthropoda; class Insecta; order Hemiptera; family Monophlebidae; genus Icerya; species Icerya purchasi. The sequence goes on from CM077115.1 coordinate 95,188,254, forward strand.
TTCATTCAATATTTTCATTTTTGAATGCCTACTGGTGGCTGTTGCTCAAAAAGGTTACAGCAAGCCTTAAAATCCCAGTAGAAATGTATAAAACATTCAACTTATCTGTATATGTAAACAAAACAACATTATTATTCAACATCTAAATAGCCAAAATATATTTATATATTTAAAATAAACAACGAAAACATAAAAATGGTTTAACATTTTAAATATGTTTGATTCATCGCAAGTAATAATCAATTAAATAATAAAATACAAGGAAAGTAGAGTGTTTGGATTTTAAAAAAGTTTCCCGAAATAAACTTTTTTTTTTTATTAACAAAACTAACACGATACAAAGAAGTAGTTGTATTACTTTCACTTTTATACGCCTCAGAGGTTAGACCTATAAAAGTCATATGAAAAGGTCTGTAAAAGTCGGTAACGTTATCTTTAGGCTTTACGGGCATTTTTTACTTATGAATTACATCAAAAATTTAAATAAATTTTTATACTAAATTAATATATGATGATGGCAGTTGTAATTAAAAAGTATCACTTTTCATAATTTTATAGAATAATTTAAATTTCTATAATAATTTATTAAATTTCATTGTACGTAAAAGCAACTTCCTAAATAATAATAAAACTCAATTTTATAAAAAAAAAAAAAAAAAAAAAAAAAAAAGTATTATTTTACTTAAGAATCGGGAATGTAATACTTTTATTAATGCTCGTTAGAAATACTTTAAATGCATGTGTGTGTGTGTATACATATATGCATATATTAATTTTTTAATTGATATATTCAAAAAAAGTAAAATTACGAAATTATGTTCAATCTGAAATAAAATATCGACCATATAAAAAAAAAAAAAAAATGAAAACTACATTAATTTTTTCATTTTACAATAATTTTCTGTACTAATTTATAATTACTAGTATTATACTGATAAATATCCTTCAATTCCAATAACTAATGTCCACGTATTAATGGTTTTAATTTTTTAATTTAAAACAATGCGCAAAATTTTCATACGAGCACAGCAAGTGTCGATAAATAAATCGATTACAATATTTTATTTTACGAAATTATTAAATTTAATTCGTTTGAAGTCAGTGTTATCAAAAAATGTACATAAATATTTCTCCAGATTGATTGACCACTAAAAGTCTTCTAAACCATATAATATAACTAGCGTCACCTGTCGCGGCTTCACTCGCGAAACTTGAAGTAGAAAATTGAATGTTAATGAATCTAATATTACTGATACATTCATAATAAAAGTTTTAGATACAAGTCTTTATTTTTTAAATTGATCAATTACATTGTAAAAAAACCTGAAGAAAAGATATAAACGAATCGAAATAAAGATTGAAACGTTAAATCGTAACTAAAAGTTATAATGTAAAATACTTATCTTTTTTATTAAGAAAAATTTATCAAATTAACAATTATAATTCAAAGGTCTAATGTATAATTTAGAGACAACAGTTCTTCAGCCCTTTCACCAAGTAAATTAGGTCGGTGATCTGCTTAAAAATAACTGCCTACTAGTTATATTGGTAGATGGAGCCGAAAGATATTTTAATGCCGCTTTCCTGAAGGCTCAGGTAAAATTTCAATAAGAATATATATGCGCATTTCTCTATAATCGCGGTTCCAAAAAATAGCGGTTAATTGCCTATTTAATTAATAATATTTTCTTATCAGAAGCGTTATCCGTTTTATTTGACCGATGAGAGTTAAATCCATTAATTTTAAAATTTAAACGAATGATAATAAAAGATCTGCCAAGATTCAACAGGTCACATCGTTCGTTCATAGAAGGATCACTCTGAAATTAATGTCAACAATTTTTTCTGAAGCAATAACGCTGCGTACAAGGTTAACACCTGGTGAAATTAATAGACACTAGAAGTTTATGTATCCAGAGCAATTTTGTCAAGATGAAGCTTGACTGCGAAAGCGTATATATAGTGTCAACTTTCGTAAAACGTGTTTAGTTTCACCTCTAGATTTTTTACGGGAGACGTAACAATGAAGAATGATCAGCGGCGTACGATAAAATTTTGCTTTTTTTTTTAACAACAATGCTCCAGAAACGGTTGGAATGTTCGGGAAAAGCTCGTGACAATGAGGGTATAAGCGAAAGAAGCATTTTTCGTTAGTATTCAAGTTTTATTCAGCCGAGGATTGATTGTACACAGAGAAAGACCACCAACGGCAAATACAGCCGTTAATATGATATTAGTGAGCTATTGTGCAGGAAGACAGGTTAATTGCCATAGAACAGTTAACCGATATTATGCAAATTGTCACAAATGAAAGAAATGTTTCAAGCTAACCCTGATTTCTAAGATAGTAGCGACGAGACGTCGGGTTATCACCGGAATCCAAAATCAAAAATTGAATCGTCCGCCACGAAGTACATTGATTTTCGGCATGTGTGCCGAAAGTGCGTCAATTGAAGTCGGGCACAAAGGTGTGATAATCATCAATGTACATGATCTCTTATACCAACACCAGGTACTTCCAAAAACAACTGTCAATGTTTCTACTACATCAGTATGCTTTGGTAAACATATTCAAAAAAGCGTTCTGATTTAGCGCACAATTGAATCATGTACCACGATAATGCAATATCCCATACAACGCACATTGTGCTCGATTTCTTAGAGAAATATAACGTTACTGCTGTGCCTCACCGAACCTTTCACCGTTTGATTTCTTTTTATTTTCTACCGTGGAATGCAGCTCGGAGGATGGTGTTTTATCTAAGATATAGCTGTTGTAAAAACCGGTGGAGGCATCTTCAAGAGGTAAAAATTCTTCCAAACGGCGTTCCAAAAGTTGCAGGCGCGATGGGAATCATGTGCTGTACGAAGCGGAAAGATATTATTTTAAAAGCATGTAAACTTATTTTTCAAATAAATTTATTTTTCGACTTTTCCTAATTTTACTGACAATAATTTCTGAATGACCTTTATACCTCTGAGAAACTATTTTGATTTAAACAGATCCGTCCTGTAAAGTCAATGTTTAATGAACTCAGATTTAACCGTAATGAACATGCGATGGAAACAAAATAAAACATTACGATTGGTATTTCGGTTGAAGCCGAAGGTTCAGCCAAATCAGAATCTTTGGTCGGATACCATAATAAAAAAATAAATAAAAAACTGTTCGCTGTAAATATAATTCAATATTTAATTATAGGTTGTCAGTGATGACGTGTTAAAAGAAGCTTGCACCGAAAAGCCGTTGTGCGTAATTTCATTTCTTCCTCACATTTTGGATTGTCAGTCAGAATGTCGCAACCGATACTTATCCATTTTAAAAGAAGTTTCTGTAAAGTATAAAAATAAAGACTGGGGGTTAGTATGATTTTTGCTTGTTTTATTTACTTTTATTTATCCATTATTTGTACACGATAAATTGATCGTGTATTGCGATTTCAGTTAACAGGTAACGATAAAAAGTAAACTGATAGTTTAAATATGGTAAAATGGAAATGAAAAATAAGGTTACAATCATAAGAAACGTTTATCGTGAGAATACCGGCACATAATTCCTTTATGTCTAACCTTTGACAAGGAAAACGTGAAATTTAGTTTTACGTATATTACTGATTTGTTGTTACAGTTCTTAACTACTTTTATGGAATAGTATTTTCGAATAAAATTTGTTTCTTAATTAATTACAAATAAATTGAAAAAGTAATGAAATAATGAAATACTTTTCAAGTGAATTTCTATAGTAAGATCTAAAACAAAGTACGTAGTAAAAATTAAAATGAGAACGCCTAATTAATACGAGTATAAAACATCAAAAAATATTTTGATAAATTTTTATTGTTGCTGGTACTATCAGAGTCATAAATTATTATTTTTCAGATTAATTTTGTGCATTTTGTTTAATAATCGATTTATTCCTATCAATGTTTTTGTTTTTTTTTAAGTACATTAACTGTCAACCTTAAAAGTACTGTTCTGAAGAAATGCTATTAGATTTCGTAATTCTGTTAAAAATATTTATTACTCGGGCGGAAATTTAGCATTTTATTTTAGTTTTATTGAAATAAAAACTAGATTCTACAATTAGAGATAGTGTGTATGAATATGTATGCATGATTTCACATGTACATGTTTTATTTTTATTTTTATTATATATATATGTGTATGTATGTATATAGTACATATATACCAACGAGTTATGGAGCTTTGCTTTTACATTTCAGTTGGATTTGGTCGGAAGCTGGAGCTCAACCCAACTTAGAATCGTCCTTAGAAATCGGTGGATTCGGTTATCCGGCTTTAGCTTTGTTAAATCAGAAAAAGATGAAATACTCATTATTAAAAGGATCGTTCTCGGAATCGGGAATAACAGAATTTCTTAGGTACGCTATTAAAACTCTTTAAAAATAGTTTTCTTGTTAGAACACCGTTACTTCAATTTATTTTATCTGTCGAATTTTTTATTCGTTTATCAAACAGGGATTTACTATATGCGCGTGGAACGACAGCCGCTGTTAAAGGTGCTTCATTGCCAACAATTACTCCAACGTCGCCTTGGGATGGCAAAGATGCAGAATTGCCCGCTGAAGAAGATATTGACCTTTCGGATGTTGATCTCAACGAAGCAGATGAAGAAGCTAAAAAGGATGAACTCTAATAAAAGCCTGATTTCATGTGTTCAGTGTCCATCGATAGCATTCTTCGTCTTAATTACTTTTTTACGCGTACTTTTAATGTCCGTTCAGTCATAGAATTAATATTTTTTATATGTATAATTTTTTGGTCGTTACGTTAATTTCCACCACTAATTATTACAATGAAAAATTTGAAAACAAGTATCACAGTGTTTTTCTAATTTAATCATACGGTGCATTTTAAAACATATTTATTAATTAAACTTTCTTTGTCTTTTACAAATTTATTTCAAGTCGTTGATTTTTCTTCCCTACGAAATGTGACGTATTTTGCAACGTTATTGCCGGCAAATTATATATAGCGCATACGTTAGTTTATCTTCTATTGACTTCGCAATTCTGTTTTAGTTTAAACTATAATTAACCGTTATATAGTACGGTTTAGTCGGAAATATGGTAAATAATTTTCACAGCTCGATCGGTAATGAAAATTTAAAGTAACACTGGTGATCGGAAAGAAACAATTTAAAAATTAAAATATACGGTTGGTGCTTAAACGACGTGTACTCCTCTGTTTCACACGTGTAGAAACTAATTATTCTGTATTATGGGTAGCATAAAATTGGGTCTCGGATCATAAGCGCGACCACGTTTAGCGGATAACCATATTTCACCTTCAGTAAATGGTAACTTTCACTTTTAGGCGAAAACTGATTACAGAAAACGAAAAAAATTAAGAATATATCAAACATACACTTACACATTTTATATAATAGAAATTATAGAAATAAAAAAGTAAAAAACTATGGTGCAGTCATGGGGATTGCCGACAGAAGTACTTAAAACTATGAAATAAGTGTTTTTTTTTTGTTTTGTTTTTTTTGAATTTCCAGATAAAATTGTAGCATCGAAAATTAAAATTTCATAATTTCTAACTTGCAATTATTAACATTAGTCTGGGGTTTTCACGTCTCACTCCGAGCGACAATTATATACATTTTTATATGGATTGTTTATTAGTCAAAACATATGATGGGTTGCGCAAGCGTAATATAAAACATAAATACAACTTAATTGAAATAATAATTATTATACACATATTATATTTATATATAGTATTTATATTTACATAAATTTAAATGAACATAATTTTCAACATGATTTTCATTGTTTGCATCATTATCATCGTTAATTTCAACGAGACTTAGGTGATTTGTACTTTCAGTCTTTATTATATTCTAAAAAGGATACAATAGGCTTATGGTCCTACAATTAAACAAAACAATTCAAATAATAAATACTTTCACTGCTGCGCAACCACTTTAATAATAACAAACAAAAATATCGACAAAACAGACATGACAATGTCAACAATATTTATTTTATTGAATTAGTGTAATATAGTAGTTATAGAATTGTTACAATATTTCATTTTTAAATAATGTTCACGATAATTTACTGGAATCATAAAAAATTAACTTGTATTATTCCCTGTTAGTTTTAATATAATTAAATTTTTATTTCTGTTTTAGTAGTTTATTACGGATTACACGGTCGTGAGAGTAGCGAGGGGCAGTGGAGAGGCGTTAGCGGTTTTATTTCTCGCACTAGTCAATCTGTTCACATTAGCATGTCGGTGGCACGCGTAACACGAACCCTTAAGTTTTTCCACTACCTTAAATCGCTAAACCCGCCTAAAGAAGTTTTCATTTGAAAAGAGTTTAGCGACGACGTATGACGGCGCCGAAAACAATTGCTTCATTCAGATTACCATAAATGGGAAACGCGCCCTGCTTGTATCGGTCTACATCTCGCTCAACACTTTGTTCAAGCGTGTTCAAGAATTCTTCCTCCTCAACCTCATAGCTTACGGTCCGAAATTAAAAAGTTTATTTAAAATTTTAGAGCAGTTTAGTTATCACGATATTGCCCGATAGTTCGCGGTGCTGATCTTAACTTGCATTTACGAGGGTCTCACAGTATCGCATTCGTCGAACTTATGCACACAGAAGTCGGACACAAATTGAAGAACGATCCAACCACAACATTGCGCAATTCCATGTGCATCGACACCGTCTTTTCACAGCACGTCGACGCACTTGAAACAAACCATTACATCTCCTACTTTGGTAGGCATCATTCTCTCCTCTCGATAACAATGACATACCCCCCATTAGTGTCCGACCGAAACAAAATTTTCAGCCGAAACCAAAACCGAAACCGAAACTGTTTTTTTTATAATTGTTACGCTTTAAACTTTTTTAAAAATAAAATTCATATACGCTAATCAAAAAAAATAAAAATTTACCTAATTAATAATCATAATTAAATGGTGTAATATTATAATTCAATAACAACGGTCATTTCTATTTATTGTTCCTAATTTTTGTTATAAAAGCAGATTAGTTTTTTCGAAATAACATAAACATCAAAAAGCAAATATTCTACGAATGTCGTCCTAATCCTTTCTCCGCTATTTTACCGTGTAAACGTGTTTCAGTTTTCTGTTGAAAGGAATTTTTGAAATTTAAACGAATGGTAAAGGGTGTAAATGATATGCTAAATTGAACGGGTTACATCGTTTGTCTATAATGTCCCTGAGAAGAAACTATTCTGTCCAAATATATATATATATCTGCCCTAATCATGGGCGTCGCCAGCGGTGGGCAGGGAGGGGCAGCTGCCCCCCCCCCCCCCCCCCCCTGGAGCTTTGAAACCTTTTAAAACTGGCATTGATGAGTATTCGTAGGCGCGTAATCATGGACAATTTGGAAAACTTATGTTTTAATTAAGATTTTATTCTTGTTTAATAAAATATTAAGCCTTTTTTTTTATTTTTCCTATAACTCATATCCTCTTTTTATCATCTTGCCCCCCCTTGGTGACTGGCAACTCATCTTGCCCCTCCCTGGCTCATCGGCTGGCGACGCCCTTGGCCCTAATTAAACTGGCTATTGTCTAATGCAACGATTCCCAAACTTTTATGATCGCGGAACCCCCTTATAAAATCAATTTTATTTTATGGAATCCTCAGTGCCAAATGAAAACCTAACAAGTGATTGTTGATATGTAAACAAAATTTGATTGTTTTCTTTTGAATTACAACGTTTACTATGATTCCACATTCTATTAACTTATAATAAAAGGTATCGCAATTTCAAATATGGAAATAAAAATTGTTTAATAAAAATTTTCAAACAAATAAATGTGTAGAATGAAATTGTTTCACTGTTTTGCTAGTAATGGTTTTAAAATTTGGTTTAATATCCGACAGTTGTATGTGTACATCCAGAGTAGCATCCAATTTGCTCCTGAATTTATTTTTCGTATAAGCATAAGCTTAAAAGCATGTTTCGCATCTATATGTAGAGTTATAAAAGATGGTAAAGTTAAAATAGCCTACTTGGCTACTTCAGGGTATTCATTTTTAATACTAACCCCAAAAACTCGTTGAGTGACACTAATTTAAATGTGTATTTTAAAGCGGTTGAACTCTAAATATTAATGAGTGATTCATATTCTAGCATTAATAAAGTTTCAGATTTATCTTTATCAATAAATGGATTTTATACCCAGTCGATGTCACTATCGGTAATCGGGAAGTATTTTGACAAAGATTTTAACAAGTTCCCCAAATGTTTACTAATGATGTTCTGAATTTCAGTTCGTAATTCTATCATGTTTTCCTATAGTAGAATTTCAGTTAAAAGTGGAAAACATTCAGCATTGCTTTTTTGCCATGCAAGAAATCCAGAAATATAGTTTCTTTTTTAGAGCTGCTATTTTGTCTTTCGCAGTAAATATGGTTGTTGCTTTTCCTTGTAAAGATTTCAGCAAGATAAGTTAATTTCATAAGCCAATATAGAACCGTTATTACAAAAAGAAAGCGTTGCTTTGGGCGAAAAAATAGACACCAAAACATAAAAAGGAAACGCAGCTCCTTTGTGACTACTAATAAGGCTTATCGACACAGTGTATTTGATGTAAATAAGGGGAGGAAGCGCTTCATAATTTATTATTGAGTGAAATATACTAAAAACCACAACGCTTTTATTTTTTAATTTAAATGTTTTTCTCTTATCATCTATCGGCTATTTCTATTTTTTCCCCGTCTTACAAAAAATTTCTGGTTTATTCTCGGTTTCCCGGTTTTTCCAGTTAGAAGGCAACCCTGATGATTTTCTTGCGGAACCCACTTTGGGAACCACTGGTTTAATGAATTCAAATATGAAATGGTGTTTCATCTTTTAAAAAAATACTCAGTAGAGTAAAATAAAGCATTACAATCAAAGGTTCGATTAAAGCCGAAGTTTCAGGTAATATTTGGCCGAAACCGAAACTCATATTTTGGGTCGAAACCAAAAGTTTTGTTAAACACTACCTCCGATGTTGATGTTATAAATTGTGTAAATATCGTAAATGTTATAAATGATGTAAATAGCGTAAATGTTATAAATGATGTAAATAGTGTAAATGTTATAAATGGTGTAAATAGCATAAATGTTATAAATGGTGTAAATAGCGTAAATGTTATAAATGGTGTAAATAACGTAAATGTTATAAATGGTGTAAATAGCATAAATGTTATCAATGTTATAAATGGTGTAAATAGCATAAATGTTATCAATGTTATAAATGGTGTAAATAGCATAAATGTTATAAATGGTGTAAATAGCGTAAATGTTATAAATGGTGTAAATAGCATAAATGTTATAAATGGTGTAAATAGCGTAAATGTTATAAATGGTGTAAATAGCGTAAATGTTATCAATGTTATAAATGGTGTAAATAGCATAAATGTTATCAATGTTATAAATGGTGTAAATAGCATAAATGTTATCAATATTATAAATGGTGTAAATAGCGTAAATGTTATAAATGGTGTAAATAGCATAAATGTTATAAATGGTGTAAATAGCATAAATGTTATAAATGGTGTAAATAGCGTAAATGTTATAAATGGTGTAAATAGCGTAAATGTTATCAATGTTATAAATGGTGTAAATAGCGTAAAAGTTATAAATGGTGTAAATAGCATAAATGTTATAAATGGTGTAAATAGTGTAAAAGTTATAAATGGTGTAAATAGCATAAATGTTATAAATGGTGTAAATAGTGTAAATGTTATAAATGGTGTAAATAGCGTAAATGTTATAAATGGTGTAAATGTTATCAATGTTATAAATGGTGTAAATAGCATAAATGTTATCAATGTTATAAATGGTGTAAATAGCATAAATGTTATCAATGTTATAAATGGTGTAAATAGCATAAATGTTATCAATGTTATAAATGGTGTAAATAGCATAAATGTTATAAATGTTGTAAATAGCATAAATGTTATAATTGGTGTAAATAGTGTAAATGTTATAAATGGTATAAATGGTGTAAATGTTATGAATGTAAATACTGTACCTATCTCTGTGGAACAGCTTTCTGTGCAATAAAATGAATAAACACGCCGACTTTCACACTGGTTTATTTTGTTGAATGCAAAAAAAAAAAAAAAAACAATCCTTTACAAATGTCAATGTTGCTCAATTTTGATCGCGAAAAAAATCCAGCCGATCGACAGCTCGGTGAGATTAGGAAACATAAACACATCCCTATGTTGAGTGTACGTGCAAAGCAAATTTGGGGCGTCCTTTATTGATAGTTGTCAGCAATGTGCTGATGACCAGGTGACAGTAAGCGAATGAACACAGTTACAGGGGTAAGGAGGTGTACAGGATTTTCACATGTATTATTAGAAAAAAACAAAACCACACATGGAAAACAGAATAAACAATTTGTTTTTTTACAGCTGAAAATCCAAGAAAACTTATTTTAAAAATTTTCCTAGTTTTTCATACTTTTCTTATTAAAAATTTGTTGTTTTAGTTGATCCTTCCTGTACCAGGGTCATTGTTAACAGTGTGATTTCTAAATACCTTTTAATGAAAAAGTGACTTTGGTTGTTGGACCTAGTCAAAGATGAAAAAGGTTAAAAATTTCTCAAAAAATTAATTCAGCGTTTTATTTGTATACATAAGACAGATCGGCTACGAGCATGTGATTGAATTTTGTACGATAGATGCATGACAGTAGTCTAGAAAAAAAAGGTGCTTCTTTTTACCAAGTGGAAATCTACTGCAAACGAGAGAGAATTATAAAACATCAGACCAGCATAGGTTATAGTTTATACTACACATTATCTGAATACATATAAATAAAATCAAGTCAATTTTTTGGGTGCACAGTGAGGAATGTGGAATTGTCTGCACATACCTGGTTTATTTTAAGAATTCATTTTTGCACGCTTTCAAAACAAATTTTTATATTTGAAATAGTATTTTCATTTTTTGAAATATTGTACATACCATGATTTTGATTGTTTTTCTATACTTTGAAATTACTAAGCTACTCGTATATTTAGAGTGCCAAATGAAGCCAGTTCGTTACGAAAATATATTGACGAATTCGAATCAAATGCATTTCTGACTGATAATTCAGTTTTATTTTGTAATGTTTGTGAAAACGTTCCGACATTCTGCAGCACATTAACTGGAAAAATCATATTTGCGGGCCTGAAAAAATAACGTCTGAAGGTCAAAAGCAACTAATGTTGACTACTACGAGAGCATGTTCTTTGAAAATGCAACTTTCTAAAGAATTGCGAAGTCTACATAAACTGAATGATGAAAAAATACGCAGTTTCCTAGGAACTAACACAGGAAAAAAGTTCCCATCTCGATATGATTAACTTTAGCTTGACTTGTCAACGTTTTTCAAATTGAGACAGCTGACGTATGTGATACTTTCTGTCTGTTAATTATTACGTAAGAACATTTGCTTTTCTTCTTTATTGGCGTAATTTCCAATTAAACACACTTCAGGGTTGTACCTCCATTCATGTTGTTAATAAAGAGTAAACTTTACTATATTAAAGAAAGGTATGCCCCTCTTTTTCTTTTTTCTTTTTTTTGTTCATTTTTTCTTTTTTTTGTTCAATTTTTCTTTTTTTTTTACAAAGAAAGTAAAACGAAACATATGCATATATTAAAATGTCATCGAATACAAAATCTACCTATACTATGCCCGATGTAAGAACAGAGAAGAGAATGATCACAGAATCGACCACCAGTTTAACCTAGTCGCAACGAACACATACAAACACACAACGTTTTATAATAATTCGAACAATACCTTGACTGATAAGGCAGTAAAATCGATGTTCAGCGGTTCATAAACTGTGCGTGCTCCCAAGGGCGGATCGTGAATTTGTGGAACCCTGGGCTAATGCTACTTAGGGGCCTACCTAATTACTCAACTAATTGCTATTTTATTAAAAAACTATTTTCTATAGTGATGTAGGTATACAGTATAGGAAATAAATAGGACAATAAAATATTTTATTTGATTTGAATATGACTTAGTGTACGGCATTATTGCAAAAGAAATTGACCGGTTTACGTGTAGTTATGTTATATAAATTATAAAGCAACCTTTCTGCATTTTTGTGCTGCAAATTCCTTTATTTGCTCATCACGTTGTAAGTCCTTTGTTAAATCACAATTTATGGAAAGAACCGATAAATGATTTAGTTGATAGTTCGACATTATTAAAATATTTGTTTTCTATATACAACATCCTCGAGGAAGAGTGCTCCGCTTCACAGCTAGTAATTGGCAACGTTAAAAAAATATTTAAGATGGTATAGCAATTTGGGAAAACATCAACAAGTTTCTTTTCATAAATTAGCATAAAAATTTCATTGCACGAGGTGTAAGACTCTGGCTTAGACTGTAGTAAATACGATTTTAACTGAATGCACTAATTCGCTAGTGTTCGTCTACGTCATCTGGGTAATAATAACATTACGTACACTTTCCAGATCGATATTTTCCATATTTTTATCTTGCTGACTTAAACTTTTTAACGTAAATTTTAGTTTTGTTTCACAATTTAACAGTTTCCACCTTATTTATGGGTCGAAGCAGAAAATAAAACGTATATTTTTGCACTACTTCAAAAAAGATCACAATTTTGGTTGCAACCTTAACAGATTCTTCACCAACTAGGTCAAGGGAATGCGCAGCACACGGCGCATAATCTGCAGATTTATATTTTTGTTTTAGTAGTGCTTGTACACCATTGTAGTTAACTTTCCATATTAGCAGCGTTGTCATAAGACTGCCCTCTAAACCTATCCAGTAGTAGTCCATTTGTTTCTAAAAAGTCTTGTAGAATATTAAATAAATGTAAGCTATAGTATGACTACTAATTTTTAATGAACGATGCAATTCTTTTATACACTTTTCCTCGAAAACAGTATCGTAATACAATAGCAAGTTGGTCATTGTGAGACAAATCTGGGATTGAATCCATCACAATTGAATAATACTTTGCGTTGTCGTTATTAATTTGAGTTATAATTTGTTTAATTATCTGTTTGCCCGTAATCTCAATTACTTCCTAATATACTGTTATTGATAAGTACGATATTATCGGTTTTAGTCGCAGCTCACGTTGTTCAATATGTTCACGAATGAATGGGTCGAACTCTTCCAATAGCTCCAGAGTACCCATAAAATTACCATTATGCGTAGAACCAAATACTTCCTCGGAACCTCTAAATGCTAAGTCCTTTATAATCAGAAATTTTTGCCACCGCAATAACCCGTATTAGGACATTGTGATGATAATATTCTGTTTCTTTCCTTAATTTCTCTTGAAGCTGCTTATCTAAAAGAGACTTATTTTCTTTTCGTGTCAACCACACTAACACTGAATTCTTATGTTCATTAGAATTTTCATGATCTTCTATACAAAAGTTCCTGTGTGTTTCCAATCAGAAAATCCGGTTGTGTATTGAGAAGGGGTTTTAGAAAAAAGTTTGCAAGCCAAACAAAAAACAGTACCAACCCTGGTTGAATAACATAACCAAGATCTTTCCAGTAATTGGACATTTTTCATTTTCTTAATGAAATAACTATTTGAAAATGATCTGTTTTGTTCTTTGTATTTTTTTATTGTAGCTGGATATTTTTTTTTTTTTTTTCGGATCTTTATTTCGAAAGTCAGTCATTTCATGTGAGAGGATGTCATTAATAAAATCATTATTTAGAAGTACTGGCCACAAGCCCACGTTAACATATTTCTCAAACTTAATATTTTCTAAATTTCTTTGCGCCTCGTTATTACCGTCCTCTTGCTGAATACCAATTATTTTCTTTACTTCACAATATCGATCGTCTATTGTTTTCAATGGAAGCTGGGGGCCCTTTGTAGCCACGAAGCCCTGGGCTGCAGCCCAAAAAGCCCTTAAGTAGATCCGCCCCTGCATGCTCCGATATGATTCAATTTTACGCAAAAATTACTTGGATCAAGTGTACGAAGATCCGTTAATTAAAATTAAGAATCGATGCACATAAAATCTGGGTTTCAATTGACGAAACAAGAGATATAAAAATGGTGGCTACATTGCGGGCATTGTAATTGAAACATTACTCTCCAGGGCGTATCGGGTAAGAACATATTTTAATCGATATATTTTTAAATTCAAGTTTTTCTATAGAAAATAAGCATCAAGGTGGTACATCGTTTAAAATGAAGGACTTCATCACCATGTAATGCTCGTATTTTACTATGCTTGCATTATTGTAAGCTAGGAATTTTTTATCAATTGCATCGTGCATTTATTTTATACATGATATGAAACCCTAAAATGAGTTGCACCTAGATTCGGTACATTTATTCATTTCGCAAGTGAAAGTTTTTTACCGACTACTATATGGAAGTCCTGGAATCAGCGCCCAAATTGGTGTACGATATAATGATGTCCTACGTTTTTTAGCGGATGTAGCCCCCTAATATGCTAAAAGCCGCCAAATCAATTCCGGGATTATATTTAAAAATGTTACACCTGACATGTACCATATATGCATGGACTGTATCGTGATGGGGAGCAAATAAAGAATAATTTTCTCCGTATATATCGTTCGGTCGAAAATTGTTAAAAATGGTATTTTTAAAATATCCGGAGAGAATGAATTTATTGAAAGAATGATACACCAGGTATTGAGCTTTCTCTACAGCCGGTTTTAACGAGATGCGGTACACATGGCTAGAAAGGCATGTAAAATTTTATTGATCTTCTTAGTTTCATATAGGTACCTACTTTTTATTCCATAAGAGTATGTAAAGAATTATGGCAACAGATTGGCGCTCAAACATCTTTAATCTATATTGTAATTTTAAAAACTTTAATTTCAACAAAGTGTACAAGTTGCAAACCAAAAATTTAGAATTAAATCAATATATAGATTTAAATAGTAGAATAAAAATGAATTTTAGGAAATTAAGAGGTAAAGAATCTGAAACATATGAAAAACTTATTTATTGTATAAAAATGTTTTACATCAAATAATTTAAGAAAAATTGTGTTAATTTATTATAATAAAATGGATCATTAAAAAACTTATTGCGCTACTTCTACAGAAGAATTTTACAACTTTTTAACACTTTGAATTTTGAGTTTTTTTTTTGCATTTTTCGGAGTTTTTCTTATGCTTTTTATGCGATTTTTTTAAAGCTACAACTTCCGAGCTTTGGTAATTACAAATGAAACACCCGAGAGCTAGCAATGTTTTTCCTATATCTAAGAAAACTCTTTTCCTGTCTCATGTTTCAATTTTTAATTCTCGAATTTCTTGATTTTTTTTAAATTTTTTGATAATAAATAATTATTTATTCTTAAGGTGTTATTTTGTTTTTTCGTTTCTTTATTCGCATTCGTCTGTAATTATCTTTCAACTAAAAGTGTAAATTTTTAGCTGATGAAGGTTTCAGCTTTTTGCTTAATGCGCTCATCATATGTGATACCGAAACCCTAATTTAATGGATAACACGATATTTTCAGGTTAAAAAACTATACGGGATCATTAATAAGTAAGTAATTTCGCCCACATCCATACATTAACGTAGTGAACGTAATGTAAGCCAATTTGTATACTAATAATAATAATAATAATAATAATAATCGTAGTACTAATAGCTTTGCGAGATTTTGAATAAAAAATTATATTAACGAATCGATAATTAACAGCAATAAATTTAGACATGTTCTAGAGTTTGTTACGATTATAGATAATCAGAATTCAGCGTCCGATGCGCGGATATATGTTAACTACACATCTATCATTGGTTTATACGTTTTGAAGGTACAAGTTACGAACGAGATATGCTGAGTAAAGAGCATGGATTCTAAATTCATCCATGAGCGTCGCCAGCGGGGGGATAAGGAGTGGCAGCTGCCCCCGCCCCCCTGGAGCCTTGAAACTTTTTAATCACATAGCATTGATGAGTATTCATAGGCGCGTAATCATGGACAATTTGGAAAACTTAAGTTTTAATTTAAATTTTATTCTTGTTTAATAAAATATTAAGCCTTTACAACTTATAAATTTTATTTTTCCTATAACCCTCATATCCTTTTTCTATCATCTTGCAGCCCCTGGCGGCTGGCAACTCATCTTGCTCCTCCCTGGCTTATCGGCTGGCGACGCCCTTGAATTCATCTATAAAGATATGTTAATGAGAACGATAACTTTTCAAGATATGTAAAGCAATCTAAAATTAAAATTATATAAAACTTACTTATAATACGAATAACAAACAGATATATAAATCATCTGTATTTCCGAATAAAAGTCATCGTCAGCTAATTAAAGAAACATCACAGTTAAGTAGTAAATTACAAATTATTAATGAATTTAAAATTATAAAATTTAATTTTCGTAAACAAATAATGAACTTTCGAGAAAATAAAAATAATTTTATTTTTCATGAAAAAATGTATAATATATTTTTAAATATATTTAATTAATACGTGTGTACATGTATAAATAAAAACATAATAAAAAAAAATAATCGTACAGCAATAGCATACTTCTTGATGAAAGATATAGAAAAGTTCGAATTCATCGTGAAGCATACTATAAAGAGTTGAATGAAATTACGAAAAAGAAAAAGAGGGGGGGTGGGGGGGGGGGAAATATTACATAAATTTTTTGGTCATTAGGAACAATAATGAGATTCGAGTGCCTTACAGTTAACAAAGCCTCTTTAAGGCATTTTTTCTATGTTATTCGAGTTTGGAATTGGTGTCGAATCCCGCGAGTGCTCTATAACGTCGTATTTTCCTTCTTTACGACACAGAATTGGATAAAAAAGAACGAAATAATAAATAAATATTCCGATCAATATTATTACCAGTAGAAGCGTTAATATTCCCCATGCTGATAATGCAAATCCGCGTTTCGTATCTGTGAAAAATTAAAAAATTCCTCAAATGCATTGACAATTGTTATAGAGTAACAATATAAAATTATTTAATTACATTATATCGTTCACGAACGTATATATAGCTTTTCAATAGAGCAAATCTAACATTTTCATAATTTCTTTTTAAGTAAAATAAAACAGTAGGTCGCTCTGTGTTATACTATTATTTATTATATTAAATGGTAATTCAATCTTATTTCATTCTTTGCTTATATTTTTATACAATAATATTATTATAATAATGCATTAAGAATGTACTTTAAAATTTTAAATTGTACCGTCTATGTCTTCTTATTTGCCAACTTATTTACGATTTCTTCGGAATCTAGTTTTATCGCCAGTTCACAGTGAACGCTCATCAGAATAAGACCAGTAACTCTTTCATCGCCCATTCTATTTCTAATATAGATAGATTTTTAACCTCTTTACAGTTGAGAAACATCTGTCTAGAGTCATAGTGGACCCTGGAAGTGTGGCTAATATGATAAGAAGCTTTTTTATCAAAGAGAAAAAAACTACTCATCGCAATGATCGATAGCTTCTACTGCAACGGCAAGTTTTCGCGTTGTAGATTTCCAGTGATTGTGCCATATGTCATATTTACTCAGAAATATCGTGTCCCCATTTTCACCAAGAAATATTTGCGCTATCTTTTTCAACCTCCGGCCTGCTGGCATACGATATGTAATCATTATACGGTATGCAATCATTATATGGTATGCAATTATTATACGGTATGCAATCATTATACGGTATAAAATCATTATACAGTATGCAATCATTATACGATATACCTTTTGACAAATAAGTTTGGACATTCTTTCCTACGCAAGTAATCTAAATAAAGACATAAAAAAGATTCGAACCGTTTTAAAAATCCAATCCAAGGCAACAATAGCGTAGTCATAGGCTACGTTAGTGTATTCGGCTGATATTCAGGTTTTTCCATTAGCTAATGTTGTCAAACCCCTAAAAACCCCCTCTCCTTATATACGTCAATGAGAACGCTATCGAGTTAATGTAAAAAATAATAATAATAATAATAATAAATTGTTCAACAGGAAACATACTGAAAACAAAGCACAAATATTTCTTCCGTGTGTCATTTAAAGAATATAACTTAAAAAATCGAATAAAATGCAGAATACGTAACACTAGCGCGAACTACGGAGTATGTTTTGCTATAACGGTTCACGAATAATCTAAAAACACGCATTCCATCAAAGACTGTTAAAATTACAAACTTAAAAACCGGTAAAAATATGATATTCGTAATTTATCAGGTTTTACTTAAATTTTTTCAGTAGTTTGTATTAAGATTTTTTTTTCAATTAACATTTCGAATGTTTCATTTATTTTTCTTTTTATATTTAAACGAGGAAATCAAAGAAATAAACGTTTCTCAACGTATAAAATAAAAGCTCGCTAGAAATAACATAATTTTTAATCGTTTATTTTTTGATTTCTTATCAAGCCGAAGCTAGCATTTCTGATGCTAATTTGTTTCAATACTACATCTTTTAATTCTTAACAGTTTATTATTAATTTTGATGAAACAAATATTTTAAATATTTCCGACGGAATAACGTAGAACGTGAATTTCATTCGTTGATAGAATTAATTTAATAAGCAATTCTAACAAAATGTAAAGGATTAATTTGCGAATTGTAATTTCTTTCGGTCTGACTATTTGACAAATTACAGCATAAAAAAATGGTTTCAAGAGTTCAAAAAATAAAAAAGATCTCAGTTATATGAACGGTTTTCAGTATTTTATTGCTGGAAATGTAACATATGTATGTCGATGGCGAATCCTCTCTAGACATGCGGCGAAGTACTCTAGTTGCCCGTTAGTATCAAGTAATAGTTGAATTTCGAATTGATGATCTCAAAGATCTGTACACTTTCCTGTTGAGTTCGTCGAGCTCTACAAGTACTTTCACGATATTAGCGAGTCACTAAGAAAGTATTGAGAAACATAGACACATATACAACAACAACATGCACAACAGGTAAACCAAACATTGTTCTGCTTTAACCGAACAATTAACGCGTTGTGCACATTTTTCGATCTAAAACTGTCACTAGGCTACCGCCATTTTATCATGGCGAAATGATGATCGCAATCTAATTTATAAATACGCTTGACTGAGAAAAACGGTACAACGAGCGAAATTAGATTGACAATTTCTAAAATTTTGTTAATGCGAGCGGACATATTCAGTTTTAAATCCTATTTCTAAATATGATTTTAATTCTCTCGTAAATAATATATTTCAATTTTTTAAAATTATAAGACGACGGTATATACATGTTTTACTGTATAGTTCTTAAATTAAAGTTATTTAATAATCTTTATTTATTTTATTTTTAATTCATTTTGCATTATTACGTTTTGTTGTTCACATAGATTATTTCCTTTATCGAAATTTAAATTTCATTTTTCTTTTACATAAATTCAATTTTTTATGTTTTAAATTCAGAAGAAAATAAAATGGCTTCTCAATTTGTTTAAGTAGTGTCAACTTTTTCTTCTTAGAGAAAAACCAGGGAGTAAATTGGGATCCGTCACTATTATTTAAAAATTGAAAAAATCGCAAATAATTCAAAACTGAACATAATTTATTCAATTAATTGTCGGAGTACGCCATACATCAAATTACAATCACAATACCGATTTTTGGAAATAAACACGAAATTGACTAATTTAATCAGAATTAACGATCATACTTTTTTGTTTGATCTCCGTTCTCTCGTGCATCAAAGCCTGAAAAACTGCATTTTCACACATTTCTGAAGGAATACTTTCAATAAACCCTATCATCCTGTTTTTCCAATGCTGAAAATTAGCAATCGACGTCGAGTAAGCTCCGGTTTCGACGTTTCCCTATAACCAAAAATCACGTACAGTCAACACGCTATGGGTCCTGCACGTCCAATCCAATGTTTTTTGAAATTTTTATCCAAAAATGTTCGAATCGGACGAGTAAAATGAACAATGGCTCAGTCTTGTTGAAAGAATGCGTTACAGTGAATTGTTGACGGTATGTTTTCAAGGAGAATATTTTCCAACAGCTCCAAGTACATCTGGCTATTTACCGAATCGTCTTCGTGAAAATAAGATCTTTTGACACATACACCGCAACACACGTTGACTTTTGGACTATTTCATAATTACTTTTGGACTACGGCTGGTGTCTGTTCGCCCCAAATTATGAAATTTTTGCGATTTACAAGACCGCTTTCGTCACTGAATATAATCCAATGATTTATTATGCTAGGTGCATAACATTATAAAGCATACTTCAAATCTTTTCTCTCTATCTTATGGTTTTAATTTCTGAACACGTTGAACCATATAAGGGTGCATTCTAAGTCCTACCGTAACATCTTATGAGACAAACAATTTAACATGTCCAACGTTAATCCGATCCTTCTTGTGAATGGATATGCAGTACTTTTGACAAGATCTCTTACTTTGGTGATGTTTTCATCGGCTCTTTTTGAACATTTGCGGCCAGATACACCCTTGATACAATCATAGGACAAACGAATACGTGTTAAAAAAGCTCGAGATCGAAACCTACCAACGGCTATTAACATCCATCAGGAAACGGATGCTAGGCTTTTTCGGTCATATAGTAAAAGCAAATGGGCTGAAGAAAACGATTTTGATGGGAATGGTCGAGGGAAAAAAGGAAGAAAGGCAGACCAAAGAACCGTTACATCGACCAGATCAAGAAAATATGCAGATCAAATTTACAACATATTATAGATTTAGCACACGATCGGTATAAATGGCGACGTGTTGTATCTTGCGTCAAATAAGGTCACGACATCCGACTTGGATAACGAAATGAAGGAGTCATATGCGCATTATGCGCTGCACATTTCTTTTGATCCGGGAAATGGCATTTTAAATATGGATCCGATCTGTCACTGTTTCAGCGCAATCAGGTATGATAAAGAGCACTCCACTGCTAAGAGCTAATGTCAATTTTAATAACTTGTTCTGGTGAGCAGTGCAACAGAAAATAAAGAAATGTTTTTGTGACGACACACGACTGGTTTTGAGAGTGCTCAGCCGTTTGTAATTTGTCTTCGTACAAAATTAATCACCTAGATTTTCGGCATTTTTTATTTTGTGGTTAAAAGACGCCGAAAATCTAGACAATTTTTTTAAATTCTCTCTAGTCTATACTAATATTATAAAGAGGAAAGATTTGATTGTTTGTTTGTTTGTTTGTTTATTTGTTTGTTTACATTGAATAGGCTCCGAAACTACTGGACCGATTTGAAAAATTCTTTCACCGTTGGGAAGCTAAAATATCTGCGGGTGACATAGACTATATTATATTTTTAAAAAAATTAGGGATCGTTACTAAAACTCCAATAATGTGACTCAAGGTGTAAAAAAATGACCTAAATAATTCCTTACATCGCGTGCGCTGCAAAAACTTTTTTTATAAAACATTAAAATATCAATGTTAATTACCATGGAAATGGAAATTCGGATAAAGATCGCCTTAGCATCGTTTACAAGCTCATCACCAATGGAAATAGTGTGTTAACGTAATGAATGAAAATTTTCGAGCGTTACCGTTATCTCTTTTGTAAAAGGTACAAAATGCCCAAAAGATTAAGATCTCAACTTTCTAGAAATAGTTCCAAGGCGAGGGCATCAAAAATACGTCGTAATGGAGAATCTTCATCAGAAACTGAAAATCGTCTTGCAAGTCAGAGAGAATACGCGTCGCAATCGCGTGTCAGAGAGTCGAGTATCGAGCGTTCGCAGCGGCTTGCTGAACAAAATTTGAGAACCTCTCAAGTATGCGCGTGAGAGTCGAGTATCGAGCGTTCGCAGCGGCTTGAATAGCAAAATATTAGAAATACACAAGCTCGCACTAGGGAATCGAGCTCTGAGCGTTCCCAACGCCTTCGAGATCAGAGAGAAAGACAACAGACGTCAACGACTAGAGTTCGTAATCGAGTTTTAGCTCACAGTAACAGATCGGCTTTCAGATGCGATCTACAGATTGATTATGCTCAACAGTCTTCCGTCCAAATCGGAGCCATAAATAAGACCTGCTCCAAGTTTTCTGCCAAAAAATGGGCCAATGAACCTAATGGTATGTGCTGTGATTCTGGAAAAGTTAGTCTCCCCAATATTCACGAGCCGCCACGGTCAATAAAAAATCTTTTGACAAATAATCATTTACTAATAATTTTACACAGTCATGAACTGAATTCCGCGCGGGTGTAATTTAACAAATAAAGTAATTTTTTAGAATCATAATACACGCGAGCAACGCTGCGGGCACAGCTACTATAATATAATTTTAAACGAACAATTCGAAATAATACATAAAATAATTCAAATTTATTTGCAAATAAGGTCAAGTTAAAATTTCGAAGCATTAGATCTCCGCTTAGGTCTTTTGGTGAATTTGATATAAAACAAATTTAAACTGATTTGTTATTTATTTATAATAGTTTGTTAATTTTATTTATCTAAATTTAGCAATTTTTTTCTCTTAAATAAATATTTTTTTTTATTTTTCTAAATTAAAAAAAAAAAAAGTGGCTTCTTAATTAGTTTTTGTTTGAGCATTGCGTACTGAGTTAATTCTCTAAGCAGCCTTTTAACATTAGAGCCACCCACTGATATTTGAAATCAAATTAAACCTCGCTAACATTCGGGACAATGGGGGGTACAGTAAAGTTTTGTTGGATCCCTAGTCACTGTGAGATCATTTTGAACGAGGTGGTGGATCAGGCAGCTAAGGACGCTGCCTGGGACGGGATAATATATCCTTACATCCCATCAACGGATCTTTTAGAGAAGGTTAAAAGAGATAACCGAATGGGAAAATATTATCAAGAGTGCGCCTAGTGTAGGCAGGCCTTACGAATTAGTCCAATCGACTCTTCCAGTTAGACACTGGTATTACAATATTTCTAATATTCCTGATAGTTTGGTGCGACGAAATTTTGAGGTTGGATCCCCTCTACATTCCAACGGTAATGAACATTTTAGCACAGTTTATCGTGAGGATATTAATCACCTGCTGTTTAATTGTGAGGCGCTAACCGGAGCCAGAGTCTTCCTTTTGGAGGATTTAAAGACATGCGGTTTGTTTCCTCCTTACTATATTTTTCCCTTACTCGCTTCAGGTAATCGTACGTTGATAATAATATTTACGTTTATTAGAAGGAATAGGATCATTATTTAAAGTTCATATATAGAACCGGTGCAGTTAGATGATGTAATAGTGCAAAGAAATTTCAGACTATGAAATAAATATAATTTTTAGTAGTGATAATAATGATATACATTTAAAGAAGGGGGAAAATTGTGGAGAGAGAAGAAAAGAAAATTAAACAAATAATGTGAATGAAATAAAGTATTATTAGATCCCAGCTACGAAATAACACTGCGCTGGAACGTTTTTCCTTGCTTGTTTCCTAATTTTCTGCTCTTCAGTCGTGATCAAGTGCTCGTGGCACTTTGGTCACGATATGGCCAGTTTATAGTCCTACTTATTTCGGCATCAGTGGGTCGTATGATCCACGATGGTCATTGTTGTTGCAAAGATCTATTACAAGAATCAAATTCCGCCATTTCTTTTTGTGTTTTCATAATGGCACAACGGATTCTTAAATAGCAGCTTAATGATGATGATGATGATGATGATGATGATAATAATAATAATAATAATAATAATAATAATAATAATAATAATAATAATAATAATAATAATAATTTTTTTTGATTAATAACTGTATTTCGATAGCGCTTTTTACAATACAAGTTGGGTACAAAGGCGCCAAGCCAAGCACCGCCGTTAGGCTTAATCTTGACCCGGGACCTTCTTACAATAAATCTTAAGTAATGAGCTTTAGGAATTTAATTTTTATACATATCGGGGTTGATAAACTAAATGTTACATAATCTGATGGGTTATGCACTGTGTACTTATTTAATAGACAATAATGTTTTGTTATATGTACATTTTTTTTTTTTTTTTTTTTCGAATGACGCGAGTGTGATTGATTCCAGTTTGATTTACCATTTGGGCTCGATTGTCTTTTCCGGATATTAATAATAAAATTTACGTACATGTTGGTGTGTGGTTTTTAAGTGTGGTGTTTTTATTTAAGTGAGTAATGTAAATCACTGTAGGTTGTTATTTTTGCCAGTAAATTTTGGTTTTAAAACCGAGAACGCGAATTTTTGAAATTTAGTTGCCAAAGTTGAATTACTCAAGTTGAAGTTTTCTAGGTTGAAGTTTCTGATGTCGTCATACTTAGTGCAGTGAAAGATTACATGATTAGCGTTTTCAATTTCCCCACAGTCACATTTGTCGTCTTCGGTGATTTTGTATTTTTTTAAATAGGCTCCGAAATGTCCGTGGTCAGTGAGGAGTTGGGTAGTATAAAAGTCAGGTGATAACTGTAAACCTGTTCTAATATTTGGGATTAGCCCGTGGGTATGCCGACCTACCGTGTCTCTTTCCCAGGAGCTTTGCCATGTAGAAATGAAATAGTTTTTGATGTATCTTTTGAGCTGTTTTAGTGATATTTTTATATGTAGGTCGTACTGGATTAGCATGTAGGAACTGTTCTGAAGGGGATTTATTGGAGGTAAAAAGTTCATTATTTGGTAGACATGATCATTAATATATTCAAAATTTTTGTGGTTTTTTATGGTAAAAATGATTGATCTATAGTTGATTTCTAGGTCTAAGGGAAGGACTCCCGTAAGGGCAACAGCGGCGCTGTGAGAAATTGTCCGGTAAGCTCTACAGGCGTTTATTAAATATTTACGTTGCGTAGAGTAGATTTTTTGCTTTAGGGTTTTCTTTTTTAGGTGTTGGAAAAACACAGAGCTACAGTAACACACTGTGTTCTCAACAAGTGACTTGTACAATACAAGTCTGTATCTGTAATCAAATCCCCATGTGTTTCTGCACACTTTTAGTAATTGATAGTATTTAGCGTCCAGCTTAGATGTAGTGTATTCTATGTGTTGTTTAAAGGAGAGTTTATTGTCTAGTATGACTCCAAGATATTTAAAATGTTCGACTACGTTTAAGGTGATCCCCCTGTAAAGTACTTTGATATTTTTTCTTTTTAGTTTCAGGGAGTTTGTGAAAAGGGACACAAAACATTTTTCAACTGAGAGATTAAGCTTTACTTCATTTAGCCAGGCTCCGAGTAACTCAAGCGTTTTGTTAGCTGTTCTTTCAAGATTGATTTTTGTGTCGTCCGTTATTATGAATAGTAGGTCATCTGCATATGCGCATAGGTCAACGTTCTTGTCGTATGGTAATTGAAGCGCTTGGTTGAATAATATATTCCAGAATAGTGGACCTAAAACGCTACCCTGTGGGCATCCTTTGTTAGTTTCGATGTTTGCACTGTGATTACCTATTTGGAGAGTTACACGTCTGTTATTAAGGTAATAATATATTGTACTTAACAATGGTTTATCTTTGATCAAAATAGATTTTAGAATGTCAAACAGGGCAGGGTGCCAGCAATTGTCAAAGGCTCCTTTGATGTCCACTCCTATCACAAGAACATTCGATTTTTTCTTAAGGTTGCTGCTAATCTTGCTGATCGCGTAATTCACAGCATGTTCTGTGGACAGACCTTGTCTGAATCCAAATTGTCTTTTATCTAAAAAGTTTGTTGAGTTTAGATGGCAGTTTATCTTGTTTTTTAGTAGTTTTTCGCAAATTTTGCTTACAGAATTTAAAAGACATATTGGGCGATAGGAGCTTATGAGGTTTGCGTCTTTATTTGATTTATGAAGGAGGATTACATTTGCTTCGCGCCAGGGTTTGGGGAAATAGTTTAAGGAGAAGATTTTTTGGTATAGTTGTGGAAGGAGCTTGGGATTATTAATAATAATAATAATAATAATAATAATAATAATAATAATAATGGAAAAGGTAAATGGTAGAATAGAAAAGTGGGATTTAATAAAAAGGCAGTTAATATGAATGAAAAGTTTGGTTGATAGCCAAATGGTCTCGCGCCGAGCCAGGAAAAAAAATTCTATTTTTCGATTTTTTTTTGTTGGAGCGCTATTTGTTTCCAATGTTTGTGTCGGACGTGCAATACCAAACCAATACAATGGGCACTTACGGAACCACAAACACTGCAAGTGACCTGTTGGTGTTAGTCAGCAATAGCTATGCCTCGATATGGATTTTTTTTGTTTTTGCTGAGCGGACACTTTTGTAGGCGCTATATTATATATATATATATATATATATATATATATATGTGTGTGTGTGTGTGTGTGTGTGTGTGTGTGTGTGTAAATGACTGACATTCGTTGCTAGGGGAAATGTCCCATTACAATGTCCGTCACAATGTACATAAGATACATAACAAATAAAAATAATAATATTGCATACATGTACATGTAAAATGTGATTGAACAATAAAGGTTTTTTGTATAGGGTGACTAAAAATGACGAAGTCAATTGAAAAGGATTTTTCGAAAAGTAGATTAGAAGAAATAAGATTCGTTATCAAGGGGGCTTGTCTTTGAACCCAAGGGTCGAGTTTTATATATATACATATATATTCGGCCATTTTGGCATCGTAAGGGGCTGTGCTCCTTGACCCCTCTTGCTTTCATTTCTGTTTCTTTTTCTTCTATACTTTGCATAAAATGATCAAAATTTACAACGTAATTCTTACTGGCATTAACACAAAAAAAATAACATAACCACAAAAATCCTATCCTAACGTTTACTTTCATTATATAAAATTAAGACATTTTTTCGTTACATTTTTCGTTACATAAAATTGTGACATTTTTTAAATAACAATTACAAAAATCCTATAAAATATAACAAACGTCACATAAAATTGGGAAATTTTTTGGGATATTTTTCGTTATATAAAATTGCGACATTTTTTCTAATGGTGGGTAACTTAAGAATTACGTTGTAATTAATATATATATATATATAAAAAAATAAAGTATATTGCACTTTCTAATCTGAGAAAACAATTTAAATCGACCCTACGAATTTATGTTCATGAACGAGGACACCTTTTATAGTAAGTTTTTTGTTGTCTATTTGATTTGTAAAATATGTATTCGATCTTTTTCATGCGTTAAGAAATGTTTTCCGCCGTTACTATATTAAAATAATGCTCGTTTATTTCTGAAATTTTTTTCCCCGCTAAATTTCTACTGTAATCTTTTACTAGATCCGTGTAGTAATGGCGGTCTATTT
Organism: Icerya purchasi; assembly: GCA_039619475.1. Lineage (NCBI taxonomy): Eukaryota > Metazoa > Arthropoda > Insecta > Hemiptera > Monophlebidae > Icerya > Icerya purchasi. The sequence goes on from CM077115.1 coordinate 95,215,474, forward strand.
CGTGTGTAGAAAAGACCGGAGGAGTTTGAACGGATGAATGTGTTTCGTAAAAAATGTTAAAAATGTATCCCTCGAACAGGATACACGCACTACTAACCTTTCAACCCGTTAATGAGAATGCGTGAAAATAAATAGTTCATCGTTCCTTTTTTTTTCACTAAAACTTGAAAAGCGGACATTAAAAATTGGGTATTCACAAATCGGCGATACTTCTACAGCAATTAAATTAACAATAAGAAGTGGAAAACCCCTTAAAATAGGAGCTACAACTATTGTTTCCCACAGGCGAGATTTTTTTTATGCTATTTTTGAATATGAGTTAACGTGGCCAGTGTAAAATTACGGTCGATTTCGGAATAACGGAAATGGCAATTTAACAATTTACAATTACAGCTCGCAGTTCGTGCCTCGAGTCGGAGAATATACGTATAAAACAGTTATAAAAAATTCAACAATCACCAAGATGGAACAGATAAAACGCATTTAATAAATTCACTGTCAGCTAAAATTAGAAGCGAAATCGTTCTAGCGACTGCGTTGTCAGCTACTGCAGCTATTACGTCATTTGCATAAACTACTTCCCGTTATTACAAGTGTGTTATCTGAATGTTCGGAAATGGTTATTCGTGCAAAAGATTACAAATTATTATTTAATTCTCCGCAAAATCGAGTTTTAATAACATCAAAATCAGACCAGAACTATACCGGAATTAACAAAATGTTACTCTCATCAATTATTTTCGTTAATAATACTATCACAAACTAGTAGACAAACAACTAAAACGGCACTAGCGGTTTAGGATGGTTATGCAAATGTGACACACGGAGATTTAAAACAAAATTTTTTGAAGAATTTTTTAGTTTATATTTAGGCTCTTGTGTCCGTTAACCCGAAAACCTTTTCAAAGTGCTAAGTTTTTTCGCGCATAAGTTTTGCTTATTTATTAGTTTATAGCAATATTAATGTATTAAAAAAAAAAAAAAATAGTATATTTAATTATTTTTGTATTTTAAATGTTTGTGTAAAAATCGCTTAAATGCATTTTTCAAAATAATATATCATATCTCTTCTGGCATATTTCCTAATGAACGTTTTAAAACGGTATTCTTGTTATGAAATACGATGAAAATGATAAACTTAACTCGTGTATAAGTATTAAAATGTGCTACTATTTCGGGAATGTTTCATCTTCGGTGCTAGAAAAGTATTGTTTGAATGTGTAGATGAAGAATCGCCTATTTTTATTCAGGAAAGGAAATCAGAATAACCGAAAAGAAAAACATGTATTAGTCAGGACACAGTACTCTTGGTAGCTAAGCTTCGCTCGGATTGATTACGAACTTGCAGATCAATCAAAGTGTGTGTGCTCACGAATTCGACAAAAACATTTTTAATAGTAGAACAATGATACGCACATAATACGAAAGTAACAATTGCATACGGTTATTGTTCAATGTTGAAAGTATATTTTAGCTTGCGTAATGTTTAAAATTGCGATGTAGGTCATAAAGAAAATCTACTTTCACGTGAAATTTCGATTTTCTACTTAACACGGTAAATAAACGAATCGTTCTTTATTTACTTTTTATTAAACCCCCCCAAAAAAAAAATCAATTTTGGTCATTAAACGAACACTGTGTTTGACTCTCTTTCCTAGACCAGTCGGTATTTATGCCTTGAAACCTGCTATTGATTCGCGAATTTGATCAAAATCATCAAACCCGTTTAACCAACTACCCCAATGCACATGGTAAGTTTAAACGCAAAAAAATTGTTGGAAGGCTTCTCAAGATGCTTCCTTCGGGTATTGCTTACTTTTTAATAAACTCGAAAAAGATGATGAATACTGTGAACATTATCCGTCTCGCTTTTAAAATTTCTCACTTTGTATACCTAAAAACCCCTAGTTCTCAAATTTCATCATAATCTATTAGAGCCGTCCTCAAGAACACAATTACACGTATATATACAATGTACTACGTAGGGCATTTCAAAAGTAACGCGGACACTTGTCCATACAAAAAAAAATGTATTTGACAAAGTCATATAAATATTATAATCTTTCAATATAACCACTCTCCTCCTCAATGATACGTTCCCAGCGTCAGAGGTGGTCATGGATGCCATTCAGAAGTCCTTTGAAATTTAGTTCACGAATCCGTCGGGTCACATCACACTATTCAAAGCCTCTAAAACCGGAAAACGAATTCCTCGCATCGGCTCTTGAGTTTGCAGAACAGGTCACAATCGCAAGGAACCATATCCGACGAACAGGGTGGATGTGGTAACAATTCTCAGACGTATTCCGCAAAAATTGCTCGAATTTCATCATTGTCATGAGGGAGCGTGCGTTATCATACAAGATGAGAACGCCACGATCAAGTAGTGATGGACGCAATTTTCGGATTTTTGGTGCTGGTGACCGACGACAGGGTTTCAATTATCCCTTCGCTCATCATACGACCATCTTCGTCGATCAACGTTGCCATTATAGCGACGTTTGTGTTGTCACGCGAAGTTCTTGGACGACCAGTACATGGCGCATCCTAAACCGACAAACGGCCTTCTTTAAATTTTTTTGCTAAGCGAGAAATACTGATGCAGTCCATGATGTTACTGCCACAGGCTTCTTCAAATACTGAATGAATTTCTGATGGCCTACGGCCACAAAAAGACAAAAAGTTTTGATTTTTACACACGATCGCTAGTTCAGATTTGTAACGCGACCCGAGCGGTCTTCCATCATTACAAAAACACGTTTGTACGCACGCACAGCTCACTCGAAACCAATCGCAGTGCACACTGCCGTATTGATAAAACTTCATAGTATACATCTATTCTATTTTTCCCCCTCCTAGATGCATATAGACTGCGTAAGAACGTCATATGCATTACTTTTGAAATGTCCTACGTATATCATTTTTACTCATATTATAAGATAATAGTACTATCTGAATATCTGACACGATTCTAAAGAAAAAAAACAACTAAAAAACCACATTAGAGAAGATCAGTTCACAATTAAAGTTGGACGATAATTCCGAGCCTACTCCTTTAGAGTCAAACAATGCATACTATACATTTTTGTTTAAAACTAATATGTCTCTTCTGTTGCCTGGCTGAAGTTCCTTCTCCGAAAAAAGCGTCTCTAGAGTACTTTATCTAATATTCCCAATTTTAAGACGTTTTCATTATTTGCGTTTAAAATTTTCATTATTTTTATGAACTAATTAACAAACAGGGAGTACGCTGCATCTAGAATATACCCGCCTTAAATTCAGCTACTACGAGAAATAAGAAAGTGTGTCGCTGGCAACTTATTCAGTAGCATGCAGAGAGTAATCATATAATATTGACTTTTAATAAAATGCTAAAACGTTTACTGCTCGATAAAACGGGCTTTTCCATTTTAAAGTTATTTCGTTAAATTACGAAATAAGAGAGGAAAGTAAAATTTAGGAAAACTGCATCTTCCGGTTTTATTTTAAAAAATTTGTTATGAATCAGCAAGCAGGGGCGATAGAAAATTTTTTGACAAATCGAATAGAATATCGGCAGAGCAAATATGTTAGACATCTGTTCAATTTCCATGCAAAGGTGATGCCAGAAACTGACAATGGAGGCTAAAAAATTGCAAAACGGATGAAAACGTAAAATCGACGGTTGTACGTGATTCATTAAAGATGTTGTACTTTCTATAAAGAAATTTGAATAATGCGGCATTTATGAAATGCTATTAAAAATGAAATGGTTAAAAGGTTAAAATGATCTGTGATTGGGATTTAAGCGTGTGAGAAGAGATTTTATTGAGTAAAATAATGTAAATGTTTAATATAAAGAAGACTGTAGAGCAGTAGAATAGCGAAGAAAAATGAAAAGAATAACGAAAGAGGATTTCAATTAAGAAAAAAGGTAAAGATGAACTCTCGTTCCTCGCCTGGGTTGCTAGTTGAACGAATTCATTAAACACGTTTCACTCATTTCAGTATTTTTTATCAAAAATTTCTTATTTAAATATTTAGCCACGTTTTAGGTTATTCAGATTACCCTATTCACTCCAACTTACGTTATTATTTACGTATTATTTGCTTTAATCTATATTACTTATTAGTTTTGTTTAACTTATAAGTCACTCAACAGTGAAGAAATTAATTGAAGTTATTGAAAATTATGAATTTCTATATAACAGAAAAAAAAAACATGCGTATCGCCGGTCTGGGGTCTCTCTTAAAGAAAACGATTTTATGCAAAAGTACAAACTTCAGCACGACGAGCGACGTGCATCACCACCGAAACAAAAAGGAAGCCACGTGACGGTGACACCAGAACTCGTGTTCTAAAAATCGCTTCTAAGTAAATTATATATCAAATATCATAATACTGAAATACAAAGCAGATGACAATTTTAATATTATGATTTCATATATAATTTGTTGTTTTGTAGGACAGTTCTCTAAAATGATTTTACCCAGCAATATACAATATATTTATCCGTATCCGGAGTTGTTGCATGATCTAAAGTTTTCGTTTGCAGTTCCAAAAGTTTTTCCTTAATACAATCTTATAAAATTAACTTTAAAGCTTTATATTAAGTATATTAGTGTCGAACAAGAAAAAAAAAAAAAGAAAAAATGAATACATGCCGCTTTATAATGTAAACTTGGGACTCTAGACTCACTTCTGAATCGCATCCCCATACTAGCCTCTTGTACATTCAAGATGCAACCAAAAAGCTACATTTTTGGATAAGTATGAATTCGGCTTAAGATATTAATTACGAAAAAAGAAAACCTTTAAACTACATTTGTTCGTTACTAACGTCACAGCTCTTTACACGCTATTCGCAATTTCAAGGTTTTTTTAGTTTTTTAAAACTTCGCGGAGCATTATTTGAAATCAAAGTATTACTTGAAACTGCTGCTGGTCGATGTTGTAGAAGAAAGTGTTTACTGACTACCAGAGCAATATGAAAAAAAGAAAAAATCCGATGTCTACATTTCCCGTGATATTCTCTCATTTATATAACACGCTCGGCAGGAAGTTCAATGCCATCAAGTGACAACGCAATAAACGGCCCATTCGCCTTATTTTTAATTATAATTTTTTTTTAAAACCTTTTTTTTATTTATTATTAATAATTAATTTAAATGAAATATTTCGAGAAGTCTCAATTCCAAATTATTTTTGATTTTTCATTTACTATACAAGAAGTAGTGTTAAGGTAAAACAAATACAGTACAGTGCAACCGACTGTTTCAAATTATGAATAAAATCGTATTTCACTGCGACTAAATAATATTAAAAAAAAAGAAATCAGGTTAACATTTTTTTATTAAAATTTTTTTCTTCTTCTTAATATAAAATTTATGTGATGTCGGAAATGAGAAAACAATTTTCACCGGTGATTAGAGTCGGTTTAGCACACTTTACGAAATAAATATTCCCTCTCCGGTGGAGAAATAATAAACGTAATATAAAGAAATTGGTGACTCTCTAGAAAAAGAAATATACCCGAATAGAATGTAGGCGACAAAATTATCTTGCATGAAAAACAAATGTGTTCGTCGTGAAATTACAAAATTATTAAAATTAAATAATCGAAAAAATTATTTTAAATCATTCGTAAAGTTACACACTTTAAAAAGAGCAGAAAAATCTACACACAATTTGCCTAAATATCTCGTACTATGCAAAGTAAAACAGTTAAAGTCCTCTCTTTTGCGATAAATTCGAAACCCCACTCAATAAAATATCTCCGGTCAACTAAGGACACTTATCACGGTGATTCATTAAAAAGCATAATTAAAAAAAAAAAAAAAAAAAATGTAGTTCTTGTTATGAACGTTTCTTTTTTTACCCTAAAAAATATCAAAATTTTCGAAAAAATATGTTACGCGTAATACAAGATCGGATTTTACTTCAATTCGTAATGCATTTGGCGTCTTCAAAAACAAAAAAAATTGTCCCATTAAAACGAAACAAATTCAACAGGTTTAATAGCGTATTGCCAAAATAATTTATTCATTGTTGCGCAGAAAAGATGGAAAAAAAATAGAAAAAAGTGTAAAAAAAAAAAGGTATTTTTCAGAATAATTGTAGAGGCGCTAAAATAAAAACGCATCATCCGAGTAACGTGGGTTTAAATTTTTCATTTTATGGATACGTACCAATCCCCTTAAAGAGCTACTTTTTCACCCCATTCCAGTAAAGATCCCGAGGTAATTAAGATTTTAAACATTTACGTTTTAAATCAATCTACAATCGCCAAAAAGGACAACGAGGTTTTTTTGTTTTTGTTTTTTTTGGCGCTTACCAACATTTGACTCATGCTTAACAAACATAATAACCGATTATTTATTTAAATTCTTATACAATCAGAGATCAGTGAAGGAACTACAGAACGCGATGAAAATGAAAAAAGCGGATGTAGGCTAGTTTTCGTCTGACAGACCGATTATTCGCTACGGTTAATGCCTATCATTTTAAAAAGTAACTCGACGCTAGTGTGTCTGACCGAAAAGTAAGGTTATAGTCATAGCCGAAGCTGTTTTCTTTTTCTTTTATTGCTTTTAAAAACCATTTTAGAAAAACAATTCAAATTTCCGCTTTTACATAGCTTAATTCGGATCCATTCGATCTTCAAACGAGAAAAATGAAAAACTCTAAAAAAAGTTTTTAATTTTTAATGCTTTTCGCAGTAGAGTGACGGAAATCCAAAAAAGAGTTGACCGTCTAGCTTTTATGTTGATAAGAATAAACGTGTTTATAAATTTATGAAAAAAATGAGGGTATTTTTTTCAGTGTAATTATAATTAAAGGCGCGTTAAATATTCTTCTTTTTCAATTAAATGGTTATTTAAATAAAATTATGTAACAAAAAAATATTTATCACGTATTTTTTAACGATTAAAAAAAAAAAAAACGGTTATAAATGATAAAAAGAATAGCCTCAAAAATGAAAATATCGCTAATAATTAAAATAACCTGACATTATAAATTGAAAATTAACATACATTTTCTGCCGAGAAAAAAAAAAAAAAAGTTTTGCTGCTGCACTGGTGTATTATTGTCTAACAGGGCTAAATAATTCCATTCGACGATTTATTTGCATTTCTCGTACGCGAATAATTCGATAAGGCGTATAATTTTGCAATTTGCACGAGCATGTGGAAAGAAAATATCATATTTTCAGTTCCACGCTGCAATTTATATAATGGCTTAAGGTAAAATAAGTAAAAACAAAAAGCAAAAAAATGGTATAAAAGAAATAATTGTCTGTTAAAAATTTAAAAAAAAAAAAAAAACAAAAAACAAAGTAATATGACAATAAGTGTCGGTGTTTTATAAACTTTACTACTTTGTTTATTTTCCTATTAATTATTTTCGTTTATTTTATATTCTTACATGACTAACTCCTAGAAGTCTAGCGCAGGCACATGAGTTTTAGGTACTCGGCTTTTAATTTTTGAAATCATTCGATAACAATTGAGGTTCAATGAAAAATGTTTTTTACGCTTCTAAATAGTTCGCACCCAGCTTCTTTAAACTGCTTTGTAGGAATTATTTTATAAATAATTCATTCGAACGATCATACTCCAAAATTAAAAAAGTAACAGAAAAATACGAAAATTTACCGCTACATTTTATCGACTACAGTGATGATTTCATAAATTAACCAATGGTACTGATAATAAGTAATGACAAAAAATTAATCGCCGTACGGTAATTTACTTACGCCCAACTGATTCTCTGTTCGCGCCTATTTCATTTGCTTGAACATGTTTCTCCACCTTCGTTAACGCGTTAGCTGATTTAAATGACGCTAAAAATATTTCTTTAATGTTAAAACACTATAGAAAAACAAATATATATATATATATATATTGTGTATATACATATGTATATATATAAATATTTACATAAAGTAACTTTGTGAAAAAATATTCAACGGTAAATTAACAAACATTTAAACATGTTTACTCACTTAATGTAAAAAATAATGCTAGTACAACATAGTACGGCATTTTAAAGCAAAATATTCGAATAAAGCGTTTTTTTTTTTTTTATTCCGTGTGAGATGGGTAAATACCAGACACAAAGACAGCAGACTACCAAACGGAAACCGGTCGACTTCGAACCAACCGCTAACGGCTACAAAGCAGCAGTGAAGCCACAAGTGTCGTTGGAACAACTGAATGAACATCGGTGTACCCACACACACGTCATTTTCAGTCATACAGACATACACACGCACACACTAGTACGAAATATATATTAAAATGCAGCGTTAGTGTGGTGCAAAGAACAGTTATTCACTTTCAAATCTTGCTAACCACATTAGTCACAGTACACGATCGGGCGGACATATTTTTTCATTATTGTTATTGTAACATCAAAGATATTCGCACAGCTATAATTTTAATTTTATTCTCGTTCACATTTTTCCCACGACTTCATGGAATGTTATGTTTGCGTAAATTGCGTATGCGCACATAACAGATTTATATTGTAATGTGTATATTCAGTGGAGGATAAACGGGAGGAAATAGGGGACCCCCCCCTCCCCCAAGAAAAAACAAATTCTCGATAAAAATTTTTTTTACAACAGGGACACTTAATTTATACTATAAAAGATTTCTATGAATGTTACACCTACGGGTTTAATTATAACTAATATTTAATACGGTTTTCTGGTAAAAGTATTAATATTACCTTTTTTATTCTGTTTTAAATGCAACTGTCGTCGATTTTTTGTCTTTTTATTTATTTTTAATTTTTATTTTATAATTTTAATTAAAAATAGTTCAATGAGAAATATATATATGTATATATATATCTGTTTTACTTGCTCACGAACAAAGAGAATTCGGATCGGATTACTAACAAAAATAAAAAAGAAGTAAAGTCTAATAAAAATACTATCTTTCTTACTATTCAAATTCTAAACTGCCATTTTAGTATAATTTCGTTTTATTTTTTAACTGAAAATAAAACAAAATTTAAATTAAATTGTAATAATTATGTATTTTTAAAACATTTTTAAATTTCTAAAGAGGTCGTTATTTGATTTTCTTTATGAAACAAGGTATTTCTCAAATTCACTATCTACCGTATAAAATATTACGTTAATATAACACCCCCCCCCATGTCTCTCTGGATCCGCCTCTGGAACATTACATAGTTATAAAAAAAAAAAAAAAAAAAAAAAAAAAAAAGAGCAAACAAAAAATGTAAAAATTGTAAAATAAAAATTAAATAAAATAAAGAAATTAATTATAACGTGTAGAGAGAGTGAATGTGGTGAGTAAATGAGACCCGGTTGCTGGCTGGGGGTTTTCACTTCGGGAGTGATTCCGCCTTTAACGGATGCGCGCGGTTATCGATCGCTAAAGGAACGGATCTTCTTCAGCGATGAGAGGAGGTTTTCGTTCGAAGGAAAAACCGGAAAAGATAGAAAAATCCGAAAGGAAGATATTCAGTATTGATTCAGTCTTCGGTCAGTCTTCGTCAAATAAAAATTTTATTTCTCAGAATAATTATTACTTCTATAAGCAAACGATGATTTAATAATGGTCTGCCTATCGAATAGTTATAGCAACGTTTTTAGGCTTAGTTAAATAAAAAAGAAATGAGAAAACGAAAAGAAAATAAAAGCCGAAAAACATGATTAAAATTACGCAATTATGCAAATTACAGAATCGGCTAGAGGATGAAAATGAAAGCACAATTACAACTACGTATTCAGAACACAATAAAAGTAAAAGAGTAAAGTAAGTCTCATACCTTTAGCAGGGCGTCCGGAATTATGGAATTAAGCTTTTCATAATGTACTTAAGGATCTAATGAATCTGATGAGAACACTAGGGCAAGTTCCTTTCTTTTGGCAATGACAGAATACAAACATATAGAAAAAGTACGGACTTACCTGCACTTGTAGAGATAAGAACGGGAAACAATGAATAAGTACAGATAATTCCGTGCTTTTTTTATGTTTCTCTATTGTTATTAAACTCACACGATTTTCGTATATTCAGTCTAAACTCCGCGCGATACGTAGTTGCGGTTGTATTTTCGCTTTCATCTCTTCGCCGAATTTCTAATTTGCATAATTGCGTAGTTTCGATTGTTTTTTTTGATTTTTCTTTTGTTCCTCTTTTCTCTCGTTTTTTTAGCTGAAAGTAGACCAAGCCTGAAAACGTTACGATAAGTGTATTCGAGAAGTATATTATTTTTTTTATCGCCGCGTCCGCTAATGGAAGTAATAAAATTTCTTGTATTAATTATTTCAATTTGGCGCTAGAGTATGAACCATATAAATCTTCATATTTCTTCAGCAGCTATACGTAATTTAGTCGCTCCTCTGCGATTGTTATTTTATTAGAATTACCTATCGTTTAAAAACTATACTGGAAACCTAATCCCTAAATGTATTGAAAATAACTGCTCATAGTGGGATAGGAGATAAAAAATCTTTGAAAACCCTCTCCTACGTATTGACACACACTGTTAAAGTTACGACTTCGAGTCCGCACTAAATAATAGCGCAAAAGATAACTCTTCTTGAAAAATTAAACACCGTCCAAAGCTCGACAACGTATTTCAGGCAATTTTATACATGCCCCATTGCGCCAGCCTTCACGCTGTGACGAACGTTTTAATCCTTAATAAATTAACCTCAAATTCAACAAATCCTACGCGTAGAAGAATCATCTCACTAAATTCTACTCAAACCCCGAAATACCGGAACTATTGGAAATATGAGACAAAAATAAAAAGCCTAAAATTCATCAGATATCTTAAATCCCTACAATAGAATTACCTTCACGGCACATGAGCTTTCGGCACAGAAAAATGGATAGAACTTTGATGAAAGAATTCAAAAAAAAATGATCCATTGAACTTGGCAATACGAATGGCATCAACCTTTTCAGTTAAACAAATTATACCCGTTTGAAAAACACAATAACAGACTGGAAAAGAAGCTACTGGAAAAATAGACAATATGAAACTCTTCTTTCAAGGCTTAGAATAGGACACTAGGGCTCCACGCGCAAGCGCATTTTTTACAAAAATCTGATACCACTTTGCAATACTTGCAGAAAGATTTTCACGGTAGAACATCTTTTAACAAAAACTAAAAGGTTCGACGTTCTACAGTCTGTCGCATCGAAGGAAAGTCACCGTCAGATATCTTATCGACCGACCGCACGAAAACTGTCAAAATCTATTGCGACTTCTAACAAATTTTCAATATGTATCAATTATAAATAAACAAATGAAAATTAATTAAATAATTTTCCAACGCTGCGGTTACTTTATGTTGTAACTGCAACGTTGGACAATTATTTAATTAATTTTCATTTATTTACTTTATGCGCAGTTTACAGTAAGTAGCATTACAATGTATTAATTATAATTTAGGTATTACATTTTTAAGTTTGTAAAAACTTGTAAATAAAATTGTCAGAGGAGTAGCGTCAATGGAAGAAGCGGTGGAAGCGCCGCTTCCTCTAACAAATCAGTACGAAATTGTTTTTTTTTTTTTTTTTTTTTTAGTATTTGCGAAAAGACTACCAGCCTCAGAAAGAAAATGAAGTAACTTGCTGAATTTAAGCGCCAAAATTAAAAATTACTAGAATAAAAGAGCACCAAATGAAAGATCACCTGCAAAAGTGAGTGACAGAAATAACTACACACTTACTATTTCACGTTACTACTGCCTACTGTCTAGAGTTGATTCTGAACGATGATCTGTTGCGTACCGATGACAGAAAAAGGTTGCGCACGCATATTCAATTTGGAAGCACCAGGTTGCGTCACTTCAAGATTATGTAATTTGCGAGAATTTTTATACATGTGATTCCAGAGTAATGTGTATCGAAAGTGAAGAAAAAATGCGCGCGCATGTTCAGTCTGGAAAAGCGCTGAGTCAAATTGTTTTACGGTCACATACACCGATCAACAACGCGATTTTTATGCATGTCAGTGTGTGTGTGTGTGTGTGTGTGTGTACGAGCATTAGTGTGTTGTATTTGCAGTACACTTTTTCTCTTTGGATGGTTTTTTATGTGCTGTCGTTTACTAACGGCGGAATTGGAAGCGATGATCGGTCGCGCTTTTCAGTCCGTAATGTCACTGTACGGTAGCAGCTGTACTACCGGCTCGTTTATTTTATTTCCGTTGCCCGCTTCAACTACCAGCTTGTTGAAATGCAAACTGTTCCGAAATTGAGGCTGCATGCAATTGTATTATTGAAAAACGTCTATACTGATCAGTTTTTAGTTCATTAAGTTTTCGAATTTTAATATTATTCAAAATTATAACGCTTAGTTTAGAAAATTTAATTACAAAATCAAAAGGTATGTAAAATATTTAACCGCCATTTTCAAACAAATTTATGCACATCGAAGCCCCATGGCCATTGTGAGAAGATAAAAAAATTGTTCCCTCGGGCTTGTCTTTTATTTAAGCAAGAAAGAAAAATGTATGAAATGCAAATGTGACTTTGACTTGATTCAGTTTTTAGTAGGAAAGATAGAAAGGCTATCGTGAAAAAGGATATTTTTAAAAATTATACAAATTACGCAAAACAAGTAAGTTTTAATAATAGGTTTTTAATGATGTAATGAAATTTTTAATATACAAACAATTTTTTAAATTTTCAATAAAATTTTCTGGAAGAAGACTTTTTTAAAACGGAATTACGGAAGAAACTTTTTCCATCTTGCAAGAGTTTGAAAAGGTGTACTTTCAAGATTCTAACATACATAAAGGCTCTGCGCGGTGCATCTTAATACTTGACCGCTTCAGATCTAACAAATATTTTACCAGAAGTGTGTACAAGCTTTCTCATTTAACACTTTAAGCCCCACGTTTGTATATATGAAGACAGTGTCTGTTATTAAAATCATCTAATTATTTTTTTCCAAAAATAGCCGAAATGAAAATTTGTAAAATTTTTATCAGAGCTTATATACGATATATTTATTATGTATAAACTCTGACACAAATTTTACAAATTGTCATTTTTGCTATTTTTGTAAAAAAATAATTAGGCGATTTTAGTAACAGATACTGTCTCCATATATGGAGACATGGGGCTTAAAGTGTTAATAACCACAATTCCGACTTCATCTGAGCAAAGGTTGATCATTCTTAGCAATGAAACAAATAAAAACGTATTTAAGAAATACACTAGATCGGGAATGACTATCTTCATTAGGTTTTTTTGTTAGTATTGAAAAAGAATTATTATCAAAAACATCAGAAAAAGACCCCATCTTTTCATCGATGATGTAATAGACACTTTCGCAAACAAGAACCGCGAAAAATCGAATTTATTTTCAAAAAAAAATTATACATTTCGTTCCTCTTGATTAATTTTTATTTCTGTTCCACATTTAACCGAATTTTACACATGTTTACTTTTATATAAAAAAATATTTCATTGTGGCGCTTCCTCAGTTCTGAAGTTCACGCTACGCCACTGGAAATTGTAATGTTTCGTCGCAAATGACCGTTGCGTCGAGTGACGAAAAATAAATAAATCAATAAAAAAAAAACAAAAAAAAAACAGAAATGTACGCGTCTACATCATATGAAAGTTCAAATTTTTTCGTTATACTACTATTGTTATGAACGCGACTTCTTTCCAAAAAAAAAGTTTCTTCCTCGATGGCTACTCTAATGCAACGCCCCCCGTAAGAAGCATTAAGAATTAATTCTGAAATAATTAACTTCATTATAAATAAACATCTCGCTTTGAATTTTTATCACGATAGAACGCTATGCAGTTTCCCGAATTTTATATAGAGTAATAACCAAGAAAGTAGAGGCTGGTTTTTCTTGTAAATTAAATTTTGCCAAAATTTTAAAATTTGGTACATATTTTGAAGCTGAAAACGTTTTACGGCCTGATAAAGCAGATCAATAAATATTCGTCGTGAATTTAAAGTTTATTAACATTTCTGTTTGCCGCAGAAAGATTAATTCTACATCGCAAAACACATTCTTATCGTAGTGGTAACGTTGCCGGGCACAGCCCATCTTCAGCCGGAAAATCAAAAGAAATAAGACAAACCGAGGACCATGTGTAACGTGTGTTTTCAGATTATGATCCTCGGTTTGTCTTATTTCTTTTGGTTTTCTAACTGAAGATATGATCTGTGTCTGAAAAGATTAGTGTGATATTATTTATTTTAACTATGTTGCTATATAGAGTTAAAATATATTTTTATTTTTCTAAATATTCGTCGTGATCTGACACATCGGTTTACTATAATAATCATTTTATTATAAAACGCATTTTCGATATAAAAACAATTCTCATTTAAAAATTCGATTTTACTAGCTTCTTTTTAACAAAGATTTATTAATCGCAACTCTTTGACTGATCTATATGTACGTAATTATATATACGTTTATTAAGCTAGGATCATCTGGATTTTTTTTTTATCATAACTTACTTCAAAAACAAATTTATTTACAGCGCAATTAATTTAACTTTTTCCTTTCCTAAATTAAGCTTGAAATACAAACGGCATATTCTTGATAGTAGCTTTTGGTAGCGACCATGTCCTTCTTAGTGTGTCTGTCCATGATTTACATACTTCTCGTCGGTTCCATAATTATCACATTTCTCGTTGGAATGTTTCAAAATTAATCACTTTCTTTTTCGTTCTTTCCCTCATCTCCGTCACATTTTATTTCAATTTCAACCCTAATCACGATCTGGATTCTCAAAGCTACGATTTTATCCGGATAATATCTTCTACATTATCCCCATTCTCTCCAAATAGGTTCATTTGGCAAAAATAAACCGTTTGCTGGTCCTTTTTGGAAAATTCAAACTCTCAACTTAGCGATATCTTCTGTTTGTTCTCAAGAACCCTCCCGAGTCTTTTTATAATATTCTTCTGAATATTTTTAACACTTTCCCTTTCCGGTCTTATCACTCCTTCGTGAAATTCTTTTATCATTATTAAAACCGATGATTCTTCACCCTTCCATCATATATTTCTTGTTAATTTGAATCTATGTTAAATAAACATCTTGTTTGGTGGCTTAAAAACAGCCAGTAGTTTGCCAGATAATATGTACACGCTTTTAGATCCGGTCGTAATCCTTCCAATTGTATCGGTCTTTTCTGTCCGATATTTATAAATCCAATATCCAAAAGAATTAAATACCCTGGGGCCATTTTTGCTAATGTAGCCTGGCCTTTCGCTAACGAGCATATCCCACTCTTTAGACCAAAATGTTATTTATTAATCTTCCTTACTTCTTTAATCACACGAAACTTTTCCTAAATAGAAGTGTTACTTTTCAATATCTCCTTTTCTTAGTTTCATAAACTATCTTTCGAGGTCTTCTTCAGGGATCTTACTTAAGCCCCGCTTTGAACAATATTTATCCTCTAACCGCTGCCTCTCTTTCTCTTCATTCCTCCAGTTTCTGTTTTTTTTTTTTTTGACCATATTCTTCTCTATTCTACAGCTACTATTTCGGAACCTAATCATAAAATGCAAGACGCTTTAACCATCCTCATATCAGATATTCATCTACTTATTTTTAAAATTTTCCTGCATCATTTTCGCACCTTACAACTAAGTAACAATCAATTTATTAAAATCTTTCTTATACCGCTGATTAACCTATGTCGGTTATTTAGACATTCGCCTTAATAGTTGCCTAACTTTCTCTAAATTTAACTATCTTTATTCATCTACTCCGAAATCTGTTGACAGCGGAACAGTGATCCTGTAATACTTTTCATACGAGTCCATCGTTCGTTATTGTTGCTTTATTTATGGTAACGCTACTTACTCCTTCCTTTCTAAATTAGATTTAGTTCAGGACGCAGTTCTGCGCCTTTAAATCCACTTATATCTCCGTAATTCTCGTTGAATCAAACATTTTCCCTCTTTCTACCCGCGGATCTATTACCTATCGCTTCCTTATTAAACCTTAATTCCTCGAATAGGCTTATACTCTTTCTCGCTTTAAGATTAGCCCCTTTCTGCATTAGTAAAATGCTCTTGCTTTGTCATTAGACGCGACAATAAAAAAATTAAACCTAAAAAACATTCGCTTTTTTCGAACTCCTACGCTACCGGTAACACGCGCTAATGAGTAAGTAAAATATAATGTTAAGTAATTATACAGCCGCAATTACCAAAAATTCGGAGGGTACAAAAATAATACTGTTATTACAAATGATCGAATAAAGAATTGAAAAATTGGCAATTCCGTTCGAATGAAAAATTAAATGCCCAATGTTTTTTTTTCTCCAAATGATAACCCTTAAATTGAGATATTTATTTGATAATGATTGGGGCAAATAAGGGACGCTTTAACGTTCTGGAACCAGATTAAAGTCCGACTTAAAAAACGATGCAACTTTATTACTCAGTCATTTAGGAGAATTTCTCAAAAACCATGACAATGAAATATAAATAGATTTCCGGCAGACTGATATCCAGGGAGACTACCGCGCTTCTCCCTCCGGAACAATTATATTAAAATTATTTTGAGTTTAACTAAGAGCATCGACAGACCTGTTTAAACAAAATTATTTTTCAGAATGTAAGTAATCTCAAGGGAAGAATTTTATTAACAAAAATAATCAAGTTTTAAAAAAAAAAAATGCGTATTCGCCCCCCCCCCCCCCTAAAAAATTAGATTTGGGTCTGATTTCCAGAAAACTTTAGCAGATATTGTTAATGATGAAAAAAAGTTAAATTGCTCAATGTCGAGAAATTTACGGAAAAAATGGATATACATAAATATTACACAATGCTCTTGATATCACTAAACGGATCATAAAAAAGGTCAAAGAAGCAGTGTTATAAATCGTATTTTTTATCAAGGAACCAACGCAGAGTTGATGTTAAGGTGTGTTTTTTTTTGTAAATGCGCTCGATTTTGCGTGCATTGGGATGAAAAACTGCAATAATAGTCTGGAAAAGAGTAATTATCCTTCTTCTAAAAAGTTCGGTTTATCTCCCAGTTCATTATAACATCACTGCACTTATAAAATGAAAGTACAACTCCTAGGACTCCGCAAGATATATACTGTGATCATGATTGATAGAATGATTTGACATGATTGTTATCAATCCCTTTCTCACTTTTGAAGGAAAGATATTTTTATTTGGAGAGGATTTTCAAGGTTATTTTTTAAAATTAAAGGTGGAATGAAAGAAACTGCTTTTTTCCTTTTTGTTACCAGCAGGGAAACGTCTGAAATCACATTTCTAGTTATTTCTGTTTTCCAATTACACATTAAACTTTTCTGAAAAAATACAAAACAAAATAAAAAATAATGAAAATCCCGAACCGCGATATACATATGTGTAAACGCTCAATACAATCACGAATACAGCGAATTTGCAGAAAATTTTTATTACAATTGGAAAGAAGCAAATTCCTAGCATCCAAAATTTTTGATCGAAACATTTTTTTATATATGCTGCGTAGTAATTTGACGATTTAGATTTATCGAAGATATTAATCAACGTTGATATTCTGTATCAGAAGAATAATCGAATACAGGTATCCCCCCTTCGTTTAACGCGGTTAACCCGCGACACAATAATGCCGTATTAATCGAGGGTTGGTTTCTCACATGAAGATACACGTTAAATTGCTAATAGTGCTTTTCAAATTACACACAAAATGAAAGAAAATCGTAAAAAAAAAGTTAAAATTAGTATTATTTTTACAATTCCTCTTCTACATGAGGTTAAGATTTACACTGTCGACAATCCTAATAATAGTCTGTAACATTTGACAGCATTCTTAATCGTCCTAGTTTAGAAACTTGCTTAATTAAAAAGATATGTCGAAGCCTAAAATTTCAGACTGATCATCGTCACTTTTTTTGTTTTCGTTCGATATTTTTATTTCATCTCTCATCGGTAATCCATTGTCACTCTTTAGCAGTTCTTCCATGTCCTGTTTTCTAATTAAAATCCTAATTATTTCGTCGGCAATAATTTCATTTGAATAACAACGTTCGCTTTAACTTTCATAAATTTTTTCCAAACACCTGCTAATGTGTTTTATTTCAACCTACGCTTTTTCTTACGTATCCAGAGTAAAGTTACGTAGCGAAACGTATGTGTAAAAAAGTAAAGGCCCCCTAAAAGAAATCGAGGGACGGTCATCTTAATCGCATGAAACGAAAAATACTTGTAATCTGCAAAAGTGAGCAAAAAGTTTATTTTAGCGCAGAATAGACTGAAATAGTTACGAAAACCAAGACTATCGATGATCCCATTTAATCGAAACTTCTCTCGAATGACATTTCTTTTTAACGATTTTTTTCGAAAGCCAGGACGATAATACTTCCGAGAAATTCGAGAATATTTCTCTTAATTGAATACACGACACGGTATTCAATTAATCCGAGGAGTTTTCTAATAGTCGTTCAAAACGAAAACGGAAAAATCATTATACCGAATTGAAAAGATCTAGTTTTAAACCAGGGGTGGCCAACCCAAATGATCTTGCGGGCACTTTGCAAATGCATCATAATTTCGTGGGCCGCACATAAAATCATATATCCCCCCATATTAGATTTAGGCCCATTATAGACATTTTAAAAAAAAAAAAAAATTGAAACATAATGAGTTATTATTATTGAGTTTACTCTATTATTCTTACATGTAAACATAGATTGTTATATTAAATGTTCCAACATGCGTGTGCATTATGAGTTCGTAGAACATACATTTTTTACTACTTTGGCCATCTCGCGGGCCGCAAAAATGTTCAAGGCGAGCCACATGCGGACCGTGGGCCGCGGATTGGCCACCCCCGTTTTAAACGGTATTTCAGTCGAACGATAACTCTATGTATTATTGTGAACTCCTAGTTCAATACTGATCAATAAATCTGGAAAAAAAATATTAAATAGCCATTGTCCACCTGAAAGAGCACGTATTTTTACTAGGCATTAACTTTCCGACGTGTTCTCAGTTCATTTTTATTAGAATCTGAGACATTCAAGGAAAACAATTCATCATCGTTGTTATTACGCAGTTGTCGTGTTATTGTGGAATAACCAAATGCAATTCAAAACAACCTAGACTTTTCTTAAAGTGTTTCCAAAATTATGATGAATTTCGAACAGAATCGCAACGATCACAACAACAAATTTTCATAAAAGGTAAAAAAAAAAAAAAAAGTTACCATTGTTCCAAGAATTAATGTCTTTATAAATAGTGACCATCAATGTACAGCAACACGAAATATCGGTTACCTTAAAATGCCAATGCTTTACACTTACCAATCTCATTCTTTTCATTGTGCGACATCTCGAACATATAAAATTATATTTTATGCCGTTCGCTTAATTTTGTCCTTTTTAGCGAGGAAACAAAAAAAATACAGCCTCGACTGATGGAAATGGCATTTCAAATTTCCTGTTTAAACGCTGTTGAAATTTAAAGGGTCGTTAACGTGCTCTTAAAAGACGCGAGGAGGTAGTGTAAATTTAAATATCTGTGGTTAGAATGTCTTGAGTAAAAATAATATCTTCTCTAAAATCGTACAGTTAGAATTTAAACAACATAAAAGAAAAGCGTTTTTCAATAACAAGAAAAAACATTGAGAAAACTTGTGGATTTTACTATTGGTATTGCTATTACTAAATATCCTCAATGTACATATTCTCCAAAAATATTAAAACATCAAATCCATTAGCATTGAGCAGAAATGTGATATATTTTACGTAATCGTAAGTCACGAAATCGATTTTCAGAAAAAATATATTGACACACTAATTTCTCTGTCACATTTATCGTAAATTGGACCGTTTAATTATAGGACAAAAATATAATATTTACATACAATACACCTATGTCCATATCCATATCATGGTGGCCACTCAAATATAATTTTTAAATTCCCGGTTTATTCTCGGCTTTCTTGGTCCAAATCCTCCCAATTTCCCGTATTACGGGAATTGTACAAAAAGAAGAATGGATTTTTTTTGTTATTATTGATAATATTTAACCACCTCAGTATATTTTATATTCGTATAAAGCAGAACTCTTCGTAGTTTATTCTTGAGTGTGTGAAGTACATTAAAAAATGAATTCATTTTTTAACGTTTCAAATGATTTTTTCTTATTAAAAATATCATTTTTGGCTATTTTTACTTTTTTCCCGATTTCCCGATTAGATGGCCACCCTGTATATCGCGGATTTGTTAATTTTTCGAGTAGGGTAGTGTTACTTATTTAAATCATACTTACACGCGATATCTTTATATTTCAGGATCTGATAAAGTGCATAATTAAAAATATTACTTTTACTTAAAACCTACACTAGCACTTATCTTTTAACGGAACATAATTATCAGGAAAAATTCGAATACAGTTTTTATACTGACGGTGAAAAGGCCTAAAGAGCAAAGGCAAATTGTGTTCTTTATGAAATACTTGCCACCATTCAAATGAGACGACTTAACTGTTATTTTCAAATTTCCGCTTCATAAAATTACTTCAGGAATTTAAAATAATAGTTGCTAGATTTCTGTTGCGGCGACTAATTTTTTAAGTAGATCGTACGGAAAATTTTCTCCGCATTAATAATCCGGGACTCATTACTATAATTAGCTGAATTACATGCAAATTTCGTAATCTTTTTGAATGTTATTTTTGGGACTTGTACAAATAATCCTCTCTCCTTTACGTGCCCCCCCCCCAAAAAAAACATGGTTTTTATGTTAATTAAAAAATGAATATTAAATAAACATATTCAGAAATATAACTTTTCATCATTCCGGGGGTGGAGACTGCCATGAATACCTTAAATTCCGTCCATGTATATAAATACTAAATCAAATGAACAGCCGTTATACTCATTTCATCCGAGTAAAGGGTTTGTTTTCCTTCTATAAAGTACACCTACGGCAATTAATATCGCGTAATACCAGTTGGTCTTAAAATGCAAAATCATTATCAAAGACTGTACGGGCCACACACGCATAAAACTAACTGAAACGTATCAAGTGAGGCAGCAATCAAGTGGTCAAAACTTTTAGATTTACGGAATTATTTTCTATTCTAAATTATAAAAATTATAAAAATAAATTTTAAGTTTCACAACAATAAAGATCAGGATCTCCAGAGAAAGCACAATACAATTGTTTTTTCTTCTGCAATTCAGTTACACAAAAATCTAAAATTGTATAATACGTTTCTTGAAGAATTTAAAATATTTCTTCTGACATTCTTAGTAATTTATTATATAGAAATTTACTGTAAATAATTCCTTCGTGCTCGATAAAGGATGAATTCGGTAAGGTTTATTTTTTTAAAACCGCCATTGTTAAATATTTACACGAACATATTTTGTTATAAATTAATGAAAATTATTATATTATTTTAAACTAATTATCATTATAACGTAGAATTAAGCGGTTGTTTTATTTCGTTCGTTTATGTCTTTATTTAATTAAAAATGTAAATGAGTAATATTTAAAGTTATAACAGTATTATATAATTAACGTGAATTTATGCCTCTGCAGGTGTTTGCTAACGAATCTATCTAAAATATTGCATTAAAGAATTCATTTTAACCTGACATAAAATTAAAACGAGTTCTCTGCAATAGTAAACGGCTGACGGAGAATGGTACTAAATGTACACAATATGCGAAATATGTACGGTAGCTCTGCAGTAGTAAACGGCTGACGGAGAATGGTACTAAATGTACACAACATGCGAAATATGTACGTTAGTACCTCTCAGCGGATATTCCAGATACAAACCGATTGTATGCATTTTATTAAGCGATTCTATGCATTTTTGACTGTACCATTTATCTCGTAACGATTACCAAGAGTGGAAGAATAGTCCATTAACATATCGTATGATCTTTTTATTTATGTAAAGAAGTTTGAGCTAACCGAAAATATTTTTCGTTCTCCTTAGTTAATAAATTTCGTTGCATTTTTTTCGTAGCTGAACAAATTAAGAGATTTTAAAATTGCCAGCTAATAATTTTCATCAACCGTTATTTTATCACTACTAATTCTGTTAGGCATATTCTACCAAATAGACTCATTTCATCCACGTTAAATTAGGTTTGGCTATTTTATTTGTCATAGTCCAAATTATGTCAACAAAAAATGGTACAGCTTCTTCACGTTTCACCGTGCTCTACCGTTTATATATATTTTTTTTAAACATCAAATTTTTCTTTTCTACCTTCTGATGCAACTTCTTAAAAACAGCACAATAACACACAACAAGCCAAACGACAATTCTTCATGATAATTTTACTATAATTTCAACAGTCATGAAATTACTGAACATTTCTGGTAGCTTCGAAAATTCTTTTCTTATATATTACGCTTGTTTTTACTTTATAACATGGCCGGTAGTTCGAACTTCTTTGCTCATATAAACAGATTTTCATTCTACCTTCAAAGTCCTTGATAACGTATAAGTTACCAGTGCATAAATAAACGTTTACCTTTTCTCCTAAAATCCGGAAGGACGGCGAAAATAAAAACATAAGAAAGCGATAGAAGCAAGAAGAAACATAATCTTATCAATAGTTGGCTTGAAGTTATGAAATAGAATAGACCACTGTTTGCTCACTCCAATATGTGCTAATGAGAAAACCGACATATCATCAAATAATGACACTTAAATCGCACCATGAAATAAGACGATTTATTAACTTTAACGTCGGATATAAACAAACATTTATGAAAATGATGTTTAGAATATTAATAAAAAATAACAAATCTGTTCGGATTAACGAAATTCATTGCTAAGCTATATATTTTAATCATACGATAACGAAATTAAATTACTCTATAATTTCGTTTATTTTCTCGTTACCTTTTTTTTATTATTGTTATTTAAAAACAAAAAATAAAAGTTTAATAAAGAAATATGTTTTACTGTTTGCAATTTAATATATAATCTATTTGAAATAAAATTATGGCGCAATAATTATTCTTTTATTTTCATAGAATCTAATTGAGTAATTTATATGCTTCTAATATAAACGAGCAGATTACGTTTAATGTCTTCAAGACAATATTAAACCTGTCCCGATGTTTCTGGAAACATTTTAAAGGCAACATTTGTTTTAACAATATGTACCTTTTTTTATTTCTAGGTCAGAATCAGTTTACGTATCCATATAATCCGGACACCTGCACTTTCTAGGCTGTTCGAAAAACTTATATTTTGAGTTGTTCAAATCCTTTTATCCGATAAGCGTAGCATTTAATTTTTCTTAATTTATTTTTAAACCTGAAACGTTCGATATTAATATTTAATGTGTTAACTATTCGATTCCGTTCAACGATAGTTATTATTTAGTAGGTTTTTTTTTTTTTTATATTTTAGATAACTTAACAGTTATATAAAACAAAACATACCATTTACACGAGAATACTAATCTGAGTGTGTCGTATTTAATATCTCTATTAATTATTTAAAAACAAAAAATCATACATCTCAGGGGAGCTAACTTAGAATACAATTTCTATACGCAATCATTTTTTTTTTTTTTTGAACAAATATATGAATTAAATAATAAACCATCCCATCCGGTGCGTTGGAAAAGAAGCGGTGAATGTTTTCATAATACACTGATACACGTTATCTGTTTCTTTTTTTTTTCTTTACTAAGATAGTAATGTGCAAAGATTTTTTTCATTTTAAATATTGAAAAATTTAACTACATTTTAACGGAAGATAATTTGATTTAATAATCATCTCCCGATTAGCTTCGTTGAGGCGCCAGAATTAACGTCATGATTTACCTATTATTTTCAAAAGATATAAACATAGTATGCAATCAAAAAGAGCTCTAACATAAAAGTATATACAAATACGAAAATGTCTGTAAAATACCGTATACACATTAGCCTCCGAAGATATGTATGGCGAAAGAAAAATAATAAATTGGACGATGATATAGTTCACTTCACATTGCACATTATCACATTGTTCACTTTCGAATAATACGGTCAAGAAAAAATTAAAGATAATATTTAAAACTGGAATAATTGTTGTTGAAGTGAGGGTCTAGTTTTCCGATTAACGGTTAACAAATTACGATCATATAAAAAAAGTTTTGTTTATTAGTGAAACAAACGAGTTAAACGCGGTAAGGGTGGAAAACCGACGAAGACGAAAAAGCAACTAGTTGTGAAGACGGTTGACATAGCGAAAATTTCTAGATGCCTGGAAACGGCAACGAACAAACATGTAGAAAAACAACACTATCTCAGTCGATCAGCGGCAGCACGTAAAGTGCTAAGCAAGAAATAAAAAAATACACATGATAAAAATTTATCACGAGAATTCAGCGTGGGAATTTTTCAGTTTAGCGAAAAACATTGTAATTACAATTTTTTACGCGAAACTCACCTTCAGTTTAATGTAAGTTAATAGATATGAAACAACAAATTGTATCAGTTCACTTATTAAGCTGAAGATGAGCGTCGCTTAAATTTTTTTCTTTTTTTTTTTTTGTTATATTTATTTTAAGAAATTTTAGACTTACAAATTTTGTATTATCATTAATTTTATTGCTATTTTAAGAAACGGTATGGGCATAACCCAGAGGTTAGCTGCATGGTTACTAATTCTTACTATAACTTTAAACGGCTTCCAATTGGAAACAATATAAACTGTAAAAGGTAATATTATTCTTATTGTCAATAATAAAGAATACTTTTAACAATTTTACTATTCGCCTCAACATTGAGGACTAAATTTGCCCCCGGGAATTGCGTATTGGTTTAGTTGTGCTGTATTAAATGTTATTTCGAATTTCGCCGAATATAGTTTTTTATTTTAAAAATTCGCGTATTTTACACACAACAGAAACACAAGAGAATTTGTAACTTCTATTTTATGACACTTTAGAAACGACAAAGATATTTAATTAAAATATGCAATAACCCACGAACGGTTTGACTTGTAAACTTCAAATCTGGATCATAAATCCAAATTAAACTTCTGTCTATGATAATCTATATCTATAAGATGATGGAGATTATATTAGGCGGGATCCCGTAGAAACAGTAAACACCTTCGTATATTTAGGGAAGAAATTTACAACGAGGATAAACAGCCATACAGAAGAAGTCAAAAGAAGAATACAACTCGGATGGATAGCGTTTGGTAAAATAAAAAATATTCTACAAAGCAAAATCAGTCCAGCGCACTGTTTAATCAGCGCGCATTATACCAGTGCTGAGCTATGGAGCTGAAACCTGGCCTTTAACAAAAGAATTGATGGATAAGATCGGAAAGGCAAATGGAACGTGTGCTGCTGGGAATAAAGTTAAAGGACAAAATCAGGAACACTGATAGACGGAAAAACACCGGGTTCGAGGACACCATAGCCAGGATAGCAATAAACAAATGGAACTGGGCAGGGCACATAGCACGAATGACAGACGGAAGATGGACGGAGGAGATATTGAACTGGCGACTATACACTGGAAGGCGAAAACGAGGAAGACCCCCAAGAAGATGGACAGATGGCATAATAAGACAGACAGATCATACATGGATACGTGAGGCTCAGGACAGGCAACTTTGTGAATTTGCGAAAAGCTATTCGAAATGTGTAAACAAAGTAAAATTGAGAAAAAAAACATATTTCCGAGTGATCATTGTATCTATTAACGATTGTGGCTATGGATATTTAATTTAAGGAGTAGAATAGAGAATTTTACACGCGAGATGAATTCCATCAGCAGTACACCGCTGAAATGCTGGAAATGTGTGACGCGCCCGAAATGTGATCGACTTAGAACCGTGCAGTTTTTTTCCAAAATTTAAGTCACAATTGAATTAATTCAGAATTTCATGTTAACCAAATGATTTATTTCCATTAAATTTGAAATCACAATGAATCTCGAGATGTTTTATTTACATTTCGATTTCGATAGCAAGATCGATGTTCAAATAAACAATCGAAATAAAGAAATGCTTTGTTTCGATTAGTTTGCTGTGACATCACCATTTCGTTCATTGTTGCAATGCTTTATATTGAGCAGAAAACAACCCTGATTCTAAAGGAAAACGAAAAATCTTTAAAACCAAAATGTTTGGTTTTAAAATCAGTGGTGTTTTTTTTACTTAAGAGTATGTTTCCATTTCAAGTTTTTGTTGAAACTTTTATTAAGCTTTATTAAAAACTTAAGCAAAACCTTGAAGTCTCGGAGTACTGTAACCGATTGCTTTGACTCACAATTTGGCAATCAGCTGTCAAACGACATTTGCACATACAGCAAAATAAATCGGAATAGAAATAAAATAACTACATTTGTTGGACAGATCGCGAAAAACATAAAAGTAAAAACAAATGTAATTTTATTTTCATTTAGACGGAACGCGTTTTTCCAGATTTTTCTCTAGATCTTCCAGATTTTTTTTTCGATTGAAAACACTGAATTGAGTTATTTCCATACCGGGAGCATAAGAAACAAACAAAAAAAAGAATCAACCAAATATGTTATTCCTATCGTCAGATATGATCGAAAGAGCATACAAAAATTATGATTTTTGCAGTTTGTCTGAAATTTTCACGACTTTCCTTTGTAGTTTCCTCGATTTTTTTTTCTTTTTCTAAAAACTTTTTCGGGACCTTATCGAACAAAACAAAAAAAAAAAAAAATTACGTCTATCCATCATTCGGATCGTGAGTTATTTATCTTGACTTCATACTAAAACCCATTAAAAATTTTTTTCGGGTTTTCCTAAATTTTCCAATTTTTTCCCCATAAAAACCTTACTCGGACTATTACGAACATTTTTTAAAAAATTAGCCGAATCGGTCCAGTCATTCTCAAATGATGCGCTTATCAACAAAAAACTTTCAATTTTATTTACATAGAGAAGATATTTCGGTCACCTTTCACTATTCGCTATTAAATTGGGCATTATTCCGAACAATGTAATAATAATTATTTTAAAAAATAAAAGCGCGTAAGAATTTTAACAATAATTTCAAATATAACGTGATGGGGTAATAAAAAACGGCGAAATCATGTCACGTCGTAAGTTCAATCAACCTGCGCTGCGCTTATTGTTCAGAACTTGTAACGGTATTTCACCAGGAACATATAAAATCATCACTGCTTCAAAAGAAGTCCTGTCGCATGGCACAGTAGGAATGGGTTTCCACTTGCTTATATAAAAATTATTGTTAGTCGCGTTACGGGCAACTATTGTTGTGAGATTAGAATTATAAATGATACCTTATCATTGAATATGTCATGTGCAACACAAATTGTTTCAATTATTAGACATTTTAGATAACAATTTTAGGTAAAGTGAAACTGTTACGGTTCTAATCGACTTTATTATCGAATACATGAATTTGCATTTATTTATTTTTGAAAAATTTTAAATACTTCCGCTGTTAACTATATTTTATGTAAGTAAAAATAATTAATATTCACACAAATTTAATTCGAATGAAATATTATACGGAGCGCACTGGGTAATATTTATTAGGAAATTGATAAAATTTCACCTCATGTATACCATGAAATATATCATTAAATCACAAAAATTCATCTATTTATTATAATACGTATAAAAATTAAAAAAAAAAAAAAAAAAAAACGACTGTAATAAAAATTTGAACAAGTATATACATACATACATACATACATACTATTATAATAAACGTTTTAATCCTCTCTTTTTATCTTTCATCTTACTTCTATCATAACTAGGAGATTTTATTCCAATTAAAGAATGTTGCTTAGTTACAGAATTATCACTGTCTCCAGCTCCCTTTATTGTTTTTGTTACCTGTAAATAATCACAAATATTAGTTGAAATATACACATACTGGATTATGGACTATCTTGATAAGAGTTATTGTCGGTTTATTACCACCGAATATTCGGTGGTAATTTAAGAATAAAGAATCTTCTCCAATAAGATAGTTTTTTAAAAAAATAGAACTTTTAAAATAAAAAGAAAGAATTTTTTACAATAGGATAAAATTCATTAATTCGATGAAACTAAATACTAAAACTTATCTCTAAAAGAACAATCGCATTAAATTTAAAACTATTTTTTAAATACAACTATACATAACTCTACATATGCACTTTCGTACACATGTACATATAGACATACATAAACATTCGCATACTTCATGCACACAGTGCAGTACGACATAACGAAACGTTCAATAGTTTTTATATATGCGCATGTACACTGAGCGAGTTCAGACATGTATAGACAAAGAAACCGATGGCACAGCACACTGACCGAAAAGAATATCTTATAAGCCTGTGTTTGTCTATGTGACCGCTGTCAATAACTGTGAATAACGACGTGGCACAGTGCCCTGCGGCTATAATTACATATATTGATACTTCTTCCTTGCATTACATTTCACTTGGTGTGTTTATATTACACTTAATATTTTTCTACATTTATAGTTTAAAGTTACAACAAATATAAACAGCTGACAGAATACATATGTGAACATAAAAAACTTTGATTTATCAAATTCTAAATATAGCGACAATTAATTCAATTTTCTAACATTCTAAAATGTTTGACAAATTTTGCTTCATCGTACAGTGCTATAAACTCTTCTTCAGTATTTTATTTTTTCGCAATATTATGTATCCAACAATTACAAGTAAAAAATACGTTCAATCACTTGACAAATCACGTAAAATTACAACGGCAGTTGTGTGTTGTTTCTATAGGTACGAATGAATATCGGTTTTCTGTCATTCCAGTAAGTCGTCCCATATCGTGCTGCATAGTGTGAATCGACTTTAACTGAGTTGCCGGTCAAGTTAATAATTGCGTATTTTTTTTATTTTTTTTTATTTGTTTGTTTTTCTTGGCTTAACATCAAATTATTTTTGCTATTTAAAACTGTTCGCCAATTATGGATTTAAAAATCTTTTTATTTTCTTCGTCAGTAATTCCCCGAGTAGAAACTTTTTACTTTTTGCTTTTTTAATAATATGTACAAATTAAAGTATTTTCTCCGGATGCTTTAGAGTAAAAGTAAAACCTTCATGATCATGCAAACTAACCGTTGCTTACTTAGTAAAAATTATTTTCATAATAAAGGAAGAAAATGATTACCGTGGCGTGTACTTCTGTCATCATTTTAGCTCTTGAAAAATATTGATCGTAATTATCCAATAATAGTTTTCCAGCTTCTTCATTTAATGCTGACTCGGGATTAGGAACAATCAGTAGGCATTTTATCGTCTGAAATTAAATTTTTTGTACACAGTTTTCGGTAAATTTTATTTTATTTAAAAAATAATAAAATACATCTCTTCTCTATAAATATCTTCTTTTTTTATAACTGAAATTTCGGCGAAGTTATTTTATCAAAATTCAATAAAATTTGTATATCTAAAAATTTAAATCGAAAACGACATCGTAACTAATACACATCTATCGGAATATTTATTAGCAAGTATATTTATACAATCTCACTCTTTTCAAAAACAACGTAGAAATTTTAGTTTTGTAAGGTAAAATGGAAATACTCCCAATTTAATTTCAAACAAAATAATTTTTTATAAAAGGATTTTTTATTATCGTCTAAATACGAATGGCACATTCAATGCGTTTTAAAACAACTGGATTATATTACATAAGCTCATTTACTTACACATGCACGCGAGCAATGCGAAAACACAGAAGTATAATAATTAATAATTTATTATCTAAAAATGTATTTAAAGAGTAATCTCTTCCTTCGTTAGAAATTCGTTTAATTCTTCAGCGATACATCTTTTATTTTTCAAAATTGCAATTCATCGTTAACGTTTAACACAATTAATAAACGTTGTACTTGTTACATTTCTTACATCGTCAATATATATATATATATATATATATATATATATATATATATATATATATATATATATATATATATATATAATCCGATTATTTATAAATGAAGACATAATATTTATTCTTTAATTTATGGTAAACTTTTTTCAAATGACTACTTGCAATAGTAAGATATAATATACATATATCCGTGACAAAAAATTTAACCATGTTTGAATTAAGAGAATATTATAAGCTTCTAGCATATCAGTAGGGGCGGTATAAAATAAGAAAACAGATCGCTCACGCGAAAATTAATTAAATTACAGTATAAAAAAAAAATATATCGTCGACGTTGTTAAAAATAGAATGAGTAAAAAATGTTTAGAATATAACGTACTAGTAGAATATGCTTTATTCCTAAATCAGGTTTCCAATCTTTCTTCAGCGTATTTACACATATTTCGCCGTTCCTAGCCACATTTGGATGAAACACTTTGGTTAAAAAATATCCTTTCGGCGGTGACGTAGGAAAATCTTTACTTAAACACAGTTTAATTCGAAAAACACCACCATCATACGGTGTCCCGGCTAAATCAATTAAAGTTCGCAATAATAATTATTTAATAATTTTACAGTAAATAAATGCTCGTAAGATATCGAATATAAAAGACCGCGGCGTTTATTAATAAGTTTTAAAATGACTTAATTCTTTCTAATTATCAAGATAAAAAGGGTACACAAAATTCAATCTTTTTTTATTTTATCAGGACGAGGAAAGTAAGTCTTCTTGTAGCTCACAAACAGCATTTTCGTGGTACACATTGCACATTTTTAAAAGTTCTATATTTCGTCAAACTAATTCCTATTCCCGAAATTTCTAATAAAAATTTATTTATTGTTAATTTAATTTTAATACCAACACATTCACATATTGATATAAGCACTAATAAATATTAATAAAGTTCAATGTTTTCAACTTAAATATCATCATCATCATTTTCTGCCGACCGACACGTCGATCGTGGCTACATCACCAATTGTGCGATATATTTTTTCTAGCCTATACGGTTTTCTGTTCTTCTTATAATTACGTAAATCGGTTCTTTTCACAAATTTCGTAACTAGTCTGTCATCTCATTGGGCACCTTCCACGAAATCGTTTGCCATCTGTTTTCCCCGGAATTACTGGTTTCTCTAGACTATCATCTTCTCTCCTCATGATATGTCCAAAATATTGTATTATCTGACGTTTGCACATAGTACTTAACCGTTCAAATACACCAATCTCATTCAGAATGGATTCATTGGTTCGTTTTGCCTTCCAAGAAACGCGAAGTACTTTTCTCCATATCCACATTTCCAGACTGTCTATTCTTTTCTGATAAGATTTTCTTAACGTCCAATTTCTGCTCCGTACAACATTGTAGGATGTATTAATGTGCGCACTACTATCTTTATTTCGGTAGTTTTTATAATATCATCGCTTTTACAAATACGCGACAGCATTTTTACCGCTTCTCTAGCTAGTTGCGCTCTTCTCCTTATTTCCTTTTCACTGGAACCATGATAACTGATCGATGAAACCAAATAGATAAAAGATTCCACTATTTCATATCCCACTATGTGTGTATCTTTATGTCTCGTTACATTGCCTCTATTCAGCACCATAAATTTGGTCTTATCCGTGTATTTAACATTCTACTTCTACAAATACTATAAACAATTTTTATTGCCCCCCACCCCACGCCCAATATACGATTTTGCTAGTTTAAAAATAAAATGTGATGGAAACTGCACAGAAAAAAATTCGTTGAATGTAAAAAATTCATAAATTTTAAAACAGAGATTAAGAAGGCAGTATACAGTAATAAATTAACAAAAATGTCAAGTAATGAATACAAATCTGACTAAAAGGTCCGCTAAAAGCTACTTACAGAACATAGCACTGTATGAAGTTCAGAACTGGGAAATTCTGAAAGACGAAAAACTAGGAGAGTAAAAGTACGGAAGACGTGGATCTGAAGATTATTGATATGAATAAGATGGACTAATAAAATCAAAAATGAGAAAGTGTTATTAAGAATGAAGTAATAAAAAAGCTTAATTTTAAGTGGATGAGAAAAAAATTGTGTCAACTAATAAGATTTACATCCATATAAATTATATAATTTTAATTAGAACATAAAAAACATCATAATGTGCATTTAAAAATTTAATAAACTTTATAAAGAAAATGTCAAAAATGAATGAGCTAGCAAAAAAATAACTTAATAGCTAACAACAAAATTTAAAAAAACATTAAATACGAGTTAAAATAATATTTTTAATATAAATTTATATATATATATATCAAAAAATAAGTCAATTTAAAAAAAAAAAAATATATATATATATATATATATATATATATATATAAAACCGTTTCCTCAATTACTTTAAAAAATATATATATAGCACTAGATAATAAACCGATTTTTAAAGCGTAATTAAATTTATTTAATGGTTGAAAACAAGAAAATGTTTAAATTTGTGATAATTATTTTAGTTTAAAGAGACCAGTTTTAAATGAATTTCCGTTAAACTATTGACGGTCATTTTTATATGAGTAAATCCCACTACATATATAATTGAAGCATCATCTTCCGATTTTAGTCCTAAATTCTTGAGTTAATAATATCACTATTCACTGCGCATTTTTCTTTCAGTGATTTTTGATTTACTTATTTGATTTTTGCACGTGTATTATTGATACCCGCATGCGTTTGCTTATACTTATTATACGAAACATCAAAATCCTACCAGGACCATCGATAAATGCTTGCACATCAGACATGTCTGCTTCATTAAGTTTTACGCGAATACCTTCTGGGGGATCTTTTTTCAATTCTTGTAATTCTTTATACACCCTTCTCAGAATTAATGGAGACAAATTTTCAACGTTTGAAAGTTGAAACTAAAACAAAAGCATATAAATAATTTAATTAGTATTTCAGCAAACATTTAATTGGATAACTAGCTATTATACAGACGAAATTTTACAATAAAAATGCACGCATGATTTTAACTTATTATAACGTTTATGTTTATATATATA
This sequence comes from Icerya purchasi, assembly GCA_039619475.1. Lineage (NCBI taxonomy): Eukaryota > Metazoa > Arthropoda > Insecta > Hemiptera > Monophlebidae > Icerya > Icerya purchasi. The sequence goes on from CM077115.1 coordinate 95,248,403, forward strand.
TATATATATATTAGGTAACCCGAGCGAATACTTCGCACCGTTCGTTGTCGGTTACGTAATATAATAAAGTGGAAATAAATGAATTTAAATATTTATCGATTCAAAATATTTTATTATAACAAATAATAACAAAATCATTTTTATTGTAAATGATATTAACATTTTTTTTTTTTAAATTGATTTCACAAAACTTCTTTAAAAACAATGTTGAAGGTTATGGCGTGATTATGATTCACTTTTTGCCCGTATGAATCTTCAACACAAACAAAGATATTTTTAAACGTACGGACTCGTGAATAAATCACATATAACTGCCCATGTGAAAAAACAGGTTCTGGTAAATACAATCCTGCCCTTTGAAGCGTCTGACCTTGTGCTTTAGCAACTTTCACGAGGAATTATTTTTTTACCATTTGGAAAGGCACAGTAGGATTAGAAGGTGTAAGGTTAATCCGGGGTATAAACACAGTTTTATCGAAGCGAATAATTTTAGCAGTGATGATGTACATACTCGCCTAAATGAGTTACCATTAACCTTGAACCATTAATTAATCCATGTTTAGCGTTAAGATTTCTAATTAACATTATGATTGAATTTTTCTTCAAAATCAATTTATGAGGTGGTAAACCGGATGAATTCAAAGAGTTTATGAATTCTATGAGGTGCAATTGAGCATTGTCTGTTGCTTCATGTTGGACACAATCAGAACTGAACTAAACCTTTCCCGCTCCAATTAACTAATTGGAAATGATATATTCATTAATTTTTGTACAATCATCGTTTTTTGGACATAAAATCGCCGTTGAATAAAACTGCGAAATAATTTGTTCATTGATTTCTGAGGCATTGAATATGGTGGTAATAAAACAATCATAATTTAACGCGTTGTTTTGATTTGATTTGTTTATACGTTTATTTTATTCTATTCTATTCTATTCTATTCTATTCCATTCCATTCAGAGACTTCAAAATCTTCAAAATAGCGTATCAAACATTAATTTTGATACAGCATTAGAGAGAGATATTTCATATCGACAAAAAACACCTTTAAGAAATAATATCCCCCAGTCGAATATTTCGCAAAAAACTTTTTGACCGTACCTATCTTTAACACAAACATAAATATCACTACTCATTTTAAAACATTTTTTAATGTCTACTTTTTAGATGTTTTACAATTATGAATATATATTATTGATCTCTTATTTTTTCATTGTAGCCATTATTATTTAATGTTTTGTATTTCATTTTAATTTTTATTAAACATTTTTTGCAAAATTCATGATAGATAAAAAGTAACCATTAAGAGTAATCACTTAATTATGATCTCTTTGCTAGTAGCAATTTTTACGGAAATATAAATATACAATAAAACTGTCTTTTGCACAGTTACACTTTATGTTATAATTTGTTACACGAACATTTTCACTATTCAAAAAGAAATAACATTTTAAACACATATTCATGAATATATTATATGTATCTTGAAATAGAGAAAACCACCGGTAGGAAATTTTTATATATACATATATTATGAAATACATTTATATCATCGTGGTTTTTAAAATCAGCAGTACTTATTTGATTTTAGTACTTTCACATTTAATTAAGTTAATCCGTTTATTTATATAAAAAACAATTTATAACAATTTATTGTAACGCTTGATTAAAATTATATTACGGCTTAACATTATTCTTTGTAACCAATAGCCAGAGAACTTTATAGAGTATAGCAGACCGCCAAGTTTTCTTTATTTCAATACTTTCTCATTCGATTATCACTCGAAAATATTTAACACCGAAACAAATGATTCTTTAATTATTAGAAATTATATTGATCAGTAGTAGTTTCATATGAGTATCGGAGAGTACCGACTGACTGACCATCGAATGAAGTTAAAAAATGGAATCCCCTCAAAGGTACACTTCTTTTGCAGACAAAAGCATATAGAATGTAAAAAATCTAACAGCTATCATGTTAGTTAAACGGATTGTTAATAGATGGCGCCTCCTTCAAAATAAGAAAAGTTTTAAAATGTAATTTTTTAACGAAAACATTAATTTTAAGATATTTACTTATTTTCAGTCATTAGAGGGAAAATAATCTTCAAAATGACGTTTCAAACATTCATTTTGATACATTATTAAAGGAAATGTTTCATACAGACAAAAAAACATCTTTGAGAAATTATTATTATTATTATTATTATAATATATATATGTATATACACAGTGGTCAAAAAAAGTATTTGAACATCGTTGAAAAACAATAACTTAACGGGTAAAATAGGGGAAAAAATGTGTTTTTAATTCAACTTTTTTTAACAAGATATAGAAGAAGCGTTTCTAAATACAGTGAGCAACATAAGCATTGAGACAAAGGTTAAAAAAAATTGAAACAGGTGATATACGGAGAAAAAAAGCAGGTATAAATATCTAATTTATTGAAAAATGAACAAATAAACACCGCTGATCATAAATATGATAAAAAGAAAAAATAAACGTAAAACAAAAAAATTACAGTCGATACGAAAAAAATAGGCAACATAAATATTGAGAACTAAAATTTAACATGAAAAATTCTAAAATAACGGCTTCCTAATATTTTGTATTCAAACCATTTGCTTGAATTACAGCACTGAAGCGTTGCGGCATCGACGGAACCAGTTTTTCAAAATATAATACTGGAATTTGAGCCCATTCTTTTTGCAACCGCTGTTTGAGATGGGTAGCACTAGTAACGGGAGTTTTCCGAACCTCTCGATCTAAATAATCCCATATATGTTCGATTGGATTACAATCGGGTGATTGAGGTGGCATCTCGATTACACGCGGGCATTTATATAACAGCCATAGGCGCGTTTTATGCGCCTTGTGTTTAGGATCGTTATCCTGATAAAAGTTATTTTCCTGGTGCCAAATTTTTCAGCAGGCGCGTGTAAATTGTGCCGCAATATATCAATATACACATCGGCATTCATTTTATCATCAATAAATAGCAGCGAGCCGACACCGGAAGCTGCAAAACACCCCCAAACCATGACATTTCCACCACCGTGTTTAACCCCGTTATATTGAGATTCTTTTTTTCTAATTCGGTATTCGGCTTTCTCCACACCTTTCCATTTCCATCGCTCCCAAAAATATTGAATTTCGACTCATCATAAAAGAGTACATTATTCCAGAAATTTTCAGTAACACCGCTATACTTTAATGCGAATCCTAGACGTTTCTTCTGATTCATCGTACGAATAAAAGGTTTGAATCTAGCGGCGCGCGAATTATAACCCGTCTTTTTAAGAACTCGGCGTATCGTTGGCCCTGAAATTGTACTGCTACTTCTTGCGCATAACTGGGTAGTAGCAATTTTAGGGACACTTATTTTTGGATTTTTTGCGACACGACGCACTATAAAACGCTCATCTTGAGCCGATAGCTTCGCAGTCGTCCGAATGGCTTCATAAAATTGATTCTGCTTTCTTCATTGAACCTGTTAATAATTCTGTAAACAGTAGCTCGCGACATTTTTTGATAGAGAAGTAATCTCTTGAACCGGTTTTCTTTCCACATGATGGAAGAGCACTAGTTGACGCTTATCAAACGAAGTGTTTGACTTTTTTGACATTTTTGTTTCGAACACGCAAGAATTTTAAAGTTATACGTACGTACTAGATAGCTCTGTGTACTATAAAATAATTGTTAAACAACTTAAAGAGTATTGCTCACGCGCATGCATGCATTATTAGCGTTTGCAGTGAATCAGGAAAAACCCAGCGTCGTCGGTAATAATAGAATGAGTCACGCTGTCTCGATGTTTTTGATGCTGTCTCGTTACGTACTTTTTTCGTATCGACCGTAATTTTTTTGCTTTGCGTTTATTTTTTAATTATTTTTTTATCATATTTGTGATCAGTAGTGTTCATTTGTTCATTTTTCAATAAATTCGATATTATACCAGGTTTTCTCCCCCGTATATCGCCCTTTTCATTTTTTTAGAACTTTTCTCTCAATGTTTATGTTGCTCACTGTATGTTACGTAAAAACAAAATGAAAAATCAAAAAAAATGAACGCAACCAGAGTAAAGCGAAAAAAAAAGTAATCAAATTTTACATTCAAAATAAGTATTTGGACATAACGAAAATGTGTCGGAAAGTGCACTGCTGCTAATTGGTTTTAGCCGAGCATGAGTAACGGGTAAAAGCGCGATGAGCACGTTTTCATCACGTTCGTGTTCATATTCACGTTGACGTATTGTGTGCAACGTTTAATAGTTAAAATTGCCGTGCAACTGGTCGTGAAAATAATAAAAATTGTAAGCGTAACTGAAAATGGGCGCTAAATCGCAAGAAACTTCTTTCGAGAAGAGCCAATTGGTGATTCTTAATCACGTAAAGAATTTGTCGGGTGATGAAATCGCAGCATTATTGGATATGAAACGAAGTACCGTTTACAACATAATTCAACGCTTTAAGCAAGAAAACAGGATAGAATGTATACCATGGTGTCTGGTGGACCTGAAAAGCTGTCTTGCCAAGACGAGCGATTTATCTTGCGACAAATTCAGCGAAATCCAAAAATAAGTAGAGAGGTCTCTAAAAGGTGTCAGAAGTAAATTACGGGTCAAACGATTCGGAACTTACTTAGACACACCGGTTTTAATTCGCGCACCGCTCGCAATAAACCTTACATTAGTGCGGTCAATAAGAAAAAACGTTTAGATTTTGACAAAAAATATATTTCAATGGACAAAACGTTTTGGGAAACTGTAATATTCAGTGACGAATCGAAATGTAACATATTTGGCAACAACGGGAAGCAAAGAGTCTGGCGGAAGTCTAGTACTGAATTGAAAGTAAAAAATATAAATGTGAATATGAAACATGGTGGGTGGACACGTTACGGTCTGAGGCTGCTTCGCAGCATCGGAGATCGGCCATTGGAGTTTATAGATGGAAATTGACTGCAGATGATTACATCAACATTTTGGAAAAAAATCTCCGTCAAAGTACTGCAAACTTAGGCCTTTTAAAGTCGTATCATTTTTATCAAGACAACGACCCCAAGCACAAAGGTTTTAAAACTTGCGAATGGATGCTTTACAACTGCCGAAAAGTGTTAAACACGCCTCCCCAATTACCAGATATAAATCCGATTGAGAATCTCTGTGACCAGTTGGACAGAAAAGTTCGTCAGTGCCCCGTTTTTAATAGACTGGAAATGAAAAAGAACGGCTTCTAGAAGAATGGAACAATTTTCCCGCGAATTACCTACAAACTTTGGTTGCATCAGTGCCTCGTAGGTTGACAGCAGTAATTAATGCAAAAGGTGGACGACACACGAAATACTAGCAGATGGTATAATTTAAATTTATTTATTTTTTTTGACCGTACTTGTTCTCTTTTGTTTTCATGTCGAAATACTTATTTTGAATGTAAATTTGAATCTCTTTTTTTTCATTTGAACATGGCTTCGTTCATTTCTCTATTTTTTAAGTTTTGTTTTTAAATTTGTATTTAAGAATGTTTTCTTGTGTTTTCACAAAAAATGAAAATAAAAACCACATGTTTTCTCCCATTTTGCGGCTTGAATTTATTTTTTTCAGTGATGTCCAAATACTTTTTTTGACTACTATATATATATATATATATATGTGTATACAGGACGTTCGGAAACTAATCCAGGAAATTTGTTTTGTGTTGTAAAGCTAATCGAAATGAACAAAAAAAGTCCTAAGGGAAAAATCATTTGGGTGAACAATTACTTCGTTATAATTCATTTAATTAATTCATTCTAATAAAAAAATATTTATTTTTATGATACAGTATGTTTTGTTTCAACGCGATGGAGCATCGGCACACTATAGAAGGGTTGTAAGAAGGCATTTGGATTAAGTCTTTCCTCCGGACAGGTGGATAGAGCGCCTCAGACCGAGATGGTCTCTCGATATAATACCTCTCGACTTTTTCTTGTAGGGTTAGTCCCGAGATCATGAAGCTTTGTCTTCGAAACGCGTCGGGTATTTAAAAAAAATTAAATAATTGTTTATAGCGGTATGTTTAAATTTACTTACTGTACAATAAACGTAAAAAATATGTGTAATTAACAGATATAATAATATTAAACACTTGCTCTAGGCCATTGACAAATCACTGTTGATTATACATTTAATACGTATTTTACGTCTTTTCAATGTTTATTTTATTTTTATTTTGCAAAATATTGATTTATATAAAAAAAAATATTTTATTAATTATAACTAATTAATTTTTCGATCAAATGATTTTTCCCTCAAGATTTTTTTTTTTTTTTTTTTTTTTTGACGAGCTTTATAGCCTAAAACAAATTTCCTGAATTAGTTTCAGAACACCCTGTAAAATGTAAAGTAACTCTATCCAACTACTACTAAATTTCGGTAAGGGTGGATAGTACAGCACATATATTGTTTAAATTTCTATAATGGAACTTAGTTTTCTAAAACACATCGTGCTTCTAACAATAAAATTAATTTTTAATAAATTCAATTTTAATTTTAAGTAAAAATGCAAAAAAATAAATTATAATTCACTTTTAAGTATTTAAAAAGACAAAAAAAACTAATGTTAGAAATAATTTGCTCAATTAATGCATTAATGAATTTTTTAAGTTTCGTAACACCCCTTAATACGCTCAATAATACTCATGAGATAGCGATAAAATCAATATTAGTTTTTTCAACTAAGGTAATCGCTGATTTATTGATATTACGTTGCGAATCAAAAGTAAATGTTACGTAACATTAATAACATAATTTTAACTGCGGGTACATGAACTGCAAATCACCACCACTAATAAAAAGTAATAAATCTCCGATAGTTACAGTTTAGATAGATTCCCGAGTTAATTTAAGAAATATAATGAACTTGAAGCATCCTCAAATAGGAAATTTATAGAATAACGAATGCTACACTTTTCTGAGTTTGAAAACAAATAAGTTTCCGTTAATGTAAATTACGTTCAACTTTCTTTAATTACTCTTTTAGAGTTACATACTTAAACATGTACCATTTTAAAATCACTTGAAATATATTAAGTAACAAAATATTTTTAAGTGTAAAACCGTACGATAAAAAAATTCGTTAACTTAATAAAGCAGCAAAATTTTTTCCCCGAAAATTACGCACACACAGAATCCATAATCAAGAAACGCATTTGTAAATGTTTTTTGTTCCCTTACTGTATAACAAGATGTTTATTCATTGGCATAACTTATAGGTACAAGATTTTTCAACTACCCTAACATTTTGCGAAAATAGAAAAAAAAAACTTTCAAACAATTACTTCCGGCGCCAAAACAAAATTTACATCTTAATAATGTAAATAAGTAACTGAAAGTAAGCATAAAAATTAACAGTCACTATTACTACTCATACAGCAAATTTGTTTTCATTTAACAATAAAAAGAAATGCTAAAAAAAAATCAAATTTATATTGAATGTTAAAATTATGTATCACATATAACATAAACTGCAAAAGCAATACACAAATAAAAACTGCAACTGCAAAAATCATTAAAATTCTGTTTGTGTTAAATTTCAAAATATATTTTCATTTCACTTAAACATTTCAAAATTTATTAATCCTGAAATTTTTGTGACCCGAAATATATTTTTCGGCGTTTACAATTTAAATATTAAAAAAAAAAAAAAATCACAATTGAAAAGTACGAATTAAATTGCTAAGAACATCTAATAAAACAATTTTAGCTTTCATAACAAACTAAAAACACAGAAAAAGTTAATAAAGAAAACAGCTTACTTATTTATGTATTTAAAACAAATTATTTCTTAATTTATTGATGTTTTAAATGTGATGAATACGAAAGTATTAATAAAATTTTAAATTTAATAATCACTTTACGATAAGTTGTAGTGTATATATATGTCTGTATGTGTATGTGCGAAAAATATAAAAAAATATAATTTGCAATCATTGTTTAAAACATTTTAAAATTAGATACTTACAGGATTCATTATGGGTATAATTATAATACTTCTAGAACAAACAAAACGCAATTTTATCTGTAACGTTTTTTTCCCAATTCCTTATGTTGATGTTACCACCAGTAACTTAATTTTTAAAACACATTTAAACCGATAATAAAATAAACCAAATATCACTTAATACTTGAAGACAACACTGAAAACCTTAATTTGTTAATTTTACGGATTAATGAAATATTTGAATAGTTTCGGTTACAAATAAAGTTAAGATCAATTTACACAAACCCAGTATTTATTAATCGCTAATGCCAGTAGTAGGTCGATATAAAATCAATTCAACATTTAATATTTTTTGTTATAATTATAAAGTGTCATTAAAAAACACATAAAAGTTAAATATCAATTAACTTCTAAAAATAATAAAATTTAAAATATATTCAAAATAAAATAATTTATATTAAATTTAAAATAAATGATAAAAAATTATAAACTGCGTTTACACTGTACAAATGATATATATAGACAACGGGCATTACGTAATTTTCAAACAAAGTATTCACTCACGTGTTCTTGAATATTTTAACTTCGGTTACGATGTTACTTCTGGAATTAAATGATATAAATAAATAAAAATTCACACGTATATGTAATCAGAAAAAATCTGTTAAAACATCTTTTTCGATAATTAAAAAAATATTTTTTGTTTAAAACTGCTGAATGTATTAAATAAAAATATTTTACAAAATATATACATACATACGTATATATATTTTTTTCTTTCTTTATGTTTGGAATTCATTTAATTAAAAACAATAAGCAATACTGTTAAAGATTGTAACAGAATTTAACAGAATGCTTCCTAAGGGTCAAGGCCGTGTCCACGGGGTGGGTTTTGGGGGTTACCCCCCCTCCATGAGAACTGAAATAGCTTAGGTACTTCATTAATATTTTATGCAAAATTTTTTGTTACGAGTATAATCAATAACATGTAATTTTTATTAATGTTTATACAGTAATTCATTTATTTAAATTATTAATATATAAATCAAAATGATGGAAATTATTAATAGCATGAATATTAGTGAAAAATGTATTTTTATTTATAAAATAAATAAGCGAAGAAAATTTTCACCCCCCCCCCCCTCCCCCTTCAAAATTCTGGGCACGGGCCTATTAAGGGTTATTGTTCCCCATTGATGTAAAACTGGCCGCATGTCCCGTTATATCAATTACGATCGCTATTCAGTGATAATTTTAGATTGATTAATTAATTAATTATACTTGATCGTTTTAATCTCTTGAATTGAATACTGTCTTCTGCAAGTTTACACTGACTAATTACTGTGATTATGTAGCCATTATGTATATCGTATGTTAGTTGCTCCGATTTCTTCTTTAATTGTCGATATATATGTAAATCTTTATGTATTTCGAATTTCATATATATCACGGCGGAATGACTATGGATCGTAGAATTTTTAACTGAGCTCTTTTTCGTTCGATGTCCCCTGTAGTTGGATTTTTCTTTGTTTCCGTTTTACATTTATAAGATTTTTCCGTGTAAGTCATTGTTTTAAATGCATGCCAAGTTATTTTGCACTATTGTAAGCAAGACACGTTTCTTTGTTTAATTTTATTATCGGCCAGCTGTTTTTTCCCGAGGTGAACGTAACTGGTGTACATTAAGAATTATTTATTTCAGTTTTCAAGATTTGAACCAATTTTCCAAGGTTGTAATTCTGCAACGAGTTGAAATCGAGAAACAGCATGTTCCATAACTGATCGAAGTGTCTCCGGGTTCACGTTCAGAATGTGTTGCGCAATGTGTACCTTCAATTCAGCTAAGTTTGCAGTTAGAACACCGAACACAACATATTTCAAATATACTCACAGTCAGAAGTCACAGGGATTAAGATCGGGTGATCGGGACGGCCAGGCTGTAGAGAAATGACGGCTGATAATTCTAGCATTTTTGAAATGCCGCTTCAGCAGATGCTTCACTCGATTTGCAATGTGCAGAGAAGCGCCACCTTGCATAAAAATTATGTCACCCACACATCCACACTGTTAAAGAGCTGGAATGACGTGGTTGCACAAAAGACACTCATATCGCTTACCAGTGACGGTATAGGTAACAGGACCGAAAGCACTCGTCTCCTCGAATAAGTATTGGCTCTGTAATAAATAACGCCGATGATAACTCGCACCACACAATGATCTTTGCAGAATGAAGTGCTATTGGTCGCTTTGCGAGTGGATTTTCTGTTGCTCATATTCGGCAATGCTGTGTATTGACATATCCTTGCAGATGGAAATGGGCTTCATCTGTTCACAAAATTTTCCATGACCTTGTTCACTTCTATGCGAGCAAGAAATTCTAAAGCAAAAGTCTCTTCTCTTGCTGGCAGGTCAGCAGAAAGCAACTCCTACACATGGATAATTTTGTATGGATAGCAATGCAGGATGTTTCGTAGAATTTTATGCATCGTGCTCACAGGCCGTCCAATGTTCCGGTAATTCTCCATACACTGCACGGTTGCACACCACCGCTCGATTCCTCCTGCACTGCTGTGGACACTTCTTTAACTAACGTCGAAGCAGTTCTTTTCCTCCCTCTACCAGATTGCACATCGGAAGAACCTGTCTTTTCGAATTTCTGAATCGTTTTCTCAAAACCCCCGGCAGTAATCGGACCAACACCTTTTTTCATACCCTTTAGTGTCCGGAACTTCTGCAGAGTTACTGGTGTATAGTCATTGTTCTTGTGAAAAAGCTTTACAAGCAGAGCACGGTCCTCCATTTAGACAGTCATGGCGAACTTCTCAGACGCGAAACGAAGAAAATCCGTGTATCCGGCGTTTTTATAACAATTGCAATGAGTCGTGCACATGACAGATATTTTCATTTATATATTCTGACGCTTACAGCGCCATCTGTTGCTAAAATTAAGAACTATTTTTTTTCTTACGTTATCTGCTTTCCCTGAACTTTCAATTATAATCACGTTAAGGAAATAATTATTTTAAGTAGATGTGTCGCTCAAACTTTTGGCGGTTAACAGATACGGTACAAATATATGTAACACGATTCAAATTAATATCCTCGATTTTCTGGAATTATTAGAAGAACCGTTTAAATAATTTCAATCAATAAAAATTAATAATATTGCTTATATATAAGTTAAGCAAATATCTTATTGTTGATGTAATAATTATGTTTTTTATGAAATACTCAAAAAAGTGCAACCGTAATATGAAATATCGACAGTCTGTCTTGCGAAAAAATGATTAATTCTAATCTATTAATTATGTCAGTAATGATAAAAGTATAATCATTTTTAGTAAATTATTCATATAGAAAATATGAAATTTTACATTTCATTAGCACCAAAGCTTTATTTATTTCAAATAGCAGTATTAATACAACAAAAAAATATAAGGTTTTTTCTGGAACATAAAATCATATACATTTACTGATAAATTATTTGTAAAACTTAAATTTAATACTTTAATATTAAGTAAAATTTTTAAAAAAAATTTAAGTAATTCTGCAGAATAAAATAATTTATAGTGTTACACATCTTTAAAATTCTGTTAATTTTGAACAGTAAAAGTTATTAAGAATAATTTAATGGATAGTTAATCAACGGCTTTACCAAATTAAAAAGAATTGCTTACTTATTAATTATAGTAATTATCAAAAGATCGATTTTTAAAGTCATTTACATTCGGACATTTATGTTAGGCATTGATGTAATTATTTCACATATTTTGATCCAATTTATTCTCTACTAGACTAAGAATAGGAATGCGATGCGAGGATTAATGCAAAGATTGTTTTTAAACAAATGTGAATAACCGAGTTTCTAAATACTCTAATTATTTATATTGAATAGCGCTTATTCTTTAATAATGCAAGGTTTTTTAATATCAAAGGCGAAATTATAAAACGCGTTCATAATTAACATATTTCTCTTTGAAGAAAAGATTTTTTTTCTATGTTTATGTAAGTGTTTTTAACTAAAAAGTATTTAGTCTCCGTGGATAACGTAACAAATTCAACTAATAGACTATAATTTTTAAGGTGCGTTGGGGATTGTGAAATTAAAGTTTACGATGTACTAAGTCCAACGGCACTAACGTGAGGGGGGGGGGAGTTCCTTTCTCTCGGCCGCCTTTACTTTCCCAGATTTCTCTAGTACCCAGTTATTTCAGACTGGGTAAACCTGAGAGCAACTTGGATCTGGAACAAGATAAGTCTCAAATCTGCGACCTCTGATTTGGTAGCCAAGCGCCTTAATCACTAGGCTACCGCGCTACCTTTCTATCACATTACGAATAAAATTACTACTAGTTTCTTGCCTTATGATAATTGCTTATTAATTGTTTACTTTGCCTCTTACTCGTACAGGTAAAATAAGGCTGGTTTATGTAGATACATATATAATACCTTTTTTTTTTTTTACCCCGTACCGGTATGCATTCATACCACAAACAGCGGTGTTTGTAACATATTATAAAAAACCATTTTAGACAACTAAGTGCAGTCGGGTTCGAATATGTTATTTGCTTATATGAGTAAGGGAGAAGGGAGAGGGAGAGGAAAATCTGAAAATTAAACGTTCCCTAAGAGCCCCTTATAAAATATTTTGACTATGGGTCTATGCGTAAACATTTTATATAGTGATTGACATATTAGTGTTGGGTAAATAAAATTAATTTCTGGGCATTGTCTCATTTACAATGTTCCAAAAAAATTAAGGTATTTGAAATTAATTTATAGTTCAATAACAGAATTAATAGCTTTTAAAAAATTTAAATGGATAATATATAATATGTAACCGAACAAAATTATATAATTTTTTTTCATATATTGCCAAAAATTCTTTTATATTATGTAAAATACTTAAACACTATATAATTTTCCTAGATTATGCTTTTTGATAGTAGTACATATTAATCGTGTAATAAACCACAAATACGATTTTTATGTTAGTAAATTAATAGTGAACAACAACAGTGGCAATCATTTTCATTACTGTAAAAGATAATAAATTTAATTTACTGCGCGAATTTTGATTTATAGCTTACGTTTATGTAAATATAATTTATCCAAAATTTTTTTATTAATATTATTCTAATCAAGGTCTTTTTGTACAATGTTAATTATGGTTAGGAAGCATTATTTATATTTTACATGTTATCAAATGAATTCGAATTTTGTTACTTTATTTACACAGTTGAGTTCATAAATTTCCTACATTTTAACGAAAGCTGAATTTACACTGCTTTTAAAATCTTTTCTGCGGTATGATAACGTAGCTGGGGCCCTCTTCAAAAATATTATTGAAGAAAGATTTTTTAACATTTATACCAATGACGAGTGTAAGTGGAAGCGGTCTGTTGGAGAATTTAATGAAAATCTGTAAGAATTTGAAATTAAATTTAGCACACTTTTAAAAACATAGTTATGACAAAGCCTCTGTAATGAATAGTAAATTTCAAGGATTCGTAGCTAAAATCAAAAAAAAGAAAAAAAAATCCTAAAGCCGTATATGTCCACTGTACAAGTTATTCATTAAATTTAGTTGTGTGTAAGTTTCTACCTTTTCAAATATAAGGAATGCCCTTAATATCACTAAAAAAAAAGATTAGTTTTTTCAAACCATCAAATAAATGATGAAACATATTGAAAAATTCAATACAAGAATATTAGATTGCGGAATAACAAAACAATACAAGTGTGCAAAACAAAGTGGGCAGAAAAATTAGGTACTGTAATTAATTTTAAAAAACTTACACCAATTTCTCATGCATTAGATAGTATAAGAATTTGGAAATTAAGAATTTTTAAAACAACTTCTATATTTTAGTAGGTTCTAAGAAGTGTAAGTTTTTTTTATTAGTTTAAGTATAATTCACAAACTTTTTTCATGTTTTCATCCATTTTCTGTTTACTTGCAAGGACTGAAAATTGATTTTCTGAAATAGTATAAACAATTTGAAGTAAATAATTTAAATTATATTTATCTTCATTGAACTTTTAAATGTACGATTTTTACTTCTGAAATATATGTGACACCTGGTGTCTATCAAAAGGGTCCTACGTGGAAAATGAATTTTCAAGAAAATAGCTGTTAAACAAAACAACTCTATATCAGCGCACTCGCGTCTTGTCATGACCTTCGGTAGCGGCGCACTCGCGCGCCACTTCCTTTTTTCGATCAGTCATCTTCATTATGCAGTTTTGTTTTTGCAGAAAATATAATTTTCTAATCCGTTAAAAAGTTATCGTTTTTACCTCGTTGTCTATTCATTTTGAAGGATTGGCGATGTTTTGAATGTCCGTTTACCAGTTTTATATCGTAAATATTAATTAATTATCACGATGCAGCTACCTTAATTCCGTTATTATTAGTAGTAGTGGTTCTTAAGTGAAAAATGTGTTTAGAAGAAGAGTTTGAAAAAGTAGACAAGCAATATTTCGGTGAATATTTTGACGATCTTACTGATATCAGTGATACAGACGATAAAAGCTCAATTGAATTTGACGCGTATCTTGAAGATAAACAGGAAGATGAAATGCTATCGAAATTTTTTTGAAGAACTTTGTTACAATCGAAAATGTAAATTTGGCAATACCACGAGAAATCAAGAAACAATTCTTTAGATTTAAAGAAAAAACAGCAAGATCTGATTTTATTGAGCTATTTTCAGCTGAAATAGTGTTTGCGACGATTTATTCGCAACCTTTATACAAATTTGACCCATCGGTCCCCGTTTTCCATTGTCTGTCTTCAATCCAAAATTATTTTAACACAACTTTGTATTTTATGCAAATACTGACATATTTTTCACAATGTCGTTAGCAGATGATTTTTAAGTGCATTTTGCTTTATAATATTTTGGCATATTAATAAGTTTTATTGCTAACCGTGCGCAGTACATTTCAAAGGAATATTCGGCATATCTGCAATTCTTATAATTTGATAGATCGAAATATTGATAACTATGCATATAAGTAATTATAATAGCTGCATTCTTGTATCACCAGTGCATCGGACTATATAACAAAAATTAAATGTCAGTATGCAATTTTGTTGAGTGCAGTTTTGCAGACCACACCCCCGATCATGCGCTTCAAAAAAACTTTAAGTTTTTTCGATCTCATATTACTTCCGTATATATATTTTTGCAAATTCGTTTACAAACATTTTTAAAATTTATTTATTAACTGTTCTATATTATTAATTTTTTTTGGTCACCTACAGACGCGTAGTAAAACTGACAAATAATTGTATACGAGTACCTGCGATGATGGGTACCGAAATGAAGGTTTGTCTACTCCCGGAGGAGGTTCACCTCCGAGAGGCTGTAGATGTATGTATATGTAAACGGCGTAATTTCTGTTAATTAAAAAAAATACTTATCCTATCAATTTAAAGACTTAATTTTTTTTTTTTAATTTTTTACTACTACTAGATGCATTTATTCCACACATTCCCGGAGACTATGATAATCGCTTCTGGTAATGAATATACATACTATTACAATCCAGGGTCAATATTTATTACAAGACCTTCTCGACCGTTTAATGGACCACCCGGCAAGTGGGTTGATGTTTATCAACCGATATGCGTGTTTCCAGCTTTTTCTCGCCCCACCTGATATTTTCTCAGTTTTACCGAGTAATGTCATTGTTTCTTTTATTTTATATATAACCTTAACGAAATAGTTCATTTTATTTAAAAAATAAAGAAGAAAGTAAATATTTTTCAGTATGTGATAGATCGTTTATTCAATATATACCTATTTGTTTTATTCCCATACATGATTAAATCGGAAAATGAGAAGACTAAATTCATTATAATTTTTGGCAGGAAGTACATGTTACATATATATTTGTGTTCGATAATAACTTACTTTATTCAGCAAAACAATTCCATGCTACTTGACAAATTAAAAAAAAATTAAAAACGAAATAGAATTATACTGAGTGTTACATTATTTTTTTATTTTCTTTTTTTCATTTCAGTTACCGAAAGGAGAGACCCGAATTCTGATTATATTCAATGACAATTTTGAGAAAAATTTTATTGTTATTTAAGTTTCATATGTGCGTTCAAAATTTCAGTTTTAAAATATACTTATTATTATGTTGCGAACAGGTGTTATCAGGCCCGTGCCTAGAATTTTTGAAGAGGAGGGGGGGGCGATTTTTCTTTTCGCTTATTTATTTTATAAATAACAATATATTTTTCACTAATATTCATACTATTAATAATTTCGATCGTTTTGATTGATATATTAATAATTTACATAAATAAATTACCGTATAAACATTAATAAAAATTACATATCTTATTGATTATATTCGTAATAAAAATTTTTGCATAAAACATTAACGAAGTACCTAAAAATATGAAACATTTATTTTTTTTTTCTTTTAAGGGTAAGAACACTAAAAAATCATCAATATTTATTTTAAATTTTTGATTTTTTTCAGATTTTTGTTTATAATAACTACTTCAATTCTCATGGGGGAGTTTACCCCCCCCCCCCCCCGAGAGAACACGGTCTTGGGTGTTAAAATTGTTTTATTCGGTTTGTATCTGATAACGGCTTATATTATTTATGAAAACTAGGGAAACATTTAGGACGGTCAAACAAAGACCGCAACTAGTTATTAATATTCTACATATTTCTCAATTTACATGAAATAAACGATGTGTAATGTTTTAAAAAATTCGTTGTCATCATCTTTTCTCTATTACTGTTCTTATTATTCTACATATATGACTTCAGGAAGAATATATAGTAGACGCACGGTTATCCGACACTAAAAAATCTCTCAGGAGAGCGAGTAATTATGCGTAACACACATTTAGTATGTGATAGTTTTGATTTTCGCTCGATTTTTTTAGTATCAACTACGTATTCCATGATAATGTAACACGACTACAACACACTCGCAGAGATAGAAAAATTTCCCACGATTAGCCATTTACTTTCTCGTCCACTTAAAACTGTCGACTGCAATCTATTTCGCAGCGTTGACGGCGTTAATTTTTCTCTTTGTTCTCGTCAAATAACGAAATTATTTCGCATTGTGCTTTGCGTATATTCGTGTGTACGTAATATTGAAAAATGAGTGAAAAGAAACGAAAAAAGGTGGTGGTTTCTATGGAAGACCGATATAATGCCACAAAAAGATTGAATGCGGAAGAACTGCCCCAGAATGTAGCAGATTGTTTAGGTGTTGGTCGAACTACAGTAGTCGGTTAGAAAAAAGATGAAAAAAAGATTATAAATTGGTGTTCGAAACATGCTGGGCCTTCTTCATCCACAACGGAAAGAAAAACAATGAAGAAAAGTGAACATAAAGCTGTAAATGAAGCACTCTTCATATGGTTTGTGCAACAGCGAGAAAAAGGAATCCTAATTTCCGGAAACTTTTTGAAGATGAAAGCTATGAAATTCTATAAAGAACTAGAAGGCGTATCTGGCGATGCAGATGAAGAATTTACAGCAAGCGATGGCTGGTTATTTCGTTGGAAAAAGCGATACGGTATTCGTCAGTTGAATACCTGCGGACTAAAAATTGAGCGCTACAACTCAGTTAGAAGAATTGGCGAAATTTAAAAGACGTCTTCATAAAATGATAGAAAAACGAGGAATTACAGGCGAACAAATTTACAACTGTGATGAAACAAGACTGTACTATAGAATGCCTCCATCGAAAACCTTGGCATCGCGACAAGAGAAAAGTGCTCCTGGATATAAAAAAAAACAGAGATAGAGTGACAGTGATGGCTGCAGTAATGTCACTGGGAACCATAAACTCAAGTTAGTGGTGATCGGAAAATCCAAAAGTCCTAGCGCATTTAAGAAAATTAAGAATAAGTACTCGCGTTACCTGTTTATTATTATATTTGTCAGAAAAGCTCTTGGATGGACTGTACAATTTTCAAATCTTGGTTTTATGATGAGTTCATTCTTGATGTCGAAAAGTTTATGAAATCAAAAAATTTACCCAGAAAAACCATTCTGATTTTAGATAATGCGCCCTCGTATACGAATGCAATGAGTTTACAAGATAGTGATATCAAGGTTCTTTTTTTACCTCCAAATGCTATGTACCTATGCTAGCCAATGGACCAAGGCGTACTTGAAACCCTGAAAAAGAAATATCATTTCAGACTTCTAAGTTTAGTTCTTCGTGACGAAGATATAGATATGGTCCAGAAATTGAAAAAAAGTGGACACGTTGGAGGTTATTTGGAGGATTGCTGAAGCATAGGACCAAATTCAGCCGATAACTCTTGTTCGATCATGGCGCAAACTTCTCGATCATAAAGGCAGTGATAAATCGAAAAAGACTCTGAACTGCCTTCATTCCTTCAAAGAATTCCAGGATGTGAGAATGCTGATATGCCGGATATTCAAAAATGGATAACGACAGATAACGATCTAGAATATACCGATGACGATATTATTCAACTTATAAGAACTGAGAATAAAGGAGGCGATAGTTCAGAAGATGAAATGGAAAGCAATTTAGCTTCTAAAGATGCCATAAGTTACGCTGAAGGTTTTCAAATTTTTGAGAGAGCAATTTCTTATATCGAACAACAAAATGACTATACAACGACGGATGGAATATTGTTCCGAAAATGGCGAGATTATGCAGCCCAACAACGAATAAGCAAGGTGAAACAATTGTCCATGAATACCTTTTTTAAAAAAATAATATATATTAATCGTTATGTTTTATACTGAAATTTTTCTCTCAACTGTAACTGTTCTTTATAAATATGTAATAAAATAAAAAAATCGAAAAAACTCTGTATTATTCGACTTTTTCAGTTATCCGACACCACATTCAATTCCCCAATTGTGTCGGATAACCGAGCGTCTACTGTATTTCCAAATTAAATCTTCTATAGGTAATGTTTTTAAGAAATTTTCAGAAAAAAACGAATTAAAACATTTCGGAGAGACATATAAAAATTATAACATTTTTTAATAATTTTTTCTATATTGCTGTTCTACATACATATCGCTTCAGGAAGCATATATTTTTCAATTTACACGAAATGCGCGATATATAACGTTGTTAAAAAATTCGTCATCATAATTTTTTCAAAAATGTAATTGGGAAAAATAATACATTTGAAATGGATATATCAAGATCACAACTTTTAATATTTTTTCCTATATAATAGTATTCTTATTATTTTACATCGCTTCAGGAAACGTATATTTTTCAATTTACATTCATTCTGCGATGTATAATGTTTACAAAATTCGTTGTAATTTTTTTCAGAAATAAAACATTTTGGGCGTACATACAAAGACAACACCTTTTTATTAATTTTTCCTATATTACTATTCTTATTATTGGAAGCGTATATTTTTCAATTTACATTAAATCAGCGATGTATAACGTTTTAAAAAATTCTTATATAGGAAAAACTGAATTTTTTTTTTCCAGTAATTGCACAAATTTGATAACGAACTATATTATTTATGAACCAATTATGTAAAACCACATTAGGTAAAGTAATTACATCAATTTCATTATTAACTAGAATTGAAATTGGAAAAACTACTTACATTATTTCGCATAAGTTACATAAGTTTGTTTTTTTTTTTGTTGGTTTTCCCCATTCTGGACATAACCAGTGGGCAAGTATATTTGATATAATCTGTGTATAATTGGTTATAGTGTATTTATGAAAATATATGATAATTAGAAAATATTTGTGTGCATATGTGGTGGGTACTTAGCAATAAACACAGATTTTTCCTTTTATATTATACATAGGTTGTGGGCAGGAGCGGATCTACTTAAGGGTTTTTTGGGCTGCATCCCAGGTCCCCGTGGATATAAGGGGCCTCTAGCCCTCATTGAAAACAATAGACGATCGATATTGTGAAATAAAAAAAATAATATCAATAATTAAAATTCAGAGATATATTTAACTCTAATTTTTTTAAATTATTTTTACGTAACATATATCATCCTGCTTCTGAATCTACTTTAAAGGGTTGACATTTAAGCTAACTGTGATAAAATATTTTTTCAAAATCAATATAGTACAGATTACATATATATACATTTTTTTTTTTTTTTTTTTTTCAGTAAGGTATTTCGGGGATCAAGGGAAAATAGAATCCACCGATAGAGAAAATGAAGCGATCTGTAAAAAAATAACAAAATAAAAAATTGTCAGTTAGACAAGCATATAAGCATTGTTTAGTTTTCTGCTTATTAAGCAATTCCGAATTCTCGGCTCAGCCGTCTGGTCCGTCTCTTATATGTTGTTCATTACTGCTAATGTCAAGTACACCCACATACGCATGCAACTGTTGAATTTGTGTTCATTGTGTCAAGTAGTTCGTCCGGAATATCTTTTTACGAAGCAATACTTCACCGACAATTTAAATACTCTTATACGAAACACCGATTGCGCGCGCTTTTTGGTTTGAATGTGCAGGAAAATTTTGCCCAGGCAACGCATGACTCGTAATCGTTACATCCAGTTTGCTGCATAAGAAAAGATTTCCTGCTTTTAGTAGGTAAATAAAAAGAATTATAAATCATGATTTTTTTGTTTTTATTTTATTTTTCAATACTAAATGAGCTCTTTAATCGTTTTTTTATTTTTAGAAAACTATCAAAATCTTATTTTACAATATGTCTGCTAGGAAATATAAAAGTGGAGCTGAAAAACGAAAATTACAGTTAGATAGAGAAAAAGAAAGAAATAAATGTGCAAAAATTTAAACTTCTTAAAAATTAGAACATAAAAAACGAGAATGAAATATTTACAAATCCATTAACAAGCGAAACGGAAAGGATCTTGTCCGAAGAGAATCTAATCGAAACGAGCAGAAAATTGCAAAACCAGGGAAAAAATACAAGTGATGAAAATCTGCAAGATCTTGACTACCAGCAACCCTCTGTGAACGATATTGGTATTCAGCAAGAGGACGGTAATAACGAGGCGCAAAGAAATTTAGAAAATATTAAGTTTGAGAAATATGTTAACGTGGACTTGTGGCCAGTACTTCTAAATAATGATTTTATTAATGACATCCTCTCACATGAAATGACTGACTTTCAAAATAAAGATCCGAAAAAAAATAAATAAATATCCAGCTACAATAAAAAAATACAAAGAACAAAACAGATCATTTTCAAATAGTTATTTCATTAAGAAAATGAAAAATGTCCAATTACTGGAAAGATCTTGGTTATGTTATTCAACCAGGGTTGGTACTGTTTTTTGTTTGGCTTGCAAACTTTTTTCTAAAACCCCTTCTCAATACACAACCGGATTTTCTGATTGGAAACACACAGGAACTTGTATAGAAGATCATGAAAATTCTAATGAACATAAGAATTCAATGTTAGTGTGGTTGACACGAAAAGAAAATAAGTCTGTTTTAGATAAGCAGCTTCAAGAGCAATTAAGGAAAGAAACAGAATATTATCATCACAATGTCCTAATACGGGTTATTGCGGTGGCAAAAATTTCTGAGTATAAAGGGCTTAGCATTTAGAGGTTCCGAGGAAGTATTTGGTTCTACGCATAATGGTAATTTTATGGGTACTCTGGAGCTATTGGAAGAGTTCGACCCATTCATTCGTGAACATATTGAACAACGTGAGCTGCGACTAAAACCGATAATATCGTACTTATCAATAACAGTATATGAGGAAGTAATTGAGATTACGGGCAAACAGATAATTAAACAAATTATAACTCAAATTAATAACGACAACGCAAAGTATTATTCAATTGTGATGGATTCAATCCCAGATTTGTCTCACAATGACCAACTTGCTATTGTATTACGATACTGTTTTCGAGGAAAAGTGTATAAAGAGCTGACGTTTTTTTTGTAGACCGGGCAGTTCCGATCATTAACTAAGTGATCAACCTTTGCTAACGCTATGCCTAAAAATTCCTTATTACCCAAAACCAATTTTTTTATTAACTTTTTTAAACAATTTTATGCGCAATTGCTGCATGAATGTTCGTTATTAATCAGTGGCGGCTCGTGACAAGTAAATCTGGGGGGCTCTAATGTAAAATTACAATAATTTAAAAAGTGTAATGACATAAACTTATCTTGCTTTTTTGTCTACATTTTAAACTAAATAAAACTGGTTTAATGCATTCAAGTTCTGATTTAATTTAAAAAAAGATGTGAATGCATTTTGTATTTAGATTGAAATTTATTAAATAATATTTTCTAATCTTTTCCTTGTATAATGTACAATCCTTTGCGTTAAGTAAGTTTCACTGTTGACGTGTCCACAAAAAAAAAAAAAAAATTACATGTGGCATAATTTTGTGAAATAAGGTAAGCCAAAATATAAAATCCGGGTCTTCTAAGGTTCTTCGTAAACTATATATGCTTCCTTGCATGTAATATTTTTATTACATTTTTCTTCTAGTTCTTCGAAATATTCTATTAATTTTTCTCGATTTTCGAAAACAATATTCACTATACGCCTATTATAGTTCCAACGTGTATTCTAGGTAATTTCCGATTTACAATTTCTTGCAGTAGATCACATCTATGAGCAGAATTTGAAAAAAAGCTTGCTACAGCGGACAAATTTGAAAAAAAGATTTTAATTTTAGAATCCTGGCTTGTTGCTTTTTACATAATTAAATTCAACTGGTGCGCATAACAATGAATAAAATGACAGTATTTATATTTTTGTTTTATCTTCGCCTATACGCCATTTGTAGAATCGCTCATTATGCTCCATCGTAAGTTTAAGTAATTAGCTTAAAAGGTTAGTCTCTCCAATATAAATTATATCTAATTCAGTTTCTAAAATGTTGAACGTTTGAAAAATCACCGTGTAAAGCAAGTGTCGACAAAAAGCAGTGCTTCTTGCATTCAAAAGTAACAAAATCTATATAGCAAAATGTATTATTTAAAGAAGAGAAGCAAGGATAGAAACAGAACAAAAAAAGCAGCAATTTAAAACAGTGTGCTTCATCGGATAAACGGAGGACGACGCAGCGCGCGACGCGATTGTATTGTTAAAACCGGCTATAATCACGTGTAAAATTGACGAGGGCTCACTTTTCGAGAGCCCTCAGACGCCTTTAAGTTACGCTCGGGAAACTTCGGCTTTATTCGTTTTTCGTGTGTATTTTATATGCGGCTTGGAGGCTCAAATATTCTGAGCCCACGTACTATATTATTGGTTGTTAATATCATGTGATCAAAAAATCAGCTGTTAACGACCTTGACAGTATACTACACTACGAGTAGATCGTACAGTTCCAGCGCAGTAAGCATGAACCCGACAACTGCTATCGGATGTTTCAGCTGTTCGTTTAACAAATCGCGCAAAATGCTTATTTTGCAATTATTTTTAAAATGCACTCTTGCAAAAAAAATTATTTTGAAATAAAAAATTCGCAACACTGATTTTTTTTCTTGAAGTAATTAAATATTATGTATTTTTTGAAAACACACAGGGAGGCTCGCGCCCTTGAGCCCCCTAGGACGAGCCGCCCCTGTTATTAATTATGTTTGCAAACTCTATAAATTCTGGTTCAGATTTACAATACTTTTCTAAATGCCCAAAACGAAAACATTTTCTACACCTTTTTACTAGTACAGAATCAGCAAACTATAAACTCTCCCAGTTTATCTAGATTTTTTTTTTCGGAAGGTAGCATTTGGTACTGACACGGATTAAGCCTCACATTTGGCTTCCTCTATTCCATGTAACTTTGGTAACCGAGACCAGTTCAGAATTAGTTTTGAATCAGAAGTATTCCTTTACATCACCCTTAGATATATTATTGGTTCTGAAGATGATAATAGAGGGATCAAAAGATTTTTAGCATCTTCAGTGTTCTTTTCAATTTCACTTTTAAGTTTTAATTGGTCTTCCTTAGATTCGCAGTGGTGATTATAACAGTATTGTCATTAATTTTCTCATAAAATAAAATGTTGATGTTTAATTTATCGGGGCATATTTTATTTTTTAGTTTTTTGACAAATTCCTATATATTATGTGACTTAACTATTAATTTGTTTGTAGACTTACTATATGGTTGTTTGTTTAGGACTTTATCCCAGTGTTGTAAATAAAATAATTAAAAAAAAGTAAAACCGAAATAATTATACTCGAACAGATTTCACACGATGTATTCGAAAGTAGTCAATCCCAAAAATAATTTGTAAAGACCCTCGATGCGCGCCGGGTAACAAAACAAAATATCGATACAGGAGAAACAAAAAAAAAGAACTAATGAAAACAACGAACAAATATTATCAATATGAATTTAACCAAACGTTCACACAATTTAATATACAAAATAGAAAACGGAAATATCGTACCACGTGCATACACATCTACGCGACCAAAGCACGCACAAAGCCCATCGCTAGAATCTCACACGCCCAACATTCGCAACTACCTGCAGTTGACTGACTGCCTGACCCAAACAAAAAAATCGCCATGCCGTCTAAACAAAGACCGACGCCATCCCTTAGAAAAATGGCCGATCGTTTATAGCGGCGCTAGTGCATGAACGAATTTAATATATAAAAAAATACGAAACATATTTACATAGGAGTAAAAAAAAATAAAGATATAAAAAATAAAAAAAATCTTATCGACAACACCCCCAGTATGTTATTTTACTACTGTTATTTTTTGAGTATGTATTATTTGAAAAAACGACTTTTACTATTGATTCAATTTCGATTGATTTAGTGTCAAATTCTTTTTTACATTTAGAGAGGACATTGTTGACTTCAGAAAGAAGTATGTCTGTCTCTTCTGTGCATTTGATGACTGTATCCTTTTGTTCTCTAGTGACATTGTTAGTACTTTTGGTTGTCATTTGATCTTTTATAGTTTTATTTAAACCTCTAATTATTTAAGGATTTATAATGCTTTAAGGTTTTTCATTTTTTTTCTTTTTTCTTTTTATTTTATCAGTATTAGTGTTTGTTGTAAATAAACTAATTTAAAAAAAAATATATACATATATCTTTGTAAGTAAAATTCAAATAAAAAATATATAAAACCGAAATAATTAAACTCAAATAGTTTTTACGCGATATATTCGAAAATAGTCAATCTCAAAAATAATTTGTAAAGACCCTCGATGCGCGCCGGGTCACAAAACAAAATATCGATACGGAGAAACAAAAACAAGAACTCACGAAAATAACGAACAAATAATACCAAAAACGACTTTAACTAAACGTTCACACAATTTAATTTACAAAATAGAAAACGGAAAATGTCGCACCACGTGCATGCACATCTACGCGACCAAAACACGCACAAAGGCCGTCGCTAGAATCTCACACGCGCAACATCCGCAACTACCTGCAGTAGACTGGCTGCCTGACCCAAACAAAAAAATCGCCATGCCGTCTAAACAAAGACCGACGCCATCCCTTAGAAAAATGGCCGATCGTTTAGTGGCGCTAGTGCGCGAATTTAATAACTAAAAATAATACGGAACATATTTATATCGGAGTAAAGAAAATAACGATATAAAAAAAATTTTATCGACAATATTCTCGGCACATTCTGACCGCAAACGCCCTCGTTTGAATTTAAGGAGTAGATCTTACAGGGACGGTTAACAAGAATAATGGTTGGATTAGCTAAAGGGAGATACAGAAAAAGCAAACGAGAGAGTAACAGCTAGCTAGGGATGTAAATAATAGGGGAAAAGTGGAATCAAAACTGAACGATTAATTTTCGATATTAATACATGCTTGTAAACTAGACGGATAGACTCAATTCGCATGATAATTAAATGGACAATGAAAAATGGCATACTTTTTTTTTTTAAACAGAACCAACAAAAATTATACAACAGAAAACCTGAGAACATCATGTTGCGGTTATGTAATGAAGTCTCCATATCGTTGTGGAAATCTTCGAGCTCGTTTACGTCTCCGGATGTCAGCCTCCTTGGTTAGTTCTTTGTCCTCCTCGTTTGATGGTTGTTGTTTGCCGATGACGATGTTAGCAGTAATGCCGGAGCTATTGATGTGCCTTTGTTCTGACGACGACGGAAAGGTCGAATCCTGATCGCTGGTCACCAAATTATCACTCGCTAACGGCTTCTTTTCTCCTTTCTTTAATTCTAAGTCCGATTCTTTATTAACTGCATCAACTGAACCGTTGCTAACTTCGTCTCGTTTAAAATTTAATTCTGACATTTTGTTGTAAAACACTGACCGGTAAGGATCGTTGGCAATCACGGAATTTAACTTGCCACTTAGTAAATTCGGTTTCATTTCTATTCCACTGGGCAATTCTGGTTTGATAGACAACGTATCAGAATTAACTAGCGTTCGCGATTTCAGGTCGTTATAGTTACGTTCGGTAATTGGATCTTCAGCGTTAATTTGCGAACAATCATGTTTGTATGGTAATTCAGCGTCAAAGTCGCTCACAAGCGATTCTCGCGGATCTTCGAAGGAATCCAGCTTATGAAGAGCCGTTGTGTGATCTTGCATCTGATCATCACGGTACCGTTCATTATCGTCTTCTTTTTGATTATCGCTACCTCCTTTGTATATCACAGATTCTAAGGATGTGTCCATTGTGGATTCGGCAAAACTACGATACGAGTTCTCGGAGTCGATTTTTACAATTTCACACTTACTGGTTTTTGACGACGCCAGATGATCCACTCCTTCCGCGACTTCACCGGTGTTTTCCGCGACCTCGTCCATCTTCTCGTCGAATTTAGCTTCCTCAGCGAGCGCGTTTTTAATCTCAATCAAATTTGTCCCTCCATTTTTGCCGGAATCGTCGAAGTCGTTAAAACTATCGATCTCGTTGACAGCAACTGCGGTCACTAGAATTTGATCAGCTAAATGTGAGATCGACTCACCAATCTGCAGATCACTGCGGACGAAAGTTGGAAATAAGGACTGATCTTGGCCTACCGAACTAAACATGACGGATTGCTGCCGACACGGTTGGTCCATTTCCCTCATCTCCGGCGAAGCGATCGTGGTTAATTGTGGCAACATTCGACTAACAGATTTCCGGTTAGGTGTAATTTTTATAGCGCCCGATCCGCCTGACCAAACGAATTTACCGCAATCTAAAACGTCTAGTCCTAGTACCATGTCATACGGTTGATGTTTATTTTCAACAATAAGTATGGGACAGCGATGTTTAACGGTTACGAGTTCTAAGTTTACGTCACCACGACCGGCAACTGGCAGACTTTGAAACGATCCAAAACCTGATACGCGGACATCGGATTTTGAATAGGCGACATTAGCTTTTCGAGCGGTTTCTACCGTGATGGTCGAGTGTGTACATCCTGTATCGACTAACGCTTGAACGGTAATAAAATTGATACGCACATCGATTTTATGAACAAACAGGCCTCCGGACGACGATGGTTGCCTAATTAATTGTTGATTGTTCTGCTGGTTCCATCGCGAATTATTACTCGGACAATCTCTGCGCTAATGCCCCTTTTGTCCACGTCCAAAACATGTTATCGTCGAATTAGCTGTAGCTACTTCTCTTCCATCTCGAGAACTGTTGGCGAATGGCCCCGTTTGGTTCATAATTGAAGATCTGCTACTCGATTTTGGGCAGATGGAAATTCTCACCTGACAGGTACTTTGGTATATTTAAGTCAAAGTATGTCATAAGTAACATTGACACTCAACAAGATATAATGAGATGTGTTATTTCCTCATCTCCTTCAGATCATAATAAACCTATTTCTGCTGAAAATATAATTTGGTACAACTAGGCCAGCTACATGAAACAATTTTACAAACCACTAGTTGGAATAACGTGCTTTCATCATTTCATAATTTCCTCAGATTCTATAGAAGCAAAGCAATTTGCAGACAACGACAAAACAACAAAATTTCAACTCATTACAACCTGTAGATCTCTTCATACTAAAAATTATAACTCCAAAAAGTTTATTTATTAGGGGGCAGTGGTATTTGTTAAATAACATTTCAGATTTAATTTCTAATATCACAAAAGCCAAGATGTAGTTCCATTGTCTAAGAAAAAATTAGTTTCAAAAGTGAAAAAGGACCAAAATTTTGCTGAATCAAGATCAGAAAACAAAACAAAAGCTACATTACCTGAAAAAAATGAAAAGAATGTTAAACCACATTGAAAATGGACCAAAATAGAGACTCCAGTAGCAAAAAAAAGAAAGTGTGGGAATGATAAATAGAATGGTAAACCAGATTTAGAGTTATAATCCAAATAAAGAGAAATTTATTGTAAAAAATGACAAAATTATATTTTATATTCTTTCATTGTTTTATTATTTTTTTGTTTTATAAGTTTTCATTTCCTTTTTTAAAATTAATTACAAAAGTAAATATTAAATCTAGAAACCTAGAAGTTGTTTCTTTGAATAAAGCGTATTTTTTTTTATAAGAATCACCAAAAAAGTAAAATCGATTCTTTGGACGATAGGTTCTTTTTAATGGACCAGGTCACATAACATACACTCCCACACACACACAAACACACGCATATGTATATATATATATATATATACATTTATACTAAATATATATTTATTCATATATTACTATATGAAATGCCACTGCTGCAGTATACTCCAATATAAGCAATACAATCGCTAGAATAAGCAAATCAAACAAAATTAATAAAAAAAACATTTTCTCTTTTATTCATTTACATTCCAAGTTTAGAAAAAAACATTTTGTATCAGGCTCGTGCCCAGAATTTTGGAAGAGTGGGGGGAGTGAATAAATAACAATACATTTTTCACTAATATTTGTACTATTAATAATTTCCATCATTTTGATTTATATACTAATAATTCACATAAATCCCCGTATATGAATATTAATAAAAATTACATATGTTATTAATTATACTCGTAATAAAAAATTTTGCATAAGATATTAATGAAGTACCTAAAAATATGGAGCATATTTTTTCTTTTTTCTTCTAAAAGTAGGTAAGAACACACTAAAAAAACTCATCAATATTTATTTTAAATTTGTGATTTTTTTCAGATTTTTGCGTATTTATAATAACTATTTCAGTTCTCATGGGAGGGTGTTTAACCTTCACCGCCCCCCTGGACACAGCCTTGTTTGTATGTACATATCTTATTTTTGAATAAACTAAAAAATGATATTGCATAAAAAGTAAATAAAAGCACAAAATGATCGTTTAATAAAAAATAAGGAATAAAAATTTCATTATGAAGTTCCATCGAAAAAGTAAAAATTAATAATATTTCTATAAAATTTAAATTTAAAGTGATGAATACTGCCAAATAAATATCGATTCTATTTAAGTACTTGTGGATGCTTTTTGAGGACAAAAATACTTGGTCTTGTGCGTTATCGAAAGGCTTGTTTATTCTACTGCGTAGTACTGATTACAATTGTGTTGTATGAGTCAGCTGAGTAATTAAGCACTTTGTAATTGTGTTTTCTGTGTTGTTAATTGTTGCAGTTTGTTTAAGAGGTTTTTTAAATTTTTGAGTATATTTTGGAATTTTAAAATTAGAAAAAATGTCTATTGCTTCAGCTACAGCGAAAATTTTGCTTTTTGTTTTTAACATTTTATTTTTGGTAAGTTTAGGTTTATTTTAAATTTCGTCACCTAAAGTTAGTACAGTTCATTAGAAATAGAAAATGTCATAAGGTTAATTCAGTAACAAAATCTTTCATATTTAAAGTGTTTTTTGTACAGTGAATGATGCTGCTTTTTTTACTAGATTTTGTAGAAGTAGCTTAGCGAGAAAAGAGTTTAAGACTAGAATATAAAAATTTAAAACTTTGGACTGAAATGAAAGTGATGGAATTATTTTAAGTTTAACATACTATAATTGCTGCCTGTTGAAGGAGAAGTTTATTGTTCTGTAGGTTTTTGTGTTAAAATAGTTACAATTAGGTGGAAGTAAAATCTTTTTGTATTAGTACGTTATCTGTGTTTAATATATTTATATTAAAATTATTTTTTTTTTAATAACGAAAAGTAAAAATAGTACAATTAGTACTCAATTAAAATTCAAATATATGTTATGTTACGTCGGATTGTCGAATGAGATTTTGTGTTATACTTTTATAATTTATTTTGTTACATACTTTTATTATTTATACATTTTGTTTGATGATAGATAACGGGGTTATCAATAGCCATTATTGCATTATTAGTGCAACGTATGCTATGGGAACATACAACATTTGTTGGAGATACTTTATTGACACCTCCAATGATTATTTTGATTATTGGAATTGTGGTGTGCATTATTAGCATTTTCGGCTGTTGCGGGGTGATAAAAGAAAATCGCTGTTGTTTGCATTTGGTAACAACTTTTAAAATAATACCTGTTTTGATCTATATACTGTATTATTGTCTATTTGTGTTTTTAACTGTTGTGTTCAGTAATGAATTTGCTAAACGTTTTCATATATACCTACACATATATATCAGTATACGTACTGCAATAATCGTATGTTTCTATTTCAGTTTTCTGGTTTATTGTTTATTTTAATATTGGCTGAATTGACGGTTACTGGATATGCTTATTTAAAAAGTTCCGAACTGCAGACTACAATATTAAATAATATGGAAAGTTCAATGTTACAATATAATAAAACAGAAATGGTTACAAAATCCTGGAATATCTTACAACATGATGTAAGAACTTTATGTTTATGTTTTGTACATTTTTATTATAAAAATTGATAATATTATTTGGAAATATTTTAAATTAATGTTAAAATTTTATATGCATTTTAGTTCCATTGTTGCGGAATAAAGGATTCACAAGACTGGATTAATAAAACGCATTCGCAAAATTTGCCTAATTCTTGCTGCAAAGAAGTGGCATTGCACGCTGAATGTACAAAGGAGGAGAGTTATAAAAAGGGTTGTTACACCACGTTTACAGAATTTATATCTTCTAAATCTTGTCAGTTGGCTACTATAGGAATTGGAATAAGCTTGGCACAGGTAATTTAATACTGAAAAATAGTAGTAATATTTTTTACTTTGTATTTTAAGTGATGTTTTTAATCATTTTTACAAAACTTCTTTGCAAGTTAAATTCAAAAGTTTTGATATAATTTTATAAACAAGTTTATCTGTTTATTTTACTGCTTGCTCCGCTGCATCTACGAGTGCTTTCTAACGATTTATGGATATTACTATTGCAGTGACTTCTAATTTTATTCCTTCACCCATCAAAGGATGCAGATTT
Organism: Icerya purchasi; assembly: GCA_039619475.1. Lineage (NCBI taxonomy): Eukaryota > Metazoa > Arthropoda > Insecta > Hemiptera > Monophlebidae > Icerya > Icerya purchasi. Next base: position 95,279,650 of record CM077115.1, read on the forward strand.
TTTCACCGGAATTTCTAACCGTATATACTATTAGTTCTTAGAATTCCTCCTTAACATATTTTTGATGTCTTGTAACAGTTTTATCTGTTTCACATACACAACGAGTTATGGTGCAATTGTTTAATTTAAATTTACGGCATTTTATCTCTAGAATAATTTTATAAAAACTCTTTTTAAGTGTATAGACGTATATGATTTTAATTACTCATTTTATGAGATAAACGTTAAATTTATATGATTAACCTTTTAGAATTGTAAGATATATATATAACTCGACCATTTTGGCCTCGCAAGGGACTGTGCCCCTTGACCACTCTTGCTTACATTTCTATTTCTTTCTCTTCTATACTTTGTATAAAATGATCAAAATTTACAATGTAATTCTAAAGCGGTTCATATGAATATAATAACATAATCACAGAAATCCTATAAAATATAACAAACGTTACATAAAATTGGACATTTTTTCGATTGGGGGGTAGACTAAAAATTACGTTGTAATTAATATATATATATATATATATCATTGAAAACCGAATTTTTTATTTTGAATTCATAAAACAAGTTTTATCTCTAACTGAACAATGCTCCTCGGGAGTAGGGAATAAATATTGTCAGTTGAGATTGTAATGAAAAAAATTTTTAAATTCTTTTTTGTTTTTAATAAGAATATTCTACACACAAAAATAAAATATTTCGATTAACAACTATTAATGATTTGAATAAAAATAAATAAGAACAAAAATACAGAAAATTATTTAAAATATCTCCAAAGTAGATTTTGAAATCGTCGGTATTATATTTTAAACTGATATCATTTCTAAAAGAAAGATCATCCACACTATCTTCTTAATAATTTTTTCTGAAATTTTTCAAATTACAGTTTATATTCTGAACTGCTTTTTTTTTTTTTTTTGAGATTTGTCGCATTGAATTTTATTCTTTTAAGTGTTTCCATAAAAATTAGTCTATTAGAGATAAATCTGAAGAGTAGCTGGCTATTCAACAGGACCTCTCTTTTAATCCGTCAATAATAACATATTGACGGAATAATGTAAGTGTATTCCATTTTATTAAGTGATCTGTGAGGTAAGTGTCGGCATTCTTCTTTTTTATTAACCTTTATCTTTGGCGTCTACTTAAATATTAAAATTTTTAAACACTCAAATACAAGCTAAAGTAGTATTCGGACGTTTTTTAAATATCAATAAAAAGCATTTCTTTATCAAGCTGATGGTCAAAATCATGATAAATGGAGAAATTTGTAATCCTAACTACAATTTTTTTTCCCAATAAATCTTGCTTCATTTACATGTCCTAATGTTTGATTTTTTTTTTTTTCTTCAAATTTGCTTTTGATTCGAACGAGTAATATTTAACCTTTATACATCCTTCTGGCCTTGAGATGTAATGTGGAACTTTCTTGGACCGAAATTTTTTTAAGTACATATAAATACTAGTGCATGGTTACACCGACCGGTTTCGGAAAATTGATCCGATTTCAACCAATATCGGCGAATTCAAATCAGTTTGTTTTTTTTGAATAAATCATCCGGTTTTATATTGATATTTGAGATTATTTGTGTTTTGTGTGATTGAATTGATAATTTATGTTCGTTATAGCTTATTATTGTGCTCATATTTTCATTTCTTAACAATGATTCAGAAAAATTAATCGATTTAGTTCACAAAAAAAAAAAAAAACGGATTTGTGGGGTATTGATTCTAGTTGTTTTAAAATTTGTCTTGATTAAAAATCAATTTGTCTACGATGTGAAAGAAAAATCATTTAATTGGATACCTGTAAAATAAATATATGAAATTTTTATGAAATTTCGAATTCAATAATATACTTTATTTTTTTGTGTAATTTTTGTCGCCTTATTTTTAAAGAATATTCTTCTATTTTTTTCGAAGTACATATTAACTGCACGAAGAATTCACTATTAAATTTGGGTACAATATTACTGAATCCAATACTGTAAAAACAAAAACATTACAGAATTAAAAATATATGAAAATCTGAAAGCAATAATAATTTTAGAACTGAATTTGTTTTTATATAAAACAGTTTCTCATCTCTGAAATAAACTAATTTCTAATTACCGCCAAAAATATATTTCGGAATGTGACCACCACATTCAACTGTTTCGTCCGTCCGAAAAATATTCGGCTAGATACGATTCCACTATGACTAAAACCTAAAAACAGTATGTGTCATACATAGCAACGAATGGCGTAGTATGACATTTAAAAATGTATCAAATTCAAGTTATGTACTTTCATTTTTTTTTTTTTGAAAAATTTACTAAATAATTGATTCATTTTTTAAGTTTAAAAAGAATTAGTTTCTTCAGGTATTCACATTTTTCGATTTTATGTAACGATTTTATAATTTGAAGTATAAGTTTTCCTTGATGACTCTTCATGATGGTACTCCGGTGCATTCCTATTTTCAAACTCGTAATAATAAAAAATAGGAAAAAAGCCTCTTCTCCAATAAAGAGAACATGAAATCAAAACTAAGAATACAAGTGTTTCTAAAAGGCTAGAAGAAAATTATTTGTGAAAGAACAAAAATATTAACCAGCGTTTTTTAGCACCATAGGGCCACCTAGAAATATATGCCTACTTTGCTCGAATAAACAATTCACAAGATGTACTCGAAAAAACAATGCAAACCATAATCGGTAGGTATATTGACTATATGCCAGTGTATACTGATGATGCAAAGGCGGATACAGTATCACTCCAGGCGGCAGCAGCGTGTTCTTTCAAAACGTTTAGCTCGGTCCACTCATTTCGAGTAGGTGATCGGTACACAATGCTCGACGCTGAGTTATACGGTGTTCTGTTTTGTTTACAGCGTATCTATCTAGCTAATTCCCACCCACAGAAATTCCTTGTAATTACACACTTAATTGCATCTCTCTATTCCATACCCAGCTCGCAACCAAAAGACTCAATGGTTTGCCAAATCCAACAGATCATGGTTCACCTCATGAAAGAAAATTGCAGGTTGTCATTACTTATGAGTTCTTGGCAATAAAAGGGTGGACGTGGCCCCCAACCATCATCAATAAAGAGACTACTCCAGCATAAGTCTAAACAGAAATGAAGGGCACACTGGGCTTCTCAACAGACCTTTTTAAGATCGATAAAACCATCAACTGAGCCTTGATGACCATCGGAGGATATGTCTTGGCGCGACTTTACAATAATTAATCGCTTGAGAATAGGGTACATTTCTTTCGTCTCATGACCACGTTTTCCACTGGACTTCGCCTCCCACAACCTGCCCTTTCTGTTCTTAACCATGTTTATCCTTTAGTACATCATATTCTTTCAATTTGTACTAAATTTGCAACATCCCGCTTGTACTTGACCTAAATTTTCCTTTACAAAAGATCCTCGCCAATGCTTTTGTAACGATCCTCCAAACCTTGGCATATATTAAAACAAATCAGATCGTTCCAGTCATTTAACTTTTAGTAATTGCCGTATGCCGTAATAACCTATGTAGTTACACACGGCTGATGGTTAAAAAAAAACAGCGTAAAATGATTTAGAGATAAAATTTAAAAAATCCGTGTAAAATAAAAATAAAAAATGTGGTAAGATTTCCATTGTAAGTTAATTTAGAAATAAACATCCACAGCTGGTAATATTTTTGCTTTTAATTCCATTTTTTGTTCGTTGTTTACTATCTATCAAATGTATGTGGCAATAAATCAATTTTCTGACGAAAGCAGATTCTAATAAAATTTGGAGGTACCTATGTGTGACGTGTGTAGTAGTAGTTACACTGATTCCGATTTGAAGAGCGAAATTAATAGTTCAGCGTAGGAAAATGTCATTCTTTTGATAGTACTATTAAAGCACGTTAAACTGACAAGAATAATGCTGATAAAATATATGTTATTGAAATTACGTTTGATACATTTCTTTGAGAAAATAGTTTATTTTTATTTTTTAATAAATGACGTTACGTGCTGGTAATATAAATATAAATACTAGTATAAATCTAAATGACATTGTAACGAATTAAAATCGACATTTCGTTCTTAAGGAAGTTAAGATAACATGAACGAATCGATTTATCTTTATCGTCATGCCTCATGTTATTCCGCTTATAAGCAACTCATGATTACTAAAGTTATTGTAAACACGTTCCACTTGAATGAGCACTAAAGGAGCAAAGTGTAAGGATCGAAATCAAAGTCAATGTTGTTGACGAATTTTCAGTTGTTATTCAAAACATTTTTACTTTTCGAACATACTTTATATGTGTGTGTATAATGGGTGTGCGCTTGTGTAGGTGTGAGCACGCGCACACGCAAATATATATGATTATATCGTTCTTCTACCGAGGCTAATGTAAAAAGGACGGATATTAAATCATCGTTGTTCTTTTGTAGCGTTTTTATATAACGTTATTTGTCAGTTAGATCATCGTCTTAATGACGTATTTGTAAATAGTTTTCAATTTAGCGATTTTTCCGAAAAAGTAATTAACGATCATTACTGGTTTAAAAACGGTAAGAATAACGTAGTTAATGAAAACAACTGATCTATAAGCATTATTGATGAATGAGTACAGGGAAGTCCGAGGGGCTTGCCGTTTGGCAAGGTACGAAGGACCGAGTTTTATATACATATTTGAAAAATAGCGCTGTCTTTCCTTTTTTTAATTTACATTGAGCTAGACTTCCCCAATACACATGTACAAAAAATAATTACCCGGCATATAAAGCATGAATGCGTGCTACTTACATTAGTGGATAAGATATTTTTCTTTCACATTAAGATATTATTATTATTATTATTATCATCATCATCATTAGCCTTTATAACAAATTTATAGTACGAGTATTTAACCACTACTCATTTACACTCATGCACACCCGCCGAGTATGACATTGTACATTTCCTTAAAAATTACTTTAAACAATTAATTAACTAATACTAAATTAAAAAATTAAAAAACTAAAAGCCCACGTCCCGAGCAAAGGCCTCCCTCAACTTTGCCCATTCCCTGCAGTCCTAATCAATTTTCTCATACTGTCTATTATGTAAGAATTTCCTTATTTCGTCTTCTCATCTCAAAAATTATTTACTTCTCTTTCTTTTATCCTTAATATACCAGTTTTTTTAATCCTATATGGCTACCCATTATCCGTTAACCTTGTTGTCCAGCCCCAATTCCACTTTTTCCTTCTACATTTGTTAACTAAAATTATTATATTTTTTTAATTTTTCTTTAATAAATGTGTTTCTAATCCTATCTCCACGTTTAATATTTAAAATTGATTTAAAATTCCATTTTGAGTGCCCTAAATTTTTTTCTTTTCCTTTTTTGTTATAGCCCATGTTTGAGAACCGTATGTCAATGCTGGAACAACACAGCTATTAAATATGTCACCTTTGGCTTTAATCTCAAACGAACCCTTAGATATATTTTTAAAAGACCAATACTTTTCCAAGCTATTACTATCCTCCTACGTACCTCTCCTCTGGTGTCATATTTTCAAGTTCTATTTTTTGTCCTAGATAGATTATTTCATCTACTATTCTATCCTTTGTCCACCTGTTTTAATTTTTATTTTCTCATTTATATTCGTAATAACTTTTATTTTATCCATTTCAAATCTAATCAGTTTCTTGCACCATGTAAAGCAATACTACGCAATATAAATTCCGTAATTCATTTATTTAACATATACATCCATATTATTTATCCATGCCTCTAGCCGATAGTTGCTGTGCATGGTACGTACATTTAAATAAATAAATAAATAAATAAAACCTACTCCCTTCCGACCTTGATCGTAACTTATATAACACAGTAAGTTATTATCCCTTGTCACCCTACCATGTTGACGCCGTTCCCCCGTATTTCCGACAAACCTAATATATCTATTTTCAATTCCTTAAAAGCATTCTCTAACTCAGTCAAATTTTCATTGGCGACTCATTTTTTGATTGACTTCTGTGCTCTTAATTTCTTAAGTTCTTCCCCGTTGTCTTTTAATTGTATTAGTATTATTTTTGTGATCGTTCCTAGCTCTTAAACACTATTTTCATACGAGTGATGAGGGCAGTGGTTGTACTTACCCACGCGGATCGAGCGTTACTGGGCAAGGTTTACTGGAAGGTAAGGATGCGTTAATTAAATATGTGTACGAAAGTTGCTATAAATTCTATATGTACGCATTAAAAGAGCTAAACAAATGATCACTTTATCTCACATGTTTCTGAACAATGTTGACGAGATTATGTCATGTTTTTCTTTTCAATTTTTCTCCCTCGTAGGAGAAAAATGCTCCTTTTTTTAGAATCATACCAGCGCTAATAAGCGATTGCGTAATTGATAAAAATTAAATATTTCACGTATATAATAAGTACAATATTTATGAAGTAGGATGTTGCATTTTATTCGTTTATTATTAAAATATATTTTAATAATTCACACGTTTCTTGTCTTTTTTCAGCTACTGAGTGTGTTTGTTTCATTCTTGTTGGCGAAGTACGTTACCTATAATTATGAGGCAGTTTAATGCGGTACTTTTCTCCCCCTAATAGTTCCGTTGTATAATTACTGTTTCCTTTTCTATTTAACAGTGCTATTACTGTTAAATATTAGTCATACGTATTTTGTAAATTTATTCTTTTGTTTTATCGTTACTATTATTACGCTTTTTTTTATTTATCCTTTTTATATATTTTATTATTTCGAATATTGTTTTCGATTTTATTCGCATAATTTGTATCTTACGTTAAAGGGTCGTAATAATATTTACTTTAACTTTTCGGTTAGGAATACAGAATAATAATACGTTACTCTAATGTGTCACCATAACGGCTTATTGCAGTGGCGGTTTCTCTATAAAGTCATTTAATCAATGATTTTCCAGACAATTACGAAAGTTTAAAATTTATTCACATTTTAAATTGAAGAAATTAATAAAAATCTTAATTAAATGTTTACGTTATGAAACATTTGAACTTTCGCCGTGATTAACCATGATGTAAATAATTTTTGGAAGAAAATTGAGTTTAGAAAATTCAGTGTATTTTGAAATAAATATATTGAATTTTCTAAAATCTTAATTATTCACAAATATGAAAGTACCAAAATATTTAACTAAAATGTTAGAGTAAACACTTTTGAAAGTAGAAGTACAGAGAATTACGCATCTTCTGTATTGTTGCCAAATTGCGAAATATTATTCAAACATTACAAAGCCGTAATTTAACCGAGTCTGAGACAAGTACAGTGTTTTAGGAATAATATTTAAAATTTCAGAAATAATATACGATTAGTCTCATGTAGGCTAGTTTTAAAACGATTAAAACAGACGAACCGAAAAAATGCATTTCATCAAAAATTTTGTAATGCACTAAAGATTTGCCTGTAATTGCGAACTACTTGAAGTTAATAAATTTCTTACTTATAAAGATAAATTTCCATACGGCATATTTAAAATGGTAAAACAGAATTATTCATCTATCGGTCGCATCAAATCTTTAAAAAATTGAATTAGATGTAATTTATAATAGATAGTGTTTTTGTGATAGCGAAGGTGCACCACTTTTACAACTTTTTTTAAACAATTATTTAATTTCCGAAACTGTAAAATTTGTTAAGAGAATTATCATGCTATCGCAACGCCCGGATGAAATGAACGGTGGGCCTCAACTTTCTAAAAAGAGATTAAGACTTAACAAGTTCGGGAAATTATGCTTTCTTCAAAAAAAATCCTTTATGCGAAATATAAAAGATTTTAATGGAAGGAATGATTACCCGCTTTACATCCAAAGCAATAGATGAATAGAACTTACAAATTACTTTAAAAGAAAGCGTGTACAATACTTAAATTGATTAAACGCCACTAACTTATTACTTGTTCTTTTTTTTTTTTAAATCGTATTTTGCTCTCGCTTTCATCTATGGCGCGAAAACAGTTTATATTAATTTTTTAATACATATTTTATACATACACACACACACACACACACACACACACACACACACACACACACATATATATATATATATATATATATATATATATATATATATACATATATAGTTTAATTTTAAAAAAGTTTCGACGAAAATCGTATTTTTACCTTAATATTCAAATCTTTCTTTGTCCTTTTAAGAAGCAAGTGTATAAAGTGCAAAGAGAAATCAGGGACTCGGATTACCCTACTTATACGGAACTACTGTTTCTTAAGAAACTCTTAGGAGAATAGTAATTTTGGTTAATCAGGCAAAAAAAAATAAATAATAAATAAACCGAAATATAGCTTTTAATGTTTTTTGATATAGTTTGTGAAGGGAAATAACCCACATTTATTTTAAGTATTTTTATTGAACGTAGTAACCTCATTTAAAGAATTATTTCATAAAGCATATTATTTTTTCGAATGCGTATGTATAAGGAATATATTTATATATTTTATTAAAGAACAAAGTCATTAATAAACTTTTTATTATGCTTTTTTTGATTTTATTTGTATACTAGGGTTTCGTACTCTTTGTATGTATTATTGCATAACTGTTGTAACTAAAGTTCTATGAATGTTTGTTACGATTGATTTAGATTTAGACATTTGTGAAGGGGAATCAGTAATAAAAGAAAAGATAAGAAAATTTTAAAAAAATATGTAGATACTGCTTTTTTAATAAGTCGAAAGGGGTTTTTCGCATTATAATGATGGAAAAGAAACGAGAAAAAAAAAGAAACAATAATTAGAAGGGTTGAAATATAACGAAAAACAAAAAGGCCAAGTGATGGCCGAAATAGTTTTGGGATAAAAATATCTACGTGTGTTGTTTCGATCGATGAGTAACCGCACCATGAACTTTAATAATTTGTTGGAGATATATATTTATTTTCACAATTTCATTTATGACTGTCATTTCATACGTCATTGATAATTTCAAGAGTGTAGCAATAAAGTGTACGCTTCATGTGATTTTTGTTGTCGGATCTAAACCAGAAATTTTCACTACGACGACTTATTCACAATTGTTGTTGCAGAGGAGAGTAATGCAGTTCTGTTAGGATTAAAATTAATATTTGAATAAGGATAATGCGTGCGATGGGAATTATCTGCTTTTTCATTTCTTTCGCCTCACCGATTAATTTTTTTTTTACTTTTTAGTGTATTTGTTTAATTTTTAAAGTAAGCTGATACTTTTTTTTTTTTAAACTATTTTGCCATGTATAGTGTAAATATTTTTGATATGCATAAAGGATCGCTTCATAAAATATAGCCAAGCCTACAACTTGATACTTAGACCGTCGACGCCGAAAAATCGGAAGTTTTGAAAAAAATATCCCCCCCCCCGCCATGTGATATATCGTTGGAAAGATTGCTATTTGTTGAGAAGGAAACCGTATTTCATTTCCTTAACGAAACTTTCGAAGTTGACGAAAAACTCAAAAAAGCGGAAAGATGATGCGTCCTCCGTTGACAACGCGAGTATCATCGTTAAAAAAATTCTGAACAAGGTTAAAAATATGCGCATCCCCGTAGTATATTTCTCTAGCTTTGGAACATTCGGCTTTCCAACTTAAAAATTACGCCCTGGGGACGCGAAAAACTGGAAATTTTTGAAAACATTTTTTTATTCCCGGGCATGTGATAATCGATTGAAAGATCACTCTATTTGTCGAGAACGAACCCGTATTCTTAACGAAATTTTCGAAGATGGCGATAATTTCAAAAAATCGTAAAACATGATGTGCTTCTCCTTTGCAGCGGGATTGAATTTAGTATTATGCGAATATAAATATTATGCTCATTAACTTAACATGCGGAATAACCTTGAGCGCATGAAACATCACGCTCGGCTGCACTTGTTTTAACGTTATTTGATCACTACTGTACATCAGTATTCACCGATACTTACCTATATGCTTATATGGGAGACTACCGTTAAATTTGTTTCGAACCAGTCGTAACTTGCGATAGTTTTTGAAGCAGTAGAATCGCATACTTTTCGGCCATTCAGTACAACAACATTACAACTCAAAGAAATTATGCAACAAAAACGAAAACTAAAAGAAAAAAACAATTAGAGTTTTCGGGTATACATTTTTGTTAACATAAAATTGATATTAGAATTATCCTCTAACATGGTGGCTACTGAAATATAATTTTTAAATTCCCGTTTATTCCCGGTTTTCCTGGTACAAATCCTCCCGACTTCCTGATTACCAGAATTATACAAAAGGAAGAATGGATTTTTTTTGTTACTATTGATAATATTTGACCGCCACAGCATACTTGTTATGTGAATAAAACAAAAATTCGTAATTTATTCTTGAGTGTGAAGTACAGTAAAAAATGCATTTACTTCTCGCTTCAAATGATTGTTTCTTATTGAAAATATCGTTTTTGGCTATTTCTACATTTTTTCCAAGTTTTATGACAAAATTCCCGGTTTTACAGTTAGGTGACCCCACCTTGTCTTAGTAAGTTTTTTTTTTTTTTTTGTTTAGATTTAGTTTATCTAAAATTAATTTTTAAACTAAAATGAAGCACTTTCTAAATGCGACACATAGTTGCGTACCGAATGAATCGATATTGTGTGCAAATTTTTTATTTTTGTCGCTTTCTTATGCGTTGATAATTCATTTCATCCATGTTAATTCCTAGACACGTCCTTATAAGTAATAAATTTTTCCGGCCAGCATATTAAAAACAGCGTCTACGGTTCCATATCAACAAAATATACACCGGTTATTAAATAACAGAATTTATTGATATAAAAAAAAATAACAATCGTAGAAAAAGAAAACAAAACAAAATATCGATAAAAATGAAAAATATCACACTTTATCTTTCGTTTTTTAAATTAAAACATGTCACACAAAAAAAGTTTTTACTCAAAACGATGTAAACTCGGATTTTTTATGTTAGCGAAGTAAAATTAAAATGTTCGTTTTAAAATTACTTTTTATTCATGAAGTACACATATAAGTATCAACTAAGTAAGTACTAGCAAAGCGAAGTTGACAATTTTTTTCGTAGTGGATGTTATTACTTTTACGCTAAACACATTAAATCGTAAACATGGAAAAATCTCACCTTTATATTGTAACTAAATTCAAAATTAACGAAGAGGAAAGGGATCAGAGATGGCGGTTCTATAATTTTGTTCAACGAGTAAAATTCCTAAAAATTAACGCTACTTAAAATTTAATAATGGATTTTTTTTTTGAAATAAGAATACCTGCGCGAAATTTCAAATTAATTCGACAAATTTCATAAAAAAAATTATGCACACTGAAAAATATATTATTTATTACCGGAAAAAGTAAAACAACAAATAATAACAAAGGGTTTATGCATTTTCATTTTCAATCACTGAAGCGAACCAAAATTACAGGGCTGCTGGATTCGGTCTTGATTTTGACGAAATTGATACACATCGAGCACGTTTTAACAAAGACGTTTATCACTAGCAGGTGTGTGTTTATGAATTACAAAAACATGCATAAACACCAGATTTAGTGTTTTCGAAATATATAAATTTAATTTCTCCGAAATCGTGATCAGCTGAATTTATTTGTTAGATAACTGTACTTTCTTCTCCTCTTCACTATGGTATGCCTGTACGCATGTATATAACATCGAGATTTTTTTTAATGAGCATGATCTTGTGAACTCTCTCAGGACGTCATAATCCTCTGCAGTATAAACTATTAATTCTATTAAATAGGTGACTATTAATTATACATATTATATTTATTTTTCTTGTAGCTGTACTGTTGCATCTTAAGCGTCGCGATTACCCATTCGCACATTCTTATTGTACAAATGTAGCCAATGCTTAAAGCAATTTTTATATGCAATACGCATGTGTAAGCAAAACTGCATTTAAAACTGGTAGAAATCGTGTGTTTTTAAGTTTTACAGGGGTTGAGTCGAAAAGTGAATAACACTTATTCGTGCGCGCATGACGATCTATGTATGGAGATTTTTGCCATTGCCTTTAAGTGACGACTAATGATTATTTATTTTAATAATTAATCCTCGAAGTCAGGACCCCAATTTCATAAATCGATTGTTCTAGCAACTCGGCTATCACAACTATACATTATATATATATAAATATAAATATAAATATATATATATATATATAAATATAAATATATATATATATATATAAATATAAATATATATATATATAATATAAATATAAATATATATATATATATATATAAAAATAAGTTTGAGCAATAGAAATAAACGCTACTACTAGATTCAATAAGATGGCGCAAATGCGCACACAACAGATGAAACAATAAATTCTTTAAAAAAACTTTTTCACATTCGTTTAATCTTTACACTTTTACTCCTGGAAGATCAAATTTAATGCCATCCGATTTTTTTTATGGGGTTATGTTAAAAATATAGTCTTCCGCAAGAATCTAAAAAACAGTAAACAAATTCAAGCTGTTGATTACTGAAGTTATTCGGAAGATTCGCTGAATTCTCTCAAGAAAATATTCGTTAATACAAAGGGAAACACATTTAAAAAAAATGGTGATTTTGGTTACAGCTTATAAATTTCGTATTAAACTTTTTTTTCAATACTTCACGGTATATTTCAACTTTTTTGCATTAATAAATTAAATGTTTAATACATTTTACCCGAGTTATTTATATGGTTTATGCGCGCAAAAAATCATAACAATTCTTCAATCTCTTACCGGCAAGCCATCAAACGTCTTTAAATTACAAATGACGTAGACATAACCTCAATATGTGTTACAAGGACAATTTTGAATTCTCTTCTTTTTTTTCTCATTAGTACGAATTTTAATACGAATTGGACATTCTGCATATAAACTGAATAATCACGGCAAAATTATTTTATTACGAATATAATGAATAGAACATTTAAAAAGTATATAATATTGTACTCAGTGAAACACACCAATAAAATGTAAAACCAACATTGATTACTCAAAGGAATGAATAAGGAAACATGAATTAATAATACATAATGTACTGAAATTTCTAAAGCACCTAGTATTTCCCTCTCAGAATTCTAGATATGTGTCAAAATTTAAACTATATTGAGATATATTATACACCAGCGGCCTCAGACTTTCTAGTAGTAGTGTTTATGGTTTTTCTGTTTATTAATGGTGTTCAATAACGAATAACAATAATAGTGATAGCTGCTCCCATGTATTAGTCGCTAAAAATTTTACACATACAAATGTATAAGGATATAACCGGTAGGGCCACACTCCAAGAAGTGTGGTGCGTAATATAAAATTCACTGGCGAATTTTATAGCCTCTCCACTTCCACTGCAACACTTGCCAGCATGTGGCGCCTCTGCTACATCGAGCAACCTGGTGGAAGTTTGCGGTGAACATTTCAGCGAGAAACCGGGTCGGTAAACCAAATGGTGTATGGGGGAGCCTGAGAGGGGTTAGTATCGAATTCAACTCGAGAAAGGCCTTCTCAGACTGCAGAGGAACACGGAGAAGGTTACCTATCCTATAGGCGGCGACGGAAGTTTTCGTTTAAGAAACTAAATGCGCAATTTCACACTATTGAAAATTAAGACTACTGCCTCTGGTACAGAGAAACAGCTGTTACCAGTGTCTTCTTGAAGCTAAAGACAAATAATGTCGGCAAGGTCTAAGTTAGGACAATAGTATGGCGAAAATAACATATCAGTTTAATCGGTTACGACACCGTGCGATGAGGAAAGCAAGGAGAAACTACCCCATTATTTTCCGTGTTTTAGCAGCATGATATTACAAAACAATATAAGGATTGAGGACAAATGATGATGATGAAGAATATAATACAAGTAACAGCCCTTTGAATATGACGCAAAGAAAACGTGAACGCAGTATGTAATGTTCAACCGAGACATGAATCGGTAAGTAATTCAATCAGATGGCACAATGAAATGTTTTACATTTGACAAATGTTAATGCGCCTATTCATTTTAAGGTTATTTCGGTGAAACTATTCAATTTTGCGCTGTAATCTTAAAAGTAACGCGACCTTTTTAAAATGCATACAAAAAGAATTAAAATTTTCAGCCAGTTTCTACTAATATTACCGCATTCACTCAGGTCGAAATTATAAACAGGCTTGCAAGTTACACATATAATTAAAAATTCTGAAAAATATAAATATGTACGATTTTCACATCAATTGTCATAATAATTATTGCCTGCAACAAATATTTACGATCCGGTATGTGAAATGCATGTTCGTTATCTTTTCCTGCGGCGGTCTTCATATATGTGTTTTGTGATGGTAAAAGATGCGCCGACCAGAGTTCTCACTAAATTATCCCCAACGATAGGTCCCATAGCGTACATTCCAGAGTATGAATTAACGACCTCGTAAGTCCATGGATTTATATCAATTGGATTTTTACGACTATCGATTGGCTGGTTTTTATGAACCTACCAGACAAAAAAAAAAAAAAATCAAATAAATACATCGACCGATATTCGTACTATTTTCTACATTTATCAGAAACGAAACTAGGAATTGCGCATGATATAAATTCGAAACTACATTTCGGTAAAATTTTTTGCAATAAACGGATTTATTACTCTTATGATTGAAAGTTTAACTTTGCTAACTTTAATAATCAAAAAAGACTCGACGATTCCGTCCATACTTCATACTTCTTTTTTTTTTTATGGTTCTTGACTTTCAATTATGTTAACAGCGATTTATTTTATTTTGAATAATTCGTTCACTCTAATACAGATGTAATACTCGTTGCAATTTCGTATGTAACATGAATATAAGCAAGTCAATTAGTCATCGAGACAGACGTGTAGTTTTGTTTACGAACTTGTCTTCATAAACTTGCACGAATTTGACGGTTGCCACTGTTTACTGTGCAATGACTATTTACATTTTTCACAATTTTTACTAGTACTCTTTTCTGATCGTATTCGAAACATTTTGAATTGGTAACAGCCATTCAAATATTGCAAAGTTCATATGCGCAACATATATATATATATATAAATAAAAATAAAAATATAAAACATATAACGTGTATCAGTCTATCGAAAAAAAAAAAAAAAAAAAAGACCAACTTTATTTCTGTATATATTTATCTATTTTTTACTTTCATTAATGACATTTCTGATATACTTTTCTGTAAATGTTTGTCCAGGGTGTTACTAATTGTTGTGAAAGATTCAGGTAATTTACAAGATCATATTTCTTAAAATACATTTAACCGCATAGAAAACGAAAGTGATACTCATCAATTTTTACATGCATTTTGCTTTCGTTAGTACATTTCATTATTAATACATATCTCATAAAAATTAATTATATCATTATCAACCAAGTTAATATGATTCTAAGTACAATTTGACTGGTTCTACTGAAAATACGTTAAAAAAATTATAATTTTACCGTTGATTGTAACTGATGTTTCCTTTTGCGTAATAAAAAACTTACTTACCCCTAATGTTTTCCCGTTCATAAATTCGGCTGGTAAAAAACCGAAATCTGGACTGCATCCAATCGCAATCGCTACCAAGGAAACTTTGTAAGTAATGCACTGACCATCCGGTGACATCAAACGAATCGTTTTATCATTACTTATTTCAGATACGAAATATTGACCCAATGGTTTGTAATAACTTCTATTTTTACGTTTTTCTCCCTTCATCATTTTACAGACCTAAAGAAAAAAATACATTATTACATACGCTTTTAGTTTGATGTTGAAATTCAAGAATACAAGATTAATTTCGAGATATTTTGAATTTTATTATTTTAACATTTTAATCGCGCAAAGAACATCGCTGCGTGATCATTTTATGAATATTTTTAAAGTTCGATTATGTATACAATTTATAATTTATAAAATGCAAACTAAATTTTTTTAAAGCGTCATGTTGTGGCGAAGAAATCTAACGTTCATTAGAAATGATTTTCTATAAACTTCATCGCATATATTACTTAATAGATTAATATTAATTTTATAAAACGAAAAATTGTATATCAGTTTCATTAAATAGCATTCTATAATTTTATTAATTAATTTATAAAATTGTATAATTACGGAATGCAGCCATTACGAGTTATTGTGATTTGAATCAGTATATTTGGAATACCGAATATAAGTGTCACCGAGTTAAATAGAATTGAGGTGATAATTACAGGCATTAATAATAAAAATAACTTTACACTGTACACGGGTACGAACTTCAGCAGCTTATGTATAATAATTAAAGAATTAATATTACGTAACACGTGCTTTTCAACCCTTCAAGTTACACTCAGAGATATTGAAGCGAGACAAATGTAATTTTAATAATAGCGGATTATATTAGAATAAATTACGATGTATTAACACGGGCACTTGTTATTTATTAATATTATTTTTTCCTTTTCAAAAGATAAATTACACATTTCTCGTCATATCCGTCTTTACCGTCATCTTGGATAAACGTTTACACAAACTGAGCCAGTAGGTCGAACTTTAAATTTAATTTTTAAGTTTCATCATGTAGAATAGTAGAAGAACTACAATATGCCGATGATTGCATCATCCTAGTATATAATAAGGTAGACTTGTACAGCATATGTTAAGCGTAATAGACGATACGTACAAAGACTTCGGGCTAGAAATCAACGTTAATAAGACAATGGTAATTTATTGAAAAAAAAAAAGTCAAAAAGAGCGTTCGACAAAAAAAAAATGAAACCTTCGAATAGGAAAAGGAAACAAAAGTTTTAAAACATAATGCGTCAGTTCACAACGCAAATGATGTCAATAAAAAAGTGAAGAACAAAACCAGTATCAAATATTAATAGTAGAAGAAAAATAGTTTTATTGTTTAAAAAGGAGGACAAAAATTTAGTTTATTAATACACTTTCAGAATTCTGTATTGAAAATTTCATTGAAATCTATTTAACAGTTTCCAAAGAAATAGCGCGTAAAATATTCAAGCAAGTTTTTTTTTAAATAGAGCAAAATCCTCTTTTGTAAAAGATTCAACGAAAAAATAATTTGTATCAGCAAGGTTGCTTACGCTTGGACTGTTCTACAGATGAAGTACTAAATGATTATAATTAAAAATTTTTTCAAATATCGAAACAACAGATAAAAAAATGATAAAATTTTGAAATCATCACAATCCTGTCATTTAAGAATACGAAGGGCACAACTCTTTGCATGATGCTTAGAAGAAATAGTATCAGAGGCTGCGTAGGACAGCTCGGTTATTGTTAGATTAAATATCATCACTTTTTATGGGTAATTACTTCACAATAAAATTATGGCAGCTGAATTTATTGAGACCACCTAATGAATTTGTATATATTTTTATATATATATATATATATATATAGGTTTCCATAAACACTACATGTAGTTTACTTACTTTATTGTATTCCGGATACATGCTTTTCGGCAGAATCCGATTATCCAGCAAGGAACATGTGGAAAACACGTGTATAACGGGTATTTTGTGATGCCTAGCTAGAAGTACACAGTCTGCCGCAGTTAATCCGGAACCGATTATTAATACTGGATCTATTTTTTCGGTAGTCGAATCTGGTGTGAAAAAATACAAGAAAATGCACATATTTTACATATGTCAGAATTTATAGATTTTTTACAAACGCGCAGCAACACATAGTTCAAAATAATAATTCATACGGTTCAGTTTTATCTGATTTTTAGATCGAAAATTTCTAGAAAAGATTTTTAAATAAAAGTGAATTAGCGTAAATTCGTAACATATTAAAAGAAATTTTTGGAATCTTCCTTAAAATTAAATAAAGCGGGCACGTAAAATGCATAATGCGGCATTTTGTGTCTCAGAAACTATTCCATTCTGTCTGTGCATCTTTATTATAAAATAGTTTTTTTTTTTTTCATTTTAACAAAATCAGTTTGATTTTGAAAAATCTCAAATTGAAACATTTCACATTCAGCTTTTATTTCACACACTTCCGAATTTCGCAAAAGTAACAATTAAAAGCACGCATAAAAATTGAACATTAGGCCATAAACGTATTTCACCACGTTTCAATGCTTTTAGCAGAATGCTCCAAGTTTTATCTGAATTTTTTGTAAATGAATAGTTTCACTTTGAATTTATATTTTTTGTTTGAGCTTAAATATTTTATTATTAATTTTGTTATTTTTTTTTTTTTCTTATTGTTCCATTTATTAAAGCCAGTTCCGCTTTAAATAATGTAATAAATATTTTGCTCATCACTGATATTTATATTAAAGCAGTAATTACAAATATAACATATGTAGTAATAAATAATGTAATAGACGAAATGTCTGATTTTTGACTTACGGCTCTTAAATATATATAGATATATATATATATATAAAAAAAAAAAAGTAAAAAAAACAAGAGTATAGGCAAAAAAATAATGCGTTTCTCTTACAAAATATATATGCATTTAGATTTTTGTATACACAAATATTTACATTTTTAACCAGGTTGCATAATTATACATTATTGTTTCATTTTGTTTAATTAAAAATTTCCGCTACTCTTTCAGATCTCAGCTTGTGGTAACATTGGCGAGATAAACAATACAACACTATATTCGAGACGGTGGTGCGAGTAAATAGTAAAATGTCAAGCTCCTAATTAGCACGCGTGCAGAATTATTCGTTAGCTCGTTACGAAAAACTTTTTTTCGGGTAAAAAAATACACGACGAGTTGAAAAATACGCACGTTGATAATGCAATGTCGAACTGATCCGTTCGTGAATGGATTCGGCACTTTAAACCACGAAAATAAACGGGTAAATTCACTGCGGCCGAAAAAGTTCAAGGCAGAGAAGTCTGCGAAAAAGCTTATGAACACGGTCTTTGGAGACTGCTACGAGTTTCTTTTAGTCGAATTTATACCTCGAGGTACCACACCATAAACTTCGATAGTTACTGCCAAATGTTGGATAATTTGAAAAGAGCCATAAAAAACAAGCGACCGGCTTTTGGCGAAAAAACCAACCTTGATATCTCGCGTGACGCTCCAGCACATAGAAAAATGGAAATGTTCGAACGCTCAGCATACTTCCCGGAACTTACGCCGTCTGATTTTCATCTTTTCTTCTTGTTGAAACGGTTTTTGGGTACACAGCGATTCAACAATGAACACGAACTCAAGAACAACCTGATAAATTAGTTACAAAAGTTGGACGTACATTTTAGTGGTAGCTCAATGGTTAAACGAACACTGACGGCGTGCTAATTAGGACCTTGAAATTTTTACCAGTTACTCGCACAACCGTCTCTTGAATATAATGTTGTATTGTTTATCTTGCCAGTGTTACCACAAGCTGAGATCTGAAAGCGTGACGGAGACTTTTGAAATGTCCCTTGTACTTTTATGTAATTTTTGATAATTATCAAAATAGTACGCGCACACACATACTTACAAATAAATAAAAAGATAACGTTCGCTTATTTTCTAGTATTTTTAGGAGGATGTAAAAAAAAAAAAAAAAACAAAAGTCATAAATTTATTTTACTAAGAACATTATAGGTATTTCAGAATTTGTTATGATTTGGCGCCTGATCATTATTTACGAGCAAAAAAAGTTGAATTCACTTCTGTTTAACCGATTTCTATTAAAGCCCTTTCAGAAATTTAAAAAATTTATCATTACCATCTCATTAAATTAATTAATTAATTAATCGAAACCGTAAAATATTTTGTTTAAAAAAAAAAAAAAAAAAAAAAAAAATGAAAGATCAAAAAAAGTATAAACTAACCGTAAATTCACGTACCGTTATTGTATAAGATATTGTCGACGGCAGATGTGAAATCATTGAAGTTGTGCAAAATCCACTCTTGATTGGATAATTCCCCAGGAACATTTAACGTTTTCCAATTATCACTAGTACCGTTTGCTAATACTACTTTTCGACAAACGTATCTGTAATGGCAGCAATTGGTAGTATCGAAATAGTCTACTTCCCATTCAGGAAACGCCGAATTATCGTCGCTATCTTCGTTTTGAAAATAGCTTTTTAAAGCATTGCACTAAAAATGGTAGATAAAAATAAGTTCGTTTCTTTCGCAAAGGATTTGCTCGCGGATAAATTACTTTTTTAAATAATAATTTTAAAAGTTTTTTCATAAACGAATGTGTGTGTTAATCCTTAATTATATCGCAATCCTACTTTTTCATCTCCTTTATTATATAGATCTGAAATATTACCGTATACATTTCGGAAACGAAAAGAATCTTGAAAATTTTAATAAAATTAAAATTACTCCGACAGATGTTGTTACATATCAGCAAATGCAGAGATAGGAGCCGTGAAAACTGTCAGTCCGCAACACAAATGTTCAAAAGAGTGGTAAAATTAAAAACTGACTGTGTTGTTATAACAGTAGCGATTACACACCGTTGATTTCGTATAATCAAATTGATTAGATTTCGTGTTTGCGAAACATGTAGTATAATTCAAGTTTTACATAAAGCATAATAATTAAATAATTCCCGTTCTATTTCGTACAAATCTCTTTCAAAAATCCATCTAGTCCTTTAACATTCAGAATCTTTTTATATCGCCCCCCCCCCCGTTCATATAATTTTCGCTATATAACTGTTCGAATAGTTCATCAGCTAATGGTTTCTTCAGTCGTCTCTCACTCCAAGGGAACATTAACTATCTTTACAATTCTTCCCTAAAACGTCTTAAGCTCCTAAAAGTGCTATTGCTCTTCAAATATGGCCGTGTTTCTTCTATCCTAATCTTTTATAAATCCATTACGTGATCCAAACCTGACTGTTGTTAATTCAGTCCTAACTTTTAGGACTTCATACGCAAATAATAGGTACACACAACGATTTGGAAAACACGAAAAAATAAAATTCAATTACTCTGGAATCGTTTAACATATAAATTTTTAGTCGTGTACATAAATCGCGGCTAAAATGTTCTTCTAAAAATGTATAATCCTCCAAAAAAAATTATTGAGAACGGTAAAGATGGCAAAAAAAAAAAAAAAAAGTTAAAAACAAATATGCCTTTTAAAGGACATTTTGAAATCGGTAAAAATAAAAATCCAACGGATTATTTCTGATTATTAGTTTAGAAAATCACGTAATTTAAAGTTAAAATCGTTATCCGAAAATGTCGATCATCGATGGCAAGTTTGTTTCGAATATCTCTTTGTACAAAAGTTCATTCTTCGAAGGAATAACATTATTGTACTACGTTTAGTGCTAATTTATCTACTAAAAGTATCTGAGGAGATTACCATGCACAGGCGCGCCCACTCACACCTTTTTATCATCTTCGTCCCATTCTTATCCACTTCGATGTTTTTTTGCACACTTTCTTCGATTTTTCATTGTCGAAAATATTGAAATGGATATGTGTTAGGGCTGGGTATATTCCAAAATTTTGTGGATTATGAATGTTAGAAAGATGTCACATTGACGAATGCATCAATTTATAACGCATAAGCGCATTAAGTATCATTTCCTGCGTTGTATCTGATATGATATTTTAAACTCTTTTCCTCACTAGCACGTTATTTTGAATTGTTGTAGAGAATTATTTAATCTTATGCTTGGGTTGTTCGGTTGTTCGCACACCGTCTTTCGCCTCTGTTATCATTTCATACACTGTAACCTTCCATTGCGACAGCCCTCCTAAAGGCTGCTACGCGCCAGCGTAAATGAGAATCTTGCAAGCAATTTTAAAATTTCTATTCTGATAAACAACTACAGAAGATGAAACTGTTTTTCTTCACACGAATCATAAAATCATTCCGAAAACCGTTGACAAAATTCATTCTCGAGAGGTATCAAATTCCTAACATACCGAAGAATCATGCGGAATCCGAGTACGAATAACAATCTTAGTACTTCAACGACTAGCAATTCCGCGACAACGCTATTTTCAGTCCTTATGTTTATGATGTTTTCTATGTTAGTCATCAGCGACTTTCACTTTCCATTACAAATATAAATAAAGAAAAAACTCTGTTACATAATATATGTGTTGTTCTTTAATAAACTTTTTATCACATTATTCAAATGTGGACACGACATCTTCCCGTTTCTACGTACTTTTTCCTATAGCGAAGGTACTATAATTTTACTTTTTTCGTCCAAAATTGTTTGATCAACAAAACTGTAGAGTTATTAGTCTGGTTTGATGAAAAATGTGAACTTTTTTTGCTTTCACAAAGCATTAAATTTTCGTACCAAATGAACTTTGCGGATTTTCATTTTTATATTATCAAAATAAAATATTATATAAATATATTGATTTAATTCTACATCAAATTCACCACATTTCGTATTTATTAATTTTTCCTATTAATTTTCAACGTGTTTAAATATTGTACGAGAAAGTAATTAAATTATCCAACTTTGACAGAATTTTACAAGAAATATTTGTATATTTGAAAAAATTTTTACTTTATTTATTTTTATTATTTATTATTATCAATTTTTTTATTCTGTACTTTTTTTCAAAATTTAAAAAATTCTTTAGATTCAATTAAAGAGTATTTTTTAGCACGAACTACAGGAAATTAATTAAATACATTATAAGATTTTAATTCACATTTACGTATGTAAACTTTATTATTATTTTTCGTATATAAACATGTTATACCAAACCCCTAATACATAACACTAAAACTATTCATTAATTTTTGACCCCCCCCCCATATATTAGAAATTATCCATAATTAATTCGCATAGTTTCATTATCGGTAATATATTTCTTGTTTTTTTTTTTCTTCTTTTAGTATATAAAAAACGTTTGCTAACATCAACATATTACGTAATACGAAGGGCAGTAGCGTTATTTGACTGGCTGATAAAAACCTGGAGGGCACCCTAGCTTAATAAATCACTATTTAGCGCATTGCTATAATTACATTTTTTCTTCGTTATTTTTCTGGTTTTAAAGAGAGTGTTTCGATCATAGATTAATAACATAGCTCAAAACATTACTCATCTACTCTTTCGAACGCAATATCACGCCAGCTAACTCCCGTTTTCAAAGCTCTCTAATGTTATTAGAAAAATGAGCTCTTTCTAATATTCATCTCTCTATTTCTCCATCTAAATCCTCGCCTGTTGTCGTCCTTTTGATCCTTCTTTCATTAATCATATAAGAAGAAATGACGGTCCAATCCCTCTTGTAATTTCTTTTCGTTATTTAGGAATTTTTCTTGACAGTCGTCTCTTCTTTCACAACCATATTAATCATCTGTACCTATCCTCTCTTTAAAAGAAACTTAATCTGTTAAAAAATCTTTCTCATACTAATTAGGGAGACGATCTCTGTATCTTAATAAATTCTTTATCCGCTCTGTCCTGGACCAGTGTTGCTTTATTTATGGCAATTTTCCAGGTCTCTTCTTTCAAAATTAGAAAATACCTGTCTCCGTCCCTCTGCCTTGGTGCTCTGAGACCTACCCCATTTCCGGCTATCTTTGTTGAACCCCATATTTCTCCTCTCGATATTTGTAGGTCCTATTTGGGTTAGCGCTTTTTGATTAAGCGCCTGCCTACTTATTCCTCTTCACTTCTTTCTTCTTACTCCTCTATTCTGCGCAACTGGTGATTTTCCTTTAAGAATAAAACTCCAATTTTATCTCTGATTTCGGTTCGCCTTCTTCAATTTTCGCCTTTTATTTACACTCATAACAAACTTTCTTATTTCTCTTTCATTTTTTTTTCAGTTTCCTTCATCCTATTAAATGTTTTTTATTAATCGTTCTGTTCTAAATCGGTTCTTTAACATGTAGTCAAAGTTGAATTCTCCAGTGCTTTAGGTTCTTTCTATTATACCGACGGTTCCAAAGGGCCAAGTGAAGTTGGTTTCGCCTTTTCTTTTGTCTTCCCCAGAATTATTCTGAATTCCCTCCTTTTCTTCAATTTTCTATGCGGACGCTATTGCTATTTTACGTGCTGTTCTCTTTGTTTCCTCATTAATTAGTTTCCTACAAAGTGCTCATAATCTCGGATTTTAAAAGTGCTTTTCAGGCTATCACATCTAACTTTTCTGCTCCCTCTTCCGATTATGTAATACTTTCCCCAGATGCTCCCTCATTCATGATATTTTTTCTTTCTTCATTCGATCAAGATCGATCTTCCGTGGATTCCTCGTCATTTGGGTATTGAAGACAACGAAATGGTGGATTCTTTAGGCCGTTCTTCCGTCTCCAGGGGCACATTTCTAGACATATTTTCAGCCTATAATATTGCTTTTCTTTCCTCAATCGCCCATTTCAAATTATGGCTCAACTCGTTATTTTTCTACATTTTCTAATCTTGCCTCCTTTTATCTCTCTATTCAACCATCTCTTCAATTTCATACATGGTTTTCTTGATACTTGTCCTCTCATCCTAAACGCCCTAAAATTGCTGCTATTTGTCGTCTTCGCTTTAACCATAGTCTCCTTCCTGCATCATTTTTTCGGTTTTCATCTGCATCTGTGCTCCATTTTGTTCTTTTCACCCCCTTCCATATATACTTTCCTCGAGACGCTGTTCACATTTTATTTGAATGTGTGGTCTTTTTTGTTGAGAAATCGTTCTTCTATTCTTAGCTATTAAAACTTTATATCCATACACCTTATGGTGCGGCTTTTATTCTCTCATTTCTTTCTGTTTCGGATATTCCTGTTCTTTAAATATTTTTATCCTCTGTCCTTAAAAACGCATAAGAATATAAATTTATTGTTACTTCTTCTCGTTTCCTTTGGGCTAATGCCCTTGCTGACGACAAACCCGCTTTAAATAAAATAAGAAAACCAGATTATTCGGAATTACATTTTGGAAGAAACGAAAAGTACTTAAGGAGTAACACCACTCTAGAATTTTGAAGAAATCGATTTTTTTGTTTTTTTTTTTTTTTTGGCTTAAACTATACTTTAGGGTCATTAAAATAATAATATACAATCGGGGTCCTATAGTGGAAAAAAAAAAAAAAATTTAAAAGGTTTAATTCCGGATTTTTCTGTAGCGTCTCGGAGCGCGCGTTAAGTACTTGTAAAACTTTGAACGCGATTATCTCGGAACGATGTTTTTCGAACTGGGAGGACAGATTACTCGAAAACACCGCTGCATAGATCGATTTCAAATTTTGACAATACCTTCATAATTACATTTTCCATCGAAGTACGTAGCCGTTTTTTGATTCGATGTAAATTAATTTTTTTTATAAAACAATTTACTACTGATTTTTTGACCAAAAATCGACTTTTTTTTTCTCCATAAGTATACCATTTCTACAGAAATCGATTGAAAAAAAAAAACAAAAAAACAACTACGTACTTCTATAGTCAATATAGTATGTAGATTGAGAATTTTTTTGGTTTATCGTTCTTGATCTTAAACTTTACGAGAAATCCATCCTCCCGTGAAGAAGTTTTAAAAAAAAGCGATTTCAAAAATTGGTTGCGTCGCCGTCATTTTGTATCAAAAAATTAAGAAATTTTTAATTTTTCATATTTCGATGCATGTTTAATTCTAAAAAGAAATTCTATTCCTTTTTCCATACTCCCAAAATAAATTGTCAAAGTTAGGCCTTTTTTCAGATCGCTAAAGTGGTGTGTTACCCCTTCTTAAGTGTAACGTGTCTCTTAAACAAAAGTCACTTGTTAGTATTAAATGTAATGTAATTTGAATTGCTTAAATATCCGAAAAGTATATCTCACTTGCGATGATAGATGCCGTCATTACGATTATTTAAATAAAAACAAAAGACTAGAGGACTCCATCCTGTCTAATTTTCAAATATCACCGACATCACTGAAGTTGTACACATTTTTATTAATAATTTTAAAAAACCGGCAGAACATTATCAATAATGCATACCTGATTATTGAAATTCTTAATTTTTTTGACGGACGTGACGTAGGTGAAATTATGAAAATTTTTCGACAGCTTCATCTTTTTAATGTAATCGCAGTAATAGCGAGCGATATTTTTCACTAATGTTCGTCCGTTTAATGATTTTGTTCTATCATCCGCGGCAGAACTGAGCCCGTTACTACAACAGTTACTAGTACGAACGACATTCGTATTTCTATTATTATTAGCACCGTCACTGTTTTCCAAATCGATATTTTCAAGTGCCCATTCTCCGTATGTATACTTTGGTAATTCCATCCAAGAGCTGATACTGACTGTTCCCAGGTCACCATTCATGTTCTTTAAAATAATGATTAGTGAAAATAAGTTATAAACCAAATAAAACTCTGCAAATCTATTAAAACGCACAGTGAACGACAAATTTTAATTTGTCGAAGAATTCCGTTCTTACCTTATAACACATTTGAAGTTAATTTAAACATTAAGACACATGCTTGGGGAGGGGGATACAGAATTAAATATTAAAATCACCAAAAATTTCATTGAAAAAAGAAGAAAAAAACAGCAACGCTGAACATCATCGGCTGATTGTGTTTATTTATTTTTTTGAAGGATGCCCAACATGCTTTGTTTTTCATTTAAAATCCGAATTTGATACATAAAAAGCGGCACTTGTGACAGAAATTTTCATTATTAAAGATTTTTTCCTATACATAGAGCACTTTGCCGCCAAAACTCCTGCTTTTAATTATAAAACTGCTCTGTGAAATGTGTTTATTTCGACTTTTATAATATTATGTACATAAGAAAATACTCGTGCGAAAGATCTATCTATCTTGAAGTCTTTTTTCAATACTATTACATAGTTACCAAATTACCTTTTAACCTATTCGCGAAAAGTATTAATTTTTTTTGTCCACCTGTGTATTAAGTAAACTCGGGGGGGGGGGGACCTTTCTCATTTTGGTAACTTTCAACATTAATTTTACTCTATTTCGTATATTTTTGTACATTAATACTCGTAATTTATTTAAATTACGTCTGTGATTTTCGAAATCCGACTAAAATAGCACACAATTTTGATTTTCACCTACCTCCAATAATATAAATAACATAGTTTTATTTCGAAGTTTTCAACTTCTTTATCTACGTTATCTCTGCTCGGAAGGATTGTTATCTGCATTATAAGTCTTGAGTTATTATTTAGATACCGATTACTGAAACTATGTATGATAAGTTATAACACCAATCAACGATATCAAATATGTAGACTGTGTTACAGTTTTTTTTGGTGATGCGTGTAACATTTTGATTTTAAAATTCGACATAATTTTGATGATTTCCGATGTCAAATACGGAAAATAGAATAATCTAAATTAGAAAATACGTGTGAGATGCAATGGACCATAAAAAAATTAGACGAATATCGTATTTATTCCAAATATAAAAACGTACATACTTTTATATATATTTGTTATATCCGTTTAATGCTAAATGCAATAATATGTATGTGGCAGCTGTCGACTTCAAAATACAATTTTTCCTTCCACAAATAATAAACCCCACAACTATTATGAATGAGATTAATAGTAAAGCTAGTTATAGAACCGTAACGGAGGGCCCCCATAAAAAAGACCTATTTGTTTTGTACGAGTGTGGGTCATATTTATATTTTACCTGCCACGATCCGCCTGGTTTACCCTTTCCGAGAACAACGTGATCAACCGCTTTTTCCGGATGGTATTTCCAACTGATTAAGCAATTAGAAGCATTTTCTATATCCTGATCATCGTACGGATGACTTAAACTGTCCACTAATGCAGATATCGGATTACGCGACCGGCCTTCTAAACCCTAAAAAAATTTAAAACGCAATGAGAAAACCACACCTTTATTAAAATAATCGGAAATAGTTTTTTTTTTTTTTTTTAAAAATAAAATGACCGCCGATGACTCTAAAACTAAATTTGCTCACTTAAAACACCGTTCTTTTCAATCTTTAAGAAAAAATACATTTATAACAAAACTATTTTTACACGTTATAAATTACACAAAGCGTTAGATTTCTCCAAAGAGTCAATTAATATACTTCTAAACAGATTTAATTTTTAAACATAAAAGTTCAAATTTTAACCATTTTTAAAAGTTTATAATCGAAAATATTACAACTTGAATGCAACATTATTTTGATTTTAGAACAACCGAAACACACTAAAGGAAGCCAAAATTAATGTCATGAAAAAAAAAAAGTTAATTTTTAATTATTTATATTTTATTTTTAGTTTTTTATTAATCTCTGTGGTCAAACGGGAAAAGTAATTTTCTCAATGATAAGTGAGTTTTTAAAATTAATTTAACAGATTCGGGGAAACTATTTCATTATATTAGTATATATTAGTATTATATAATATGTCCAGCTCTGCTTTTCATTTCATAATTGTACTTAACTTTTTACATAAAACTTTATTTGTTAATTAAACTACTGGGCTTTATATCTGAACTTTATTTGAAATAATATTAATCATAGCCGTTCGTAATTATTTATTCGATTAAAATGTAGGGGATAATTACCGATTTTTACTCATCATAAAAATGCTCAAAATAATACAATCAAACGTGTATATTCGCCCAATTGTTCAATTACTATTCTCAATAATACCTTATTAGAATTTGAAATTTACTAATGTTCGTCGTAGAAATATAAGTTACATTGGCGCAAAAAAATTATCAATTTTTACACAATTCACTATATACAGCTCAATTGACATTATTAAGAAAGAATTACGCTGTTATATTTTAACCGTTACTATTATCATTCGGTTATCGCAAAAACGTTCTCCTTAGCAAACCTTTAAATATTTTTCATACAGGAAACAAATCGTACTAATATGCTAGAGATGAAACAACTTTTCACATGCCTCAAGTATAGGGGGACTGATTTTTAACAACAATGTTCGAGCTCATTTTCGGATGAACGGATGCGTGAATAAGACGATACCAATCCGCACGAGATACACCAGCACCAATTGCATCCCGAGAAAGTCGCATTGTTCGATGCGGATTTTGGTTTGGCAGAATCATCGGTCCGTAACGAAAGTGACATTGTCATGATCGTCAACGGCGAGGAAAAGCAATTCTTTGCAGCCTAAAGTGAATGATATGGATACCGACGATACGCGGTTCCATCAAGACAGATTCCACACAGCGCATACCATTATGGACATTCTGCATAAGCGATTTGAGGGCATGGTTATCTCGCGTGACGGTGACGTGAACTGACCACCGAGATGATCGCGCGATTTCACAGCGCCTTTAACACTTCTTCCTTTTTGGACGCAGGTCTATGAACCGCAAATAATTGATGCCTTCAAAGTCAACATAATGAACACCATTCAGCAAATTCAGCTAGCTTTATGTGAAAGCCATCAAAAATTGGACCTCCGAAACAGTCACTAAGCAAAGCCGCGATGGACCTTTGAACAACGTTATATTCTATACCGAATGCTGTAAATATTCTTTCAAATAAAAAAAAAAAAAACAAAAAAAAACAAAACAAAAACTGAGTGGATATCTCGCACAAAACCTGTTATTTATATTTGAAACATCCTATACATTAACTCCGGGCTAGTTTGCTGCAATAGATCGAAAGACTATACCAGAAATGATTCAGGTTATTAGCTGCCCGCTCACGAAGACCAGAATAAGTTAGTTATTCATGTAAAGATATGGTCGCCGATTAAGAATAAATGATACGATAGATTAGAAAGATTTTATGTCACAGGAAACGTAATCACTCCGTATACAGTTTACAGTTGAAGTCAATTATCGCGTCCAAAATACCCTTAAAGTATCAGCAAAGCCTAAACATTGATGCATAACTCGGAAAGAAGCTGTATCTAAAACTCGCACTAGGGCCATTAATTAGCGATGTTGTTAATAAATACTACTATATAAAAGTAACATCGCTCTAGTTTGTAGTAAAAAAAGAAAAAGAAAAAAAAAATTTGTCGGTTTTAAAATTTTTTTTCTCTTTGCTTTTAATTATGACCGGTACTTTTTCGAGATTGATTACGATTTATTACGTAATAACAGTAATAAAAAAATAATTATAATATTTTATATTAAATGTTACGTGTATAGAAGACCATACAGCGATTTATTAATTATAACTGAAGTATTTACTAGTGTGAGAGAGCACACCGCATTATATTAATTTAACCTTGATTGCTGATAGAACAACGCTGCAGCGTAATTTTATAGACGACTAATTAATTTAATTAAAAGACAATGCGCGCTGTTTGAGATGCCACATGTTGCGCACAATCTACACTACATGTAAACGGGTCGGCACGCACCGAGCAACGGATTAGTGTAATTTAATTTTCGATCTGTATTATATGGTTCATTTGTTAGGAGAAAAATGTTTGAAAACTGTCGAATAACGATAACATTTAAATACCATCGGAGTACCCTTCTTTTTATTTAACTTTATCACATTTTTTTTTTTTTTTTTACACATGTTTTATAACGCTAAAGAAAAAAAATAATTAAACATTATCGCTATTGTCTGTAACCAGTTAGCAGCATGTACTCGCACACTCGCGAAAAGGCCGTTAATTTCTTTATTGTACACAAATATATTTATACACATGTATCGGGAATACGTCTATCTTTACGCTAGTAGCCGGTCGGAGCCAAAGTTAAGAATTAATTTTTTTTTTCGATTGATGAACAGTGTAGAGAGTAGGCGTTATAAGCGCATATTTCACAAATATATTTTCAACAAAATTAAATATTAACTAATAATCAATTTCAAATATATAAAAATAAATGATTAAAAACGATTTATTTAAAAAAAAATATATATATATATATATATGTATATTACGTTTTTAGGAATGTTGTACGTATGTGACGTCATTGTATTTCTGCAATAAGGAAGTATTATTGTAGCATTCATTTATAGTAATTTCTTTTAACTGTTTACACGGAGATTTTAGTGTTTTGTTGTTATAGCGTCCTTCTTGTTTTCTATGTCAATTTATAAATTCGTAAAATAGTTAATTACACGCGTGTAATGTGTGTCTTATTAAGGTTTTTTCTAAAAGAAAATTCTTTCTGACACGTATTGTACAACATGCGTAATTAACCATTTTACAAATTTATAAATTGAAACTGAAAGCAAGGGGGACACCACAACAACAAAAACACATCTGATTATTCCAACAATTGTATCAAATTGTATACTATTATTTAAAATTCAGTTCATTCGAATCGCTGTGTCACGACTATTCGAACCTAAAATGCCCAGAAAAAAAAACCTTTAAATAGTTTAAATCGTTAAAAATTACAATCGTAAAAGTTAATTATATTACTTGAATGTAAGGTGTATAATAAATGTTTTATTATCGTACAAGGGCGTCGCTAGCCGATGGGCCAGTGGGGAGGGGGGCAAGATGATAGAAAAAGGATATGTGAGTTATAGGAAAAATAAAATTTATAAGTTGAAAAGGCTTAATATTTTATTAAACAATAATAAAATCTTAATTAAAACATAATTTTCGTGGGTTTCTGGCAAATTGTTCATGATTACGCGGCTATGAATACTCATCATGGCCAGTTGATTAAAAAGTTTCAAAGCTCCAGGAAGGCAGCTGCCCCCCCTGGCGACAGGGTCCGATTTTAAAGTTGGAAATCCAAATGTTCCAAAGTAAATAAATACACAAGAATGCGCATTTTTTTAACCTTGTTTAAAATTTTTAGCTTTAAAGCTGAGCCACGAGCGGGGGGCTATTCGTCGTTTTTTGTGCTTTTTTAAACTTTTGGTAAACTTTCAATGTTTCGTTCAGAAAATGAACTACGAGTTTGCTCCCGACAAATATCGCTCTTTCCAACTATATATATAATATAGCCGGAAAAAAAATTTCCCCCCTAAAAGTTCGAGCTTTCGAAACTCCGAGGGACTAATTTTAAAGTTGGAAACCTAGATGTTCCAAACCAAAGAAATATACATGCGTGTACATATATTTTCAGCCTTGTTTAAAATGTTTAGCTACAATACTTGCGTCGCAAAGAGCTGCATCTACATATTTGAACTTTTCGTAAACTTCGAAAGTTTCATTAAAGAAATAAAATATGGTTTTGTTCTCGACAAATAACGATCTTTCCAACGTTAAGTCACATGCCCGAAAAAAAAATATTTTTTTCCAAAATTTCAAGCTTTCGGCGCCGCGAGGGTTTAATTTTAAAGTTGGAAACCCGGATGTTGCATAATATTGTATTGTCATCCATAACAAGCTTTTATGCAAAAGAACATTTTTTTAATTCATCGGGAAGTAGGTGAAAAATCGTTCGCAAGATTCCCCCCAGACAGACAGAAGGACAAACCGAGTTAAACAAAAGGCTATAAAAAAAAGTGTAGAAGTTTTGTTTTCAAAAAGTGTACACGTTAAAATCGTATAGTACATTTGCTGATATATTGTTATTTGTAAAAATTAAATCGTATACCTACTAAGTGAAATTAAAAAAAAAAACAAACTTAAACACATTATGTACTAAAAAGTTAAACTTTGAAAGGATTTCGTATTAAAAATAAAATTTTCTACATACGATAATTTTCAACATTTTAAAGAGATAATTAGTAATATTGTCCATCACTAGAAGAATTTAAAATTTGAATAAAACATTATTAAATACTCGATGAAAAATGCTTTTTTTTTTTAAATGTTATAAGTGATTTTTAATAATTTAAATTTCATTAATTTATCGAAGAGGTTTTTTTTAGCAAATCTATCAAAAAATCAAATAAATCCGCAGAATAAAATTGTTTATTATACTTGTTTAAAATTTCGTCAATTTCGAGTAACAAATGTTATTAAGAATAATTTAATGGAAAATTAATAAACTGCTTTACTGAATTAAAACGAATTGTTCGTTTATTCATTATGCTAATCATCAAACAATCGATTCTTAAAGAATTTAAATTAGAATATTTACATATATTACGCACTAATGCATGATTACTTTTTACGAGTTTCGATTCAATTCTCTACTGAATCGGGAAGAAAAATTCGATTAATCTTGGTTTTATTTTGAAACGAATACGAATAACCAAGGATTTAAATGATGTTCTTTTTTTAATTTTTTTTTGGTAGGGGAGCTCGCCATTGGCTTTGACGCAGCCACTTAAATGTATTATGGCTAGCGAATTAGATTCTGAGGCGATAGGAGATGGAAAGAATAAAGGATTTAAGTAAAAGAATTATTGCTGGGGATAAAAGAAACATTGTAAGGAGCTGGAAGGCCAGGAGCCAAAATTTTTGAATACAAAAGGGAACGTTCGTTAACAAGAGCAGAACATTCAAAGAAATAATCCAGATTATTCATGTTACTAATAAAAATGAAATGTAGTTTTGCACGAGATTCTACTCTTGTTTTCACCAACGCGATTATATATGCTTCGCCAGCAACTCCTGAAATCTCGCGGGCTTGCGCTCAGGTTTCAGAAATTAACGGAAACGACTCAGCTTTAAATGAGTGTATGACGTCAAACGTGATTTATAACTATATCCGTATAAATCCGCAAAACTTATCTCTTGGGCGAATGCGGGCATCACGGTTTGGCTTCTCTTAACGACTTCGCCAGAGGTTTGATTTTTCTATTTTCATTTTATATATACGTGCGTTTAAAATTAATTAGCAGTTTCTTGTAATGTGTACAATAAAGACTTTTTAGTTTATTTTATTAACATTTATAGAAATGGTACCCCCTTCCCGTTCTGCAAATTTTGTAAACAAAGATTTTAAAAATGATAGTTATTATTATGCCCTAATAAATTATTCCAAAAAGTATTTTCTGCACGTTCGATAAAAGGGTACATTATTTTGCGTATTAAGCGTATAAATTACAGCATACAACGAAGTACTTTTATTTCACCGAGCGTAATCTATCTTTTTTATATATGTATATATTTTTTCCCCCACTAAAATCACAGATCTAGAGGAAATGAATTCGAATCGAATATAAAATTGTTTAACGGTCGCGATACCCACCGATTTCTAAATCCGCGGACTGACCGGCCAGGGCTTGATATTTAAATGACGGGACACTCATTGGTGCAACATAGAATTTTCGTAAAGTGTGTCGATCCTGTATATATTTATCTCAGAAGAGGATCACAAAGATGTCTATCAATGCAGCGCTATAAAAAATAAAGTTGTCAGTCATGGTAACGAACAGGGGGCCGTATCGTTTCAGCCTCGTTCTTTTTCCAAGTATCTAGTTTAGAATTGACGAATTTTTAATTCTTTTTTTTTTTCTAATATTTTAAGGCGTAAAATAATCATCGAATAAAAAAAAAAAAGCGAAATTAGTAATTAATTTGCTTAGAAAATAAATCAGCCGTTTTCAATGCTTTTTTTCCATTCATATACCGCTTAAAAAATTATTTTCTCTTATAAAAAATTAAAATGCAGATTATAATACATTTATTTCGTGACTTATTTCAATAAAAATTTTCGAAACAAATTAGCCGTTTTGGGCAATAATTTCCCACTATTACAGATTTTTTGCTTTTTTTTTTTTTTATATAATAAATTTTTACATTCACAAAAGATAAAATAATATTTTAAGAAATATATATATATATATATATATATATACTTTTTTTATTATTATTTTATTGATACAATCTTAATTTACAATTAAATAAGTATCTACTTTAGTAAATGTTGCTTTAAACTAAGCCAAACCCGTATGGAAGCAACAGTCCATTAACCACTGCTCCTAACATATTACATATTTACAATAGATAATAATTATGATCATACGTCTTATATCCTATAATGTACAATATATATATATATATATATATATATGTACGTATTAAAAGCGATATATGAACGGAAAAAAAATCATTGAAAACCCACTCTGATTTATTTTCTAAGCAAATTTATTACTAATTTAATGATTTAATGATTGTGTTTCTTTGATTCAACAATTATTTTACGCTTTAAATATGATGTTAATTAAAGAAGAAAAATAAATAAAAACTCACTAACACTGAACAAGATCTACTTGAAAAATGAACGAGGCCGAAACGATAGAGACACTTTCGCAGCGAACAACATCAACTGACCCATTAACGAAATTTTCCAGCAATGATTCCTTACATAAACCTAATAACTGCTGCACACCACTGAACAAAATTAAGCGCTATATAACTACGGAGGAACGGGTAACATTGAAAACTAGACAAGTTCATTTTTATCTTCCGTTTTTTCCCCTAATTAGACAAGTGTCTATTTCCGAACTTTTAGGCAACATTTCATCCTCTGAAAACATTATTCTAATACTGCGACTGTTGACGCTCATTTTATGACGACGAAGAATAGAGTAGTAAGTAAATTGTAAAAATGTTGCACCGCCGTTCTTGATTGCACTACTCGTTTGTAATGATTTTTAATTAAAGTCGGATGGTTACTTTTCGGAAGTTCTAATTAAAGAAGTTGAATTTTAAACGGAGATGTATTTCTATATAATAAAGTCCAACGATTTCAGCTGAATATTTAAATGTATAATTTCCCATACTATGTGAACATTATCAGTATCTACAAAAATACACCATGAACATTGACTGCTAATTATACAGCGCGTGGCAGAGAAACGGATTGTATTTCAAAACGTAATAGTGTGCCATCTGCGTGTAAGTTAGAAAAACGAGTTTGGTCGCATTGAAAAGAGAAAGAAAGAACATTTTTTCTGATGTATTTATTTAAGTCGACAAATGTTACAGTCTTAAAGATAACATTATTTAAACGACAGCCCTGATTTTATAAAGTCGCGCAAAGCAAAATTACCGTAAACTCTAGCTAACATAGTCGTCGGAATAGTGACGGCATGACGTCGAATTTCAATTTTCAACTCTTCCAGATCTCGAAGTTTGGTTTCGTATATACTTTTGACTTTAAATATCGCCACACAGAAAAAAATCACAGACAGAAAGATCCGACGAGGGGATGGTCAGACAATCTGCGCGTTTCTCGAAATTAAACGGCTACCAAACATTCGTCCTAAACAAATCATCGTTTCCCTTGCCGTCATGCGCCGTCTTGCTGGAACACCAGATACCTGATGATAATCTCCTCTGCTTGACAGTTCGGCTCGCACAAACTCATTTAACAGCTGATTGGAACGTTACCGTCGAAAAAAATACGGGCCGATGATACCCCACGCCGCAACTCCCATCAAAGCGGTAACCTTGAGTCGATGGAGGAGCTTTTCGTGGATTTCTCGGAAGTTTTTGACCCATGCTGGTAAAGTTTTTGTCGGTGTGAACAAACCAGGGTTCTTTTTACCACTAAACGCGAAACATTTTTGGAAATCGCGAACTGTAAGAATGTAGCGGAATGGTTATTACGAGGAGAAACGGCTCAACGGCATATGCGCGTTGTTCGACAGACCAGTTACCCACATGGTATGGCACTAAAAAAAATACGGAATCCTAAAAATGTTCTTTCTTTCTCTTTCGAACGAGATTGGTCTCGTTTTCCTAACTTACATGTAGATGGCGCTATTTCGTTTTGAAATACCATCCGTTTCTCTGCCATCGCACGTGCGCCTGTATGCATCATTTTCATAATTTAAATAAATTTCTTCGAGTTAATGTGTTATTATGAGTATTTAAAGTTGTTAGGAAAGGTAGAAAAATATAAATTAACATAGTACTGGTTCGTCGAAAGGAAAATAATTAACGGTTTTAGTTTTCTTAAGAAACCTACATGTGCTAAAACTTGTAAATCGTGTTCCAGTAACGATTTTTCGTTAGACAATGATCGCAGTCTAGCAGTTAACATTTCATCTGGATGAGCTTTCCCATTATAGTACGGCCGGTATCCGGACAGCAGTGCGGACAAGGAAATTCCCGATGGTCCATTACCTATATTTAACAAAAAAAAGCAAATACTGCGTTTACCTCGACGAAAACTAAACAAAATACCAATGATAATATGAATCCGTTTTTTTCTTTTCTTTTGCTTTAATGTACCATCATTATTATTGTTACTATCATTATTATTATTATTATTATTATTATTATTATTATTTTTGATAATACAAGTTCCAACTAGGAAATTAAGTATCTACCAAATATCGTCGTCATATATACATATATGTTGTTTGCAACGATCTTAGTTTCTGTGGCTTTAGCGATGTTGATTGTGGAAGTTTTAAAGTTCTTATAAATTTGTGGAATTTCATTGATATTTTGCTCTAAAAGTTCCAATGATTATCGGGATGATGCTCGTATGTTCTTTCACATTCGGTTTATTTCGACTGCCAGGTCTCCGTACTTTAGTCAGAGCCGTATCTCGACCAAAATTTCGGGGCGAGGGGGATACAAAAATATTTTTATAAATATACATATATACGTATATATATGTGTGTGTGATATCATGAAATATATTTATTTATAAATGGTACACTAAAGCCTTGTAGTCAATTATTGTATATGCAATAGTTTAACACTACAATAAAAACAAATAAAAAATAGTCGTTTCCATAGAATTCATGAAAATTTTAATTTTCTTTTCTTGAATTTCGGTCCATTTAATTCAAGCAGTTATTATTTCGCAGACATTTCCGGGGGGGGGGGGGGCTCTGATTTTAATATCTTCTCTTGTTCCTCGTTGTTAACCATTCCATCTCTTGCTATTGTTATTATTATTACTATTAACATTGCTGTTCTGAAGTATTTTCAAGGCGAAGCATACATGAAGAAACATTATTTTTTACATTACTGAGAACCTAGAGAGAAAATCAATAGCCGCAGCACATTTTGACATTGAAAAAGCTTATGCCGTCGGGTTTAAATGATTAATTTGTAATTGTTTAAAATCATAAAAATTAAACGTAGGATACATTACGATTACGAAAATAAGTAAATTCAGAGTTCCACAAGGAACCGTTTTAGAGTCGATATTGCTTTTAATTTTCATTAACGATATCTATAATTCATATATTCAAAGGAAATTAATTATGTACGCAAACGATACTACTTTTTTCGACAAAAACCACCATTACCCAATAACTTTCGAAAAGTTAATCCAAAAAGGAACCAATATTAACGAAAATCGAACATAAACAAATAAACTAATATTCACCAAAGTAAAACTAAGTGTATATAAACATAATATTTAGCTTCCAAGCCGATGATGAATTAAACAGCTTCATTTTAACATCAATGAATAATAATTTCATCGAATGATAAAATGATTTTACGTGTCTATCTCCTGTTTAGCCACCACGGTCTCGTTTACACCGTGGACGTATTAAAAATTTTGCTTTTTCTTTTATTATTAAAATTATTATTATTATTATTATGATCAGCTGGAAAAATTTTGATACTTTTGTTTAAGTTTATTTATTTTTATCAAAATTATCGCAGTAAATTTTTGATACTAGTCGACTTATATAAAAAGGATAATTGTACTGGATATCTTCACATACATATACATATATATATATATATATATATATCAACGAAAAATTTTTGACCTCATTAATAGTATATACTGAAATAAAAAAGATAAATAAAAAGATTGGTGAAAGATTTGAATGTAGACACTAACAAGTTAAGAAAATTTTGATCTTAAGGGTTCCAATAATGCCTAGATTGTGTGGGTTGCTGAAGGTACACAAATGGGACTGTCCGATGAGGCCAATTACTTATTTTTTGGAACGTCTTATAGCAAAGCAACTGACATTGCTAATGAGAAATATTCCGGAAAGCATTCGTAACCCAGAACAGTTCACTAAGAACATTCGAGGATTTGAAGTTAGATGTGGATGACATTATGCTCAGTTTCGATGTGTTGTCAATATTCACCAATTACTCCTCCCATTTTGGGAATTTGCAGTTTTTTCCCCCTTTTTTAAGGTAGCAATTTTTGCTTTGTTTGTTTAATTCTCGTGTCAGTTTTTTGATTCTCTATTCCTTTGTACTTTCCGTTTGATACTTACTCGTCCCTTTCTGGGAATTTCCGGCTTCCGTGTCTTTTATTTTACTTTTCAGGTCCGTATTTTCTGCTTTGTTGTCCTTCTTTTTCCTTTACCTTATTCGCTTAACGAACGTTGGCGACCAACCTGTTTAATGATTTCTTATTACGCGCTACGTCCGTTAGTTCACTTATATTATTCATGCCTATCCATCTGTTTACATTATCTAGCCAAGACATCTCGGGCTGCGGCTGATTCTCATAATGTGGCCCAGACAGT
This sequence comes from Icerya purchasi, assembly GCA_039619475.1. Classification (NCBI taxonomy): domain Eukaryota; kingdom Metazoa; phylum Arthropoda; class Insecta; order Hemiptera; family Monophlebidae; genus Icerya; species Icerya purchasi. The sequence continues at coordinate 95,318,793 of CM077115.1, forward strand.
TAATCTTTCACTTTTTAATTAAGGTCAGTAGTTCCTGACTATTTTGCAAACGCCGAGCACTTCATCTGATCTTTAAGAGCTGTCGATAAATCCACCGTTTGAATGTTTCAATCTTTTCTGATATGGCTGCCGTGAATGTCCGTGTTACAGCTGCGTATGTTATTGTAGTCTATATATATATAGTGTCTGATTAGGCGTAGTAGTAATTCTATGTTAATATCATGACTGCACAACAATGCCTTTGAGTTTCACGAATGTGTTTCGCGTTACCACTATTCTGCATATTCTCTCTGTAACCCAACTTCCTAAATATTTGAAGGATGAGACTTTTTCTATTTACTTTCTTTCTCTATCTAATTTCTTCATCCTATTCTCGTTTCTTTCTAGATATCTGCATACATGTAGTTTTATTAAAATTTATTTTGATTCCGAAATCACTTGCACGTCTATGTACATCCTGGATTAATAATGCTCTGTAGGACTTTTCGGGAACTAGCGATAGCTGCGGTATCATCGGATTCACACGGATTCCTTCTGCTGATTCGGCAGCAAGTGGTTAAAAAATCTGTTCCGAGTGTACATTGAACAGCATTATTCCACGTTTATGATTTTTACATCGCGTGTTTCCTCATTTTCTACTCTAACAGCAGCTTTCTACTGACAGTACAGATTTCTGATACATCTATAATCGCTTCCATCTATTGTTGTTTTTCCGAAGACTGTGTTTTTTTGTTGTTTTTTTTAAAATTTAATTACAACATTGTTTAAAATAATAAACATATTATACAGTATAAATTATTCTTATGATCATAGATAATGACGTTGAGGCAATAAGCCTAAACAGTTCCATACGATATGTATATAGTACGCATTAATTTTAAGTAATTCTCCGAAGCGGGTCGTCAGGGTGTAGACGTTTTAACCGTCGTTGTATAGTGTTATTTGTCAAAGAAACAGCAAGAGGGTTGATGTGTCCAATCAAGCGATCATAATTTCGACTATTATGGAAGTTTATTTCCTCGATCATATTGTAGGTGTCCGTAGATCGTTTTGGCTGATACTGTTGCGCACGAACCACGGTGCGTCGCATAAACGTCCGAGAGATTTGTTATGAAACGCCTGAACTTTCGTAAGATTAGAATTGACTGTCGTGTCCCATAGCTGCATACCATATCTTCAAGAAAGCGCAACGACTTGTTTATACATTAGCAGTTTGTTTTCAAGTCAGAGTTTACTTTTTGGGCGAAGCAGCCAATCCAGTTTCTTCATTTTGTAACGACAATTGCGTAAGGTAATTTTAATATGCTGTCGCCAATTAAGTCGCTTGTCCAAGTACATGCCGAGATAACGAACTTGACCCACTTGGGGAATTATCTGTGCACGCACCTCTTCTCAATGTAAATGGGCAGAAAAAAGATTTCTCCTGGTTTACTGATATACCTTTTGGCCTTTAGGACGAATCGATTAAGATAGTCTTGTGCTTTGCCTACAGCCTCTACTGGGCAGCTTGAGTTAATATAAGGAAGACTGTATCGTCCGCATACACTGCGATTAAGTCCCACTGCTATCAATTGGCACATCAGCAATGTACAAGGTGTAAAAGTATTGGGCCAAGCACGCTGCCCTATGGAGCTCCAGCTCCGATAGTCTGAATAGAGATGACCGAGTATCACGTACCAGCACATAAAATGTTTGATTGTACAAGTATGATTGGAATAGGTAAGTGCTGGCGAAATATTCATCTTGAGTTTGTACAAAAGTCCGACTGCCCATATCCTATCGAATGCCAGTTGAGCGCCTAAAAATATAGCTGCACAGTATTGCTTGCTTTCAAGAACTGATAGGATATATATTGAATACCCCGATGAAGTTGTTCGATGGTGCCATGTTGTCCTCGGAAGCCGAACTGATGGTCAGGAATCGCTCTCGTTCCTAAAATTTCCATCATTCTGGATAACATTATTCTTTCGAATATTTTAGAGAGAGTGGGAAGTAAGTTTATTAGTTTGTAGGAGGCGAGAAGATAGTCTGACTTCTTCGGTTTAGGAATCATAACGATTGCGGTACACTTCCACTGAGTTGGGAAGTGAAAGATTCGTAGCATGACATTGAATATTTTTACAATGAATAACACTTTTTTGACCGGGAGAGCTTTAACTGCTTTTCCACCAATGCTATCGTACCGTATGGTCTTCTTAATTTTTAGTTTGCTGATTAGTTCTGCAACTTTGGCGGGTGTGACGTACCTGATTGCAGTTGGAGGAGTACTCTACGCCTGAAGAAACTTTTCACCGGATTGAACGTCACTTCAGCATCAGCTAAATTGAAGTGTCCGAATTTCGCTTCCAATTCCTCAGCAAAAGCGTCTGCTTTTTGTTGGTCGGTGCGGCACCAGGGAATCTCGGATTGGTGCTTGTCTCAACGGCTGCTGCTTTAAACACTTGGTTGCTCTCCATAAGTTGTAGCCAGTGGTTCTATTCGGGCCGGCATTCGGTAGAAGGTTTTCGAAGTATTTTGAACGTGCATCAGTCACCTTCCTTTTAAGGACAGTCGTAGTTCTTCTCCATGCGCGTTTGTCGGATTCGTTTCGAGTTCGCATAAATCTCCGACGTAGATATCTTTTATATCTAACCAGATCTGTACTCTTACAGGCTGATGCGTCGGGGTAGGATACTGAATAGGCGTCCTGGTTGTGGCGAAGGCAGCGAATGCATGAAGGTTTCTCGTAATGAGCTCTGCAGCATCGTCGATGTCCTCGGGGGAGGGGGGGGGAGAAATGTCCATGTTAAGCTAGTTCTTCTACAGACTGTAGACATTTTATTATGCTCCACCATATCAAAAGCTTTTTCGAAGTCTACGAAACATACATACATATCTTGTGACTCCCCGGTCGTAGCAATTTTGTATTAACAGCTAAATACGGAGGATTGCATCGCAGGTGCTCATGCCATTTCTGAACCCGAATGAGTTTTCTCCACATGATTTTTCAGTTTTCTTCGAAAATCCTTCTTTGAATTATTCTCAAGAATGCCCTTAGTGTATTACACATTTTAAGCTTATTAATCTGAATTCTGCATATTTCTTCAAGTTTAGTTTATTTCCGGTGCTGGTTTTTGATTATCTTTTCCTTTGTTTGCACTTTTGGTCTGGTTTTTACTCGTCTTAATTTGAAAATTTTGAAAATTTTCGGTTTTCTAAAATTTCATCTTTTTTTTTCACATTCTATGTCGGTTTTTCGATTTCTGTTCCCATTGTACTTTCGGCTTGTTACTTACTCGCATCCTTTTGGAAATTTCCGGCGTTTTGTTTTTTCTAAAAATTTTACGTTTTAAGTCCGCATTTTCCGCACTGTTAGTTCCATTTTTGTATCTGTTTCTTGTTTCTCGTTTATCCCTTTGTAAACACTCGTTCGATTTTGATAATTTCGGGCGGTTTTTTTTTCGAAATTCTCTGTTAAAGTTCGCGCTCTTTTCACATTGTTTGTTTCCTTTAATTTTCGCGTCGGTTTTTTATTTCTCGCTTTCTTTCTACTTTCGGCTTGTTATTTACTCGTCCCCTTTTGGAAAGAATTTTTGGTCCGTATTTTCACCGTTTTATTAGTTTCTCGTTTCCTTTGTACCTAGCCTTTTTGTTTATTCGTCCCTTTCGGGAATTATAGGCGTTTTTTATTTCTACAAGTGTATTAGTTTAGTTCTAATGATGGTAAGTGTAAATAAACATTTTTGCGTTGTTTGTCAATTATCTCTATAAAAAATAAATTCTGGCGCGATTATTGTTTCAACAAGAAGTATGTATATATCTGCAAATGCGCTAATACGTTAATAAATATATCACATGTATAGCGCATGAAGCAGAATATTTGTGTAGTACATACGTTTATACGAATTTTAAATCAATGTGCGCGCGTAGAAAATTGCAGATACATGGTATGTATCATCACTTTTAAATATATCATTAACTACTTCTTGCTCAGTATTATGAAATTGTAGTCGCACATTATCGTGATACTTAAATAACCGGGGCTTCTTAAAACAAAGATTATTCTACGAAAAATACGATAAATTTATATTATTTTTTAATTTCGAAACAATTCGGTCAGAACATGTTATATTTTAACACAGAAAATTATTACATAATTCTTCCGCAACGCGAGAAGACGATTTTAATATATACGTATATAAACGGACATTTCGAATAATAAAAGAAATGAGACTATAATTTTTAAGCAATCAATTAACAACCATTATTATCCTAACAATCTGACAACAAAATTCGCTTCAAAAAATATAAATTATTAGCAATAACAAAGAAAAGTGGAGCAACGATTATTATAGGTTGTTTTAATGCTAAAATTGGTCAAGAGATTCAAGATGATATAGAAAATTATAGTTTTGGTGTCAATGATAGAGAGAACAGAGATATAGGGAACAGAGTGACAACATTTTTTTTTGAGACAATCACACATGACTACCAATTCAAAAAAGAAGACTATATTATATACTCGAAAAGCGCCAGCTGATGAACCGGGGAAAATATTACGAAACCGGATCGATTATATTTGTATTAATAAAATATATCGAAAAAACATAAAATCAGTAAAGATACATATCCCGGAGGATAAGCTGATGAATTAAAAATTTATTAACAGTAAATATAACGTATGAAAGTACATTTCAAAAAATTAATTAAAGAAGAAAGAAACACGGGAAGATAACTGATAAGGATAAGTTAAGAATATTCAACAAAAAGTAACTCGAACAATAAAAGAAAGAACGCCGAACATATAAAAAGTGAACGTTAGTAACGATATCGAGAAAACATAAAAATGGAATCAAGCTATTCTGAAAGAAATACGAAATAGAATTCGATATCATTCAATAAAGTAGAATAAAAAAAGAATTGGAATCTGGAATTTTCTTGAGAGAAAATATAAAAATAATAATGAGGATGAACATAGCAGAGGATGCACAAATTTCTACAAAAGGAATAAATAGTATGCGTTTCATAAAATAACAATAATAATAATAATAATAAAGTTAGGCAAAGATATCAGGTCGCTGAAATTTGAACAAGGAACAAGTTGAAAATGGTCAAATGAATTCAATAGAGCAATTGAAAGCAAAAAAATTATACGGAAAACGCATACACAAATTGTCAACGAGTACATGGACAGATCGCGTCGTCTGAAATAAATGGCTGCAGAAAGGAGGACGCGATTTCGGAATCGGAGGGTTTTCTACTGGCTATACACAAGATCAACTGGTAAGAAAGATTATAGAAAATTATAATTAAAGATGTAAAAACGGTGGATAAATGAAGAATATGTGGTGAGAAAGATGAAACGATACATTTATTAGATGAATGCGAACAATGCAAGAATTTTATACAAAGAGACATTCGTAGCTGAGATATCAACACTAGGAAGCTAGTCATTAAACATGATTGAACTCGGAAGATACAAATATCAGCTTTGGAAAGTTCTTGAAAATAAAGATAGTAAATTATACTTCAAATCGAACGTTATTAATGGATAAGATAATAAAACATAATAAGCACGAGTTAGGTCCAGTCATAGATATAGCCGTACCAAACAGCAGAGACGTAAATAGCATACCTGAAGAGAAAATTAAATTAAAAGAACAAATTAAACAGTGGTAGAAATTAAAGCAAACACATAGCGTCGACGTTGTAGATCACGTTGTACAGATATAGGTGTAGCGCACTCATGATAATGTTAGGCAATACACACATGCACTTCAGACTTTTGTTGTAAATGTTTGATTTATCATTTACAATGTAATCCGAATGTTTACATGTCTATACATTAAAATTTTCTTACATATAATAGTGTACGCATATTTGGCATTGTTTTCCTCGCGACTGTTAACGATTATTTATTTTTTAGGAATTCTTTATTCGTTGCCGATGGTTTTCAAACTCGAGAGCCCTTGTCATTCTGGTAACTATCACGATGATTTAAAAAAAAAAAAAAAAAAAAAAAAAAAGAATAATAATAAGAGAAAAAAACATAAAATTATTACCTACGACGACAACATCTTTATAGCTGATATCTTGCGTTAATAGGTTTGCCGATGCTATGCTATTGCAACAACAGTCGCGCATACTCCGTGAGAGCTTACGATATGAATAAAATCAAAACAAAGTTACGATACAATTTCTTGTAATGACTTGTACCAGCAAGTATCCTACGAGAAACAGATAAAAAGAAAGAAAGAATTAATTCAAATATCAGTAATTACAAAGAGATGTTTTCTAATGTTGTTACTTCCTAAAATTACCGAAATTGTGCCAAATGGAACTGCTTTGTTCCGTATATAGTTTAATCGTCGAACAAGAAATTAAAATTTTTTGCGCCAGCCGGTGTTTAAAAAATACCCGAAAAATCATGCTCATTTTCTTTTTTTCCCCAGAAATTGGCGAAATATTGATGATCATTAAATAACATCGAAAGAAGTATTTTTTTTCCATAAATGTATATACATATTACGAGTTTTTTCTCTTCGAAATCTCACGCAAAAAATATTATCTCTATATTTTTATTACACACCGGATATAAAATTCTTTGACCCATTTAATATGACAAATCGATGATGATCCTAAAAACCAAAGCAATAATATTTACTAGAAAACCCATAGGAAACCTCCTGCACTGCGCATTATATGAATTCCTATGCATTGCAAAGGCACAGATGGAGACAGGAGGTGCTTTGAACAAGACCTAATTTTGAAATGAGAGACCCAGGAAGGAATTGGCATAAATAAAGCAAGAGAAATCTAGAACAGAGCGAATAAAGGACTTATAGAAGACGAGTTGTTACTGGGATCGCCTCGGCAGTATTAGTGTGAAAGAGAGATTTTAGCAGATTCGGTTTCTTTGGAGAAAGCACAGATAAAGATGATTAGTGCGATCGTGAAAGGAGTGACAGCTGTCAAGAAAGATTATTAAATAATGACAAGAGTTTACAGGCGGAATTAAACCACTATTTATTAGGCTTAGATTAATCAAAGAAGAATTAAAAAGACGAAAAGTAAAGACCACAGACGAGAATTTAGGGGAAACGATAAAGAGATGAATATTAGAAAGAGTACATTCTACTAATATAGAGAGTTTCGAAGATGGGAGTTATTATCTAGGGAGAAATTGCGCTTAGAGGAGTAGATGAAAATGTTGTCGGCAAAGAAAAACGAAGAAAAGTTAAGAGGAAGGGAGGCAATCTTGACGAAGTAAATATTAAAGTCAGCGCAGGTTCTATGGTGGGAATGTTAAGGGGTAAACCTTGAAAGATTAACCTTGTAGCAGAGTAGGAAGGAGAGGAAAGAATTATAGGTTCTGCACTGAGAGAGAGGAATAACAACACAAGCAAAGTAGGTAGGAACGTTAAAAGAGTACGTAATATGTTAAAGAAAATGCGAAGATGAACATTATCAAAGGCAATTAAATATCAACGAAAGCAGCAATTGATAATTTTTTATTAATAAATGACATACAAACGTCCGATAGAAACATGCCGATAGAATTTGGTGAACCATATCTAGGACAAAAACGCGAATTTATGTTAGGTAACAGATATTGTTATTCCGGATTATTCACTAAACGAGACGACGTTTGTTAATTAAACTTTCGAAAAGCCTCTTAAGACACGAACCAAAAAAAAAAAATAAATAAATAAATAAATAAATAAATAAATAAATAAATAGGGTCAAGCGAAGAAGATTAAGGAGGTTTTAAGATAGGAATAATAATGAGAGTGTTCCAAGATGGAGAAATAGAGAACCGGAGCCAAGAAAGGAATTGGAAATATTCAAAAGGTTCTGAAGAGAAAAATCAGAAAGATTTTTAAAAACAGATCCAATCTAAAATGGGAGAGGAATATTAAAGATGAACGGAGTAGTTCTAATATAAGGTAAAAGGAGACCTAAGAAAACGGGAAGAATTAAGAGAAGACGAGAAAGACATGATGGAATGAAAGAAGGAAAAGCTGAAAAAAATATGGGAATGAATAAAAGAAGATGAGCGTGAGAGCTTAATAGGAGAATAATAGAAGGCAGAAAGACGAGAGTATGAATAAGGAATTGAAAAGACTACAGCCGCCCACGCAGTCCAACTTGAATACAAACATGGAACGGAGTAAGTAAAGAGGGAAACGATTAACCGAGCATTTTTAAATCCAAATTTCTACTACTCAGATAAATCACTGCATATGGACTCTGAACCAACCTAGTCAAAGGTAGCAAGTAATGCTAGTGGAGAAAGCACCGAACAGATAGTAAAAACCTTTATAGAATCAATGTTGATGCTGAAGAGACGAACTCTATTAATAATCATGTACAGACAATTCATATAACCATGTTCAAGAATCCTTACTGATAAAAAGGAAGACCAAGGAAAGAACGGATAAAAATATTGAGAGCAATTACGGAAAAGTTTAGCTCTACGAATAATTGCTGGCTCAACCTTGTGATGTACTATAGGCATTGTAGAAATTGACAAAAGATGAAAGAGTTGAGTCTAATAAGGTAATTTCAATAACAGGAATCGGCATAAAAGAATTTTTTCAGAAATATATTTCTCTTACCTTCGGATATTCAAGACTGGCACCTGACAAGAGCAGTTTAAGATAAATTCCTCGATATGGATAGATCAACTGGATAATAATAACAATTGCAGAATAAATGATCACGTATTTTAACTTCTTTACAAACGCTGTCGGAAAACAGGAACCGATTAGTTGCAAGAGTAAAGAAAAAGTTAAGCTTAGTGAAGTTTTTTCCAATTGTGGATATACTGCTAACTTTCGTATAAAACATTTTAGACAAAGACATCGCGAGTGAAACTGAGTTACGTTTTTATTTTCTAAATTCTCGACTGAAAGCATAATTTGTCCTTAAAAGATATTGGAAAATACCTGGTTTGTTTCTAGTTTGTATTCTATCAGATTCAAATGAAACAGAGGAGTCACTTTGAATGCTGGTTATGTTCATTTCGACTGAATAATTTCGATAAAATTTTCTACCGAGACGTTTAGTTGGAGTATTATTCAGAGCATTCAGAACAACGTTTTAGAGGCGGATGAAGAACCAGAATGTTGTACTGGTTTGTTCGACTTATTAGACGATTTAGAGCGTACGGCACTAGCCGCGCAGCTGTTCGTTAATTGTTCGTAAGATACTAGGGGGAAGTTTGCCTTCCACGTCGGACAAGTCAGGCATTAAGTTATATCGTAACTAAAGAATAAATAAATAAGATACAATAATATTAATACACAATACGAATGATGATTTAGAAATAATAAGAATAACTGATAAGAAATAAATAATATTACTAATAACAATAATAAATCAGCGATGATAAAAGTGAGGATATTAAAACGATAACTACATAGTTAAAAGAATTTACAATGTGCTACGTCGTATATGTACGTGTGTCCAAAAGTCTGTCACATGACATCGTATTAACGCTTTTAAAATTAATAAACTGCAGAATAAACTTTGTCAAATAATTGCTAAATAATTGCTAAATATTTGCTAAAAATTGCTCTTCCTGTCACAGCAATATCTAAAATCTTCGAAGTACTGAATTTATTTTGAAGTTTGTTAGGTGTGAAGACACGGAGGTTATACCCAATTAATACAAACGAAAAGAAGATTTAAGTACAAGCAAAACTAATAATTCAAGTTTTTTAACATATACTCGCATAACAATTAAAAAAAAAAGAGAAATAAATATTATTTCTTCTTTTTCATTTCCTTTTTTTTTTTTCAAGTCTGTAACAGCCATTTATATGGATCACTTTTTGTACTACAATGACCGGACCACCTATGGTTTTACGGTTTTAAAGTTTATTCTATCGAGTACAACAATTTTCACTCCCCGACATGTAAGTAGCAGGAACCTAATTTTTCTTTATTCCTTTCTTTCCATACTCATCATAGGCGTGCCCCCCCGGGGGGGGGGATTTGGGGGTTCAAACTCCTCTCGAAATGGATTTTTACGTTGCTGTATTATCGTTTTAGGGTAGTAAAATGTCTTGGTACCAGGCATTCTGACAGTACAATGTGTATTAGTGTAAATTATTTTCAAAATGAAAACGAACAGAAGTCTTACGCATTTAGAATTATTATACAAGAGATTATTAATAAAATATAATTACTAAGTAAAATCCTTTTATCTGCCATTTTTTTTTTTTAAATGGATCGATCCCCCCCCCCCGAAAATCTTGCCTGGGTACGCCTATGATACTCATAACCGTTTACCAGTTCTGTTCCTAACTGGTTTTCTTAAAATGTACTCAATTGTTTAATATGAGTCTTTCATCCATTTCTTCCATTATACTCGTCACTTTGGTTCTATTTTACGGTGTTATTCTCTATTGCTAACTTTACCCGATTGTCCCCTCTACGAATGACATTCCGAACGTTTTTAGTTACCTGTATTCTGCTTTCATCTTTGCTACACCACTGCGGATGTATATTATTTCGTTAGTTCTTTTTCTGATCTTTCTCTACTTCTGATAACTTGATAATTTAAAAGCCTATCAAATTTCCCTTTAAAGATAAATCATTCGTTCACACTGATCTATTAAACTTAAGAAAAATTAAAAATTTTCCGATATTTTTCCAGTCTCATAAGAAATTGATTTTTTTTTTTTTTTTTTTTTTTTTAAGCAGATTTGTCGTCAGCAAGGACATTAGCCCAAAGGAAACGGAAAGGAGGAGCAATAAATTTATATATTCTTATGCGTTTAAGGACGGAGGATAAAAATATTTAAAGAACAGGAATATCCGAAACAGAAAGAAATGAGAGAATAAAAGCCGCACCGTAAGGAGTATGGATATAAAGTTTTAATAGCGAAGAATAAAGAACGATTGCTCAACGAAGAAGACCATACATTCAAATAAAATGTGAACAGTGTCTCGAGGAAAGTATATATGGAAGGGGGTGAAAAGAACAAAATGGAGCACAGATGCAGATGAAAACCGAAAAAATGATGCAGGAAGGAGACTATGGTTAAAGCGAAGACGACAAATGGCAGAGATTGTAGAGCGTTTAAGAGAGGGCAAGTATCAAGAAAACCATGAATGAAGTTGAAGAGATGGCTGAATAGGGAGATAAAAGGAGGCAAGATTAGAAAATGTAGAAAGTTAAAGATTTGAGCCATAATTTGAAATGGGCGTTGAGGAAAGAAAAACAATATTATAGGCTGGAAATGTGCCCCTGGAGACGGAAGAATGACCTAAAGAATCCACTATTTCATTGCCTTCAATACCCAGATGACGAGGAATCCACAGAAGATCAATCTTGATCGAGTGAAAGAAAAAAAAAGATCATGAATGAGGGAGCGTCGGGGGAAAGTATTACGTAATCGGAAGAGGGAACAGGAAGTTAGATGTGATAGCCTGAAAAGCAATTATGAGCACTTTATAGGAAACTAATTAATGAGGAAACAAAGAGAACAGTACGTAGAATAGAAATAGCTTCCGCATAGAAAATTGAAGGAAAGGAGGGAAGCTTACAAGATTCAGAATAATTCTGGGGGAAGCAAAAACAAAAAAGACAGAACCAACTCCGCTTGGCCCTTTGGAACCGTCCGTATATAGTCTGTCGAAGTCCATTCGAGTTTCACTGCCGAGCATGATGTACAAAGTAATGTACTAGCAACATGGCGTGTATTACCATTTGACGTGTACTTCAATGTTATCGAAAAAAATCATACTACCGCCCCCCTGCTGTCATTCCTCCTCTTCTAACGTTACATAAAATTGGGATAAAACTGGCAGAATGAAAGAACTAAGAACTTGGATTATAGGTAGGTAAAAAAGGAATAAGATGTAAAAGATTTTAGAATGCAGACGCTCAGTTGAGAAAGAATGGACATTCAGAGAAAGTATGGTTAGGATCACAGTTAGCTTCGTAATTAGGACAAAGAGTGGGGAAGGTGTAAATGAAAGCAAAAGCGTTAAGAAGGTAGCAAAGGTTAAGGCGTAAACAATAATAGAGGTGACAGTGGAACAACGCAACGAAGGTAAAACATTAAACCGAAGGAGAGCAAGAAGACACGATTGGATGAATAGGTAATAGAAAAATTTGATGGAAAAAGAAGGACCCTCTATATCTATATCGCTAGGAATCTAGAGGAAATCTGAGAATGGAGTGCGAGAAGATTGTAGATGAGAGAACGTATGCAAAGGATGATAAAGTGATAGGAATGAGTGGAAATATAGGGGGAAGAAACACTTTGCAAAGTGCTCATAGGATAATGAAAAATAGTTGGTAAAGGGATACACACACCAGAACACCTGATAGATATCAATTCGGCAGTAAAGTTAGTAGAGAAAAAAAAAAAAGACGGAAAAATTCGGAGAAATTCAAGTCTGTTTGAATAAACGAAGTTCAAGTTCCATTAAGTCCTCTTGAACCAATTGCAAAAATGGTCCGGGGGGAAGGAAAGAGGGGATCTAATAGTATTATGGAAATCGTACATGATTACTATGGTGGAAAGAGGCTTGGAAGAAGAAAAGAGGTAGACAATTTTGGGAGAATGAAATAGACTGTCAAAGTTAAAGAAAAAATAATATAAGGTGAAAAAAACTAGGACGCAAGAAAGCATGTGAAAGAGAGTAGGAATTTTCTTAGAAGGAAGCGCCAGTTTTGAAAAATAGAAAAGTAAGAAGGAATAAGCTTAGAGAACGTCAATCGTAGACGATTAGAAAGAAAAAAACGATAACCCGAATAGGATCTACGAATTAGTTTAACTCAGCAAGAACTACCGATATTGGGGAAAATTTAAGAGTGCCAACAGTGCCGAAGGCAGGAATTCTGGATAATATCCGGTTTAGAAAGAAGCAATTTAGAAGCACAACCACAGATGATAAGGAAGTAATAGTTAAATTTAGAACAGATCGTGCATTTGTACGGGGAAACAAGGAGAGGATTGCCTCCCCAAAGGGTAAAAGGAATACCTTCGAAAAGTTCGGTTTTTTAAGAGCAAGCGAAGAGAGGAAATTAAAATATTTGTTGAAGGGCAAAAGACTATCAAGAACCATATAGTTCCATGTATCTATTCCTTTTTGCTGGGCTAATGCTCTTTGCTAGCAAACCCAAGGGGGGGGGGGGGATATAGTGATGGGGGGGGAGGCAAAATCAATCTTTACGAGGGATCGACGCAAAGTTTAAAAGTACTTGGGACTATTTCTGAAGTATAAAGTCGAAGGATAAATAATTAAAACGATTTTGAAGGGAAAGTAGAAAGGTATAACGAGAGAATAAATTTTTCTAACACGACTAAAGACAAATTGACTTCTTATCAACGAAGAGCTTGTTTACGATGCTGATCATGTGTTCTTTGAGTGTTCTGTTTTCTATTTCAGTTTGCTGCGATTTAGTTTTTCTACTCCATATTGCGCTCTTATATCTTGTTTCTTTTCCCCTTCTTCACATATCGCGTCCATTATTTGTGTTCTTTCCTACTAACAATATCTGACCGTATCAGGATATAATTGTCTTCTTTCCTTTCCTAATTATTTCTGAGTAAAGATGATGAGCCAAAAAAAAAAAAACTTAATTGTGTTTACAATACTGTGAAAAGTGGAAAAGATGAGTACGTAATCGATTAAAAGCAGAGAGCCGGCGTTTAAGAAAAAGAAGCAGCAAAGATGGAATAAATATTGAAAAGATTAAAACTATGTTCATGTATTCACTGCTGCAATACAGAACTTCTGTCCGCAAGTGAGGTTTTCATGATATTCTCAGCGTAGCAAAAAATACAATATTTTTCTTTTCCTTCATCAATATGTAATTTTATTTTTTTAACGATCGAACGTTGATGGCTAAAATTTTAAAGCACTACTACACTGCTAGTGGTACTCTACCACTAAATACCACTATATCTAAAAGGGATCGAGCACTTTAACGTCAGACCTTCTCCTTGCGAGGCAAAACTTGTCTAGAAGACGAAAAAAATTTGCCTTCCGTACTGCGTATCATTAAGAAAGGAACACGACAATGTGTACGGCAAACATTTATTTTTGAAGCGAGTCTGTGGAAAAAGAGTTTGTTTATGTTGGTAGTTGTCAAGGCGATGGTGTGACCAATAAATAAAATATAGGTGTTACAAATAAACAAAAGTAGGGTGCAGAAACAGTGCAGAAGGTGGCGCAGACAAATAATGTATGTTGGAAACACAGTTTCCGACAAAACCTTGAACAAAATTCGGTACACAGGCTTTTAAAATATTTCAATTTCAACCTTCAATGTGTGTCAAAACGAACGTGTTGAACTTAAAGCAAAAAATCGAGAAAATACCGTCACTGAATATTCCCGCCGTTATTTTATTATCGAACCTTTTTCAGTAATAATGATGACAATGAAAAGTCGTTAACTAACCATTCATGTTCGCGTCAATTTTTATTATCACGTTCAGCAAATATGCTTTCGGAAGGGGAAACAAAAAAACAATACAAAACTTCTTTCGTCGATTTTCCAAAAATTTATCACATTATAAAGCAGTGTGACGGTCAAATCCGCTGTTTTACACGATCAGTCTCACGAACCTTAAACAGCAGTGCTACAATGTCGATGTTCTTTAATCAAAATTTGTTCAAGTTCCATGTTATTTTAAGGTCTATAAACGCAGTGCTTCATTAATAGAGAAAGTAAAATATTCGATTCAATGTTGCTCTTATTACTCACTGTTTCATTATTATCCATCCACTACACTAATTTTACTGCTTTGTCAAAAGATGCGAACACAATTATATATAAATATATATATATACATATATATATATATATATATATATATATATATATATATATATATATATATATATGTATATACACACACATGTATATACTGTATACATATATAAACATATATATCGTAACGGTTATAGTTGTTTATTAGACCCTCAGGGATGCCACCACGGTCTCCTTAATCCGTGGACGTAAATTTATACTTTTATTTTATTATTATTTTTGAAAAAATAGATTATTTAAAATTTATATGAATTATATTGAAATTTAGACCCCCACCGATTTTTCGGTACCAGTCGACGACTGAAAAAGACAATTAAACACGTACGAAAACAACGATACAATCATAAACGAATTATTTACATATTAAAATAAAATTGTATGTATCACTGTCGTCGACGGTGATCCGTTGTTGATCGGGAATGCGTTGATTGAATATCGGAATCCTTTAACCTAGATTCGCGTTTAGTTAATAAAAATTTCTGACTAGTCGGGTTTTCATGCTTGTATTAAAGCGTTTTATATCGAACCGATTTAAATAACTAACCCATCAGACGACTATCGCAGACCACAATTCGTTAAATAGCAATGCTGCCGAACGGTAAATAGCGATTACTTCTAAATGAACAATTACTTTGGCCAGAAGTAAAATGCGACTGACTTTAACTAAAAATCTTCATTAGATCTTTTGCTACTTCTACCGTCTTTTGCGCACCGTGACTGCTGAAATTGACCGAATCAGGTGCACGCTTCTTTTTGCGGTGGCCGATGATGGACTACCCTCGACCGGGAACAGGATTTCAGGCACGCGCGCATTTACATTCGCATCACTTTTCCCAAATTACATGTATTTTTATTTTATCTTTCCTTTACTCTATAATGGACACATTGCAATGTACATGCATATATACGTACATTAGGGGACAGAGCTTGCTGGCCGCTCAGCGACCCAAAACTTCCGTTTTTTATCTTTTTTACTTCATAAATTTTTAAAAACGTCGCGTAAAGTTTATTAAACAAAGAAGAAGGATCGAATGCGTCTATTAAAGAAGTGAAATTCGGATTAAAATATTTCAAAACTAAAAATCGCTAGCATCGTATGATAGTAAGAGGAATATTTTATGTATAATTCTTTGTAAAATGCGATATTGGTAACATTCATTTCATTCAATTTACGTTGCAATGGCAAATTCATTTTCTTTTTTAGAATCTAAGCAATAATATATTAAGTTATTGGTGACCACCGCAGTGCAATCATTTCAGAATTTGTGCCCATAAATTTTGCAATTTTGGAGTTTTATGCTTTTCCTATATTCTGATAATGAAAATCCGTCAGTTGAAAAAAAAAAAAAACAACCCTCAGATTGTAATAAATCGAGCTCTGGACTTTTTTCCTAGTAACGTATTTATAGATATAGAAGTACTGCTTTTTTTTTCGTTTTAACATTATCGTATTTTTACAAATTTGTGAATGGTACATAATTGCTGAGGCTATGGAAGAAACTATGGCCTTTTTTTAATTCCCAGTTTTACTCGTTTTAGATGTACATATATTCTCCCAAATTTGCGTCTTTAAATTTAAAATTTTTTTAGACCTCTGTAATTTTACAACATAGTTTAAAAAAACCAATCCCGAAAGTACCATAAAACTGGTTGTAAAATTGTTGAAAAAAAACTTTCGGTAGATTTTGACATTTTTTAAAATCTGAGCCCTTTAGCTTTAAAATTTTTGGAAGATCTCATATTTTTCCCATAATCTACCAGTGAAAACGGTTAATAAAAAATAAATAAAAAATTCAAATAATCTTATTTTTTAATGATAACAAATAATTCGCTTTTCGTCCACGGTAGTAAAGAGACCGTGGTAGTATCCCTGAGGGCATCATTAATCGAGCAGATCGTTACATTTGGCATCCATCCCGGCTGGGGATAAACAATTATCGCTACAATACTGATATGTTCTTCAATCCATGCGTTCTAATTTTTTGGGGGGTTATTGTAAGGCCTTGACGTAAGTTCGGGTGCCAGAGTCGTCCAAAGGGATTCAAAAAAAAAAAAAAAAACTTTATAAAAATTCAATAACGAAAATTTTCTTGATATGACACGGACGGGCGAGAGAGTGCGTGACGTATCGTAGTTTTCGAGTGAGCAAAAGCGATATCGCGATATTAATTATAGCTCTAAATTACGCCCGTGGGCACCATTAGTGGTCATTCTGCGCCAATTTACACGGAATAGAGCCACCACCATACCCACGCTAGCACCGTGGTTTACAGGAGCTAGTTCCGGCAGTCTATGCAGGTATTGCCCGCGATAACAGATGTACAACAACATCATCGAAAATCTGTTAAACTACGATTTATAGCTTTTCTTAATTTTAACAGTTATCATCATCATTGCCAAACATTATTTCAACAATTCGGATCACTACTGAACGACGATGTACCATATCTTGAGATATATTTATTTATTTATTGAAACGGTTTCGGTGCTCGATAACTAGATATGAAATCCTTTTCCGTCAATATTGTTTTATTTTGTATGCAACAGACAGATCCACAAAAAAAAAAAAAAATTCTAGTGAACTTAATGTCTTGGGAGACGACTTGGAGGTAGGAAATGGCGGGAAGACATTGTTTTTCCTAAATACATGACTTCTTTTTAATTCTTAGACTAACGATCGAATGTCATGTCTAGTATCTATAATTACCGATCAATGGGAGTTTGCCGATGTGTAAATTCAACAAAAATCTCCGACAGAATTATGTTTTATTTCAAGCGCAGTTTAAATTAAGAAAAAGACTATATATATATATATATTAAATTTAGGTATTTTTGACAACAAGTCAAGTTCCTGAGCTTACATCCGGTCTTTTCGAATAGCTGATATGTTGGCGAAAAGCGAGCAGCAGTTTCTAGCATCGATGGAAATTAAAGTCCATCGTATACTGAGCCCAGCCCATGCCCACGTTTTTTGTAAGTACGGCATATTGAATCCAGCTAACGCCTACAGTTTTGTATATAAAGTACGTGAAACATAACGAATAAATCAAAATTTTTAACAACTAAAGGTTTAAACCAACCCACGCAACGCACGAAAACTGCATTCTTCGCATAGGAAACCCACGCGTAAGTGTGGGCTGGGTTTAATATGTGGTACTCCATTTAAATCCATGTTTTACAGAGTGTGTGGGCTGTGTGTAGGCTGGGTTAAATATGGGCAAAGCTAAAAATCAAATTCGATAATTAATTGATACGATTCCACTCGTCTCAATATATATATATATATATATCATATAAATATGCACGCACAAAATAAACTTTTTTTTTTTTTTTTTTTTTTTAAGATCCCCCCTTTGGGCACGTCAGCCAAGGACCTACACCTAGAAACAACAAAAAAGAAACGAGCCGTCAGTTAAATTTTGATTCGGTCAGATATGGACAATATAAAGGAACTAACGGATGAGATAATGGATGGTGAAAAGAAGGACAGAATATAAGATGCACAATAATAAGGAGCGGGGAGCTTGAGTTTCAGTAAACAAGAATATACGATACCGCGTTCAACAGAAAGAATTGGACATTCAAAAAAGATATGATTGGCGTCGCAATTCGCCGCCTCATTAGGGTGAAGAGGACAATCTGGAGAAGAAACAAGGGAAAAGCGAAAACGAGAGGAAGGAAGAGCAGAATGGCCAAAACGCAAGTGAATCATAGAAATGACAACAGAACGGGGAAGTAAAGGAAACTCAAAGAACACCAGATATTAGAAACGAAGATTAGGTTGTATAGACAGATAAAAGGATTGATCGTTACGAAAGGAGGAAGGGTAAATATCTGATCAAAGTTTGAGATGAGATTTAGTACATAGGGAATTCAAGTTGGAGGATGGAACTTTTTTAAAGAAGGAACGAGAGGAAACAGCAATCCAAGCCAAAAAATTATTCATTTCATTACCTTTAATGTCCATATGGCTGGGAATCCACAGAAAATCAACACAGATAGAGTAGTGAGAGGAAAGAAGATGGATAAGATAGCGTATGCGAAGAATGATGAAATCAGAAGAGTTATCAGGAAAAGGGGAGCTAATCGCTTGAAGAACACTCATGGAGTCTGAGATAATCAAATAATTACAAAACTGACGACTGGAAGAAATGAAGATAATGGAGCGTAGGCTAGTCATTAATTCGTTTATAAAGGTAGAACAGAAAGAAGGAAGACAAAATGATTCAGAGAAATTAAAGTCCGGAAGAATAAAAGAAGCTCCAACACCATGAGGTCCCCTGGAGCCATCTATGAAGATGGGTACATGCGATGGAAATGTTATTGCCCGAGGGAAGGATTTGGAAAGTGAAGGTACAAAAGAAACATTGGGAGAATGGCAGAGATCGACAAAGCTAAAAGAAAAGGTAGGAAGATCATTACCTGAGTTTGTGTAAGGCCAAAAGGAACTAAGGCGAAGGGAAATGAGGGCTAAAACAGGGATTTTCCTAGGCGTAAAATGCCAATTCTTATAAATTGAAAGGTAGGAATGAATAAGAGTACAGGACGTGAGAGGAAGACGTTTGGAGAGGAAACGATAGCCTAAGTAGGTTCTGCGAAAAGACAGGGGTGGTGTGTGAGACTCTGCAAGAATTGCTGGAATTGGAGTAGACTTGAGAGCACCAAGACAAAGCCGAAGACACGAATTTTGGATAATGTCCAATTTAGAAAGACGAGATATAGAGGCACAACCATAGATAAAAGAGCAGTAATCAAATTTGGAACGGACAATGGCTTTATACAAGGCGATTAGAATGTACGGATCACCACCCCATTTTGTTGAGGACAGCGCTTTCAGCAGGTTTAGCCTTTTAATAGTAGAAGAGGAAAGATAATCAATATGTTCAGAGAATGTCAGCCGACTATTGAGAAAAACTCCGAGATAGCAGAAACAGTTAACGTGAGGAAGAGGTAAATTGTTTACAGATAGATTAAGTAAGGCAGGATTGTAAGGACGAAGTGAAAAGACAATAGACGAAGACTTAGAAGGAGAGATAGAAAGGTTAATTGAGGATAAGGAATAATCCAGTTGCTTTAAGAGACGAACTAAGAGCCTCATTAGCGGCTACAAAATCAGAGGCGGAGGAAAAAAGCAGAATATCATCGGCAAAAAACAAGGAGGAAGAATTTAAAGGAAGAGAAGCAACACCGATAGTGTAGATATTAAAGAGAGTAGGACTAAGGGAAGAACCTTGTGGGAGGCCACGAAAAATTTTTCTTTCATGGCAGAGAGGTATAGAAGAAATATGGATAGAGCGATTTATCATGAGATTCATAACAAGGGAAGAAAATTTAACTGGGACGTTAATTGCCGACATTTTTTCTCTTAAAGTTGGCAGGTGTACATTATCAAAAGCAGAGGAGACATCAATGAAGGAAGCTAAGGTGTACTGTTTTCGGATGAAGTACTTGTATATACTGGAAACAAACAGACTAATACAATCAGGAGGGCCAATCCCAGGCCGAAAGCAAACATATTGCTGAGAAAAACGTGGTTATGTTCCAGCCACCCAACAAGGCGCCTGTTTAGCATACCTTCGAATAGTTTTCTGATACAGGATGCTAAAGAAATTGGGCGAAAGGAGGAACTTTTTTTAGGA
Organism: Icerya purchasi; assembly: GCA_039619475.1. Classification (NCBI taxonomy): domain Eukaryota; kingdom Metazoa; phylum Arthropoda; class Insecta; order Hemiptera; family Monophlebidae; genus Icerya; species Icerya purchasi. The sequence continues at coordinate 95,339,208 of CM077115.1, forward strand.
ATAGGAATTATGATAAAAGAGTTCCAGCAAGGAGGAGTTACACCTCTGGAAAGAAAGGCATTAAAAAGGTTGAGGAGAGGTTTGTTTAATTTGTTAGAAGCAGGGGGGGGAGGCCGCCGAGCGGCCCCCTCTAGATACGCTCATCTAACAGGTGGGGAAAAATAATAATAATAATATAAAGATGAAAAAAAACCCCCCCAAAAAAACACGAATTGCAATAAAATTAGAAGTTCTAAATCGACAAGAAACAATTTTTTTTTTTTATTTATACACTATTACGAGCTGTCCATCAAGGACATTTAATAATACGTGTGAATGAACTTAAACATGAAGGGAGGAGTACCCAATGGCACCTACCCGATTACCCCTACCTTAAACAAGGTCCTGCGGTTTCTGGCGTTTCAGTCTTCTTACATTATCGGTAACATCGAGCAATCCTCTAGCAAGAGTGTTCGGATGAGAATCGAGTCTGTTTGCGTGTCTTTTAGCATGAACTTTGATGACATCAGCCACATAATCTACACACAAATCTCGATGTAAGGTTAGATTAGTAACATACCAGGGTGCCTTGGTTATCAACCGAAGGATCTTATTCTGGGAAGTCTGTATTACCTTCAGGTTTGACGGTTTAGCGCAACCCCAAAGTTGAACCCCGTATGTCCAGATGGGTTTCAGAATAGTTGTGTATATTAGACGTTTGTTGTCCGTTGTCAGTACACTGTTTCTCCCTATCAGCCAGTACATTTTTTTAACCCGGATATCTAATTCAAGAAACAAATGAAAACGAAAAATCGGACGGCCGAATAAATAAAAGGAATAAAAATGAACGGTCTCACTGGATTATCAGCTGCGACGAAACCGAACAATAGAACACCGATAAGCAATGCGGCACAACGACTTTATCGCTCATCTGATAAGCTATTTTATACTTTTTTGTTTCGACTTCATTTGACAATGCGCCTCTTTCTCATTATTAATCGTATTTTAATGGATCGTGTTCCTTTTTTACATAAAGTCATTAAAAAAAAACGGTAATGAACAAATTCGTTTCGTGCAAACTAAATTGAGGGAATGATTCTTTCAAAACAAACAGTTTTTCATTCGCAAATGTTACGGCCTTCTTTCAAATTGATAATAGATAAATCCATCAAACGGATTTTTGATTATTAATTCTTCAGGCGATTTTAAATTACAAAATTAACAAAAATGTTTGGATTTCAGTCGGTAAAAACGAAAATTGTACAGACTTTTTCACCGCTCCATATAATTTTGTGGGAACTGATTTACCGTTCTCGATTACCGAATTTTATAGTATTGTTTTTGTTTCTATTATTGTTAGCCATTACTGGTTACGTTCACCGTAGATTCTTGTACATCCCTAAAACTTATTTGCAAACACCTTTGTCGGTATCAGCCATTAACAATCTTTTATTTACGTTTACGCATTGACATGAAACTAAAAATGAGAGTACGAGGCCGCCTTCTCTAGCACTAAATCAAGGTGATCACCGAACCGCGCGGTAGCTTTCAGTTTGTCGAATGGACTCACTTGAACTCACTCGCATCTATAATTATATCTTCACTAGCTCCTCCTGCTATTTATACGGTTTGCGATCACTCTACCGAAGAACCGTTTTAGAAAATATTTTATTTAAGTTTCTAATATAGTAGTAATTCAGTTTCAATCGAACTTTCAAATTTTTTATTTTGGACACCTTGTGGCGAATCTGTCAAAAGTTAATTAAGTCTGATTTTTAATTAAAATATTCTATTTCGATATTTGAAAAATATTGCACTGCCGCCGTGTGTTCCGTGTAATCTCAGTTCTGTCGTTTCCATCATACAGTTAAAGATGCGGCGATATTTTTGTTTCTTCAAAGTGATTTCGTTAATTTTGTACGCGTTTTTTCCCGATTATATTTAATTACGAATAAAGCAGGACATTTTTATAGGATTAATTTAATGCAAAAGAAAATTTTTAATTTACCGATAAAATAACATCTAATTTTAAATCTATTTTCGTTTTTTCTAACATCGTAGTTACAATGTTTATTAACACGCTGTTCACACGAAACAATAACAAAAATTCTATTGCAGAGCAATAGATCCACATTATTGCAGTTATGATGTTAGTTTTTATCTATACGACCTCTCGTTTGGTTCATAAACTACCCAACGGAATTTTATCAAGTTCAGTACGATAATATTAAGCTGACTTCACAATTAACGAACGATTAAAATGTACATTGCATTTGTTTTTCTTCGGTACATTAACCTATTTTATCGTCATAAAAAACAATTTAAAATTAATCTAAACATTATTTCAAAAAAAAAAAAAAAAAAAAAGTTTAATATTTTAGAGCGAAGTATTCTAAGAAATACTTGGGTCTAAAATATTAAACTTTTTTTTTTTTTTGAAATAATGTTTAAATTAGTTTTGAATTGAAAAATAGTTGATCTTATGTTCCAGCTATGTTCGTATATAAACACAAAATAGCATATTAATAATAAAATAAAGTATTTCAGGAAGATAGAAATGTTGATATTTATAAGCTTTTAAAAAGAAGCACAATAAAACATTTTGGCAGCGTAATTTAATTAAATTACGTTAAATTAAATAAAAATACCACTTTTTAATGAGCTCGAGAACGCGTTAAAAATTGTAAGTTTAACAGTAAGAAAAAAATTAAAAAGTGCATTTTTCGAAGATGAAAAAAAGAACCAAAAATTTACAGATCGATGATAAAATCAATACGGTTATTTGGGGCTCTGCAAAAAAAATTATATAAGAAGATTACAAACCATCTAAACGAACATGAAACGAAAACTGAGAATATTCCCTGGTGATTAGTGTCAAGTAAGGTACTCAAGCAAGACTTTCAGTTTTCACTAATAATGGAGGTTTTATCAAGAGTCACGTTATAAATCAGTCTACGGTGAAATTAACTAAAACGGAAATAAATTAATTCTAAACTTTACGATTGCGAATCATCAGATTAAAATGTTCGTAACTACGAAATAATTTATATTTATACTGTTAACACGTAGGGTGCAGTCAGCGTATATGAATTTTTTTCACTTTAACAATTAAAGTGTATACTCTAACGCATTGCGTTTACTCATTTAGTATGCCATCCCCTCCAGAGGTGCCAAGTGTAACGTTCGGCGTTTACTTTTCATGTCTAAAGATTTTACCGCTCGATCTCAACTATAATTTTTTTATTACTCTTCCTGTTAATTTTATTTATTTATTTATTTATTATTATTATTATTATTAGGTTTATTATACATTTTTTATTACGAAAATTTCCTACACGAATTTTTCTTTATAGACTGGTCGCTGAGAAGATGCGATTCGTAAATATATACAAATGTAAAAATTACAATAACGAGTACGATAAAATCAAATTATACATTTCATTGTTGTCAATAGTGATCCCGTATCTGCTAAGTTGGAGTCCAGCGAGTTATCTGAATCAGACAATTACGATCGACGAGGACTGGAATTATATAAATTGAAATAATAATTTCTTTGACAAATGAACTTCGGAAATGATAGTTTAACTGGACTTCGTGGTAACGTGTTTGAAAAATAAGAAAGAGTTAAAAATAACCGAAAGAACGAATTAACCATTTTTCTATGCAATCGATGACTCCTTCTGCAGATCACATTAAATAGTGACAGGAGAAAAACCAAGTATTACCTTGAAGGGAGGTGAAAATACAACTGCCTGTCTTCCGACCAAAATCCTTCGTCAGGGTCTCCTTCGATCATTTCTTTACTTCCAGCCACGCCATCGATCACAACCATTTTCAAAAACGATGGTGCGCACTTTGCTCAGCATCGATGCGTGATAATACATGCCTCACGTTTGGCCGATAGCGGGATCTCATATACAGGCACATTTACTTTCTCACAGCGTGCGCAATTCTTTGTTTATTATAAAAATCGACCAATCCTTATTTTATTTTTATTATTTATTTTTTATTTTAAAATGTTTTACCCGAAATGTAATAGGCACCGAATACTACACATTTGAATATTTTTTAAAGTACTCATCAACCGAGGACTTACGCAGTATTACAGTTCAGGAGATTAATGAGGAAAGCAATTACAGATTTTAGAAGACTAGAAGTAATGAAAAGAAAGGATGAAATCTCCAAAAGAATAGTATGCGAAGGAAGGAAAAGAATAAAAAGAAGTTTCATTAGGAGTTGCAAGTAGAAACGCGGTCATTCTCACTAAGAGGTGTGTGATCGGCATCGTAAATTAAATCACAATCGTCTGGACGGAAGAGGAAAAAGAAACTAAAATATGAATCTGTTCGAAGAAAGCTGTACAAATCCTATTTGTTCATAACCATTTTTTAGAGTGAAATATTTCCTTCTTGCACTATTTCCCATTTTGTGGATTTTTATATTATTAGAGGAAAAAAGTTAGAGATTTTTGGTTTTGAGATATTCTAATCCACAAATTTCACTTTTTTAATTGACGTATTCGTATCCTTTGTTTTTAGAAAAATAAATTTTAAAGAGTCAAAAAGTCAAAAAAAAAATCCGGAAGTTTGAGCCGCGAAGCGGCCAGTGAGCCCAATCTCCTATATATCAATTTTTTCCGTATTTTTTTCTCTTTACATGGTCAATTTCTTTTGACTTTCATTCCCTCAATGTTCTATCACGGGGTCAAAAAAGTGCTTATATATATACACACACACACACACACGCGCGCACTTTTTTTGACCCCGTGATAGAACATTGAAGGAATGAAAGTCAAAAGAAATTGACGATGTAAAGAGAAAAAAATATGGGAAAAATTGATTTATAAATTGAAAATATAAAATCTGCAAAATAACGAAGGACATTCAATGAAAACAGGATTAAGGTCACAAAAGTTAAAAGTCGCAGTTGTTAGCACGAAAAAAGTGCAATATTGCAACACATGCGTATATGGGAATTCGAGCATACGGGCATGATAGAGAAAAAGCAACGATGCTGATAGGTAAAACACGATTTTTTTAAAGTGTTTAGAATGAATAAAAGTAGTTACGAAAGAAAAACCATTCAATGAAAACGATAATCTGATGTCAATGATTGTCTGTACTACGTTAGAACTACGGAAAACACAAAATACCCAACTTTTTCGATGTAGTTAAATTCATAATCGGTTTAAGTTGAGAGCGAGCTTAATTCTATTGCATGATGTCACCAAAGTAATCTTATCATATTCTAAAAATCGTGTACAATTCACCTACAGCGCTTACGTCATTTTTTAAACATGTTTTTCCCCTCTTTTTTATCATTTTCAAACAATGAGTTTGCTTTTTCGTTAGTAAACAGGCGTAATTTCATATCAGTTTATTTTATTTAAAAAAAAAAAAAAAAACCACAAAAACAACAGAGCATCACTTTAAATATATTTAAGATAATTGGGCAGAAAAAATCAATTACAATATTTCGTTCGGTAACTTCCCTTCTAGATAGTGGTACAAATCTCAGCAGTCACCACCTCGTACGCTAGGATAATAATGATATTTAAATCACAACTAATCCCGAAGAAAAGAAATTTTTAAACTGTGTAAGTTCGACTAAAAAGTAATGTGAACAAAAAAGGTACTTTCTTAATACATCTACATATTCGCAAAAAATGTTCTCCATCGTATAGATCGATTTCATAATGCAGAAAATATTATTACTACTGCATTCCAAAACACGATATTATTTTATGTGCCAAATCCCTTCAGTACACGTTAAAAAAAGAAGGAAAAAATAGAAACCGAAATAACGACTATGAAAAAATTTTCCAGTTATTTCTATGAAATTACATTTTATAAGAACTATTTTCGACTTTAACCGAATCACATTAGGTGTGCTTTTTTCTTCGAAATGAGCGGTAACTTTTTACTGCTTCGAAACAAAATCAGTATTTTCACCTTGACATCTGACATACGGAGGAATGTTCGATTAATAGATAATAAAGATTATAATATTTTTTACATAATTATGGATAGAAAAATAAAATGTTTTTTATTTTTATTTTATAATAAAAAAATATATATATTAAAAAAAAAACTATTAATAGCAGCTGTAGACACGTGTTTAAAAAGTACAAGAAAAGAACAGGATAAATATTTTATCATTTACACGTTATTTACTTTAATTCTCAGACGAAAATAAGATGAAACATGATTACGAAGGAAATTGTGTGACAGAAGAAAACATACAACGCCAACACAGTGGTGGTGCATATTTCGTCACAAGACACTAAATTTGTCGCATACATTGGACCGTATAATTTTGTAAGATACACAGCCATTGCTAATTTCAACGCAGAATTGTTTTGACCATTGTATTTAAAAAGTTATATATATTTTTATAATAAAATACTTCACTGTTTTGCGCGAATGAAATAAATAAACATAGGCTAAAGTATAAATGTAAGAATTTACAGAAATAATACATCGTTTAATCATAATCGCATGCATAATAACCGCTAAAAATAATAAAACTAAATTTCAATAGTTTACCCATACGACAGAAGAATATGCCCACATATCATCAAATCATTAAAAATATGAACAGGAATAACTTACTGCCACTTGATGGTGCTGCAATAGTGATTATGGGGTATTCTTCGTTCAGTCACCGAACGTAAACAATTCGGGTCCAATGTATGGACAGGCTTAGTTTTTTACTCATTCGTCTGGCTATGTATTTTGATATGTGCGTGTGTTTGTGTGTACTGTGCCTGGATGAGTAGAGGCAGTGAAACAATCAACAGACGAGATAACACCGTTTCCAACTCGTTGCTCTGGAACAGTAGTCGCAGCAATTGCCGGAGCAGTGTGAACAGTGTTTTTCTGATCACCGCGCTCAGAATTGCAAATTCTCATTTGTGCGAGCAGTGTGACAAAAAAGCAGCGCTGTGATTTTCGGGCCATCGCTACTCCCTTATTCCTTGTCGCTTTTTTCTCTTATTCGCTATTAATTGCCCCTTGTGGCCCCTAATTTTATGCGATGCTTACTTTGTACCCTCTTCTTATATCGCGGGATCTCTTTAAACTCAACATTCTCCGTTATATTTATAACGTTTCATTTCTTCTTATGTATTTCCTCCTCATCCCTTTCATAACTGCCTTGCTTACTCAAAGTTCATTAATATCGATTGCACTAATTTTAGGATTCGAGTAAACTATTATTATAATGCAATCAATGGGTTTATAATTAAAATTAATATTTATAAATACACATAATTTTAGAGCGGATAATCCGCAGTCGGTTTTTTCCCGATCCGTTCTTGAGAACAGAGGTGAAGATTAATAAAAATGACTCATTGTTTTCACAAAACAGTAAATCCGATTTATCAAAAAATAACTACACTTATATGTAAGAAGTATGTTAAAAAACAACAACAACAGAGAATTCCCCTATTTAGTACCGTTTAATAGAATCGTTTTTTGCGGTAGAATGCGCTGCGCGTAATTGTTTATACGTGATGTAAAAACAATACAAAAAGAAGAAAAGTAATGTAATTGTGCATCGTTTCCACCGGTTTCTTTTCCAAAGTTTCAAATTACTGACGACCATTTAGGAAATACTATTCCGCAAAGAAAACATGGCAATTTTTAATGAAACATATAGTACGATTTGCATTAATTCTTTGAAATTTCTACGACGATCTGTGTAGTCATCCGTTTGAAAACGCACACAGAGTTCAACGCGGACCACGTGGTTTACAATTTTAAAACAAAAACAACAATAATAAACAGTTTAATAGCAACTATAAGCTTGCAACAAACGGAATAATCACCGCGCAAAGAAGTTTATTAAAATTCCCCTATGGGTTTCATTTTTTGTAGTGCCGGAAATTTAAGTTCCCGAAAGTCACCGAAACATTCATAACACTATTAATTTCGAGGGTAACCGTAAAAGCGGTTATTATTATTAGAAATTTTGGAACACACGGGACCATCCGAAATATATCTCAACCGCACTACGTTGTTTTCACGGTGTTAATTTATTCAAATAAACTATTTTTCGATTTTGCTTAAAAACCAGTTTTCACTTCTTGTGATCTGAAGTTACATGCAGATGCCCATTTCGAATTACAAGTCATAAGATGGTAGAAGAAATTTTTCTATTATCCAAAAAAAAAAAACAATCTTTCTCTCGTTTACTTTTTGGCCCACCCTTCAACTTCGGTTAATCCATAGTATTAACTATTTTAGATTTTTCGAGAAACTAGTATTATCGGATCTACGACAATTTAATATATTTTTTCATTTTTTTATAGGAAGAAATTTTTAACATTCTCCTACCTTATACTATATCTTTTCACTCTGCAAACAGCGCGAGCTCTCTATCGTAGCTTTGCAGTCAGTTTTGGAGCAATTTTTTATTCCTAATGTTTAGCTAATAAATAAAAAGGGGCAATCTGCTAATAATCGATTCTACTCGGCGATTTGTAAGTTTTTTCCTTCGAATCATGGGCGAATTATGATGAAATAATATGCCCTCCCCCCTTTTGGTACCACATCAATAAATCTAGATACAATTTTAATTATTTTTTTCACTATACTACTTTTACGTATATGTATCTGTCTGATTTTTATCAACTATTCCGTTACAACGAATTCCCACACCTATGCAAGAGTCTACTTAATTATCAATTGCCTCTGTTATTTATTTATAATTAATTTCGTGATCTTCATCTCGATATTATATATATATATATATATAACTTGGAGGAAGGTTACGACTTTTTGAGGGTATATAGTTCAATCACGAATAAAGAATTAGCGAATAGGCAATTTTATACACTTTAAATATTTGATTATTACCGTATTAAAAAACCGCAGGCAATACATATATTTCTCATTCTATCCAATGGTCTATCGGTTGACACACACACACATGCATATCGACACTGCTTATAATACGAATCGATTTTTACAATTTCTAAAATACTATCGACATAATTTGATTTTTTTAATGAAAAATAATATTTAAATCGATTCCAAAATTATCTTATAAGCGGGAGTATTTAATAAAATCTACGCACAGCAGCGTCGAATTTTCAGCCGCTCGTGAATTCTTCGAATTGATCTATTTTAAGTTTTACCCGCTTAGCTTGATTATTAGTCTTACCGGTATTTGCACAGAAAAAACCAGCACTACTTCCCTCTCCTCTTCGTCAATATACCTTTTGATTAGTGTCCTACTGACACTACTTATTGTTAACCGTGTTCGGAGTTGATTAAGTGTAATACAATAATTCTATAAATGAACTAGAATGGATAAACACTAATTAGAGAACACTGAAATATACCACATATAATGATGATTGATACACAATGCATTTGTGTAACACGTAATTATTTACAATTTACACTAATTGAAGAAAGCAAAATTAAGGGTTAAAAAAAAAAGCGATGATTTTAAAAACAATAAAAAATCAGCGTCAACAAATCAACTAAAAACGAAAATTAGCATCATTTTTAAATGACAAAAAGTCCAATCAATATTTCCGAAAGGAATTATTACATCGATATGCGAAAAAACAATTAGCGAAATAAAGGACCGCAAATAACGAAGTGCGTACACATGGGCAAATAATAATGAAATAAATGTGGTTTTTTAAAGTAAAACAATAAGCGAGAAACCGCTCAAAAGTTAAGTTTATGGGCATTTTTCAATTTTTCAATTTATATTTGTTTTACTGCAAAACGAACTAGCTGAACCAAATTTAAGTTTTCTGTCGACCGATAAAATTAATTAAAGCAATATATTTATGCACGGCGTTATTATTAATTTATTAGTCGTTTTTTATATATATATATATATATTCATTCGTTCAATCAGCATCATAATTTTACGCACGCAATTTTAAATTTGATACAAATACACACTGATTTGATATCACGCAAAAAAGAAAAAATAAAAAAAAAAAATACTACGATTTTGCAAAGATGGATCCTTAATTAAATGTATCAGCATATTTTGCATGTTGAAGTCTCTCCATATTCGTGGTAACTTTGTTAATTATTTAATCATCTATTACTCGAGTTAAAAATCACATCTTTAAGAAGCTGGAAAAGGGGTGGTCTCGAATTTTCTAAATTAGGATTTTAAAATAACTGGTTTAGATAAGTATGTTAATATGTAGGCGGAAATCATTGTATTCGGAATGTAATAATCTCGTTGTCTTGCGAGAAGATCGGTTTTTATTTTAATTTAATTACTGATTCAAACATGTTTTGCGTGAAAATTTAGCTCGATATTTTTTATTTTTTTTTTTTTATACTTATAAAATAAAATTTGTTATTTTAATAAATGTTTGAATAAAATAAAATTTTAAACTTTTTTATAGAATAAATTGATTTGATAAATATTTCGAGAAAATCAAACGTGATTTTTATAAACTGTAATCAATATAAAATGAAAAATGGAGATGATCAATTATTAAAATTGAGTTTTCTCCGACCAGAACTATGTGTGTAATGTACTCACACATTTAATGTGGCGAAAACGATTGCACCTTCTATCATCTAAAACAAACTGATATGACTTAGACGTAAACAAGGTCTTACACATAAACGCACAAATAGTCATAATGACACTAATCACCTTGTGTATAAATTTTTAAGATCACTGCTTAATTATTTTCACAAATAGAAGAAGTAATTATTTATAATAATGCAAAACAGAAGATACTTTTAAATGAAATTGTATTTTTATTGTACACACATGCCCCTTCTTCCTCTTTGTTGTAAAACGAGAATACCCCCTCTCTTCTTAACGTAAACAAATAACCCCACCGGAACTTAACATTCTGATAAATATACAAGTTATAAACGGTATGACAGAGATATAGCTGTCTCTCTCTTACCGCTAATAATTGGTGATTAAACCGTCGCAATTTAATGCGAAACAAAGCTTAATGTGTAATATTCGTATAATATTTTCCGTTACAAGGACCACTCCTACTGGCTGTAGCGTGATATTAAGGTTTTTAAAAACACGGTATTATAACCCTTCTCCGCCTTCAAAATTTCGGAGCTTAAAAAAAAAAAAATTCAGACTTTTAATATACGATATAAACAATTTTCATAGAAAATTATAAAATGATACACCTATTTTTCATAAAGAGTTCATGTATTTTTCGAAAAACAGTTTGGGGTACCTCTTTTTACCCCCTTAAAGTTCGAATTTTCAAAAAATCTTTCATATTTGATATTTTCAAATTTATAATTGCGGAGCTAACTAATTACAGCAAAACGACTTCTCTTTAAAGGTTTATATGCTAGTAACAACTATCATATCATACACATTTGTAGATTTTAGTCGATTTTTCGACCAGTAATTTATCGAATTAAGGCGAACACGCATGCGATTTAAATTAATTTAAATAATTATTTACATTTAATGGATTCTAAGGTTACTATGAAATTGGAACGGAGCAAGGTTACTACAATTGCACGTCGGTTCGAATATTTTTTTTTCTCCCCTTTTCTATCTCTAAAATTTAGAGTATTTAAAACAAATTTTGCACACTTTTATAATAAACCATATATAAAGAAACTTAATGCGAAATTATAATTTGATAAACCTACTTATATCGAAAATAGAGCATCTTCCGTATTTTTTGGATAACAGTTTTTAATCCCTTTTCATCCCTTAAGGTTGACATTTTTTAAAAAAAAAAAACTTCCTTTTATATGGAATTTCAGTTTTCCAGTGTAAACGGTTTTGGCTGCAGTGTGATTATTAGTTTTTTAAAACGCGATTTTCTGTTTTTCACTTCTTTTTTCGCATTCGGAAAATTTAACTTTTTTTTACGTATTTTGCACACGGTGTAAGTACATTGTATTGTTATGCTGCATGCGAATTTTCAGCTACATAGAGACCTAGTAGTTTCAGCGGTGTGTTAATAACCGTTGGGCCGCCGCTCAAATATTTCCGGATTTTTCCCTTCAAATAAATGAAAGAGAAAATCCAGAAATATTCGAGCACTCAAACAATCATTAACATACTTACAAACCTATAAATAAAAACTTCGGAAGAAAAAACCTTCATTAATAACACGTATTATTATTAGCACAGTTTAATTTGTATACAAATTTTAATAAAAAAGTAAATAATAATCATTTACATTTTAAACCCAAGGAAAGGAATGTGTAAGTAGAAAATAGTATGAGGCTGAATGCTAAACAGCACATTAAAAGATAGCAAGCGCATCCAAAAAGATGATACATACGCGGGCAAGCCGCGAGTAACAACAGCTAGTACATACATATATATGCTTTATGCAAAAATATTTTAATCAATTGTTTCTAGAGATATATACTAAAGATCAAAAAATATTGCGCGCGCTTTTACTTTTAAAAAAATGAAATAAAAAAATAATAATAAAAAAAAAAAAAATGATAACAATAACAAAATCAATCACAAAAACCAACAGTGTGAACTCTTTACACACTGTAATAACGCTTGATTACTCCAAAAAATGCTATATGACGTTGTAACGATAAGCCTAGAGATTTTTTCGAGATCGTACTTGCCTATCCACAGAAGGGTATTTCCGTCAAACATCGTTTCGACAATACGGAGGACATTAGGTTTTTAGTAGTCTGCACACAATCGCACTCAGCGAGGTCAGATAAATGTCGAATATAATTAGTTTGAACAAAGTTGAAAGAGAAGTTTGGCGCAGATCCTCTTTCAATTAAACCGCTTAAATGGTGGTCGCACAACGAAAAGGTTGATTAACGTAATTTGTTAACCGTGCGGTGATAGCAGGAGAACATAATTTTACAGTACATTTAATACAATACACCTCCATCCTATATGTTATGGATATCGAGGAATTAAACGTGTGCATCGTGCGCGTAGGAGGAAATAAATGTAGCTAAATAAAATATGCGCAATAGCGGGTGTATCCCCGAATGAATTTTACTTTAATTACAAAATCAAGAATATATGTATATACTTTTATTTAAACTTTTTTTATTAAAGGGAAATTTTTTATTTTAATTAAATTATTTCCACGGCCAGTTTCCAAAAAGGAAATTTTTGCGTTTGCGATGGAAAACGATTGAAACCATGCGCGGGTTGGTGTAAGTACGAGAAATCAGTTTATATCAAAAAATACCGGTGGAAATCGGCTCTGTAGGGGAACGTTTTTCAGTACAATATCTGTGGCGCTTAACAACGCTCAAAATACGAACAACGCAGTCTGTACAGTATAAGTGAAACCATAACACAAAGCGGAAATTATCGCTTAACACTGGACATTTACTACTACATGTAAACGACATCCTGTTTCTCGTAAGATCTTATATATTAATTTTTTTTTTTTTTTTGTTTTGTTATAAACGCGTATGTTAAACAGAATTCTTTTAACAAATGTCTAGTGGAATTTTTGGTACAGTTTGGCTTAACTGTTCGTCATTCTATAAGAGAAATTTTTATCGACATTAAACCATCCCGCCTGTTCATTTTTTTTTTTTTTTACATTTGTTTACGCATAACTTTTGCCTATACCGATTCCAACAATATCCCTTATTTATTCGAAAGAGTACGGACCAATGACAGTCTCCTTTTTAAGTACCGATGAATATTTCAAATAAAGTGAAAGGGGGTTCTCCTCTTAGAAATTTTTATTAATAACAAATCCCATTGATATTTAAAAGATTATCAATGTTATTTACCAGGGAAAAAACGTAAACTTGAAGAAAAACTAATTTTTAACATAGCCGGATAAAAAAGTTTAAAATATTGTCAATTTCATGGATAAATGTAAATTCGAGTGAAGAAAACGAATTTGAAACTTTTACAGCGTTGCAAGCTCAGCACCGCCGAAAATACGAGGTGTGGCTATTAAATAACGAGACTGCGCGCGCTATGGAGCCTTAGAGGAGTAAAAAAACAAGTACGGTATAAAAGAGACCTTGAAGTGTCTACTAATACAGTTCCAAACCACGTTTTCGTAGCTATAGTAGTATTTTTTCTATAAGTCCTTTTCTGTAAGGCTGTTCTTCAAAGGTTACGCCGTTTTTTGTTTTACCTCATACATTGATTCAAAATGAGTTCCTTTTAGGGCAGACTTTATACCTTCGCGAACAAAAAGAAGTCGCACGAAGTCAAGTCTGGTGAGTTTTTTTCATCGGCTAAAAACAGCTTCACAGACAGCTCGTTATAGGCAGGTGCGTTGTCTTGATGCAGGATCTACGACTTGTGTTGCCACAACTCCGGTCTTCTTCTACGAACTCGTTCTCGCAGGGTTGTCAACAGATGCAAATAATAATTTCGGTTCCCAGTTAGACGCTCTGGAAGCTCAAACGATGATCTACGCGCAGACAGATCGACCTGAACGTTGGTCATCTTTAGCACTCTCTCAACCTTCAGGAAATCGTTCGCATCAAAAAAAAAAAAAAACAACAACAAAACACGTGCACGTGGCAGCGAATTCGCACCGTAAGCTTGTTTTCTTCAATTTCATGAGAAATTTCAGATCGATAGTTCGTGTTTTGCGTCACACATTGTATCCGGCAGCCAAAAAAGTCACGTACTCTTCAACACTCGATACAAAAAATACTACTACAGCCAGGCCCGGATTAAATGTATGATAGGCCCGGGGCTACGGAAATATTAGAGGCCCCTCTTTTCGAAAGTGATAAAATTATAAGTTTTATAGAATAACTCTAAATTTTCTTTAATTTAATTTAATTATATTATTTTGAATTCGCGAATTAACATATAATTATTAATGTAAACAAAACTAAATATCATATAGACAATGCGTAAAATTTTCGATGCCAAAAAAAAAAATATATATATATATATATATAATTTTAAACAATGAATTTTTCAGCAAACTTTAACCAAAGATTTGCATAAAAGGATAGTGTGTGTGCGTGTACACACATTCATACAGACAGATCATTTCCTAATAACGTAGATTCCGACTCGTTATAACTTAATACAAATTTCTGGTACGTTTTTACGAAACTCTTGAAGTTTTAATATTACGAAGTTTCCTTCTCTAGGAGGAAATAAAAATGGATACGAAATTATTAACAAAAAAATGTATTAAAAAATGCACTTGCTCCTGTAAAGTAAATTCTATTTATTTAAAAAAGAGTTGATGTATGCGACAAATGATAGATTAATTTTTTATTACATGTCGGAAATTAGTGACTCTTGGGGGCCCCTTTATAAGGCCAGGCCCAGGGCTGCAGCCCCCCCCCTAGACCCTCTCTAAATCCACGCATGACTACAGCTACAAAAACGTGGTTTGGAACTGTGTTAGTAGACACTTCAAGGTCTCTTCTATCCTACTTGTTTCTCTCCTTACTCCTCTAGGGCACCAATAACGCGTGCAGTCTCGTTATTTAATAGCCATACCTTGTATTACGTGCCTTATTATCTGACCATCGTCCCAATGATACTCTTTGTTTATTGGGAATTGTATATCGATTAGTGGTGGTTCCAAATAAGTACCGATGAATATTAGTTGAATAAGCTGATTTTTAGCAGTCATTAAAATAAATGTTAAAAAAGCGAGTTTCTTTAGGAGAAGTATTTTTTTTACTTAATGTGGCCAGATGAAAATTACGCAGAACATTTTCATTAGAATACCGGAAAAATTTTATAATTAAATAGGCGATTAAAACGAGAGTGACTCTAGAAGTATTATTGATATTACTTAACATGCGGAAATGTAGTTTCGGATCAAGTTAATGCGTTCGAAATCCGCAAAGCGCGCTTAACAAGATCATCAATGACAGAATTATTTGCGTTCTTAAATACCCAGCTCTTCATAGAGAACAAAAGGTAGAGTACACCTTTTTTCGGTTGGTCTTTTCCTATCGCAACTGCAAAAATATATTTACATTAAAAAAAAAACAAAAATAAAAAAAATTGACAAGTAAAATTGTTTTTCTAAAAAAAACAACAAACAAATAAATAAAAAATACCGACTCAAAATTTGCTTTAAAAATGTAATAAAAATGCATCAAAAAGAAAATATTTTGCGGGAAATATGCACAAAGCGGATGATATTTTGATTATTCTTAAACAGCGTTACTACAGAGTCACAATAGGATTGCTTTTATGACAAATAACAACACGGTTTAGTAGTTACACGTATGGGCAAAAAGAAAGTCAAACACTATTATTAAAAACCCCTGTGGAATTTAAGACTAAACTATGAGTAAGGGAATACCATATGTACAAACAGTGCAAGGTACTCGTCTCATTTCAAAGCCACCAACTCGACTTACTGAAGCTGTCGTTAACGGCATTGTTATCATTACTGCGGTTGTTACTATAACATCAAGTATCTCTTATAAACATTTGGTGATTTTACAACTCATTCCATTCAAAAAACCCTTTTTACACCGCAATCTCTATTGCCAATAAGGATTTCGCGTGTAACAGAAATACAGTTAGTTCCACGGTACAATTAACTAAGAAAAAAAATTTAAACATATGCATATGTTCAATTCTCCTATGAAGCTTAAGTTTCTGATTCAAAATTAACCCGCGGCTGAACTCGGAATTAAGCTGATAATCGAACAACTTAAACTTTACACTCCAGCAATCATTTAACGCGCGATATTTATCTATCGTTTAACGTATACAATGACAACAATCTATTGACATTCGAGTAAGGTCGCTTTAATTTAAAATTTTCCGATCCGGTGGTGCGGATACAACTAACGACAATATATATTCCTTTCGTAGCGATTGTCGATTTTTAATTTTAATTTTTGTAATTGTAAAATTAATCAGCCGAATTTGCGATATATCTTATCAACGAGAGATAGATGTTTTAAAATTACACCAGAAAAATCTTATCAGAGATCAATCGCGCAAATTAATAAAAGTATTCCGACAATAATTAATTGTGCACCGCTTTGACGCAAATAATCCATTAAATCGACTTAATTTTATTATCGCGAGGGATATTTTATCGATCTATTGACACACTTACAAGTAAACCTTCTGAAGATGGTAAATGTATGAAGATTACGTACAAGTATCAAAGAAGAACTTAATTTTTAGATTTGTAAATCAAAAAATGTCAGCCGAATTCTCGAGAATCTTACTACATATTTTAGCTGCGTGGAAATTATTTAAAATACACCAATAGACATTCCACTGTATGTATATATATATATATATATCTGATTAAAGCGTTCACTCCAACGGAAACGAACAATTTCGATTATAATGAACTCCGAGGTTTATAAGTTCCCTACTCAGTTTATTTTAAAGGACTTTTTTTGCTGTCTAGTATTGACTACAAGTGTAACTCTTGCCATGTTCTGACCCTACTTATAGTTTTTTCTTCTTCACATTTTCAAGATCAAATCGGATGTCCATATAAATGTAACGATTTTTTCACGCGACATTCTAAATCTCAACAATAACAATAAAACTTCTTGAAATCACAAGCATAAAACAAAAATTATACAATTTAATTTAACTACCATGATGCACAATATGCGAACAACACACGCTGGTTTTTATTAAACACTAGCTGTTACCGGCGGCTTCGCTCGTGTTTTAATACCCGTTTAAAACTGTATTCGGAAATTAATAAAAAATTCTTTGTTTTATCCGGAATAGTATTTATGTAAAGATCCTTTCTCTCTTTGGGAAATCTGTTTATCACTGTCCAATAGAAAATAGTCTTCACGTTTCACGTTTGGCTGAAGATTATCGATCTTTTTATAACCTGTCCGTCTTGATCTAACAAAAAGTTTCGCTCAACCAGAATACACAGCCATCATTTTGAAGAGGCCGCCGAGTTGTTTACACAGTGATCTCCCATAATTACGTATTTAAGAAAACATCATCTTCACTCACATCTTCCGAATTCATCGTCTCGAGCATTTCATTAAAATTGATTTATTAACACAACAAACTACAGTGAGTAACGATTTCACATTTGAGTATAAATAACATTCCCGGTAGCAGATATTAAAAATTCTGTTGCATTCTCTGTAAAAAATAATAGAAAACATTGCCTTTTTTTTTTAACTTTTCGCAATGAGTACAGTAATTAGGCTAGGAGCGCGATTCGTATGTTTCGATCATGTCATGGAGGTTTGATGATTTCAGTAACGCAAAAAGTTAAGTGACAGAACGTGGGGTATATTTACTTACGCCAGAAATTAATAAAATGCTACCTAAAGTTTATTATTTACCATAGTAATCATTTTATTTAAATTTTTACATTTAATTTATATTTACCATGGTAATTATTTTATTTAAAATTTTATAAAAATTAATTTTTTTTTATTCGTCCCGTAAGCATTTTGGTACCGTTGGTTGCATCTGAACTACTTAAAACTTCATAATTCGTGAAGGAGAGATGGTAGAAAACTCAGCCATACCTTAAAACCTTCGCTGGGACATCACGAATACACCTTGAAAATTTCAGTATGATCCGTTCAGCGGTGGAGGAATGCATACAGGACAAACAAACAAACATTCATAAAGGGTGTTCCATAAATTCGTTAACATTTAAATCTAACTTCCCGCGCAAACACAAGCCACGCGGGACACGGGGAATGATCTTATCGCTAGTTCGTTTCTCGGAAAGTTTTATCGTAGTGGATCGCTTCACGGGACCGCAACGTGCTTTTTGTGTTAAACAGTTTTATTTAAACACAATAGTTCGCTCATTATTGTGAGACGCTTATTTCACGCTGAATACGATTTACGCGACTTGAATCAGTGTTCCCGAGTGGTCCTTTAATAAAGAAACGGGTTGAGAAGTTCGAAGAGACAGAATCGACACTAAATGCGAAGCAAAACCGGCTGCCCAAGGACTTCTTCTCGGAACGAAGAGAAAAAGTTTTCGTTTCAGTTCGACGAGATCCACATTTATCGACGCGCAACCGTTCCGCTGAATTAGGGTTATCTCGCACATCTGTATGACGTATTTTAAAATCTGATTTGAAATTACATCCATATAAGATCCAGATAGTGCAGTAACCTAATATTTAAATTTACGCAAATCGTATACCGAAACAATGTTGGATCGATTCAGTAATTTTGACATCTTGTTTTCTGACGAAGCCCATTTCCACCTCAACGGACATGTTAACAAACAGAATTTCGGATATTGGTGCAGTGAAAATCTCGAAGCTAAATATAAGAGGCCACTTCATTCGCCTAACGTAACTCTTCTGTATGGGCTGCAATTTCAGCGAAAGGAATCATTGGCCCCTATTTTTTCCTCGTGGTCGTACGGTCACTGTTAATTCTGCTGAGTATGTGAAAATGTTACGGGAGTTCATGGCACCGAAGCTACTGGAATTTGCTGGCTACAATCGTAACGCATGGTTTCGGCAAGATCGAGCCACTTGTCACACATCCAACGAGTCCCTGCTGCTGGTCAAAGAAATGTTTCCGAGAAAGCTGATTTCCAGAAGAGGCGACATCGCATAGGAGTTCAGATTTATCCCTAGCAGACCTTTTTTTTTTGTAGGGTTATTTAAAGAACCGCGTCTACATTCATAAACCAAAGACACTGCGTCAACTAAAAGAAAAAATCAGTGAAGAAATGTCTGCGATCTCACAGTCTCTTTGCCGACGAGTACTTAAAAATTTTGGTACTCGCTTAGAAGAGTGTAAAAGTCGAAACGGTGGTCACTCGGATGATGTTATTTTTAAAAGGTAAATTCTCGTGAATTGGCTATCTCGTGGATAAATAATTTCTAATATATGTTAAATAGCTTTTTTAATACGATTTTTTCAAGTGTTAACGAATTTATGGAACACCCTGTATATATTTAGAGAGAGATTAATGAAATATATATATTTATTTATATATCTATATTATAGTAAATTATTTCAATAAATTCGTTAACAAAAATTGAACAATAATCGGTTTAAAAGTAAAATTGTTAGTATCTGCGCTTTGCAATATATACATATACACCCTGTCAAGAAAGTATCGGGAATTGTTAAATAAAACGAACAATTTTTAATTTTCATCCAAATTTATTTTGTCACCTTCAAAATAACATCCATTCGAAGCGATGCACATATGCCAACGCTTTTTCCACTCGGCAAAGCACTTCTGATAGGCGGTTTCCGGGATGGCCTTTAGCTCTCGCGTCGCATTCGTCTTGATGTCATCAATCGATTCGAAGCGCATTCCCCGTAGCGGAAATTTGAGTTTTGAGAATAGGAAGAAGTCGCAGGGTGCTAAATCTGGTGAATACGGCGGTTGTTCGATGATATTTACCGAGTGTTTGGCCAAAAACTCATTCACAATTATGGCTTTGTGAGACGGCGCATTATCGTGATGGAGAATCCAAGAATTGTCGACCCACAAATCGTTACGTTTACGACGGATAGCCTCTCTCAAACGTCTCAAAACACTTAAGTAAAACTCTTTGGTGACTGTCTGTCCGGCTGGCACATATTCATAGTGTACCACGCCTCGAATATCGAAGAAAACAATCAACATGATCTTCACTTTCGATCGGCTTTGGCGAGGTTTTTTCGGCTTTGGCGCGCCAATTGGCCGCCATTCGGACGATTGCTGGTTCGTAAGCGTGTCGTACTCGTACACCCATGTCTCGTCACCAGTAATTATCTTTTCCAAGAAGGTAGGATCCAAATTGGCTCGATCCAGCATGTCTGCAGCTACCTGTTCTCGGTACTTTTTTTGAAAGAAATTCAGGTCTTTCGGAACAAGCCGAGCCGCAACGCGTTGCATACCCAATTTTTCGTGCACAATCGTACGTACGCTCTCGTGTGACATGCCCAATCCATGAGCCATCTCTCTCAAGCTCACATGACAATTTTCAGCAACGATTTCCTTGATTTTATCGACGTTATCATCGGTCACACTCGTTGAAGGCCGTCCAGAGCGAGGCATGTCTTCGACCGTCTCCCGACCATCCTTGAACGCTCTGTACCACTCGTAAACCCGCGTTTTTGATAAAGCAGATTCACCAAAAGCCTTCTGTAACATTTTCAGTGTATCGGCACAAGAAATTTCGTTCGAAACACAGAATTTAACACAAGTACGTTGTTCAATATTTTCACTCATTGTAAAACTTCGACAAAACACTTCAAGGTCGACTGATTTTAACAGCTGCTGTAAACACACTGGTTGACAGATCGCGCTAAAAATAGGCATCATAATACAAAACAGTTGTACCAACCTGGAAAAAAAAAATTATCTGCCTAGCTATTACCCGGGAGATTTAAATTGACAATTCCCGATACTTTCTTGACAGGGTGTATATACGTGCGCGCGTGCGCGTGTTTTAATAAATTATCATATAAATCCAATAATCTCTTCTGCGTTATATAGAAATTTTGTCTCGTTTTTGTGTTACGAAAGCGCATTATGGAAGCTGGTAAAGGCTAATTAATGAAGTCCGCGAGTTATGACCTAAAGCGCTATATAATTCGAAATCCTTACGCAAACCGTAAATTACAAAAATGGTAATTAAACAAAACCGAATCTTCCACCAGAATTATTGAAGACTACCCACCTAGAAATCCAAGAGGTATCCCTATGGTGAAATCTGAAGCAGCTAACTACATACGTAACGTTGCCCAAAGATGCCACCACGGTCTCTTTAATATCGTGGACGTAAAAGTATTATTTAAATTTTTAATTATTATAAATTTGAAACTGAAATTTAAATATTATATTTCCTAATAACCTACAAAGATTTTTCTTTATCGACCGGCCGCTGAAAATACACAACTATTATGCATTCGACGCAAAAACAACGATTATTTAACATTAAATAAATTTGTACGTAACACTGACTGTCAGCGGTGGTTAACACTGCGATGACAGGTCCCCAGAATACGATCGGTTGCTCTCTTCGTGCTGGACGATGGGGTGGACTCAATTTAATTCGGTAATTGAATAATCAATCTCCGGGTAATTTTTAATACAACGATTCTGATGGGCGATCATTTACTACTTCGCGCTGCAGAACGTTTCGTTTAATTAAAACAACTATTTTCCTGTTAACGGAGATCGTTTTCGCGACTCTTTACGGATGGCGACCGAAACTGATCAAAAAAATCTCCTAAGAAGGTTCAACTGCGACTGACAGCTACCTGCCTTCCATTCACCATCCATGCCTCATCATTTTATTTGTCCTTTGTTCCAGCGAGGACCAATCACCGCCATTTCTCCAGTTTTCGGCCTTTTCACCAGTCTGACCGCGTGGTAGACTTTTTACCCCCGACCTACGAACAGTTTCACAGGCACACACACACTCCCGTTCGCAACACGTTCTTCTAGATTGCTTATTTGATTTTTTATTTATTTTATTTCTATATATCGATATAAGTAGACGTTATTAAAAACAGTAAAGTACAAATGAAGTATAGAAAGAAGAAAAAAGCTGCTTTTTATTCGCATGGGTATTCACGCAGTTTTCGTGAATACTTTACACGAATATTGTATTTGCGTTTACAACTAAATATTTGCAAACAATACTTGTTTGTCGTCACAACTGTCATCAAATGTTGTTTCTAATCCCTACCTGATAGTCTGAAATTTATCCTCTCAAATATTAACTAATTCATTTGAATATTTTCTCGTAAAAAACTAATAATTGAATGTTTTCAAAAAAAAATAAAATAGTTTACTCTTTTCACAATACGTACCAAATCGAAAAATTTGATAAAATTCCTGGGTGAGCATAAAAGATGTTGTTAAAATTTAATAATTGCACACCCGAAGGAACACTGTCAAAATTTTTTAATATTTTCATTTTAATTTTTAGCATTTAGAGAAAAATCATCATTTGTTAATTTTCTTTTTACCATTAAAAAAACAAAAACAACTAAAAACAAGTTTTTTTAAAAAATAACTCGGAATATATTTGAGGTTAAGAGCTGAAAGTTGGTGTGAACTTTTTTTTTTTTTTTTTTTATTTAGTATCGAAATAATCCCCCGACAAGTATCGACAGAAAACACCGTGGGGGTAGAGACTCGACATGTTCATCCACCCATGTCCTTTCTCGCTTCTACGTTTTTCGCATTAAAATACTCGATTTTTTATTCTCATAACTCGCACAGGCAAAACATAAGCAAATGTGACCCCCCAGAAGAGAATGTAGGCAAGATAGACAGTGTGTAATTCGGTTAGGTTGTTGCGCAATAACTCTCTTCATATGTGAGGAACAACACACAATCGCTACTACCAAAACGGAGTTTCGGAATGCTTACGAATTTACGACATTTACGCGGACAGCTGGAATAAAATTTTTATGTAAGTATAATTAATTCGGGAACAGGCTCCATATGATAAAATTGACTATTCAACCGGTTGCCGCCGGGTTTGCAGAGAAACAGGTTTGAATTGGTGGCAAAAATAATTTCAAAATCGTACAAACATCGCTAGAACAGAATTAATATGCGTATTAACTAACGTCACGATATTTACATGTAAAGAGCGCACGATGTGTTTTTATTATCGGTCAGTATGTGATCACGCGAGGCGATAATCAGATAAACAAGAGTGTGTACTCAAGCATATAATAACTTCAATAATCTATTCATTTCGTTTAAAACGCATGCAGTGGATCCACTAATATTAGTGGATTTTCTATAGGTAGCAACTTAAAATGCCTGAAATTTCCTCCTACTCTCCGCATAATAACCTTGATCGAAATGAAACGGACAAACCGCGTTATTCGGATATATTTAATTTCAACTAAATCCTCCAACCGCTCGAGTTTCCTACATTGATTGTGTACGTTCTTCCAATTATTATTTGCGTTTACTTTCCGTCCAACGTAAAAAACCGTTAGTCATTGTTTTTCTATTATTTTTTTTTTCTTTCTGGTCTCGCCAGAGCCCCACCCAGCAGGAAGTGTTATCGTGACTTTGTTGTTATTAACACATTGCGGTCGGAGGATTGACTATCAGTATTATTACTCTCTGTCGGACGAAGCCCGTCTCGTAGACGGATTTTTTATTTACCGCTGGAGACGGCTGTTCCGATTTTGTTCTTGTCCAGAGTGACGCGATGTCCGTATGATAGACGGATTTGAAATTTCTACTTCGTATAACAAACGAAGTAAATATCGCACACGGGCCTCGTTTACGTACCTGAAGTCAGCATTTTTCACTCTACAATTCAACGCTTTCCTCCCCGCCGTATCGTTCCATGAGAAAAAATTATCGTCACCTAGATATCAGCAACGCTAATTACACCACATGTGTTGCACATCATTTCCGTTCTACGATTATTTGTAAACCAATTATTCTTCCTGGTTGTTTGTTTTTAGTGATATTTTAAAACTAGTTGGAACAGGCAAAAAATTTGGGTGCGACTGTGCTGGGGCACAGGACCATTGATTTAACGCGAAACGCGCCTATGTCAGTTTAAGTATTTATTTATTTATTTATATATATATATATATATATAAAAATAAATATAAAAATATATATAAATATATGCGATGAAAAATAATAGTCGCTGCGTTGCGCGATTTCGTTTCACGAGCAATTTTCAAGACGTTTCACGTCAAAAAAGGAATATAAGTGTCGATTGTACAAAGCATGCGCTGAAAAGAAAAGAAAAGGAATGTTGGAACGACGGAAGGAAACAGTATGGGAATGTGCCCGGTGCGAAATACCACTGTGCTTACCAGATTGCTTCACCAACTTCCATACACGATCTGACTTTTGGATTAATTTTTATCGATATAATTGCAAAATAAATGCTTTCGTTTTGTTTGTATGTTTTATTCCAGTAATTTTATAATTAAGTTTTTTATTAGCTTTTTCATTTTATTTTTTTTCGTTTCGTTTTTTTTCAGTTTTCCTGAAGTTAGGATTCTAATTTATTATTAATACTAATTACACTAGTAGGTGTAATTAAATAAATAGGTGTTCGTAAAAAACCTGTCGTGTAATATTATTGCATATTTTTATACTTTGTTTTGTTTAAATATTGGTTTTTCACTTATGAAAGTTTTAGAATTATATTTTTTATTCGTAATTTGATTTTATTCTGTTTTGTATTTGTTGTTTTTCCCTACCATAGGTTTGTAACTTTTTATTAATATTTAATACTAACAAGTATAAATTATTAAATAATTGTTTGTAAACTATCTGAAATATTATTGATTGTTTTTTCGCTTTTATTATTTCCTGTGACATGCAGTTAAAATTTTTCTTCCGAGGATTTAAATTAGGTAATTTTTAAATGTTAACATCTCTATTTTTAATTGTCTTAATTTTTTTATTTTGGAAGTATAAGGTTGGCTGTTCGTAAAAATCTAGTTGACAAATGTTTTAATTTCAATTTAAAATTTCGAAAGAAGGCCAAAACTAAGCAAAAATCATCCGTCGCCACAGGGTTACTCACTTTTCTGTGTGAGAGACGGGTACCGTCGCCTGGGACAAAAACATTTTTCAAAGTGCCGTCATATAGGGTAAATCAAGATACCGTGTCACAAACGGGCATCACACTTCAATGTGTTAAAACCGCGTGTCTCCTATCGTGTCGTCATACGGTTTTCCGTGAACATTTTTTTTTCCGCTTCAAAAAGTTATGAAATATTAAAGTTACAAAAAGAAAAAAAAAAAAAAAACGCTATTTTTTATACCTTCAAATAATTCGGTAGTTGAAAGTTTTTACCTAGAGATCGCGTCTAATAAGACTTTCGATATATTGTTTCTGCGTAATAATAAAACAAAAAAATAAAATAAAAAAAAATAAATAAAAATACAAAAACAAGATAGACAAAATGAGGAGTGCGTTACCAAAAATAATAATATAACGCACGTGCAATCAGCGTTACAAACCCGAATTTGGAAAATGCACAAAAAATTCAGCTGAAAGCTAAAAACAAACTGAACACATACTTGAGCAAACTGCGCACAACAGTGTAATCTGTAGTAATTTTTATTTGTGGCATTCAACATTGAGGATTGATTTTATTCTTATTTCCGCTTTACTGTGAGGCTAAAGAATTAATCCCTAAGTATTTCCACACGGATATGATTCCTACGTTTTGGGAGGTTTTCGCAACACCACCGCAAAAAAAATGTTTTTGAAAATTCCCAGTTTCCTTTTCGTAATTTACATTGATTAAAATCGTACCTAGTAATTACGTTTACCATTAACACGTTTCTCCTATCACTGAATAAATTATTGCTCTGACAAAAAATGCGCGAAGAATTCCGTAAATATGGACCCAGGATCTGGAATTTGGGAGCAATACTCCGTTTTCTTCTTACACCAGCGGAAGAACAATTAATGAAAACGTCATTCTTAGCTTCTCTATCACGAAAATCTGTCACGAAATTTATGCCATGAAAGTTTGTTTCTGTCAAATAACGTCATTCTAGGCCCGTATCCCATCCGTTTTTCTGTCATAAAATTTATGTCACAAAAATTTGCCTCAAAGTGTGACATATACTGTATATATAAGAAGACCCAAATGGTATAGATGCTGGGTCAAAAAAAAAAAAAAAAAAAAAAGTGCCGAGAAAATAGATTAATGTATGCGATTTACATGTTTTACATGATTATATAATTCTAACGTTTTAAATATATTAATGACGTCATTCTTAACTCTACCTTCATTAGTTTTTCTGTCACAAAAATTCGTTCCAAAATGTGACATCATAAAGACTTTTTTTTTTTTTTTGTCCAGCATTCGGAAAGGATGACGTCAATTTTCCTCGTTCTATACGAAGTACAAAAGTGATAGAGCTGCAGATTCAGGAGTGCCCAGGCGGAGTCAAGGGACGGAATCAGAGCCGAGTTTATATATATATATATATATATACACACACATATATATATATATATATATATATATATATATATATATATATACACACACACACATATATATATATATTCAGGAGGAATATCAAACAGTTCATAACTTTGTTTGGATGGAAATTTTGGAACTACTTTTTTTTTTTTTTTTTTTAATGGGCAAATCAACAGAGGACCTCCACTCCGCAGTAACAGGAAAAGAGACGGTCAACTAAATACTAATTCGATCAGAAATAGCCAAAATGAAAGAACCAAGAACAGAGATAATGGACTACGAGGGAAGTGACAGGATGTATGAAGCGCAATAAGAACCTGGAAATCCAAGGGACAGCAAGCTAGAAAAGAGAATGGCACGCTCAGACGAGAGGGAAGGTCACTCGAACAAGATATGGTTGGTATCACAGACAGCTTCAAGATTAGGATGAAGACGTCAATTGGGAGGAGAAGGTGCTAAATGAAAACGAAAACCTGAGGAACTACATATTAACACGAATTAGACCCCGAGGCACAAACGACTTGGTCAGATATTCAGTATAAAAAACCACGGGTTATGTGAAAAATGCAACATAAGGGAAGAATCAACATTATATGTATATAGCACGGTGTACTGGTTATATTATTGGAAATGATAAGCGCCGGTCACACGTATGTGTGGATCGGCGCTTATCGTTGCTGAATGCCGGTCTTAGAAATAATATTTAAATTTTAGAAATTTGTGTCAACTGGCCGATGGGGGGGGGGGGCAAAAAAATATTTTTCAACCTTGTTAAAAAAAACTACTATACAAAAAGTACAAAGCGTGCGTTATTTGGTTCGTTAACGTCCTCTATTGCTTTTGTCGTTATTATATATAAGCAGTTCTTTAACTTCATAATTCTCGAAACCTTAGCGGCTTTTTGTATTTTACTTCTATCAGCAGAGATTATCACCATTCCACTCTTCCTCATTTAATTAACAGTTCCCCGACATCGTCTAGCTGATTTTGTCTAATTTTCATCAACGGGCGTTTTTCTAGCGAAAAACACTCTTATTCGTTTTTATTTTTTTCCCCTTGGGCTTGTCAACCAAGAACCTTTACTCAGAAACAAAGAGAAAGGAAAGAAGTCGGTTATATTTTAACCCGATCAGAAATTTTTGACAAAAAGGAACAAATAGCAAGAATAATTCATTTGGAAAGGAAAAGACAGAATATAAGAAGCACAAAAAGGAGTAGGGAGCCGAAACCTCAACAAATAGGAATACAAAGTAGAACACTCCACAGAAAGAGATTAATATTCTTTCGTACGGGGAGTTTCATCAAAGCATAATACTTTCTGTGTATTTTATAATTTTTTTTCGATGAGTTTCACGTCATAGAGAAATATTATAAATTACGGTAGACAAAAAATTAAAAAAAAAAACCGAATATCCGAAATATCGAATATTCACACTTTATTAATTTTTAGATAGCGTACAGATTTAGAGGGATTAAAATATTCGGGGGGTGGAAATGTAATCATGTGAAAACCCTACAAAACGAATACGGTTACTAGCCATAGGATTGCACGACGTAATGAAACTCGAAGGAAAGCGATAGTTAAAAGCGGAGAGTTTGGAGTAATGAAAAATACTATACGTTCTTGTAGATTAGATTAAAATAACTGATAAAAAACATTTCTGATAAGAAAATCGCAGCATTGAGCAATGCTTTCTACTCGATCTGCAATTAAGAAACCCTCAATAGGTATGGCAGAGCATTTAACTTTTGTAATTACTTTTTATATACAATTACATCGAAAGCGGCTTAGGATTTTTCTGGCGGCATTCCCTTTTTTCTTTTTGCCTATTTATTTCTGGGACGGAATATGGATTTTTATTATAATTCTATCTCCCTTTGCATGTTTTTTTTTTTTTTTTTTTTTTTTTCGAGTACGTTATTAATGAGCATTTACCGTCAGGCTAATTACACAGTTTTTGGCGGCTCGCCAATAAACCCTTTTGCCGAAATATTTCAATATCACACCGCATGTGCATGCGTACGATTTTTCTTTACAAATCTCATAATTACCGATGTTCAAAGCGGCGGTAGTGAGATCTCGTTGTTTAGTACGGCCGCCTAATGTAAATAAAAACGGAGCATATGCACCCGCCAGCTCACGAAAAACACAAATTCGGAATAAGCGTTAATTTCTCAAAAAAATTACATCAAAAATACGAACGTAAGAAAATTGTATCTGACTTTCAGTGCATACAACTTCGCTTAATACAAAGTAACTAAGTGTAGGTTTTAAATACGAGGGCGTTTTCCTCGGTTCAACTTGGAATTCGTTGTCCGTTTTCAAAATCATTAACGCGTCTCGAAAAAAAAAAAAAAAAAAAAAAAAGAACACCGAAAAAAAACAATCTGAATTTATTCGCATAAAATCGTATTTATGTTTAACGTCCAGAAAAAAACATGTATGCGAGATATGTGAGAGAAAAAAAGTGTTGATAAAAATCAAGAAATTACAATTTTTTTCTATATCTAATTATGTGTCATCAACAGAAATTCGTAATTACCTGATATTTTAGGATTGCCGAAAGTGAATATATTGGAATTAGTGCGAAAAAAATAAATAAAATAAAATAAAATAAATAAGCAAAAAAAAAAGAATCGGGGCAAATATAATGGTATTACTACTCTTTAGAACGCTCTGTTGTGTATTGTCAAGCAGCAAGTTTTTTTTTTTTGTTTTTTTTTTTAAGAAAAAGAACATTACATTTAATACTACAAAAATAAAAAACAAAAACTAGCTGAATTATTTTTACTAAAACAAAGTAGTCTAAAAGTTAAAAATAAACACACAAAAAAATGTTGTAACAAAGAGGAGTTAATTAATAAAACTTCATCTTTTTTTTTTTTTTAAATAAAATTTTAATAAATTTTGGTCGATTGACTTCTTCTTACTGTAGAATAGTATTGTAATTTTTTAAACGAAGAAAAATAACAAAAACATGTATTAGAGCGCCACTAGTTTTCGTATCCGGTTATAACACGGCACCTTTCTCGGTATGCTTCTCATAATTATGAGTACAAACTTTCAAATTAAAAGTAGAACTTTAATAAAATCGAGGAAATTTCGAATTTAAATAAAATTCCTTGAAGCTAACGGGAACTATCACAATATTAAGAAACGTTCCCATAATAGAATTCCGAAGAGACAAACGCAAATGCAATTTAACGAACAATTTGGAAAGTCGGACAAAAAATAAGTAAATAAAATCGGAAAATGAATAATCGACAAGAGGTTATTATCGATAATTCGAAAACTTTTTTTTTTTTTTTTTTTTGTATATATATCAAGAACTCTGCTCAAAAACAACGGTACAGAGAAATCAATTTAATCGATACTATTCATAAGAAAGAACTAAGAGCAGGAATAGCGGATAGGAAAAGAACGGACACGCGAGACATAAGAATTAAAGAGTAGGAAGTGCCCAAGCTTTAATAAATACATCAACACGTTCAATAGAAATTCAAAAAAAAAAACTCGATATTAGCATCAGGGATTCGCAGGCACATTCGGATTATTTTTGACATTCGCATACGCGGCTCAATCATCAACAATCGTTCGGGAACTTCACGAATGTGAACTGCGATGATAAAGATGAAAAACAGGAAGAAGAACACCTATATCTACAATAAAGAAAGAGTTACAACTATATCAAAAAAAAAAAAAAAAAAAAAAAGAAAAAGACTAAATATTCGAAAAATTCTCGCAGCGGTGAAATGTTAGTATAATCGCTGTCAAAATTTTGTCTACTATTGCCGTAGATAATTGTCACCTCCGTCGTTGAGTTTAATGGCGCGCGATTAACATACGAACCTTTGCGAAATTGCCTTGACACCGAAAAGATACCGCCCACGATATTCATTCAACATAATTTACCAATTTTGAAATTCGATTATTAATGATAAAAATAAATACCTTCTTAATAAAAATCGAAAATACGTTCCGAAACGGACCAAAGCCTAGCCCAGCGAAAGAAGAAAAAAATTAATACTACTTAATTTTAATATTTACTACGGTTAATAATTTATCATGCTTTATTTTTTACACAACGGCATGCGCGCATCGCCGAACGTGGACGTCAAAAAATCCGCATCCGTGACATTCCTGATTAGGATCACACACCGATAGATAAATGTATCGTCACTGGGCTGGAGAATAAGGGGAGCAAACTAAGCCGAAAACTAGGATATAATAAAATCATCTCGTCGTTCGACATAATTATAGAATCCATTTCCGGCGCTCTCCGAAAAACGGAAATTGTTCCATCCCATCGATTTAGATTTAACAGGAAGCAGCGATGTATGCGAAACGCGTAAAAGTAAGAAAGCGATATGGAAAACAAATTAATGGTTAATATAATCAAATTTAAATGACTCCAGTTCTCATTTTTCCCATGAGCAGCTGACAGTACTACAAGTAATTAAAAAATGGACAAGACGTTTGGCGCGAGTTTTCAGAACGTTTAAAAATCAATGCTAATATTTCCAAATTTTTCCGGAACAAAAGAACCATCCCTCTCCTTCGATTTTGTGTGTCTTTATAGGTTCTCTTTTCAACTTCAGCTTTTCTCATGCTTTGAAATCAATAGCCCCCCCCCCCCATGTTTACAAATTTGAGCCTTGTTTTCGCTTGAAAGCAGTCAAACAGAATAAAGAATAAGAGGAACAAAAAAATACTTTTCCCCTAAAATCGACGTCGCACCGCTAAAAGAAACAGACTTTGACATATATTTCTCCCCGTCTTAGTAGTATCATATATATTTTTTTCACCTTTTCCTTTGATCTCACTGATCTCGTATTTATTTCTCCCATCTTCTAAATCATTCTTTTTCAAAAACCAATCCGGAGTAATTTCATACTATGATTAGCTCTTTTCTAACGACCGAAGAGAAGCTTCAATCTCTAACTATCAACACTACTTTGAATACTTTCGGATTTACAAGCAGCGCTCTTGCAGCTATACCAGTTTTACTATCCTAGTCACTCCTCGTTTGTTAACGATACGTTACCTCATTCGTAATACCTGAATCTTTATAGCTTTCGTTGCTGTTTTCTCCGAGCGTTGTTACTTAAAAAAAAATGTAGCATTCATTGTTATCGAAAAGAAAAAACAAAAAAGTAAACAAACTTCGGTTTAATATTTACTACTGCACCATTTCTAACGACTGCTATCATGCGTTTATCTATTCTTATACCTCTTCCTCATTAGCAGCCATTTCACCACTACTTCGCTACCTTCGCAATTAAAAATTTACTCTTGTAACGACGAGTTTTCCGATACCCGCGTGTTATCGCTTTCAATGTTGAACAACGTTTCCCGTCATCCCATTTTCTTCACAAAGCCCCTGCGCTTCTCCCCATTCTGCTTCTTTTCCGTTCGTATCCGTTAATTCCATCGTATTAATTTCCAATCGAATCGCATGTTAACTTTTTCTTCTAAATTTTCACGTTGAGGGAGGAGGTGTGTGTGTATCTGGTTATTCGGAAAGCAAGTTTCAAAGAAGATATGGATTATTTAAATAAAAGACTATGAATAATCTTCTGGTAATTACTCACCGCAAAATGTGCATTACATAAATGCCAAAGTCAAACAGCGCGCTTTATTATAAATTTACAAGTTCAACGAATACCAAAATTTACTCACGTACATCATCACAGAATGTCAGATAAAATGACGTAATGGCGCCAAGTGGAAAATCCCAAACCCTAGACGGGATTATTTCCCCGTACAGATTCCATTACGCCACATATGTATATAAATAGGTACATTAGCGATGGCAAAGTGCATTTTATCACATAAACGTGATAGTTTGAAAAATCGGTTATACGAGGTGTGACAACTAATTATCCGGAATGAATTTTTTTCTTTTTTATGTGACAACACTGATTGTTGGACGAACCGGCATTCGATAGCATGAACGTTCACAAGTCAGTGATAAGAGTTTCGTCTTGATCGGGGTTCACTTCTCACCGAATAAGAAGGTTTTATTTAATGTATGTTGAATGCTATCGGTCGAAAAATGTCTCTCGAGCTAATGTGGGAACAGAGAACGATCATCATCAAATTCCTGGTTAAACAAGAAAACAACAGTAAGCAAGTGTTGTTATCGGTAACGAAAGTATATATATAGCGACTCAACAATGTCCAAATCAGCCGTTTACGAGTGGGTAAAGCGCGAACCAAGACCGAAGAAAGCGAGGACGTCGAAGTCACAAATGAAGACGACGCTCGTCGTTTTTTTTTTTTTTTTTTTTTTTGAGGGCATTGTTCATTATGAATATCTGCCGCAGAGAACCACTAAGAATGCCGAGAGGTACTGTGACAATCTCCGTCAGTTTCGGGAACGCGTATGGCGCGTTCGTCCTCATCTGTGGGCAAGCCAGTCTTGGATTCTTCATCAAAACAATGCACCCGTACATACAGCGTTGAAAATTCGGTATTTCGTGGCGAAAAAATAGCCTCCCTGTAACATTTGCCTGATCTGGCTCCGTGCGACCATTTTTTTATTTCCTCGTATCAAGAGTGTGCTGAAAGGACATTGATTTCACGGAGTAGAGGAGATTAAGAAGAATTTGACCGCGGCCCTGAATTCAGAAGGAAGAATTTGCGGCATGCTATGAACAGTGGAAACATCAAATGAAAACAACGTGCATGCAGTCCGAGATTTTGAAGGGGACAAACTCGATTAAACTGGTAAAGATGTTTTTGTAGTGCCCTAATAAAATAATTCCGGATAATTAATTATCACACCTCGTAACAAAAACAAATCATTTAATTCGTAAAATAGTTATTCCAATTTTCAATATACAGATTTCGCGTTTTATTATTACGTCCTTCTTTTTACTGTTTGTTCAGTTTATTCCCGTATTCTACTTCGATTTTCGATCTTTTTTACCGAGTCGTGTACATGGATTAATCTGGTAATAAAAGTTTAAAAATACACAACTCTGAATTTTGTAAGCTTTTTGGATGAAATTCGAGTATAATGAATGCGTGTAATTGCTTTTAATATTAAAATTATTATATTTTTGCGTGTAATGAGATACATTTACAAAATTCTGCGAGTAAAATAATAAGCTCGTTTTTTCTTTTATTAAAATTAACAATATCTGAGGGAAAACGTATAATTTTGCTTTATGCGCACCGCGTGGAAGAAGACAATTTTCTTTTCATGATAAAAATGATGGTGTGATATCGTTAAATTTACAATTCTTAACGTTTTACTTAAAATCACATTATAAACAGATACTTGTTGTTCTAAAATATTTTATAAATTACTCAGCGATGTCAGACGAAACGTATATTGTTAGATTTTTGGTTTATGATTAACCCGCAAGAGGGGTGCCATCACGGCCTCGTATTCTGTTTATATTTCTATTATTTATTTAGTTATTATTATAATTGTTATTCGGTTCATTTCAACGAGTTCAAAGAGTTTTTACAATTAATATTAACTTAAAAAATGGTACAGAAATCTTTCAACAATGTCGGTCGACCTTAAAAAAGACAATTCCTGTATATGCACACACACATATATATATATATATATATATATATATATATATATACATATATTTACATATACATGCATATATATATATATATACAATATTGAATTTAAATTTCATAAAATATAGTTAGTACGCATCACTCCGTTGTGACTGAGTTGATCGGAATTCCTGATTAGCACGTGGTCACCTGGATATCCTGACAGTGCTACCGAAAACTTGTGAAAACTGCTCAGCCACTTGACGAATGTCGCCTTGCTTATTTACCGTCTTTTTCAATTTCGTGTTTTTTCGCACTACTTTCCCTACACCCGCTGCCGATGTGTCAGTGGAAGATAACTGCGCGCATTGCTGCAAGACGAAGATCTCCATCCGTCAAGCTCTAACCTGTACCGGTTCTCATACACTCTAGCACCTCTTTCCAGTAAGCTCTAATTTTATTAACCATTTTTTAGTTTACTTTTTCTTTATTTCATATAGATCCCAATGTAATGTACACAGTACACTATTATAGTACGTAACAACAATTTTTCAAAATGTGCGTAATTGTTTTAAAATATAATCGTTAAAATATTTTCTTTTTTTTTAAATCGCACGACATGGCGGATCTAGCTAATTTTTCTGTACAAGACACATGGCGGATCTAACTAATTTTTCTGTACAAGACACATGGCGGATCTAACTAATTTTTCTGTACAAGACACATGGCGGATCTAACTAATTTTTCTGTACAAGACACATGGCGGATCTAACTAATTTTTCTGTACAAGACACATGGCGCTAGACAGAATGCGGTAGATTTAAAAGTCGCACATTTTAAAAAATTTATTGTAAATAGATAACAATGAAAAGGTAAACAAACAAGGTCAAGCACGATGCTTTATGAACGAAAGATTCTGTTTAAAAGTTATAATTTTGGATTTATACAGTACGCTTAATTCGACATATACACATATGTATAGATTATTCCAAGTTGTTTTTTCGTGTAATAATCCAGTAAATGTCGAGTTGTAGAATACATTTAAGCACAATACCGGCGCGTTCTGCTATATTAGTTTCGGCGTCTTTTTTGAACTCCTCCCTAAAGTTTTGAAAGTTTCGTTAAGTAATTAAAATACGGCACACTGAGCTTTTCGCCGACATACAGCATGCCTGGTAAAAATATTTTTTTTTTTTTATTTTGGAATTTTGGAATTTTCGTTGCCTCGAGGGACCACCAAATTTGAAATTCTAATATCGACAGTACTTTTCTTTAGATTCCCCTTTACGTAGGATTTGTTTCGAAGTTTTGAGCTTCTATATCCGGAGCTATTATGCAAGACGAAATAAATAGGGGCTGCTTTTGGATTGAAATTGTGCAAGCAGAATGGAATAATGAAATAAAATAAGGAACAAGCAGAATTACTGCACTTTTCAATGTTTCTTTTCCCCAGTTCTTATTCATTTTCTCCTTTTTTTCTTGTTCTTTAAACAAGTAACGCCGTATAATGTGTTTTAGAATTCCAGTTACGTACTTCTGCTTTACAAAAACGAAACAATCTAGTTTTTATTAAAGAGAGTTGTAAGGATCCATTCGGAGTAATAAGAAATGTGAAGTTTATCATATGCTGAAGACTTCGGCATTTCCTATTAATAATTATTAAGACTTATATAATTTACAAATACATCCGCAAACATTTTTATTGCTCTAAACTGTATTCCGGTAAATGCGTATATTTATATTAAAGTGTTTCGAGCATTACACTGGACCGTCAAAGAGCGATGTGCGTAAGTTTCTCTTTAAGAAATCGAAAACTACGACGTCGAAACACTAAACAACAAGCTTTCCATCTATGTGCATGTCTCCAGGGAAAACATTTTTGTTTTTCTGAACTTTCGAGTTTCGAAGGTCCCGAGAGTCGAATTCGGAGATGTAATATCATCGGTTATATCTTATAAGGTTTCTCTTTCCCCCTATACATGTATTTACATTATATGTTTAAAATGTGTTTCGGTCTTTACGACTTCCTACATGGTTGAACGACCGACGACGTTACACCTTTTTTATCCTTCTGAGAAGGATTAGGTTACGAAACATGTTTTTATTTTATGAAAACGAGTTTTTGAGATTTTTGTTATATATTTTAAATTTTAAGCTGAACGGATTATTATCCGGTGACAGGTTTGGACTTTTTAGGTAAATTTTTTTTTGATCATTTCATTTCTTCAAATATCGTCTTAAAGGGAACTTTATCATACTTGTAAGCGAAATTTTATACATTAAGCTGTTCCCAAATTGTTCAAATTGTCCAACTTGAGACATTTATGACATTTTGAACCATCCTAGAAGGACTCCGTGCTTTACATGTGTACGAAATTGTAAAAAGCTATTAATCGAAATTTAAGAGTGATTTTCATATCACTGCACACCTACGTAGACCGGTGATTCCCGACTTTTCTGATGCCGCAGCCGCTTTCTTATCATACTGCGACTCCCGAAGTATTAAGTAATGTAAAATTAAGTTTTCTGGAGAAATAAATTATGAAAATCAAAAGTTTCTTTCAGATTATTAATTATATATCTGTCAAATCTGGAGAATAAAGAAATATACAATTTTATATTTGTATAATTTTGTCAAAGTTTAAAATTCATAATAGAACTATGTGTATTTTTTTGCTATTTCTCTGAACTTTTACAGACCGCTTGTGAGGACATTACACTACGCATGGGTAACTCCGGACAGTTACATCCTCGGGAACATATCCGTGGTCGGACACAGTCGGATATATCTCCGACGACATATCTCAACTCCGAAAAACGTCATACAACGAACAAATATTGTCATTCCGGACATAGTTGAATTCAACTCTGGCGAAGTGATTTGATATATCTCTACTCCGAAAGGCAACAGCTGGGTGCACAACTGTCAAAGTTTGCCTTATCATTACTGTTTCACGCAATTACGTCGTGTTCATAGGCTGCAGTATGGCGGAGAGGTAATAGCGACGGTCTAATTTAAAATGTTCAAATCGAACGATATGATCTAAGAATTTAATGCTAGATGTTATTTAACGCGATGCGAACTAGCTATTTTATGCTTATAGATAAGAAATATCCTATTCACCAGAAAACAGTATGTATGCGTGAGAGAAGTTTTTCATCCGCTGTCGGTAAATCAGAATTGTGCGAAGAAAATTGTTCACGGACGTTTTGTGGCTTTGTGCGTTCCGAGTACTATGCAGAGTTGGAATTGAATATGCAGCGAAAAGTGCGATTATACACGCTGGATATGAGATACGTAACTCCGCCGGCGTTGGAGTTGAGAAGCGGATATATATCCGCAGTCGGAAAGGACATATATATCCAACTCCTCTAGCAGAGTTGATTTGCGCATCTCTACATTACGGATCCCAAATTAACAATCGCTGATTCAGACATTAACTCCAATAAAGTAACTACGATTCGGAGGGATCTTATTAGACTAAAGTTATACTATATATATATATATATACATGTAAATTGAGCCGGATTCGGCCGCAATGACGCAATATTTCTCACGCTGTCCGAATTAAAAAATGTGACAATTTTTTAGGCTAATCAATTTCTATTTCTCCGGGTTTGTCGGGCAACGAGCAAATAGAGCATTCTCCGGCAATAACGCTAAATCCACAAATTCGTGTGAACTACGGCTTAGTGTGCATGATTGATAAGGGAGGATACTTCGATTTGGGATTGTGTGTGTCGTCGGTGCGGACCGAGCTACGTCGAGCCGTGAAACGCTTTTTTTTTAGGAACCCGAGAATTCGGATGCAGGGTACCCTCCGACATACGTAAATTTAAGAACGTTCTATAAAAATCGGTTGCAATATATTTTTTATAACATTTTTTATTAGCCGAAGCGTTGCATCTTTTTATTATCTTTCTTCATGCATCTTATTTTGTAAACATTTTTCAAAAATACATATACTAAAATCGGAACGGTACAATGAAGATTAGCTTGAACCCTGCGCAAGGATGACATGTGAAATTTACATTTTAAAATTAAACTAAAATTTTAATTTCTCGAACACATACACTAAAATTGCAACGAATAGAAAAAAGATTAGCTTGGCCCGTTCGTAAAGATAACATGTGAAATTGTGAAAAGCGATCGTTCAATTTGTTTTTCTATCTGACAGGATAAATTTCCAATCAAAAAATAATTTAATCATAAATTTGTAACATCTATGTATTTTAAAACTAAAAGTAAATCATTTCGCTAATTATTCGTAAAGTGATATATATAATTTTATAAAACTATTAATATTAAATCTGTAATACTTTAAAACCCAAAAATTAACTATTTACTTTTTTTTTTTTTAATTTCAGTAACACAGAAAATAAATTTTCCGATAGGTTAGTAATGAACTAAACAATAATAACATCGTACGTAAGAATATGAACTAAACAACCAATACGAACTGCATACGCTGTTCTGCATTTATACCAAGTTTTCAACTTCATTGACCAATTTCGAGAATAACATAGCCAACAGTCCACAATTATAGACAATGTTATCAAAGAATGAGACAGAAATTAAATGTGAACATTTAAAATATGGTAATTTGATTGAATATTAACGGTTGATACGAAAGACACACACAATACATGTAGATTAATTTGATTTTTTAATTACATAGAGTTATTGTATATGTTTATTTTCTCCGCAAATGAGCGTGAAATTAATTTGCCACTATTTTTTTTTTTTTATTTGTTATTACACCTAAGTACCATTTCTTATATCCATTTAGACACCATGTTATAATAGGTGAAGATTTCGAATTATGACAAAAACTGTGTTTCAGTACTAAAGGAAATGTTTTTTTTTTGCTCTCTCTCTCTTATAAATCATCTCCAGTTTCGAGATACCAATATGGTAGATTAAATAACATACACGGTTTTGTATGTGCCAAAAGGTCGGGGTTAATGGCCAATAATTTGTTGGGTGAAACAATGTGAAATCGAGAAAGCTCTTTCACAAATTTTACCCGTGATATAAGAATCGACACAAG
The DNA here is from genome assembly GCA_039619475.1 of Icerya purchasi. Classification (NCBI taxonomy): domain Eukaryota; kingdom Metazoa; phylum Arthropoda; class Insecta; order Hemiptera; family Monophlebidae; genus Icerya; species Icerya purchasi. Next base: position 95,378,583 of record CM077115.1, read on the forward strand.
GGCGTGTCCACGAGGGGGGGGGGGACATGAGAACTGAAATAGTTATTATAAATACACAAAAATCTGAAAAAAATCACAAATTTAAAATAAATATTGATGATTTTTTAGGATGTTCTTACACCTACTTTTAAAAGAAAAAAGAAAAAATATGTTCCATATTTTTAGGTACTTCATTAATATGTTATGCAAAATTTTTTATTACGAGTATAATTAATAACATATGTGTAATTTTTATCAATGTTCATATACGGGGTAATTCATTTATGCGAATTATTAATATATAAATCAAAATGATGGAAATTATTAATAGTACGAATATTAGTGAAAAATGTATTGTTATTTATAAAATAAATATGCGAAGAAAACTGTCAACCCTTCCCCTTTCCAAAATTCTGAGCACGGGCCTGAACCGACATACTATTGGTTGTTTAAACTTGTTTAAATGTCAAGTTCCTCAAAACCTAACGCGTATCAAAACGTATAAAATATTTTAACACTATAGATCGTAGCGGAAATTTTAAAAACCCGTTATACATGCATACATACAGACCGGTTGCCAGAATTAGCAGGGGGGGGGTGAAAATTTTCTTCACCTATTTATTTTATATGTAACAAAAAACATTTTTTACTAATATTTATACTACTAATAATTTCCATAATTTTGATTTATATATTAATAATTTACGTAAATGAATTACCCCGTATATGAACATTAATAAAAATTACATATGTCATTTTATACTCGTAAAAAGAAATTTTGCATAAAATATTAATGAAGTGCCTAAAAATACGGAGCATATTTTTTCTTTGTTCTCCCTAAAAAATCGTCAGTGTTTATTTTAAATTTTTAGATTTTGGTGTACTTATAATGACTATTTCAGTTCTCATGGGGGGGGGGCACGGACTCGCGTACATAGATACATGTATAAAATGAACAAACGGCTAAAACTGATAAAATTAACTTCTCTTAAATTTAAAATTAGCATATTATCCTAATTATTACTTTTCAAGATAGTACTAGTTGACCTTATAATTTGCAACAAATAATTTATTAGAAAAATTTTAACTGTAGCAGCACACAACAAGCTGGTAAGTTCTAAGATACGATGAATAGGAAACATCTACACTAAGAAAAGTACGTTATAAACATATCGCGGTTAATTTAACATACCGCAAAGAAAAATGATTAAATAAATGAAAGCAAAAATGGCACTCACCGAGAGTGGTGTTATTTCTTTTTCTCGTCAAATTGTTTCGAACACGAAAAAACACGTAACACACTACACAACTGTTCACCGGCGTACTGGTTAAAACATGAATAATACCGGCGGCAGACGATTAAATATTATTGGCCATAGCCCATCGCGGTGAGGTTATCAACTTGACTTTTTTTTTCCAATTGGGCCGGCTGGTTACGCGGGGTTAGCAGCGTCGCTTAAATGAGACTATGACGTCACATTTTTCTAAGAGCCGAATCGAGGAGTCGCAGCGGGAATCACATTGCATACCCGTTGCATTGTATGCGCTGCGCACGCACACGTACACATACGCACGGAACCGTTCTGTCTCTTTCTATTTATTTCCACTTTTACCCTTTCGCAAGAAGAAAAATTGTAAAAACCCCCCTATCGGTAAATTATGAGAATGATAACGATAGAAGAGAAATTCTTTCATTGCTGGATCATGAAAACTACATGACACATACAAAGTTTCAGGGGAACTCCGAGTCACTTCATTGACTATAATACAACAGCTTCGGGTATATACATATGTATGTATGTATGTCGCGCTTTTAATTAGTCCTACAACGGGGTGATTAAAATAACACTTGCTCTTTCGTTTCGAATGAAAGTTCTACGACAGAACTTTCAAATTATTGTCTCTAGTTACTGCACGTATTAAACGTTTCCTAAATCACGGCACAAACCAACATATTTCCGACAAAGACGCGGTTTAAAAATAGGAGATTTAAAGTAAACTATTTTTTTTTTTTTTTATTTCCCTTTTTTTCGCAAGAGGGGGACTATCAATTGTGGATATTAACCCAGCGCCCACGATGAATTTTCTATATTCTTAATTTGCGGAACCGCTATTCGAAGCAGGTCCTCCTCCCTGAACGAAATATCACCGCCTTAAGGAACATCTATTAATTACGTGAGCGGTTTTTCTTTTAATTTGAACCCCCCTCCCCTTGGTGAGATCTAGTGTGATTGGACGAAACCCCCTGTCACCACGTGAGATTTACGCTATAATTGTTGACGGACTAAATTTATTTTCATAAAGGAGAAAAATAATACAATGTTAAGATGTACTCATCATCATCACGTAGCGTCTTTGTTTCCAAAGATTGCATACACCAATATTTGTTCGAATAAATATTCGGCTCTATATTCTTCTATTCCTTGCGGCAATAATTATGTCCTTGAGCGTTTTTTGTTCCAGCCCTGTTGACATCATTTCTAGTCCTTTTCTTCCTCGCGGCGGTTTTCCTTCGATTTTGCCTTGTATCGCCAATGTGAATACTCCTTCTCTAATTTTGTGCGCCAGGTATTTCCCTTTCCTCTTCTGGATGTCATCAACTAAGGTCGTCCGTTTCATTCCGCTTCTCTGCAGCACTTGTTTATTTGTTTTCTTCTCTTTCCATGATATCCGCCACATTCGTCTGAGCGTCCGCATCTCAAATACGTTTAACCGTCTACTGCTTTCCGCGTTTAACGTCGTCTCTGAGGAGGCATATTTTGCTATCGACATTACATAGCACTGATTACTTTTCATTTTCGTTTCCATCTTTATTTTCCGATCTTTTAATATCGCCTGCAGATTAGTAAATGCCTGTTTAGCCATTGCAATTCGCGATCGAATTTCTTTAGTATCTCTTCCGTCATTAGTGAACAGGGCTCCCAAGTATCTGAATTCTTCAACTCTCTCCGTTGTTTTACCTTCTATTTTTATCTCAAGTTGTGAATCGCTGTTCGGGGTTCGCGTGAACTTCATTACTTTAGTTTTCCTCACGTTGATTCTCATACCTAATTTTTTTCCTTCTTGATTTAATTTATTCAGCGTGCTTTGCATCTCTCCGGTTGTGTGTGCGAGTAGGACCTTATCGCCTGCATAATTTATGCATCCTATCGGGTATCCGTTAATCTTGACACCGACTGTCCCTATCCCCGTTTTTTTCATAATTTCCTCCGCGTATATATTAAATAGTCTCGGTGAGAGCGAACATCCCTGCCTCACCCCTCTTGTAATCGGGCATCCTTTGACCGAGGATTCGTTTTTCACTCTTACGCTCGCAGTCTGTTCCCAATATATGATTTTGATTATCTGTAGGTCTTTATTATCGATGTTGTATTTTTGCAATATTTGTATCAGCTCTGGATGCTTCACTCTATCGAACGCTCTTTCGTAGTTGACGAAACAAGCAATTACTTCTCGGCCCATGTTAAGCGATCGTTGTATTATTATTTTAAACAGTGCTATCGCGTCTCGAGTGCTTTTTTTGGCAACAAATCCATATTGCGTCTCACTAAGCTGCAAGTCCAACTTCCGTTCGATTCTCGTATTAATTATTGAGAGAAGTATCTTCAAAGTATGACTCATTAATGCGATTATTCGGTAATCGCTGCATGTTTGTGACGATACCTTCTTGGGGATCGGTATAAATGTCAGAGTTTTGAAGTCACCAGGTATCTTCCCTTCATCGTTACATATAGCAAATTTATTTAAATTTAGTAAAATTAAAAATAAAAACAGATCACCTTCCCTAATTTCTCGGTGTCATTTTTTATTTCCGGTTGCGTGACCAAATCGTAACTCTTCATGAGAAATATTTCAAATTCTTAAACACGCTGGAACTGCTTAACATTAAAAAGTGCAAACGATAAACGAAAACACGATTGATTTTGTGATAGCACATTACAATCGGTCACCGTCGAAATCGTTCCTTTAGAAATTGGACGAAATCCACCATCATATTGAAGAACGAACATCTTTAACTATCCAACCAGCCCTTTATCCGGCTTACTTGTTCTAATTAGGGAACCACCTGTGCACATTCGAAAGACGAAAATGCTAACAGTCAACTATTACACGGTACTACTAACCATGATAAAAACCATTCAAACCTATCACTAATTAACTGTGTACGTGAATCCCGAATTCTGCGTTAGCCAGTTTCCATGTAAATTTCGATAGTTTTAATTTGAAAATAACCCCGATTTGAAATAAATTCCGCGAAAAAAGATACATTCTATTATCTCGGACTATGCATTGCGAAAATGGAATGAAATTTGGATAAATTACGAATTGTCAAAAACAACATAAATATATCTCTTCAAAACGACCGCACAAAGAAATTGTAATAATAAAAGATGGCTCAGAGAATCAGACACACGCCCCATTGACGCATGCTCATATTATGTTCGATAATTCGGAAAGCCTACGAGATTTATAATGAACCTAAAGTAGTGTACTTTCTTTTCGGCAAATATATAAGTAATTCAACAGAATTCAACTACTGAGCTAGCTTCCGATTAACGATTTAAAGGATTTCTTCTGGGCTGATGAATTAACTACTCGCAAACTACATACACCTTTAGTATCTGTAAACGAATTTTAATTAAGTAGAGTCATAGCCGAATATTAAAAATAAATAGATAAATAAAATTTCACAAAAGTATCAGAATTCCCAGCTTGTGATGATGCTCGCAAGAATAAGTGAAAAAAAAAGAAATATACACCGACAAATAACGAATTTCAGAAAATGATTAATCAAATAAAATTATCACAAAGAAGCTATTCTTTAGTTACAGTCATATCACTATAACGGGCAATAATTTTTGTATTTTAATTCAATACATTGTTATAATGAATAGTTGTAACACTTAAAAACATTCTAAGAATAACTATGTATTTTAAAACGTCGTATTGTAAATAATTGCGGTTCTAAAAATTATCCTGACATTATATTCATTGCGCAAGAAAAGGGGTCAGTGGGAAGAAATGTATTTTTTATCGACATTCGATATATAATAATCCCCCATTACGTATCTAAATATTCTATTTGACAACAAAATTTGAATTAAATGTCGTATATATTTTGTGTATTTCAGCGACAAAATACATACAATTCTTAGTCATTTCACATAATACAGAGGACGGTTTTCAGAGATACTTCGCGGAAAAATTAATATTTTGTTTTTGATTACATATATTAATTAATTATAATAATTTAAAAATTCCGTTATTCGGCTTTAAATTAATTAAAAGTATTATGGAAATTACACTAAATCATGCATAGAAATTTATTTCTTTTTACAAGACTTTTAGTATTTTATTCAGGATATTTCGCGGAGGGGGAATTATATAATTACGTAAAATCTTCTACGACAAGCAGTGGAGTTGAGAAATACCACACCTTATTTCGTAAAGAAAATCGAATAGCGACCACCTTTATAGAAATGTTTAAAAAATGTGTTTTAAAAGTACATAATTATTACAATTTTTAATTTAACTTTTGTTTTACTTTTAGTTATGAAAAAAATAAAACGAAATTATAAAATTATACCTTAAATATGGTAGTTTAGAAATTGTAAGAAAGATAGTATTTCTTATTAGACATTCTTTTTTATTTTCGTTAGTAATCCGATCCGTTTGTTTATGAGCAAGTTTAAATACATATGTATTTCTCATTGAACTATTTTTAATTAAAATTGCAAAATAAAAATTAAAAATAAATAAAAATGGCAAAAGTCCGATGACAATTGCGTTTAAAACGGAATAAAAACGTATAACACTAATGATTTTACTAGAAAACAGTATTAAATATTAGTTATAATTAAATCCATATGTTGTAACATTTATACAAATCTTTTATAATATCAAAATTACCGATTTTTTATTGAATACATTAACGATATATATATATATATATATATATATATATATATATATATATTGTCAAAAAAGTTTTTATGCAAAAGTGATCGTGAACGTCTTGTGTTTACTACGTTCGCGTACGCGCGAGTATGTAGTCGGTTTCCATAGGTCCATTTCAACAGGTTAATAATGCATTTTTTCTAAAATATAATGTAAACGTTTGTGCACCATTTCTATCCTACAGTATTCGTTGCAGCTGTAACCAAAGCACTTGAGCGATTACTTCCCCGTTGAGCTTTCCAGTAATCGCTTCATCCGCTAATCCCCTATTCAGCTCTTTTCGCTTAAGCTATAATCACAGCCGTTAGCCCGAAAAGATCGCAGTTTTTTTTTGCTGCTCCACAATAAAACAAAAAATGTCAAGTTTTCGCCCCAAAAAAGTGGGTGGTGACCGTTCTTAACTATACAGCTTATTTGCCAGATATGAATATCCTCTCCGTTCTACATCCTGTTGCCAAAGTTGGAACATCAGCTCAAGGGAAACCGGTACCGCGCGACTGCGTCAATTCAAGTGTCTGTAACGAAGAAGCTGAAGGACATCTGAAAATCCGAATTTTCTACGCCAAAAAGCAAGCTCCAGGATCATGCCAAGCATTGTATCGAAGTTAGTGGAAACTATTTTGAACAAAAAAATAAAAAAATACATTTCCAGAATTTTTTGATTTTTTTTTTTTTTGGAGAATTTTTAAGCAGTTGTCTCACACTACTTTCGGGACACACTATGTAGATAAAAACCTTAATTTTAATAAATATACCAATTAGGAAAATTTTACAATCGGCATTTTTTGAATCATTGATAGAATTCCGTCGCTTAGTTTACGCTAAGAGTTTAAAGTAAATATATCAAAAAGAAAAAAAAAACACTGATAATTTTAATTAGCGTTATTTCAGTATTCAAAACCACCTCATATTTTTAAATTTGGGCAATTGCGGGAATCATACCAATTTATTTATAATTATTACAAAAAAAAAAAAAATGAGAAAAAAAACAAAATTAATATTAGTTCGAAGAAAAAATAAACGATATTAAAAATAAGAGACGATTAGAATCAGCAAGAAAAGGACACGCAGGCAAAAACCGGTCATTCAACATATTATCCCAGACATAAAAAGAAGAATAAATTAGAAACACTCCAAAACAAATTTCTATTTTACGTAAATTATTTAAAAACCGTTTTGAGCGTGGGTGATATTTGTAAAGAATGTAAAATAGAAACTGACTCTGTAGTATAGTATACTTATTATCTATTGTCCCGCATTCGATAATCCTGGATTTCAATACGATATCAGATTATGTCACCGAATTACACAAGAACAATCGATTAATTTACGAATTAAAAAATAAATTTAGGTAATACTGATGCTAAGAAGCGGAATAACGGCGAAAAAACAATCAGGCGTCGTCTAATTAAAACTTTTGGATGATGAGATTTGGACATAGGTATTCTATTGCGCTTATCAATCGAAAATTAAGTGTATTTTTTGTTAGTGTAAGCACTTACAAGAGGCGACTTGTTCACCGCCGATAATGTACTAAATAAACAATTCACGTCATACTACAAGCACTATTTTTATTACATACAGCTAAGTTTAAACAAAAAAATAAACAACTATAATGATTTTAAACGATTTCATTTTTCTGATATTTACATTAGTAAATTTCGCGATTCTAATTTGTTTAGCGATGAAATACAAAGTTGCTCTCGATATTATTTTAATTAGCCTACCTCGTCGAGATTTACAACAAGTGAGAAATTAATAAATTATATAACAACAAATCGCTCATTAAAAATAAAAAATTATATACAACTATTGATGGAGATTTATCTAATGTTTTTGTGCATATACAATAAAATAATAAGGATAACGATAATTAGCAATCGTAAAAATAATAATAGTCTGTGTTAAATAATCAAATACAAAAAATGGGAAAATATTTTAATAATAATAATAATAATAATAACAATAAAATTAATATTGCACATTGCAATGAAATAGTCAAATCACTTTGAATAGCGATAATTTTATTGGCAGACAGACTTAAAAGAAATACACGCACACATATATGTATATATCATTGAAGAAATGGCACTAATACATGGTGATTTAATTCAGAAAACAGAAAGCTTGATGATGACAAGCCAAGGCGAGGCAATAGCAAAACGAACAATTACAAAAAATGCATTATTAAAAAAAATAAATATCCCAGTTAAATGCGCCAGATGTTACCAAAAAAAAAAAAAAAAAAGGGCGAAACAAGGCATTTTTAAACGAATGCGAATAATTAACGGCACAACCAAATATATGAAATATAATGACGTAGCTGCTATATTGCATCAAGAAACTGGTAATTAATTCTAAACAACCATATTATAATTATGCAGCTTGGAAGATTGTACAAAATGAGGCCTATAAATGATACACTACTACAAAATGATTTCAACTGTTAAGAAAGTATATGATAAGAAATTGTATATTCTTGTACATACCGCCGAAAATAGGGTACATGAAGAAAAGGTGTAAATAAGTGCGAACAACCAAAAGAATAGATTAAATATATGTTAACATTTAGTGTATAGTTGAAAAAAATTTAACCCAAAATCGTAACATACCGTCTCACTATAAATTTCCGAATATCCGAAATCGGAACATACCACGATAATCTAGGAATATATGGTTAAACAGATTTATATAATTCTGATTTACATAGAGATTCTGTACCAAAGGGAATTCCAATATTCTCTTTGTGGGCAAACTTAATAAAATATAAAACATCTCTGCTGCTAGGGATTTTTGGAATAAGTGAAGAAACATCAGCAGCTGCTGATTTTGTGACGCTCTATCCACTATCTCGTCAACTTATTCCGGTAGCATAGAATTCCGGAGTTCCGGGGACGACAAACTTTTCAAAGACACTTTTTACGTCATTGCGAATAGATAACCATGACGGAATAGAAACGGCATTAGAAAAAAACATTAGAATTCTCGTAAAAAGTGAAAGAATGAAAGATACGATAAGATCACACTGCGAACAGTAAACGAAGAGCGGAGAAAAGAAAATTACGCAGAAATCGCGCTTTCGGGTTTTTTTTTCAAATTAATTTGTGTCAACAATATTGCTAATAAAATAATTCTGATAGACGAAGATGTACTTTTAAAATGTGAAAAGCATTAAAGATCCGGAAGGTTCAAGAAGCGGAAATATGTTGAAGCGACAGTAAAAGGAATTATATCGAATAGGTAATATCGGCATTTCTTCGTATGCAAAGTCGGGTTCGGTGATATCGTCGCAAATCAAAACTGAATACAATGCCAACACAATACCACAGCAAACGCGTAATCTAAATAAAAGCAAAAGGGACAGTATCGTTTCAACTACTCCTTTTGTTTGTATTTCACCGGCGCAAACGATGGCGTACCAGTGTACTCAGTTTCGACCTTTTTTTGTTACGACCAAATCATCGATTCGATTTTGCATTAAAAAATATGTCCGTTTTTATATTTATCGTAATGGGTCACACAATTCGTTATACCGACCGCTTTCAATATTTACTCTTTATCAGCACGTTCTTAGGTGTATGCGTTTCGATTAATCAGCCGATTACGGTACCACGCATATTCTACATTCTTAACTTGGCCTGTCTTTTGTTACTTTTTACGCAAACATATTTGTATACTTCCTTCGTAGTACCGCAGCACTGACGTACAACGACTTTCACATAGCTACTCTCACTTTCGCATTTCCTCAGTTGTACGATCACGAAAGTGTACATTTATCATACGTAAATATACTTGATCCTTCAGAGCTTGCTGCGGAGCCAGCTCCTGTGTTCCTTTCACAGATGATAGTTCTATAATTCTTATGGAAGAGTAAATTTCAATCGGTTATGTCGTCATCCTTACAAAAAATAATTATAATTTACGATTTTCGTAACAATTCATTTCTCAAAATGTAATCGAAAAACCATACATACATATAAGGGTGCCTCAATAAGTGTAAACGCGGTGGAGAAGGTAACATCATAAAACTCGTAAAAATACATATATGTACTTTGAAAAAAAATAAAAATTCATCCTATTTCTCGATATCCAGTGGCGTATATCTTTTTCGTAGAACTCCTTAGTTAGGTTCACTACTACGAAGCCCGGTATCCGCACTCATTTTAACGCCTTCGTTGTGTGCGAAATTCTTTCCTCGTAAAAACGTGGAAGTCGCACGGGCTAAATCAAAATTGTATGACGGCAGTAGAAGTTCCCAACCCATTTTTTGTAAAACTTGCTACGTTACATCTGTCTGGAAGATGATCCCGCTTGCTATCAATCTTCGACGTTTTTGCTTGATGGCTGGCCTTAGTTGCGTGTCCAGAGGTTCTCGGAATATAATTGCGCATTAACAGTACCGTGTTCATCCACGCATGCCCCAGAACACAATCAAAAGCACTATATATGTTTATAGATGACACGACTTGAGTTTCTTCGAGGCAGGTGAGTCGGGATGTTTGCAAACCATGCTTTGTCTTTTCAATTCCGATTTATAATGATGCACCGACCACGTCTCCATCGCCGGTTATAATTCTCACTAAAAATGACTTCGTTCATCGAATCTTTTTAAACGAGTTTCTCTATGAACAGGTGACAACATATTTTGAAAACCCATCCGGCGCAGCTTTTTCCGAAAATTTAAGGTCTCGCGAATGATTTTTCGAAAAATTTAACATTACAAAAACAAATCACTGCTCTGTACGTATAGAACATTAAGCGGTAGTGGCTCCGCAGGTTTGGGATCACTGAAAAACGTAACCGACGAGTTACTCCTCGAAACAAGCGATTATACATGTAGCGAAAACACTAGTGGTTTGCAAGTTATCGAAGAACGTAAGTAAAAACGAGTCCCAGCTTTATAATAATAGTTCGCTCCATTATTCCAATTGATATATTTACGTTACTTCGTTACGCCTGTCACCTTCGTGCCACAAGGATGAAGTAAACATTGTAACTAAACATGTGATTGGAACCGAAACAAACGAAAGAAACAATAAACTACACAATAATAGCAGACGGTAATCAGAAAAAATTGAAGACAAATTATGACACCTTTTATCTTTACATGCGGTTCGTATATGTATAACTTACACTGTTTGCTTTATTACTGATTTTAACACGGCAGTAAGTTTATATAATACAGTCAGATGATAAATAAATCAACAACACTATTTTGCTGTAGCTAGCTGGGAAAGAAGTTCTTCAGTTACAAATTTAGTTACAATGACTGAATACCGTACAGGTTTCTATTCATACTGGCTAAAGTGTTGTCACGTGCGTCCATTATTATCAGCTAGAACTGGAAAATTTTCAAGCCTTGCATAGAACTTTTGGATTATAACTTCATTCCTCTCGGCAACCACTCCCATACACACTGGCTGGCTGGCTGGTGTGGTTAAATTTTGAAAGCGACTATTGGAATTTTGAACTCGAACAGTTGAAAGAGAAATGGGTCCGGGTTTTTAGGCATACGCCAGAATGTGTATATTTTTCGAATTGTATAAATGTATGTAACGAATGTAAATCACGATTGAGCAACAGAGGTATATTTATTCTTTTTTCGGGCTTGTCAACCGAGGGCAGTACCCAGTTTGCTAAGAAAGAAGGAAGAGAAAAACAAATAATATTAAAACCGAATAGTTTCGGAAACAGAACAAACGAATGATGATATTATAGGAATTTTAGCCGCCGATGGAAATGAAAGAATAAACGAAACACTATAAGGCGTAGGCAAACCGAAATTCAGGAATTCTAAATAAAAGAGGAAGCGCTCATATAGACAAACAGTCAAGGAATATATGATTTGTACCGCAAAGTAGACTAGAATTATTAGATGGAAAGAACAAAAAGATGAGGAAGACATAGAAAAACGACATGAAGTAGGAATCCGACTATGACCAAAGCGAATCCGGTAAATGGATGAGATAAGAAAACGAGAGAGAGAGAGTTGAGAAAAGTTGCAATACCAAGAAAGGGATGGAAGGTTAGTTTCGATAAAAAAACTTAGGGTTGGAAAATGAGAATAGATATCACACCATAGTTTGAGATGACAATTTCTGGAAAGAATATTAATATTAAAAGAAGAAAGTTCGAATAAAAATTGACCAGTCTAAATGGCGGATCGAGCTAATACATCAATTTGTTCATTACGCTTAATGCCGGCATAATTAGGAATCTACAAGAAGTCACTTTATACGGCACAAGAGGTGTATAATCTACAAACAAGGAAACGAATAAGGAGAACTGTGAAATCTGCAGTATGTAAGGGAAACAGGGAGGAAATGAACATCAGAACACTTTCAGAATCGGAGACTAACAGAAATTTATTAATACCATTAGTGGAAATAATGAATAAGATAGTACGCAGGATAGCTGTAGTTTCCAAGATGGAAATCGGAATAGTTGCAAAACGAGACTGTGAAAGCAGCTCTATTATCTGCGGGTATTCTAAAATCATAAGGAACATAAGGAAAGATAACAATATAGGAAGAAAATAACGTTCCCTCTCCAAAAAATTCCATTTTAAGCTTTGGGAAGACACTTAAGCTCATTCTCTTCCCAACCGTAGCTCTTTCTATTCAACTATTTAACCTACTCTTCCACAAAAAAAGGCGGTTTTCTCTCTTTTCCTAGCTCACCGATCCGTAATAGTCTCGTTGAGCAGATTGCGCTCCGGTCATAGATTTCTTCTCTCCTCCCGCTGCTGTTTTCATTTACCCACTCCCTTTTGGAAATTCACCGTTCAAATATCAATGCTAATCACATATTTTCTGAGTGTTCTTCCTTATCTGACGGATGATCTCTCTTATACTTAAATCTTCTTAGAGTTAATATTCCGTCTCCCTACAGTGCTTCTTTTCTTCTTACGTTCCCTCACTCTTCAGTTGTTCCAATATTTGCTTCATTTTTATCCTCGGTGTCTAGTCGTATTCGATTTTAATTAGATTAAAATAAACCATTATTTTGTAATGGGTCACAATATTCGTATAAATGCCCCCCCCCCATCCAAAAAAAATGAAACAACGAGTGGAAGATGAAGTTATATTCTTATTTACCTGCACGACTAAAAAATAATTTTAGGGAAGAAGAAGGAAAAAATACATTGGGAGGTTAAAGAAAATTTGAATAATTATACGTGAAATATGGTAGTTTGTCAAAATAATCTTAGGTTTGCAGACGACATTGTCCTTTTTGCAGAAAAGCCGGATGATCTAAAAGCAACGTTAATCGACCTACTAAGTGTACACAGTAAAAACGCAGGTTTAATAATAAACACCCAAGAAACAAAAAAATCTGTCGAAAAACATTGAGCAGAAGAAAATAAAAATAGACGGAAAGGAAATAGATATGATCACGAAAAGTATATACTTAGGTCAAAAACTGGCTTTCGCAAACCAAATAGAGAAATAAATAGAAATTCGGATAACTAGAACCTGGTCGAAATATTAGTCCTTAAAAAACGTCTTCAAAAGGGATTTCAGCAATAGACATAAAAGCCAAGTTTTCAACACATGTGTATAGTTGCAGTCCTAACATATTGATTTAAACTAGCATTAGCTATGCCGAAAAAAATAGATAGTAAAATACCAAAGTAGATTATATATTAAATATATGTATAAATAAACTGAGAAAAAAAAAAAATACGATTTCTCAATTGTACTTAATATACTTCTTCTTTTCAGTCGTATCGCTCGATTGCGAGCGTCGTGACTACCTATTATTGGTACATTCTAGTTGTACAGAATAGGCAGCGCTCATGGCCATTGTTTATATGCAGTACGAATGTGTACGCATGCAAGACCACACCCGGAACTGATTGGTAATCGTTTGATTTATATCGGCATATACAAGTACAGTCCTATTTATGTCTGCTGTGTGTACTAAACTAGCGAGCATACGATGGGTATGCATGTTTGCCATTGCCTTCCACGTGATTATTAGCGAGTATTTTAATTTAAATCTTAGGAATAAGTTCTGTCGTCGCCCGGGATCGAACCGGTGACTTCGGTAACGGAAGTCAAGCGTGCTCTAGCAACTAGGCTATCGCGACGACTGTGTGTAATTTTATTCATTTTACATGGCGAATTTGGATTTATATTGCTACTTTTAGAATCTGAACTGTAAACATTGCTTCTAAAATTACTGACAACTTTAAATAAACTAAATGATACTAAAACAGTTTAAATTGCATAAAATATACTCATAATTCATTAATGCATTCCAGTATTATAAGACAATCTTTGAAGTGCTAACATGTGAGATTACTTTAGTTTTATTAAATAAATATACCTATTTGTGAATTTTCAAAAAACTTTTTTTAACAGGTTTATATAATTTATATACGTAGTGTGTTTTAATGATTTCTATAAATTTACTTCCGTTTCATTTACAAAAATTAAAATGCAATGTATATTTATTAAATTAATAAATAATGTAAAAGCTACTTTCCTATATTGTATCAAAACTGTTATCCATAACTCCTCTTTTTAAATATTTATTTACCATACCAGAATTATTCCGCAATATAATAGTGATTTGTGAAAAATATCTGGTTAAATTTAATGTTAGTTTTTATATCCCTTATAATATAGTTATTACATCGGTAACACGTGAAATACAGTTAAACATAATTTAGTTTTTCGAGCATTTAGACATTAATTTTTCAAACGTGCTTCGAAAACAATATAGAAACCGTAGCGACCTAGTCGATGTAAAACGTGTTTTTTTCTACTTTTACATTCGAAATAATACTATTATAAAATGATTTCAGTTAAGTAAATATTAGCAGTAATTTTCAAATCTATTCTTCCAATAAAATCTATAACGATTTTACACAATTTTTGAAGAAATAAACTTTTCAGTAACCGATAAATTATCGCCTAAAAGAAAAACGGATTGTTTTGCTTTTATCATGAAAATAAATAACGAGTGATGACTGCTGTGACATCACTATATCTAACGACGTACGGTTGTCACTGTTTTTCCGGTGAGACTGGAAACATCATCCGTAAATCTCCGATTTGCAACGCGACGCAATCGCACCATTTGCACGTATGATAATACCATAAAATAATATTGTCGGCCTATTTCGTAAAGTGAAGTGATCGAATAGAGGTAACGGGTGCGTTATATTACATGTAGTATCTATCGGAAAGATACAAGTTCTCGTACAACTGTCAATGATTTTTTATTTCAAAATATCTAAATAGATATTACGTATTTTATATCAGAAAGATTTTCTGTTTTATAATAAGTTATATATGCACAATGTTCGGAGTTATTGCATTTTTAGCTAGACTCGATTTGCAACGCTAAAAGGGACTATTTACAACGCGACACCATCATACCACTTGTTTTGCTTCTTTCTATGTCCGCGCCAGTAGATTGCGGCAGTAGATGTTAGCTGTATGCCGATGTCTTATTAACAATTAACATTTAGCCGGTTTTGCCGTAACTGTTAAAGTTTGAATTTCAGCGTACTAATACATTATAAAGTATATGAAGGGTAACTTGTATTACATAGATATATTAATTGCATCCGAAAGCACAACTATGAATACTGTATGATATATTCTACTACATTACTCTTTGTATTGTAATCGATATAAAAAAAAAGTTTTATAGTTCAACTTTAATTTGAAAAAGTTCGGATATTACACGATATTAATCCATCGAGCGAAAGATTATATTTGCAAAATAGTTATAAAAGCGACTAACAATGAACATTTGAGAAATTATCTTCTGAATATATGCAGTATGTAATGGTTTTCAAATCATGGTTCCAACATCATAGGAGTTTGAATATTAAAAAAAGAAGTTCTCGATAAATAAATGCATAGTTAAAACATTACAGTTATTATTTAAATATACCTACATATATGGTTAGGAAATTTTTAAGAAGCATTTTGTAATAATAATGATGAATGAAAATAATGGTAATAAATGAAATAAAGAATTAAAGGGAAATAAATTTTAAAAGAAATCTTACAGCAATACAAAAAATTATTCAACTAACAACAATCTCAGAAACCATAATTATGTATACTCTCGAACGTAGAAAAAATGTTGTCTATTATTTATGAACTTATTTTGTATAGTACATCAAAAAATGCAATATAAACTGAGAGACAGGATTTCTGAAGTAATTAAGTTGCTTTAAAAAAAATTTAATGGTAAACGGTGTTTACACAATTTTTACAATTACATTCGGTTAAAAGTTGTCTATTTAACCATTATCATTAAATACATATTCAGATATGCAAATATAAGAACAGAATGATGAAAATGTGAGTTGATGTACAATTATAAGGAAGACGTGCTTTTTTATACAAGGAATAAACAAATAAATAAAAACTCGCAAAGCATTGATGATTTTTAAGTGTATAGAAAATATTTCACATCGTTTAAAAATAAAACAACTACGAATACTGTCTATATAATTTATTATAAAATTAAGAAAAGTTTTCTAATATAAAATATGTAACATTTGTTTAAATATTTTAAAATAAAAGGTTCGCCTCACTGCTGGTTTTGACCTTTAGTTTACATACATTGATAAATTCCTTAAGCATTAGACTTGTAACCATTACCCTTAGACCACCATTTCACTTCCGTGATTAAATCTAAAATATTATAATAGTGTTGTATATAAAAACAGTGTGATCGTGTCTCGTTGCAAACGGTCCCTTTTAGCATTGCGAACCGAGTCTAGCGCATTTTTAATCGATACAAAATATTTTTTATACAATTGCCACTAACTTTAACTCGCATTTAATGAGTCATGCACACTGCAGCGCGAACATACAGTTAAACTACGTTAAAGTTAAATGAATAAATAACATAAACGACAACAATGCAAATAATCGGGGCAGTAATGAAACTACTTCTGATAAGGAATAATAACAAAAGCGATAAAATTAGAGAAATAAAAACGATCTCACCGATAAATATAGCAACAATTGAACACCGTAAATATAAACTTTATCACTTCAAGCTCCGAAAAAGATGATTCTAACTACTAGGTCTATGAAACTGAAAATTGGCACCTACTACAACGAGACCATGCACTGATACCATCTAAAAATGCATTAAAAAATTCAAATTTGTTAGGGGTGAAAAAGGGGGTAAAAGTCAGAAAATCGCTTTTTAAAAAATTAATAATCACGCTACGGCCGAAATCATGTACACCAGATAATTTAAATTTTACACGAAAACATTACACATGTACTGAAAATGTCATATAAGAACGCTTTTTTGAAAATTCGAATTTTAAGGGGTGAAAAGGGGTTAAAAACTGTTTTCCAAAAAACACACAAACTGTAATATTTTTGGTAAAAATGAGTTTATCAAACTGCAATTCCGCATGAAGACATCTCATATGGTGTGCTAAATGTGTGCAATTTTTTTTTTCAAATCCCCAAAATTTTAAGGGGAGAAAAGGGCAAAATCCCATTTTTGAAAAAACCAAAAATCACGCTACAGTTCAAACGAATCATGATTATTATATGTAATGTCATGTGAATATCATGTATATACTGGAGATGTCAAATAAAAACGTTTTTTTGAAAATTCGGACTTTAAGGGATGAAAAGGGGTTAAAAATTGTTTCCCGAAAAATACACAAACTGTCATAGTTTTGGTGAAAATGGGTCTTCATAATTGTAATTTCGCATGAAGATACCTCATGTGATGTACGAAAAGTGTGCAATACTTTTTTCCATCTTCAAAATTTTGAGGGAGAAAAAGAGCAGAAACTCATTTTTCAGAAAACCAAAAATCACACTACAAATCGTGATTATCGCGCGTAATTTCATGTGAACACAGTGTATATATTGAAGATGTCAAATAAAAATTCTGTTTTGAAAATTCAGATTTTAAGAAGTGAAATGAGGTTAAAAACCGTTTCCAAAAAAGTACACAAACTGTAATTGTGTTAGATCATGACGGACAGGTTATAGAAAGATCGGTAATCTTCAGCTAAACGTGAAACATGAGGACTATTTTCTGTTGGACGGTGATAAACATGTTTCTCAAAGAGAGAAAGAATCTTTACATAAATACAATTCTAGATAAAACGAATTTTTTTTTATGAATTTCCAAATACAGATTTAAACTGACATTAATACACGGGCGAAGCCATGGGGCACAGCTAGTGTAATTATCTAAAGAAACGTTTTTCACACTTTTTGATGAATACTCACGGTTTATGAATTTTTATCGGCACTTCTATGGTACTACCATTGACTGACTACATTTTGTAATGAACGAAGAATCGTCAAAATCCCCGTCTAGATGGGCGTACGCGCGAACAAACATTAAAATAAAGCATACACGACGGGCATATAACCTCCTTCTTTTTGAAGTCGGTTAAAAATAAAACTAGTATACTAAAATAAATATATGTGAAAATAGCGAAGGTTAGAAAAGAGATGTGAACGCGAGAAAAAGCAGAGCTATAATTTCAATTAAAGAAAACATAAATTTAATGAACTTTTCCGGAAGAAAATGATTTTAAAAAATGTATTTATATGAATAATTTCTGCAGTGATTATCTGTGAGAACTCACGTGACGAATATAATAAAATCGTCAATACTTTGCTGGTTTATTTACTTGTTTATTCTTTTTATAGGAAAAAAAAAAGGCCTTCTTTATCATAACTGTACGTCAACTTATATTCGCCTCATTCTGTTTATGTATTTACATTTTTGAATATGCAACAAATGTTATATTTCACGAAAACGGTTAAATAGACAACTTTTAACTGAATTTAATTTTAAAATTTATGTAAACATCGATTTCCGTAAAGTGTTTTTTAAACTACCCTAATTATTTAAAATATCCTGTATATCATCTCAATTGATAATGCATTTTTTGGTGTAGTTTATAAAATAATTGCACAAGTAATAGACATTTTTTCTACATTCCATCAGGGCCGGATCTGACGGAGCGAATGGTGCCTATAGCCCCGGGCCCGGGCCTCCATGGGGGCCCCGCGCTTTTGAACAAAAAAAAAATTAAATTTTCCACATGAAAAATTTAAGTATTTCTTTTCCCAAAATACTCAATACTATAAAAATGCATGGTTTTAAATTTGCGTTTTTTATCCTAAAAAGAATTTAGTTAATTTTTATATATAAAAAAAGAATATGAACTCATTAATAAAATTATATACTTTTTCTCTATAAAACTTCTCTTTTTCTTCCAAACTAAATGCTACATAAAATGAATATTTATCCTACAATAAATCTAATTTATTGTGTTAAAAAAAATGAATGAGCCTTTTAACGTACGTATTGAATAATAAATAAACATTTGACAAATTAATTAATAATAATTATCTATTTAAATATTGATATCCACACAATTGTTGTAAATTTTTTTATGTAAAAACGTTTTATGACCTGTATAAAAATTATTTAAAATAAAAGCGAGTTTTAACTGATTACTAATTTTATAAATGTATTTGTATTTCGAAAAACTGAATAAATCACTGTGTTTCATTCATTTTTTTCCGATTACACCACAATTATGGAATTTTAAACATGTATGTTTAATTTACATAAGGAAAAGAACATGATATAAATATCTTTTTGTAAAAAAAAACAAAAAAAAAAAACAACAATGTTACTAATAAAAAATTACACATATTAACATATAGTACCTGGGCGACTGAGTTTCGCTGGGCGTTTTTTTTTTTGTAAAATCGTGTTTTTTTGGAAAATATACTTCAATATGAATTACATACTTCCTAACTTTATTTTAATCTTATACATATTCACAAAACACAAAATATTTTAACACTAATTTATGAACACATTTATGAATTTAAAGCCTCTTTCCATACAACTTTGCTTTTCAATACTGAACGCAACAAAAATATAGAGGTGCTTCAAATTCGCTTTCCGGATGGTTGGAAAATGTTTTCAATGACTGCACACGTTGATTTTTATGAATATATTTCTATACATTTTTTATTAGAAAAATTATATTTTAGATATATAGGGTCGTCAGCTTTATCTATACCAGTTTATTCGTTATAAAAACAAATAAAAAGCGTCTTGTAATTTTACTTGTGATCAGCTGTTTTCCAAACAATTGGAAAAAATATCCGAATAAATCACTGCAAAATTTAGTAAGGATATACTGCACATAAAGGGGGTTTTAAAATGTGCACAACATATTCTCAGTAATTCACTTTCACAAACAAATATATAAATACGCAAAACATTTAATATCTGTATATAAATAGGCAAAGACAAAACAATTCAGTATCTTTTCATCTTTTGTTTATTAACCGATTCTTTTTTTTTGTTTAGCAGCTATTAAAAAACAGTTTTTTCTTATTTAAATATAGAATCAATGCAAAAAAAAAAAAAAAAAAAATTGAACTGTTCTTATTAATAAATGATTGTTTTTGCGATTTACTATCGAAAACATTAAAATCCATTTAAAACTCGCGAAACCGAGTTTTGCCATGGATTAGACTTTGACAAATTAATTTATTGGTCCAAATACCCCTAGTGTGCAAATTTCATCCGAATCGTTAGAGCCGTTTCTGAGTCGTTTAAAGATATTAGATATACACATATATATATGTGTATATATAAAAATAAAATTCCTTATTTAACATTCAGTTTGTTAAAGTGAGAAAGTTGATTTTGTAAAGAAAGCATAATTTTAATTTTATTAGTCATTCATTCGTAGGCTGTAGGTTTTTTTTTTTTTTTGCTTGTTTGTTTGCACATATATAATACTGAGTTTTTTCATAATTTTTTCTTTGAAGGAGGCCCCTTATTCAAAATTATCCCCGGACCCCGTAAATACTTAATCCACTCATGCATTCGATAGTGTTTTAGAGTAATTTGTTGTTTCCCGTAAAATTTGTTCAAAATTTATTTTTCTTCAATTCCTTATTTCATTTATTATTATTATTTTCGCTCATTGTTATGATTACAAAAGGCCTCTTAAAGAAAATTTAATTATGACGTTTTAATTATGCATTTATTTATCAAGAACTTCTTTCTTAATACGCAAACTCTGTGTTCCAATTCTGAATTAAACGCCGTTACATACTACATTGGAAAGTAATCTCTTTTATTTTCATTGTTAATCGCTTTTATAATTATTTTATAGATGTAACCGTTCGCTCAATACATAATAAAAGACACCGGCTTACAACTAACATCTGTTGGCGTAGATATGGAAAGAAACAAAAAAAGTTGTATGATCGTGTCGTATTGCAAATCGGAGATTTACGAATGATGTTTCCAGTCTAGCGTTTTTCTGCGATTATCGAGATTTTTTTTAGAACTAAACGCTCATGTTATTCACTAATTGAGTAAACTAGAAAGGAACTATAAATTAACGATGTCGTACATATCAATATGAACTATAAAGAAGCAGAATAAAGTAATATAATTAATGCAAAAAAAATTATCACATATATACATAGGTATATATATATATATATATATATATATATATATATATATATATTATATATACACATCCCCATAAAATGATTTATACACCTACTACAATGTACAGGAGTCGTTATGTTTTCGGCGCCTGAATGGAAAAATAAAATGAAGAAAAAAATAAGAAATATATATTGACAATGGACAGTTAGTAACGTAGTAACAGAAATAAAAAATGAGCACCTGCATTAAATACTGAAAGGACTAAAGGCGATCATATGTCGAAAAGGAGATCACAAAATTATTCAGTCACAAAAATTTGCATACACTGCATAAGAAAATGAAAAAAAATGACGAAACTCACCCGTATAAAACAATTTAAATATCTTAATCAAATAAACAGTTCTAAAAAATAAAAATAAATAACGTTAAAAAATAAAATAAATCAAAAAATATACCATAACAAGCGACAGAAGACGGCAGCGGGGTATGGACTTCTCTATCGAGTTTATCCCAAAGGTTTTCAATAGGGTTTAAATTGGGAGATTACAGAAGAGAGTGTAGTACGCGAGGACAATTATACAGTCTTCATTCCTTCGCAATTCGTGCCGAATGTTTCGGATCGTTGTCTTCATAGTATTTGAAAATATTTCCGAGACCCATCTTTTCGACGCTTTTCTTCAAATTCGCTTTCAGATTTGGCAACTGCCATAATTTCCTCAAACTAATTTCCCAGATACAGCCCCACACCATGGCGCTACCACCTCCGTGTTTGACAGCTCCCTTTACGTGTCGTTTTTCCAATTCGGTGTTCGCCACACCCTGTCGTGCCCTTCGGAGCTGACTACACTAAATTTACATTTGTCATTAAAAATTACGTCTTCCCAGTACTCCGGTGGCTTTTGGATGTACTTACGGGCGTACTGCAGATGTCTTATACTATTTTTGTCCCTAATTAAGTTTTTTTTTTTATGCAATACGATCTCTATACACCATCTTGCGCAACGTTTGTCAGACCATTTCTGCACACACGGTCTTTTTGCTTGCAGCAGTGAACTCTGCCGTCAATTTCGGAGCACTCAACTTCGGGTTTACTTTGATTTTACGGACTATTGCTCGCTTGTCATATTTGTTAAGCTTCCTCGGTCGATCCCGATTTTGTCCAAGAGTATTCTTTCTTCGCGAGTAAATCGTGTGACAATGCTTTGAATAGTGTGAGTAACGTAGCTATTTCGCCCAAGCTCTTACATTCTTTCAAAAGCGTAATCACCACTTCCCTTATGGCCAACGACGCATTTTTACCGTGCGACGCACCTCACAATGTCGCTCTTCGCATGTGAACCATTGACTTGTACATTTTTCGACTGCACAAAACGTGCAACATGGTGATATGCTGATAACACATTGCATTTCCCGCATTATGCAACTTTTTTGGTGTGTGTATGAACCATTTTGTAACTGTATGAATCTTTTAGTGACGTGTTTTGTTTTGCATGGTCGTTTTTCCTGACATCCCCTTATGTAACGCATTTTGTGTTCGAAGGTTTCTAAGCTCCTTACGGAATTTACTATATATCTCCTTTTTTTTTCGCGTTCGTCCTTTTTTGCCCTCTACTCGCCGGAAATATTTCACTCTACCTGTAAACTCACTGGTGTATGAATAATTTTGTGAGTATGTGTATATATATATAAATACAAGTAATAAACATTATTTAAAATTAGTTTAAATATTTTGATAAACAAGCACACTCATTGTAATTAATTCGTTATCTATCGTAACTGTTTATGTAGTTCAATTTAATTCAATTATCAACCCATATCTGCATTTAATAAGTAAACTGAATTTAATTATTAGAGCTAATGATAAGACATTATGTAACATTACTCATTACATAACGTATACAGATGTGAATTTTTGAATTTAAAAATTAGCACACGCACTTCCAATTGTACACTTTATTGTATGACAAAATAAATTGAAACTGACTCTAAGGATATAATTTTGCACATTAAAAAAGTTGATTTTATACCGTACTAATATTTTGTTTAATCCACTTCTCTTTTAATAAGATAATTGTAAGATTTTATTACAAATAGAAAACCATAAATTATTTATCGCATGTCGCATAACTCACCAAAATACGAATCAAGTAAATACGTTTATAAATTTATAATTTATTATATCATGTACTTTTATTATTTTGGAACAGTGTAACAATTTTATATATTTGTTACTAGTGTGTGACAGCGCACAAAATTTATATGTAATAGAAGCCTTAGATAAATTGAATGTATACATTCAGGATTAAAACTGTATTTATAAAGATCATAAAAAGTATAAACCTTAGTCTGACTAAAAAGTACCAATTGCGGAATCGCAGATTTAAAATGATCTTTAAAATTAATAGTGACTTTGGACATGTATAAGACAACTCCTCTTCTAACTACATTTTATTTTTATAATACTCGGGTTTATAGCATTCAAAATTAATGGTAAAATCAGATTAAAGTATGCATTAATTTTAGATTAGATTATAAATATCTTACCTAATTTTTTGAAAAATACGCATCTTGATTATAAGAACCTGCCTTTAAACATTGTACGCATCCAATACAACCCTAATTCAATGACATATTACATTAAAACAAGTCGAAAAAGATTCGGGATTTAATTATAAAAAACTACAAAAATTTGTAAAATGCAATATTTTATTTATAATACTTACGTTGCTTAATGGTAATTTACAGTTACGTAAATCAAAACAAAAATATACAAAAATGACGAATTACTTTACGTAAATAATATGAGCAATTTTAAAACACATTCACCTTAAGTTTAAGGAACCGATCACATCATATGTTTTCCATACGCTTATCCAGCTTAACTTCATTTGTCGTACATGTGATTCGCACTTGCGCCGTTACACGATCGCACTATTTTTTATTTTTTTTATAGAAAACATGAGAAATAAATGATTTTAAAAAGTTCTGGCAAACAAATACCCAGTATATCGATTATACGATTAGTATATTTTATTATTATTGAATGTATAAATTTCACCGCACGTGAAATTTTTAATTTTACCATTTTAATCGGATGTTGCATATTTTACATGAAACAAATAATGAAAAAATAGTGTTTCCTAGCATAATAATAAATTTTATATACAATACGAAAAAAAATTTTTGGTTTTTCATTGAACTCCGTGATTCTAATATATTTTTTGGAAAGTAAATAAACTTCATCTTTGCATCTGTTAAAATACAAGACATAACAATCACAAAATAATAAACAGATAACATTAAATAATGAGAGAAACAAACAAAAAAGGTGTTGTAATCGTGTCACGGCACAAATGCCTCACTCATATACATGAGCATCGCCAGCGGGGGGCAGGGGACAGCTCCCCCCCACCGGAGTCATGAAATTTTTTAATTAACTGGCCATGATGAGTATTCATAGGCGCGTAGTCATGGACAATTTGGAAGACTTTTATAATAAAGTAGTAGAACAATTTGCCAGAAACCCACGAAAATTATGTTTTAATTAAGATTTTGTTCTTGTTTAATAAAATATTAAACCTTTACAACCTATAAATTTTATTTTTCCTATAACTCATATACTCTTTCTATCATTTTGCCCTCCCAGGCGGCTAGTAACTCATCTTGCTAGCTCATATAGTGACGCCCTTGCTCATATGTATGACATTAGAAGCAAAAAACGGAAAAGATGTATTATAATCAGGTGATTCAAATATGTGATTAATATTAGATTCAGAAAATATGGTTTGTTTTGTGCCCAGAAATGTATCAAAATTTTAGTTGAAAAAAAGAAATTCGTTTGAATTTGGTGTCATGTATGACAAAGTGGAAAAACACATTGTAATTTACTCTTTTTTTAATGCACAAAACTACAGTATTTGTAAATAAAAAACAGTTTTGTTAAATTTTCTTATTTTTGTTTCACTCGGGGCTTGAAAAACTCAATAGAAATTTTATCCATTTGATAATGCTGGACGCTTTTTCATAAATAACAGACTAGAAGGGGTAAACACTTCAGTTAATGCATTTGCAAAATAAACGTACAGCGTTGTCAAATAAATCAAATTTTTATTTAGCTTTTCCAGCTCTCATTTCATTGCTGCATATATAATTTAAAAAATTTAACTTCATAAATATATCATTGTAAATGAAATTTAAAACTTTTTACAGAACCTACAGTCGGCACACTATAGCTGCTGCAGCTTTGCATCTAGATTACAATCCTACTTCACATGAATTTCTTGTCATAACCATTTGTACTGTACTACTTATAATCAATAATTATTTTTTTAAATTGTAACATTACAATCAGTTTACGAGCGGCTTCCTATACAGGGACTGTGACTATGGCGCCATCGGGTAATCAAATTTGAAAGTTATTCGATGTTCACATTCTGTTCTTTTTATGCATTCAAGTTAAATTTTACAAAAAAAATAAACACATTAATAAACAGGATTTTGAGTATAAATTTATTGAATGCAATTAAAAATAAATATTGTGTTTACAATAGTAGAAAAAAATATTTTAAACTCTGCTTTAAGATATGTACAAAGTCAAGGCCGTGTCCACGGGGGGGGGTTAACCCCCCCGTGAGAACTAAAATAGTTATTATAAATACACAAAAATCTGAAAAAAATCACAAGTTTAAAATAAATATTGATGAGTTTTTTTAGGGTGTTCTTACCTACTTTTAAAAGAAAAAAGAAAAAATATGCTCTATATTTTTAGGTACTTCATTAATATGTCATGCAAAATTTTTTATCACGAGTATAATTAATAACACATGTAATATTTATTTCTTTTCAATTTTCGACAAAAGAAAAGAAAATTAAAATTTTTATGAATTCCATGAAAATGACTATTTTTTATTTGTTTTTATTGCAGTGTTCAAATATTTGTATATATATATATATATATAATTATAAAAATATCCCCCCCCCCCCCAAATTTTGATCTAGATACGGCCCTAGATATGTATGTATTCATTTTTTAGAAAATTCACAAAAGGTTAATATTTCTTTAATATAATTGCGTTATATAATTTTTTTTTTCGTAAAAATTGCAATGTACGATTTGCATTTAGGTTGTCAGAAGATAATTTAAAAGAATGAACATAAATAAAGACGAATGAAAGTTTAAACAAAAGGATTGTGACTTGTTATCGGTAAAATACAATGTAGTACAGTTGAAAAGCTTTAATTGTAAACGAATTTTTATTAGTAAAAAAATGTTTCATCACAATCAGTTATTAACGATTCTGTTGTAAGGTAATAGTAAGGAAGACTTCTTAATTGGATGAAATAGTATATTCTTATGGCGAGATTTTTCTAATAACCAAATGTAAAATGAATAACAAATCGACACAATGAATACTGACGGTCGAACGAAGAAATACTATTTATGGTTTATTAGCTTGTAAAAAATGATCTATACAAAATTGAACTAAACGAATATTAATTTTATAAATGTAGAATATTATCATCCGCAAACGATTTTACAGTTTTTAGATTAAGAATTAAATAAAGCTTTTAATTTATTTGGTTACATAACACATTTTGTGTAGTGGTATATTCTCTATTATTACAAATTTATTCCGCTATTAAGAATAACGGAAATTCGAGGAAGTTGTAAAATATTATTTTGTAATATCACTATTTCTACTTACGTATTACATTTGTAATAAAATTGGAAATTGTTTCAGAAATGCAATGATTATGGTTTGAAGATAACTTGTACGTCATAATTTGGTCTTTGCCATAAAAAATTATTTCAGATTTGCGGAATTTAAATGAAATTAAAAGCTAATTACTTATAAGAAATTATTCGTAGAAGGTAAATTGAATTATTCTGTTAAATTGAAACCAATTAAATTATAATAAATTTTGAAAAAGTTATATACGCCTGAATACATTTATATGTATATTCTTAATTGTAAAATCGACATTAAGAAATAAATTGAAAGTAAATGTTTGAGAATTTAAAATATTTCAGTAAAATACTAGATATGGCTACCGGAATTATAGGAGTGATATTTGTGTAACATGCCTTCGTGTTAAATAAAAGTTCATTTAAACATAACTTTCAATTACTGCATGACATATTCCAAAATACTTTTTGTGTAATATTTCGTTAAGTGAATGAAATTCGTGATATGCTATATATATAAAATAAATTCCCTGTAATCATTATAACACGAACCCTGCTGCAAAAAAAGTATACAACAAGTTTATTTTTTTCTGGAAACTGTTCTTTATGAATGTTGTTTAAGTGTTCATGTAAATGTTTTTTTCATTTAAACGATTTACTACAGATATTACATTTGATTTTAGAAGAATTTTGTTGATTCATATTTTAATCACTAAATTCGAATAAAACAATTCTTTTATAGTGTGTTAGGCATGAATACAACAAAAAAGTAAAATCGAATAACTTTCATATTTGATCATTTGAGGGCGCTATAACCACGGCCACCTTACCGTTTGAAAACCTGAAAATGATAGGACATGTGCCATAAATTGGGATGTTGTAATTGAAAAGAATAATTATTTATTAAAAATCGTATAATATAAATAGCTATGACAAAAGTTAGCACAACGCAGAACTTTAGTGCAATTATC
Organism: Icerya purchasi; assembly: GCA_039619475.1. Classification (NCBI taxonomy): domain Eukaryota; kingdom Metazoa; phylum Arthropoda; class Insecta; order Hemiptera; family Monophlebidae; genus Icerya; species Icerya purchasi. The sequence continues at coordinate 95,406,639 of CM077115.1, forward strand.
TAAGTACAAAACTAATAATTTGGTGGTTACAAGTTCAATCTCAAGGTTCGTTAGAAGTTGTTTTTTTTTTTAAACTTTATTTACAACTATAGCTTATAAAACTAAATGTCTTAAATTATATAACAGCAGTCAAATGAAAACAAATACATTTAACAAAACTGTTTTAGCTATTTAAATTATATTACTTTTAATAAATAATTGTTTTTTCAGACTGAAACATTGTAATCTCTCGATTATAACATGCGCTTTTTAGTTTTGTCTTTGATCCAATGGTCTTATTTGGTAAAATGTATGACAATTATGGTAGAAATAGGAAGAGGAAACAATTATGGCTACTGCAACAATAAATGAAATAATGAAAAAAACGAAGTAGATTTGTGGTGTTGACCAAAAGAAAAAAAACTTAAGGGAATTCCATCTATTAATGACAAAATTATGGAAAGATCCAGACCACTTTATAATGTATTTTTCGATGGATATAGAGAAATTGAATGGCCTCCATGATAAAATAAAAGACAAAATAATAGAATACTTAATTGCCAAAGCTGTATCTCTTGAAGAAAGACTAGCTTTCTGTTTAGAGTTTTGCATAATTATTTTGATACTTTACAAGAACGTGTCCACGGGGGGGGGGGGGTTAAATCCCCTCTATTAGAACTAAAGTAGTTATTATGAATATACAAAAATCTGAAAAAAATCAAAAATTTAAAATAAATACTGGTGTTTTTTTAGTCTCCCCCTTTTCAAAATTCCGGGCATGGTCCTGACATTTTATATTTGTTTTTGCACTTTTATTATACAACAGTAATACATATAGAAAAATGAACTAAAAGATACAAGTTATTTCATGAAAGTATAAATAATAATAAAAAATAAAAAAGGAACAGTACAGAATTGAAACTGTGAGAACAAAATTTTTTCAGTATGAAAAAAGTTACATTGAGTTATTTCTGAAATATATCAATTAATAATTCAGTGAAATTTCCTGTTTATTAAATTTTTACATTCATGATGTGTTCTAAATGCAAATTTTTATTTTCTAGAAAAAGAAGCACACCTCTTCAATTATGCAAACGTTTTTATTTTATTCCTTTTTAATATTATACGCCTGATTTAATACACGTGATTGTTCACTTAAGCCATTTTCAGTACCTATTCTTCTAAATTACTTAAGTTGTTTTAAAGAAATAATGCGGTTAATAGGTAATATTTGTTACTTCTATGCTTTATGCAGGTAAATCAGATCATTAAAGACATTTGCATTCCATATATTCTTTTTTTTTTTTTTTTTTTTTTTCAGTTAAATAAAAGGCAAACCCAATAGAATAATTATTTTTTTATTTAATTACAAAATAATGAGTCAATGTTATGATGTAGAAGAAATTAAAAGATACCATTAAAGTCGACAATATTACATCATGTAACTTTTGTTGGTTGGATTTTTGTGATTATATTATTTATTAGATTGCTGTTAAATACATGGGCGTCGCCAGCGGGGGGCGGGGGCCCTGGATCCTTGAAACTTTTTAATCAACTGGCCATAATGAGTATTCATAGGCGCGTAATCATGAATAAAATATTAAGCCTTTATAACTTATAAATTTTATTTTTTCTATAACTCATATCCTTTTTCTATCATCTTTATTATTTGCACAATGTTAAATAAATGAATTTATAAAATTAAATTTTTCCACTTTATTTTGGCAGTGAAAGAAACGCCACCTCAGTGTGTAACAGAGAATGAATTAAGAATATTGGTTGCTCATTGGCAATGTTTCAGGAACTATTTAAAACTGTAGCCAGAATTAGTAGATAAAATTGTATTTACTGTGTACAAACAATATGTTTAAACCTAATAATGAGCTGATTATTCCTGAAGCAGAATTACTACATGCAGACACCATAAAAAGAAATATTTCTTGCACAACTACTTTCTAGATTTGACAAAACTTTAGAGACTATTTTACTTCCATACTAGTGTTGTAGCCGGGCAAAAATTTACTTGATAATTTACCAAAGCAGTTTTTTTTCTAATCATTTTTTTAATTACTATTTTTAAATTAAATTGGCGAACACACATGTTATTTCTTGCATATTTTTGGTTCATATATTTTAAAAATAAATTGGGAAACTTTTAACCAGTAAATTAAGGATGTGATCTTTTTCAATATGATTCCTTAAGTTTTAACTGATCAAATTTCTGAGAACACTTGGGGTACGAAGGAAAACTTTAGTTTTTGGTGGACAGCCGACGTTATTAGAACGATTTTTCTAGTGTCAAATTGAACTTTATTTTTATAATAATTGTGTAAAACAATTATAATATGTAAAAGTCTCTATGAGACTTGTTTAGGAACAAAATTTTATTGTTTCACATTTTAAAAAAAAACATTAAACAGACATGATGAATCTTTCAAATCCATAGGTGAAAGACTACAACGTTACAAGCCCTAAACTTAAAACCGGACTTCCTGAAATGCGAAAAATTTCAGTAGGTGTGTGTTCTAACACAAATGGATAAAATAAGACATATTATTTGATTAATAATTTGCTGAACTTGGTTATTTAGCCGTGTATACTTTTTTATTTATTTTTGCGATCATTTAAACCATAATTTGACGCAACTTTTGAGCTTGGGCAGCGTAGGGAAAAACAGGATTCTCTGTAAATTATGTCACAAATATCGCATAAAGAATATATGAACACGTTTAATGTATATTAAAACTATCCTTGGTAAACTGGTTTACCAACAATACACATCACACCGAAATTTGTTTGCATAAAAATTAAATTATAAAAGAATACGTATAGACGTTTTATATACTTCATATTTTTACATCGAGTATTTCTTTATACACTCTGCAATAGAGAAAAATTTAGGAACTAATAATGAATTTTCTATCTTCATGAACCAGGAAACAGACAATTCAGTAGTAATCTGTTCTGACTTTCTTGCGGCTCTAAATTCCATATCCGATGTTTTCAGTGATAAAAAACACCCTATTGCAAAGGAAGTAGTCAAACTACACGTATCTGCCTCGCCTCACACGATAATATTCCTCTGATTCCAAGTCACTCGGGAATTGCTGGAAATGAGCTGGCCGACAGATGCCGCAGCGATTCTCCCTGTTCCAGACACTCCAGTACCAGTTTCACACTTCGTTCGCTACATAAAATCGGCTTCGGGCACACTATGAAACCAGTGATGGCTGTCCATCCCATGCACAAATAAATTTCTAATTAAGCAGCATGTCCGACCATGGAAGACTCGCTGAAGAAGAGATGATGTTATCGTTACCAGAGTCTGGTTGGGACACATGCAACTTACGCATGGCTACCTACTACAAAAGACACAGGCTCGAATCTGCAGCAAATGTAATTCTGATTTCTCCATTCTACATATCCTCACACAATGTCCTTAGTTCAGTTCCCTCAGATTGACACATAATCTTCCCTTCTCTTTGCCTAATATCCTCTCTGATGATCCTAGTATCCTTTTAAATCTAATCAGTTTCGTGTACCATGCAAAGCTATACTACACAATATAAATTTCGTAATTCGTTTATTTAACATATACGTCTATATTTATCCGTGCCTCTAGCTATCAGTTGCTGTTCATAGTACGTAAATTTAAAGTAATAATAATAATAATTTTCTATAAAGAGACAATACCCCCCCCCCATATATATATATATGTATGTGTGTATGTGCGTGTGTGCGCGTATTTAATACATTTAATGTATTTAACAGGAAAGTTCATTTGGAAGGGCACACCATAATAAATAATTTTTTCATTCTTCTTATCGTATCGGTCAGCGTTATAGTTCCTTCTTCGCCCAGTAGGCAGTAACCGGTATAGTTTTTAACATGATGTCCTCAAATTTGCATTAGATTGGCAGTAAGGGGCATGTAAATAAATGATCCGAGTCTTGTTCGATTCCGCAGTCACACTTATTGCTCTCTGACATACCCGATTTTTCCAAGTTATTTTTCGTCCTTGTTGTTCTTGTCCGCATTCTATTTAAGGTTTTCCACGTTCTCCAGTGTAATTCACTTCCCGCAGGCAGATTTTCGACCGGTTCTTTCCATATTTCGAAGCGTTCTTTTTCTGTTTCTCTTTTTCACATCCTTATTCTTGCTGACGCAGGCGTTTCTGAAAGCGAGCTTGTTGTCTTTACGAAGATTTTTCTTGACTTTAGTCGGTATATCGATGTCTCGTGTCGTTTTAAAGGATGTCTGCAATCTGTTTCTTGTTTGGATTTTTCTGTCATTGCTGCTATCTCTCGCCTTATATTTGGAGGTGCAATTTCGCATGATACTTGCAGTTTTGGTATTGGTTTTGGTCTTAATACCCTGTAATGATCCTGTTAGTCTCATTGAGAATCACGTCAACCTTCTTAGCGTGTGTTGAATTACGCCACATTGAACAAGCATACTCCTCGGCTAAGTAACAAAGTGCTAGCGTTGACGTTCTCAGTACGCAGGGATCTGCACTCCAGGTAGATCCAATCAGTTTTCGTAAGAGCTCGTTTCTTGAGTTAATCTTATTTTTCATATTCTCATAGTGTCTTTTATATGCCAGTGACCGGTCTAGCGTTATCCCGAAGTACTCAGGGTGTTCACAGTGTTCCAGATTTACACCATTCTATTTTATTTTTAGTTTCCGCTCGGCATTCCGATTTCGCAAATTAAACGCTGTAACTTGAGTTTTCTGTGGATTTGTTTGATCGTAGTAATCTTTCAACGCGTCCAGCATTTCTGTTAAATCCTTTTCTACCTCTCTAAAAGATGCTCTTTGAGCTATGATGGCCAGATCATCAGTATACATAAAATTTTTTGTTTTGTCTCCAATAGGTTGGTCGTTGGTATATATATTAAATAGTACCGGTGCTAGCACACTTCCCTGAGGTAATCCATTATTTTGTCTTCTCCATCTGTTTTTTTGAAATGGAATCTTCGTTTAAAGGGCACAGATCGTGGTTTTATCATTGCATATATCTGGGATATTATTGATACTTGCGCTGTGTATGATTTACCACTTCGAAACCCCGCTTGTTGTTTTATTAGTTTATCATCAATTTTTGTCATTATTCTATTTAATATCATTCTCTCGAAAGCTTTATAAGTGTGACATAGTAGTGATACCGGTCTAAAATGTTTAGGATCTTCCGGTGGTTTTCCTGGTTTAAGCAGCGCTACAGCATGTGATTTCCGCATTCTTTTGGTATTTGACTGACAGTTACGCACTTATCTATCATTCCAAGTAACCATTGTTTTGCTTTTGGTCCTAAATGTTTAATCTGTTCGTTCATTATCCCATTTATTTCGGCTGCTTTCCTGCATTTCATTCTATGTATCGCGTTATCCAGCTCTTCTAACTCAAAAGATTCGTCAAGGACACTCTCAGTATTATTAGTTTCCATTTGCATTTTCAGCTTTGTTTTAATTTTATTTACTTTGATTTTCCAATTTAGCAGGAGTGTATGAGCTATTTGATCAGATGTCACATTTATATGCTATTTTGGTTGTTGTTTTTCATTATTCATATTTTTAATTAGTTTTCAAGCCTTATTACTATTTTTAGCCATATCTAACTCTTCAATTGTCGATATCTATTCTCTTTTCCGTTCCTCTGCAATCTTCCCCAGTACATGTTCTCAGGCTACGATTGTTGATGTTGCAAAAGGATCGTCCTCATATTTCTTATAATACTCTTCCAAATCTTTAAGGGTATCTTTACATAGTCCTTTTATATACTCTATATCGGGAATTACCAACCAGGGAGGCGCGTCCCCTTAGGAGGGCATAGAGAGATGTCAAGGGGGCGGAGTACGTTTGCATGTTCGAAAGAAAAATTAATTTAACGCGTAAATTAAACATCGGACGAGGAGCGTTCAATAAATAATGTGACATGCCTTCGAAAATGACCTTTCAGGCATCTAAAAATTATGAAAAAAATACCAAAGAAATTAGAAGAAGTACTTTATTTTTTGACATAATTTCTGAGGAGTAACTTCTTCAGCTGCCAGAAATTTGATAACCGCACGTATCTCGCAACTCGCCGGGTTGGAAACGTTCATTGTCTCGTTATAAAATTAAATTATAGAATAATTGTATATTACGCGAAATAACAATTTAAAATAACTATATTTTACGTAGGTATTTAGAAATTCTTGTTACATAAATGGTTGCTAAAGATTTTTAAAAATCTACGTTTTTAAAAATCTTTATGAAACTATTCAGGGTGCCCACCCAACTGAGAAACCGCAAATAAGCCGGGAATTTTATCGTAAAACCGGGGAAAAAGTAAAAATAGACAAAAACGATATTTTTAATAAGAATAAATCACTTGAAGCGAAAAATAAGTGCATTTTTACTGTACTTTATTCAAAATAAATTACGAAATAGATATGCTGCGATAGTCAAATATTATCAATAGTAACAAAAAAATCTCATTCTTCTTTTTTTACAATTCTAATAATCAGCAAAACGGGGATATTTGGACTGAGAAAACTGGGAGGATTTGGATCAGGAAAACCGGGAATAAACCGGGAATTTAAAAATTATATTTAAGTGGCCACCATGCTACTTCATCAGTGTTTTATGTATTATATAACAAGACGCGGGACAAATAATTATAAAAATATAATAATATGAATAACTTATACAAATCTTGTGTTAACAGTAGGTAACAGGCGAGTTCAGTAACTTTTTTTCGGCACATTAGAACGTTACTATTCATTTTTTCCCATGTCCACACATCGTTGGAAAGTTCTGATAGCAGCTACAGGCAAAAGTTTAAAACATGTTCAAGATACGCGATGGAGTACAAGAGGTGATGCCGTAAATATGACATGACATCATTACAAAGACATTGTCGTCACTTTGGACAAACTGTCCGAGACAGTTGTAAGCTTAAAAACAAGAACAGATGCAGGAACTTTGCTTATTGCGATGCAGTAATTTTCCTTTCTTTGTTTTTTGGGCCTCTGGCAACCGGTGCTACATGAAGTGAATGATGCGCAAAAATATTTACAAACAAAGGGACTTGATGTAAGCCTGTGCGCTCAAAAAGTAAATGATTTGCAGATGGTACTGATAGAGAAACGGGAGGAATGGGCAGACGACGCTGTAAGTTACGCAAAAAATACGTGCGAAGAACTTGGAATTTCCATGGAACCTCAGAGGCGCATAACAAGAAGGCACATTTTTGATGACAGAACCACAGATGCCAGCTTGTCTTATGAAAATAAGTTGAGACGGGAGCTTATTTCTTCGTTAAATAGAATAATTGTAAAAATTCGTGAGTGGTTTCAGCAGTTACAGAATTTGTTATTTAACGCCGGCTGTATTACTAGATTCGGACGACATTAAATGTAATCCAGATTATGCATCTGCCGAACTTGACGAGCAGAACTTCAAGCTCGAACGACTTAGACTGCGGACTTTCATTGCTGCCACAGGTAATGAAAATAAAATGATTAATGCGGACTCGCTTGAATTATTAAAATTTATTGTGAAATCCAAGCTGGAAGATACGCTGCCCAATATTATAATAATGCTCCGAATATTCCTTATAATTGCCATAAGTAATATCAATTGTGGTAGAATTTTCAAAATTGGAATTGTTCAAAAATTTTTAAGATCAACAATGAGTACTTTAAGGCTAACCAAACCGCTTATCTTGTCTATTGAGCAAGAGCTATGTCATATATACGTTGATAGTGCAATAAACGGCAAAAGTAGACGAATAGAGTTTTAGTTAAAGACAGAAGTTTTTAATTTTTAATCCTATCAATTATATTATTTTTTAATAAAAATATAAATACTAACAGTATCTGTCTAGTTCTAATTGTAAGTTAATTTGTGTTTTATATTCAATTCGCTAATAACTTAATCTTGTCGACCTTTAACACATAATCATAAGTGTTTTGCACCTGTTATATCAATATAAGTGGCATAGGTGTAAGAATTTTTGTAATAAATGAGATTATTATATTGTAAAACATATATATATGACTTTTTTATTTGTATCCTGTATAACACCCAGTAATGATGATTTTTCTTGCCGAAAAGTTAGGGTCTTTTGAATTTAAATTCCTAAATAAGGGGGCGGCAAAAGATGAGTTGCCAGCCGCCAAGGGGGGGAGGGGCAAGATGATAAAAAGAGGATATGAGTTATAGGAAAAATAAAATGTATAAGTTGTAAAAGCTTAATATTTTATTAAACAAGAATAAAATCTTAATTAAAACATAATTTTCGTGGGTTTCTGGCAAATTGTTCATGATTACGCGCCTATGAATACTCATCATGGCCAGTTGATTAAAAAGTTTCGAGGTTCTAGGGGGGAAGCTCCCCCCCCTCTCCCGCTGGCGACACCCATGGCAGTAAGCAAATCTTGTAAAAATTCGAACGGTTATGGAATAATAATATTGTTATTATCAAAACAATCAATTAATTTTCTTCGTAATTGTACTTAAACTAGTCAGTGAAATGAGCCGACAGTTTAATGCAGTATATTGATATCTTTACCTACTTTGGCAATTGGAATTATCGTTGATTCTTTCATTTATTTAGGTATAATCAGGGGCGTAGTGTCAATGGAAGCGATGGAAGCGCCGCTTCCCCTAACAAATTAGTACGAAATCGTTTTTTTTTTTTAGTATTTGCAAAAAGAATACGAGCCTCAGAAAGAAAATGAATTAATTTGCTGAATTTAAGTGCCAAAATTAAAAATTACTAGAAAAAAAGAGCACCAGATAAAAGAGCTTTTGCAAGCGCGAGTGACGACGATCTGCTGCGTACCGATGACAGAAAAAGGTTGCGCTCGCATATTCAATTTGGAAGCACCAGGTTGTGTCGCTTCGAGATCACATCATTTGCGTAAATTTTCATCCGTGCGATTCCAGAGTAATGTGTGCCGAGAGTGAAGAAAAAATACGCGCGCAGGTTCAGTCTGGAAGCGCTGAGTCAAATTACTTTACAGTCACGTCTACTGATCAACAGTGCGATTTTTATGCATGTCAGTGTAAGTGCGGTGTTTGCAGTACATTTTCTTTGGGTCGTTTTTTACATGCTGTCGTTTACTAATAGCGGACTGAAAGCGACGATTGGTTGCGCTTTTCAGTCTGCAGTAGAAGATATACTTGCTCGTTTATCTTATTTCCGCCACAAATACTAATGTTTGGACTGTTGAAATGCAAACACTTTTGAAATTGGGGTTACATACAATTGTATTATTAAAAAACTTTCACTGATTAGTTTTAGTTCATTCAGTTTTCAAGAAAAAATTAATATTATTCAAAATGATAAACCAACGCCTAGTTTAGAAAATTCGATTACAAAATCCAGAGGTATGTAAAATGCTCTCTTCTATAATTTATCAAACTCCTTTATGTATGTAATATATTTAAGTGAAATTTTCAAAAAAATTTATGCACAACAATGCCATGATTATATGCGGTTGTGAGAAAGATAAAAAATTGTTCTATTGGGCTTGCCTTTTATTTAAGTAAGAAAAAAAATGTACGGAATGCAAATGGCTTTGATTTGATTGTTTTGAGGGAAGACAGAAAAAGCTATGATGGAAAAGGATATTTTTAAAAATTATCGACGTTATGCAAACAAATATGTCTATTAATAGGTTTAATGATGTAACAAAATTAAAATTTTTAAATCTCTTAAATACAAAAAGTGTTTTAAATTCTTAATAAAATTTTCCCGGAAGAAAACCTTTTAAATTTAAAACAGAATTACGAAAACTTTTTCGATGTTGCGAGTTTAAAAAGTGTACTTTACGGATTCTAACAATCTGCTTTTATACTTGACTGTATCAGATCTAACAGATGTTTTTCCAAAAGTGTATACAAGCTTTGTCATTCAATAACCACAATTCTGGCAATCACTTCGTCTGCAGAAAGATCGTTCTCAGCAGTAAAACGAATAAAACGTATTTAAGAAATACAGATTGGGAGTGACTATCTTCATTAGCCTTTTTTAGTATTGAAAAATAATTATTATCAAACATTAGGAAACGACCATCTTCTCGTGATGATGTAATATACACTTTTGTAAACAAGAACTAGAAAATCAAATTAATTTACAAAAAAATAAGATATTTCGTTCCTCTTAATTAATTTTCATTTCTGTTCTGATTTAACTGAATTTTACACATGTTTATTTTTATGTAAAACAAATATTTGATTGTGGTGCTTCCTTAGTTCTGAAATTCACGCTACGCCCCCGGGTATAATCCAATAAGTAAAATTGAACTAATAATGATAGGAATTCCAACTTTTCCTTTATTTATTAAATTTTTTAACTTATACGGACTACCGGTGAAGTATCCATTTTATAGTTTTTTTAATATTTTTCACTTCAGAAAGTGAAGAAAGTTTGGGTCAGTTATGGAGGCTATTATTGTTTCAATGGATTTTTCATTATTTTTTTTTCCAATCTAAACGGTGGGATGAATATATTTAAATATAAATAAAACAATATTGAAACATCGAATTAACAAACAAAACCAAATAATATACTTAAATTAAAACCAGAATTTAATGTAACTTCCTACAACTAAGTCTTGAAGTTACATTTAAATTTATATATATATATATTGTTTTATTTATTTTTTTATATATTATTATTATTACTTTTTCTTATACCGCATATATTGTCCACAAATTATAATAGTGCGCGCAATTAATATTTATAAAACGAAATTTACGTTATTTGTTCTTTGTTTTACTTCTATAAACAAAATTCACAAAAAAAATTAAATTTATCATTAACTAGTGCAGTTGCTGTGTAACTTATTTGTTGCTTATTGCAATTGCATCCATTAAATATATGAATTACATTATTAACTCCATTGCAAGTAATGCACTGATTGTTATATGATATTTTAAACCTAAATAAGTAATATTTAAAAATACCATGACCGGTTAAAAATTGATTAATAAAAAAATTTAGAACAAAAATATTATTATCTAATCTGCACTGTATATTCGAAAAAAAATTTAATAATATATTATTGGAGTTCTGATATATTACGTTAAACTTCTTGTAGCACAAATCATATATATATATATATATATATATATATATATAATTATTAATTCTTTTTTTATTTCGTTAGTAATCTTATCTTGATACCAAGTGGAAAGGTTATCATTTTGTTTTTAAGTTTCAAGAAATATTTTAGTTAAAATATCAACTTTGCCCTTACTTGTGTATTCAGTAGTGCTTAAATGAATTAATGATGGAATGACTACATTAGAATAAGTCCCTAGTATTTTAATTACTTTTCATAAACAATTATCATTGACATTAAGTTTACTTAATTTAATACAAAGTTTTTTATTATCATAATTTTGAAATTTAAATTTGACTGTTTTATTCAAATTTTTAAAGATAATGAGAGAGATTATATTTCGATGTTTATGATATTTTTGACGATAATAATTTTTTAACCTAATGAGGTTACTTCAGTTATATAAGAAAATTATTTTTGCTTGTATGCATATTATGTTTTGATATGAATTTGTTTTACTTAATTGTCTCGGTTAAGTATTCTGCTGAGAGTGTGTCTGCATCTGTGTGTTATTCGGTGAGTGAGTTGTGCAAGTGGATTCATTAGCTGTACTCTCGTACAGTGTAGCGCGACTACGCGCGGTCGCGCTGTGCCGCGTGTATCTTGATAAGAGGAACACCGTGTTATCATTAGAATGAGCCGGACTGCGGCACAGCAGGGCGGTTCGAGTAAATCTGTCGGATCTGTGTTAAAACCGGCAGTCATCAGTATAAGTAAAGGTTCTGGTGCCAGCAAATCGTCTCTGACAAACACCGTCACTGACTCTACTGTCATCACTAATACTACTAATGTGACTGCTGATATTACTCCCCTCAGCAAGGCTACTAGTACAACCATTACTAACAACCTTCATCAAAATAATCCTAATAAATACACTTTCTGTAGACTTATCTGAAACCTCTGCAGGCAGCAGCGCAGATAACAGTAACTCTCCGATACACATATCGCTTAGAAAAAATGATGAGCAATGGCATATTGTTCCATCGAAACGTCACCGGCTGCGGAGTAAGTCGATTAGTTCTTCCGATTCACCGCCGGCCGTAAATACTAAACGTAACTTATTTCAATTTCTTATAGTTGAAGACGATGAAGACGACTCTAATAATTACGCTAATGCTGATAAAGAGATGATGCAGCTAGGTAATGTCAATCTTAATAACAATTCCGATGCTGTAAATAATAATATAGAACAATTAAATGATAATAAACTAAATAAGTTTTCTGCAAAACCGCCGCCGATTATGGTCAAAAATATAACTAACTTTAATTTATTTAGGAAATTTCTAATAGGCATACCCGATATCGATTTTCCCCTAAAATCAACCTTGTCCGGTGTTACTATTAATCCAGCTAATCCATCCAGTTATCGCAATATTGTTAAATCATTAACAAACAATAAATACTTTTTTTACACGTATTCATTGGCGGAAGATAATTCGTTTAGAGTTGTGCTAAAGAATCTTTACTGGTCCACAGACGTCACTGACATAAAAAACGCCATAGAAGAAAAAAATTTAAAGGTTCTCAGAATTACTAATGTTCTGAAACACAAAACAGAGCAACCGCTTCCAATGTTTTTCGTTGACCTAAAACCCTCGCAAAAAAATGAAGAAATCTATAAAATAAATAGGCTTCTAAATACTGTCGTCAGTTTTGAAGAACCGCGCAAAGATTATGGCCTGAAACAATGTAAGCGCTGCCAATTATTCGGCCATACAGCGAATTACTGTAATCTACCAAATCGACGTGTCAAATGCGCAGGTAGACATGAAACGAATAAATCCTCAAAAAATCTAGAAGATCCTGCTAAATGTGTTTTGTGCGAAGGTAATCACCCAGCAAATTATAGAGGGTGCCCCGTCTATAAACCACAAAGACAATTTTACGATAGGACTATTTTAAAATTATCAACCGGAATCAATTAACTATAATAGGCCGCAACATCCCCAATTATATCTCCCGTTGCTAAAGAATAGAACCGAAACTTACGCCGATAAAGTAAAATCTCTATCACAAAAAACAAATATTCCTAATAATAGGGTCAAGTTTGAAATAGCATATAACATCGATAATAATAATAATAGCAATAATTATAATAATGGATACATAGACAGTAAGGATAACACTAATGTCTCCGAAGCATTAACATCGTTCTTAACTGAATTTAAATCTTTAATAAACTTGCTAATTTCTTTGCTCACCGAAGTTATAGACCGACTCCTGCCGTAAATGATAGGTAATTTCAATCTTATAACTCAGCAATCACTCGTGATAATGTTATGGAATGCCAACGGAATTATGCAGAGAAGGAACGAACTGGAAATCTTTTTGAATCAGAATGTCGTCGATGTCGCGCTAATATGCGAAACTCATTTAATCTATGCAAACAGCTCCAGAATGCCTGGATATGCAGTATATACAGCGAATCATCCGGATGGTACCGCGCATGGCGGCTCAATGGTCCTGGTTAAAAAATCATATGTACAACACACACTCTTATTTCATAGCTTGCATGCGTACCAAGTGGTTGCAATTAACATCCAGACTAACAAAAACTATTTAGCATTAGCTTCCATCTATTGCCATCCAGTACTTCACATTCCAGAAAGCCAGTTTATTTCTATTTTCAAGAATCTAGGAAACCAGTTTATCTGCGGAGGAGATTACAATGCAAAAAGTCATACGTGGGGCTCGAGAATAACCAATAAATCAGGACGTATACTAGATCACGCAATACGTAGTAAATCACTTTCAATTCTCTCCCCAATGTCTTCTACTTATTGGCCGGAGCACACTAACAGATTGCCAGATGACTTTTTTGTACTTCGGGACTTACAAAGGTTTTACAAAACCTGCGAAACTATAACTGACCTGTCTTCCGACCATGCACCAGTTATTGCAACCCTAGATGTTAATCCTATAATGAAATATAGGCAACATAAGCTATGCAATTCAAGAACAAATTGGGAAAATTTTGCCGCACTGGTAGAAAATAACATAAATCTAGCGATTAAACTAAAATCTGAAAATGATATAGAAACGGCTGTTAATACTATAACCGACCTTATACAAACTGCGTGTGTTAGTTCAACGGAATACAAAACATGTCACACAAATAAAAATAAATATATCCCAACGGAAATCAGAAAATTAATAAAACTCACTCGAGCAGCAAGAAGAAGGTGGCAGCAATATTGGTATCCGTCATTGAAAACAATATACAATAAATTACATTTTCAATTAAGAGAGGAAATTAGGAAATATAAGAATAATGCATTTCAAAATTATTGGACTGGATGGAATAACTGGAGAAATCTTGTCCCATTTGCCAAAAAAGGCTGCCACTCTGCTTTGTTATATTTTCAATGCTATTTTACGAGTAGGTTACTTCCCAAAATTCTGGAAGAAATCAATTATACTAATGATTTTGAAATCTAGTCAGCCTCAAACTTCGGTATCATCATATCGGCCAATCAGTTTATTGAACTCATTATCGAAAATTCTAGAAAAGTTAATCTTACAAAGAATCTATCCATTGCTAATAAATAATAATAATATTCCAAATCATTAGTTCGGATTCCGGGCACAGAATTCAACAGTCCAGCAGTGCCACAGACTGGTGGATGCGATTTCGTCAGTACCAGAGAAGAAAGAAGTGTGTTCCGCGGTCTTCCTGGATGTGGCCCAGGCGTTCGACCGAGTTTGGCACATGGGGCTTTTGTATAAACTTAGAAAAATTCTTCCAACAGATATGTACTTAGTTTTCTTATCTTATTTACAAAATAGGACCTTTTTGGTAAGAATCAATGATACAGTATCCGAAGAAAAAAAATTCTTGCGGCCGGTTCTCTATTCGATTTATACCTCCGACTTGCCAGTATCAAACCAAACTATCGTGGCAACATACGCAGATGATATAGCCATATTAGCTTCGAACATTAATCCTATACACGCAAGTATGGCCGTACAAAACTATATAGATAGAATTCAAAGGTGGTCCAGAGACTGGAGGATTAAATTTAGTGAGGAAAAGTGCCAACAGGTGACTTTTACAAATGGATTTATCACATGCCCTAAACTAAAGATAAATGACATTGAGACCAAACAAACCGATTCAATTAAGTATCTCGGTATGTATTTGGATCGCCGGCTTACGTGGCGTGTTTATGTTGCGCAAATCCGTAGGAAAATTTTCACACGCGCCAAACAACTGACTCCATTAATAGGAAAGAAGTCCACTGTAAATCTAAAGCTGAAACGGTCTGTCTACTTGATGGTCATAGCGCCGTTATGGAGGTATGGACTTGAGTTATATGGGAACTCTAGTAAAAGCAATCTCTTACAGATCCAAAGGCAACAGTTAATTATTCACCGAACAATCACGTCAGCTCCAAAGTATGTCTCTAACTTAATCTTACATAATGATCTAGATATTCCATATGTTAAAGCAGTGCACGTAGAACAGTATCAAAAATTCTTTGAAAAATTAAAATTAAATACTAACTTGTACATAAATAGAATGTGTACTAATACCCTTCCAGATAATCCAAGACGAAGGCTTAAGTGGAGAAAATGGTACCGTGACACCCTTCCTATCACTTAAATCATTCCGTGATATAAAAATAATTAAACCGTTACCTGTATAAAAAACATACTATCTTCTACCAGTACTCTATGGGCAATGCATAACCGCATCTGTCGCCATAGTGTGGGCTATAAGCTTTATATATTCCTGGACTCCTATGGGCGGTGCTTGAGTGTATTTGCTGCCATGGTGTCCAGGTGCTATATGAAATACATTCTTTAACCAGGGTCCTGTGGGCAATGCCAAGTCGCTTTGTAGCCATGGAGGTCGGATACTGATATTATATATTTCCTAGCACATCCTCACAGTAGAATTACTATCGCGGACCTGATTCTCTCGTTGGAGGGATTCGCCTGATTTATTTGGTAGGTTAAAGTGGAAGTCACTGGCGCTGTTTATGGCCTCTTAAGCCGGTACAGTGGGGGAAAAAAAAATTGTTAAAAGTCGTTAAAATAGGATCAGTGAATTTATTAACTTGATAGCCAATACTTAAATGGTTATGTAATGATTCTTTAGGTAAACTGATATTGTTAGTTATAAGATTTCTGTACCTATTTTAAATAGCTTTATTAGAGTTATAAGTTTAGTGAAGGAATTTTTAGTGTGTAATTATATTAATTGTAAAGTAAATCGGGTTATAATTTCATGTGAGACATGGCAATGATATGGGTTTACTTATATAATTAGTATTTTTACTTAGAATTATGTCAATAACTAAGGCCGTATCTGGGGGGGGGGTAGAGCTCCCCCCCTCCACCGAAATGTCTGGTAAATAATAATTGTTTGAATTAAATGGACCGAAATTCAGAATAAATTTATTTATTTTCAATTTTTGACAGAAGAAAATTGAAATTTTTATGAATTATATGGAAATGACTATTTTTTATTTGTTTTTATTGTAGTGTTCAAATATTGCATATACAACAATTGACTACAAGGCTTTAGTGTACTATTTATAAATAAATATATTTCATGATAACACACACACACACACACACACACACACACACACACACACGCACACACACACAATTTATAAAAATATTTTCGTTACCCCTCCGGAAATTTTGGTCTAGATACAGTCTTGTCAATAACGATTGATTTAAGAACAATTTCGCTGGGGATATGTAAACGATAATCAGAGTTTAGAATGTTAAATCCAATTTTATTCGATTAATTAAATATACCATTTCCAATTTTGTTATTATAGTAACAAATGCCCTTACTTCTGCCATTAAGGTCTCTAGCAAGAATAACCTTAGTACTAATTTCAAATCGTTTATTAAGATAATTTTTAATGTTAGTTTTATTGGGTGGATAATAAACAGAGAATATAATAACAGAGCAGTTATTAATTGATAGTAAAATTCCAACAACCTAAATACTTTTTAAGTGGTGGATAAATTGTGTAGGGTACGTTTTAATAAATTGTGTACTAACATAGCCACTTCATCATCTCTGTTATTTCTGTCTTTTCTACATACTTGAAATCAAGGGCATTTAAGGATAATCAGTGTTAACTTTAGTTTCACTTAAACGTATAATCTTAATATCTTTTTCACATACAAAATTACTTAATTCAGTAATTTATTTTTAATAGAATTCGCATTCCTTACAATTATTTCAATTTTGTTAGGTGGATTAATTGTTAAAGACGTATTTAGTAGTTGTATCGATCGTTATTGCTATTTTCATGAAGGAGTCATTAGCACTTCTTAGCTCTTTATAAATATACTTTTAATTGTGTCAAGTAATTTATTTATATTTAAATCTTTAAATACCTGTAGTATTTCAGAAAAATTAATCATGGTATCTGTTTTTACAACAGGATTAGTTTGAATAGAACACTGTCGTGGGATCTTTGAAATTGATTGTTGCCTGATGATTTATTTCGGTTAATATTTATATCACTAGGATTGTCTTTAATGAAGTTTCATATTTACATTTTTTTATAAAAATGGAGCAATCTTTAGAATTTGCTAAGTGCGCGCGAGAACGATTTTTGCGTTTCATATTATTTGGGTTGGGGCAGTTTTTTGTGAAATTACTTGACCGCATTTCAGGTAATCAGGTGTTAGACCATATATTAAAGAGAGCTGCTCACAAGTATGACATTTGAAGATTTTTGGATTTACACTTCTACAATACACATAATTGTTTAATTTTCATAGGATCACTTATTTTCGTTTGCATGGAAAATGTTATTAAGAACAATAGAAGTGGAATGTTCCGTAGATTATTTTCTTTTTTATGAAATTGAGTAATTGATTCAAATTGCATATTTTGAAGATTTATTAAGTTCTTAAAAAACTTAATTTTTTACAATGTACGGAAACATAATAAGATGGTTCAGAAACAACAAAAATATCAAAAAAAAAAATCAATAACTCACGAACGGTTTAACATATAAACTTTAAAATTGGATCACAAATCGCAATTAAAATTCTCTTTAAAGCTATTTGTAACTTCAAGCTAACCGATTACCTTAGTCGGCAATAAACCCAAAAAACCGCCAAGGACCTATAATATGGAATTTAAAACGATTCAAAAAATCACCCTTAAAAAATTCATAGCTCTTCGCCATATAACCCTTTAAAGGTGAAATTCAATATATAAAGCAAAACGCAGAAGCTCTTTCATAGAGTCAAAAAATTACAGTTAAAAAATTATATAAACCTCCCTTTTAGGACCAAAAATAGTAAAAAAAAAAAATGTTCACGTAGGCAATAGCCCGAGTAAAATATTGTGGAAACCAAAACGTATCTCAAATATAAGCATGAAGGTCCGCTTTATAGGGAAACTACAGTCGAGCTTACAATTTTATATTTAGGCCTTCGGAGCATTGGAAGCTTGAAAGTTTTGAAAAAAATATTTTTTTTTCGGAACATGTCATATATTGATGAAAAGATCGCTATTTGTCGGCTAAAGGAAACTGTATTTCATTTCCTTAACGAAACCTTCGAAGTTAGCGAAAAGTTCGAAGCAGCGCAAAGAATGACATGTCTCCTTCTTTGTGGTGCCAAAAATCAGATTCCTTTGTTTTGAATTTAGCATTATGTGAATATAAGTATATTATGGTTATCTTTAACTTACATACGGGATAACCTTGAGCGCATGAAACATCATGCTTGACTGAACTGGTTTTTTCTGTCATTTGACGTATGCATATAGTAAGCATAATTTTTACTTTTAAAATACTTTAAAAAATAATCATATTCTTTTTTATTTTCTGTGTAGAAAAAGTTATTGTTTTTAACTAACTTGATTTTTAAATTTGTGTTTTAAGGCAGTCCATAACTTGAATACGATTATCGGTTTAAAGAATTATTTAAAATACTGTCAGCTTAATTTGGACGATCTTCAATATGGTTGAACAGTTTTTAAACACATTTTGTTTTACGCCTTTTCGAATTAACTTTTTCCTTTTCGATATTTTGGTAAACATCGCTGCTTTCAGTCTCATTGTTGATATCAACATATTTTTTGTTGTCGGAACAACCAGAATTGCTTTCAGATTAATGAATGTTGTTTATTGCCAGGAGCGTAGCTACCGCCGTATCAGCCGTATCAATGATACTGAGTCCCCGCCGGGGTACAGGGGCCCCGAACTTGTTTGAACAAAAATTCGTAAAAGTGTAGTATGACTTTCAGAAAGCTAGTATATTACTAAGTAATCTTTTAAATAGACTGAACGAAATAAGAAATTAAAATTCGTTCCATGCCTTACTAAATGAGTCCACAGATTTAGCAAAAGAGTGGGGGGTAGCTAATGTTTTGAAAAATAAAAGGCGGAAAATAACGAAGCGTTTTTTTTTGATGATCTAGCAGAAGATGAGAGAATTTCAGACCCGAAATCGTACTTCAAAGTCAATGTGTACTATTGCTCTTTAGATATATTAATTTCTCTGAGAACTAAACAAAGATTTCAGAGCCTCTGTGACTTGAGTAATACGTTCGAAGTGTTACAACCGGAGAAACTCGTTATCTTTTTCAAACGAAATGATAAAAATATCTGCTGAATACAGTAAACAAATGTCAGTTGATGTGTATTGTTCACAATAAACTTGCTAATATTAACATATAATAATGGACACAATGAATAAAATCGATATTAACCTTTGGAATTGTCGAAGTATATATTCAAACATTGAAGAACTTAAACGGATGTATCATCAACAAAACATCTTAATCGGAGTATTATGTGAAACTTGGTTGAAAACGAAACAGGCATTTAAAGTTAAACGTTACAATATTATCCGTTGTGACAAAGCTACATCAGCTGGTGGAGGCACCGCAGTGCTTATCCACAAATCTCTCACTTATAAACTTAATTTTAAAGAAAATATACGTAACAAAATACAGATAGTTTGCGCAGATATACAAATACAGGAAAACGTGACAATAACTATAATGGCTGTATATGCAGCACCCAGACATAGCCTAACTTGTGACCAGTGGGAAGCAATTAAATCTAGAATAACAAATAACCGATATATCATAATGGGAGATTTCAATGCTCACCACACCACATGGGCTAATACCAGTAATAACTTTGAAGGAACAGAATTACGACAATTTATCGATAATAATAACTTAATAAATATGAATCTTGATAAACCTATACATATAGCTAGAAGTGGACAACAGAATTCCAACATAGACCTAATACTATGTACGGCCAATGTAGCGGCAAAGTGTACAGTGAATATTCAGAAAGATCCCTTAGGAAGCGATCACCTACCGATCAGGATAGAACTTATTACCCAAAAATCAAAAAAAACAAGAAATCATCAACAGCCAAAACATAAAAATAACTTACGTTAAATGCTTTAAATTAACTGACTGGAACAAATACCATACCTACACTATAAATGAAACCAAAAAAATTAACACATCAAATTTAGCGAATGAAGACTTATCTACACAATATAAAAGAATAAAGAACGTTATTAATAAAGCGATTGAAGCATCCACACCAACTATTAAAGCTAAAACTAGGCTAAAACCATACAAGCACCCATGGTGGGATAGCGAATGCAATGCAGCAGTAGCTAGACGACGATTATTACTAAACGAGTTTAATCGATGCCCCACAATAAATAATTATACTAAATTTACCATAGAGCAAGCTAAAATCAAAAAACTAATAAAAAAGAAAAAAAGAGAGGCTTGGATGGAATATTGTAAAAGTCTGGAACCTAGGGGTAACTCCACTCAGACATGGCGTAAAATAAAAGAAATAAAAAATACGTCACTTACTGGTCAAAATAAAAACGTGGATACAACTTGGATAAAACCTTGGATAAAACAATTCGAACACAATAGCAAAGATAAAACGATCCTTACAACAATAAATCAGGTGTATGATGAATACTTTCAAAGCCCCGTATCAGTCAATGAGTTAGAACAGGTGTTGAAAAGCAATAAAAACACTGCACCCGCATCAGATGAAATACCCCCTATAGAGCTATACGAGAACTGCCGATAGAAACAAAACAACTACTAATCCATTTCTATACTAAGTCGTTACAGTACACATACATACCAGAAGAGTGCAGACACCATATAGTATGCCCCATATTAAAACCAGATAAGGAAAAATATAGATAGACCCATAACCTTGTTAACGTGTATAGGTAAAACTATGGAAAATATAATAAAATTGAGGCTAGAGTGGCATCTTAATAAACTCGATCTGTTACCAAAAACTCAATACGGATTTCGAAAAGGATTCGGCACTCGAGATTGTATTAATATATTCAACACAGATATCCAAATAGCATACTCCAAAAATCATTATATGATAGCAATCTTTATAGATATTAAAGGAGCATACGACTCGATTAAGTAAATTAGCAGAAATTATGACGAATTTAGGCATTTCTAGCAATATTGTAAAATGGATACATTCCTACTTATCAAACCGTCAGCTCACAGTGAAATTTCAAAATCAACTATACGACACGGCATGCAGTACTAGAGAAACACCGCAAGGTGCTGTCCTCTCTCCTTTACTATATACACTATATACAAAAGAAATTGATCAACTAGATAGCAAAAAAGTAAAAATATTGCAATATGCAGACGATATAGTCATGTATTCAGTAGCCGCTAATCTTAATATAGCTATTAATAATCTTAAAGATAAAATTAAAGAATTCCAAGCTATCACAAATAGGCTGGAACTTGAAATATCACCAGGAAAAACAAAAGGCACAATATATACAAGACATCGAATACTATCTAGTCCACTGATAAAACTGGCAGGAAACAGCATTAAGTTCAGCAATGAAAGTAAATACTTAGGCATGACCTTTGATAGTCGGTCTACTTGGGCTACTGAAATAAAAAATATACAAACAAAATGCGAAAATGGACTTAATATATTGCGGGTACTAAATGGAGTCAAGTGGGGCTGCCATCCAAAGACTAATACAATGATATATAAATCATTAATAAGACCGCACATAGATTACGCAGCAATAACAATAACCACCGCCAGCAAAAATCGAAAAAAGAACATACAAGCAGTACAAAATAAAGCACTCAGGTTAATAACAGGCGCATTTAAAACAACCCCCATTCATGTGCTACATTACGAAACCGCAGAGATTACGACTGATTTAAGAACACAATACATGGCAGATAAATACATGTTAAAAATCAAATCAAATCCAGGTCACCCCCTTAACAATAGGTTACTAATATTAACCGAACTTATTAACAATAATAATTACTGGACTAATAAAAGTATACCTGCTTTAGTCGATAGTAGACAGCACCTAAAGGATATCGAACCATTCGAAGAATCGAAATCAAAGTATAAGGACATAGACTATTTCAATATGCTAGAAAATATCCACATAGATATAACAAATGAATTTGAAAAAGTTTACCAGGAATATAATGAAAAAATATTACAAGACATAGTGGAAAAGAAATATCGTCTTTATGAACAGATTTATACTGATGGGTCATTAAATATAGAAAAAAGAGTTTGTTCCTGCGCAATATACAATAAAACTACAAACAAATATCGAACGTTCCGAATCCCCATGACAAATTCGTCATGTACAACTGAATTATACGCGCTCTATCAAGCAATCGACAAATTCGTAAACACCGAAAATAGAAATCATAATTTTCTGATATTAACCGATTCACTGAGCGCATTATATAAAATTATAAATGACACAACTGACAACAATATCGTTTGGAAAATAAAAAGGAAAATAGAATCTGCAAAAGTAAAATACAATAATCACGTAGTGCTAAAGTGGATACCAGGACATAGCGGAATAAAAGGGAATGAATTCGTGGATAACTTAACAAAAAAAGTTACCGAAAATCGGAGATGTGAACAAATTAAATATCACTGGACAGATTACGTACATACCGTTAAAAATATAGTAACAAATAAACAAAAAATTAATTTTGAACAGAATAGCATGAACAGTGGAAAATATTATTTCAATATACAAAAAGAGCAACAGATTAAGAACCCATGGTACCTTCAAGTGAACGAGAACCTACCTAGCAACTACATAAAGCAAATCATCCGGCTTAGAACAGGGCATACCAGAACAGCAGATCGTTTAAAAAAATTGAACATTATCGAATCGGATAAATGTCAGTACTGTAATAAAGACTATGAAGAAAATATTAACCATCTCCTATGGCAATGTGTTCAGTTCCAAAAACAACGAGAAGAACTTACAAATAGATTAACTCAAGTATATCACACGTTACCGATAAACACAGTAACCATACTCACAAATCCACTAGGTCAGGCATGTAAACAACTTTATCAATACCTCAAAAAATGCAATATTGAAATTTAAGACTTGAATATTATATTACATGTTTAACATATAAACTGGCTAAAAGGTTAAAAGATAAACCAAGCCAAAAAAAAAAAAAAAAAAAAAAAAAAAAACAATTAATTGCTTTGAAAACATGCTTAAAATCTGAAATTCAGAAAATTCTCTCTATTAAAGAACTTATGGAATTATTAATGATAAAATTCAATAGTCTTGCATCCCCAGTTTTCCGGAGGTAATGTCAGCATGCTGTCTATTTTTGACCCTTCTGGTTACAACTGCCACAGCTGAAAGAAGTTTCTCGAAATTATAACTGATAAAAAATTATCTTAGGACTTCAATAGGAACGGTTTTCAGACTTGTCTTTATTTGGACTCCATAGAGGCAGGAAATCTAGAAAAGCTGAAATCGTCTTTATCTATGGATGATTTAATAAATAAGTTTGCCTAAAAAAAGGGGCGAGAAAAGTGTATATTGATTGAAATGGAATTGTTTGGATTGAATTGTAACTTAGCTCCCGAGGGCATTTATTGTAAGTAATAACTCATAATCAATAAATAATTATTTTAATTTAATGCGAGCGTTTTTGTTTCTTTTGTGAAAAATCGTTACACTTTATTAGGGCCTCAAAACAAAAATTTTGATACAGGGCCCGTCTAAGGCAAACTACGACACTGTTTACCGCTTAATCAACACGTAGGGAAGTACTATTTTTCTCCTTCACAGTAATACTTTTGGTGACAATTGCGCAAGTAGGTGGCGTGTGCAAGCCAACATCTCTGCTCACTGGTTAAAGAAATAATAAACATTATGCACGTTAGCGCGGCTAATTGAAAAATAAAACAAGTTCAGTCAAGCATGATGTTTTATGCGCTGAGGATTCCGTATGTTAAGTTAACAATAATTATAATTTACAGTTACATAAAATAAAATTCAAAACAAAAAAATCTGATTCTTCACGTCCCAAAAGAGCGGTGGGGCGACATTTCATTTTTTGTTGAACTTTTTGTCAACTTCGAAAATTTCGTTAAAGAAATTAAATAATGTTTCGTTACCGACAAACAGCGATCTTTCCATCGGTATGCCAGAAAAACGAAATATTTTTTTCAAAAATTTAAAGCTTTCGGCGCTCCGAGGTTTTAATTTTAAAGTTGGAAACCCGGATGTTCCAAACTAGAGAAATATCGCATATTTTTAACCTTGTTCAGAATTTTTAGCTATAATACTCGCGTCGCAAAGGGGAGACATCATTTTTCGTGCTTTTTTGAACTTTTCGCTAACTTTGAAAGTTTCGTTAAGGAAATGAAATACGGTTTCGTTCCCGACAAATAAAAATCTTTCCTGCCGTATATCACATGCCCGGAAACATAAATATTGTTTTCAAAATTTTCGAGCTTTCAGCGCTCCGAGGGTTTAAATATAAAGTTGTAAGCTCGGCTATATTAGTGCGGACATCACAGAAGATGAAGGAAAGGAGAGGATAAAGGAAGAGTTATAGGGAGTAGGGAGACCTAATGACAGGAGCTGACTGTATAAAAGGGAGCGTTCATTACAAAGAGCAGGACACTCGAAGAAAATGTGATCAGCATAACATATACGGGAAGAGGATCACAATCGCGAAGAGAACAATCAGGATAATACGACAGAGCAAATCGAAAGCGAGAAAAGGAGAGAATGATTGATCCGGAGACGAATTAGGGAGACAATAGAAGAGCGACGACCGAAAGGAGTAGAATGAAACCAAGACAGGGAACGAGGAATCGGCTGAATAAAACGGCAATGCGAATGACGATTAGAAAAAAGTAGGAGGAATAAATGTTCCGCCAAAATCTGGCGTGATTGAAGGTGGATAAGGAAAGGATATCTGAAGAAGGGAAATGGTTGAGGAATGAATCAAGGCGACCAGCAGAACGAGCCAAAGAATCGGCTGCGTCATTGCCATCAATTCCGGAATGACTAGGGACTAATAAAAAATCAATAAGAATAGAACGGGATGACTGCAGAGTGGAGGTAAGAGAACGAATTGAAAGAACAATATTATCAGAGGAATGTGAACGAGCATAGAGCTTGAAGGACGCCCTTAGAGTCCGAAATAACTAAGAAATTGGGAAAGATCTCTTAAAGAGGAAATATAAGAGATAGCCTGAAGGATGGCGATCGACTCAGCAGAAAAAATAGAGCAGAAGGAAGGAAGCCGGAAGGACTCAGAATGTCGAAGCGACGGAGCAGTAAACGCACCACCCACGCTGTCCTCGCTCTTGGAACCATCAGTAAAGATCAATACATGAGCAGGAATAGAGGAATTCAACAAATGAAAATTTGATAGGCTGCCATAGGCTATTGAAGTTATAAAAGAAGTACGGGAGAGTGTAGTAGGAAAGGACAACAGGAGAAAAATTAGAAAGACGGATAGCAATGAGCAACAGGATTGGGATTTTATGAGGAGAAAAACGCCAGCGGTTTTTGATATATAGGTAGGAGGAAATAAGTTTGGACAAGGAGATGGGAAGCCGTTTAATTAAGAAGCGATACCGAAGCTGAGAACGGCGAATAAACAGTGGTTGGGTAACCGACTCTGATAGAACTGCGGGAATGGGGGAGGAGTTCAAGGCTCCAATGCACAAACGGAGGCAAGAGTTCTGGATCGTGTCAAGTTTAGAGAAGAGAGACTTGGAGGAATTACCGTAGATAAAGGAACAATAGTCGAGCTTGGACCGGATGATGGCTTTGAAAAGAATTAGAAGAATAAACGGATCGCCTCCCCATCTGTGGAGAGGGAGAGATTTAAGGAGATTGTCTTTTAAGACAAGATTTATAGAGAAAATTAATGTGCTCATGGAATGTGAGGCGGCTATTTAAAAAAAGGCCAAGATAGCATATGGAATTGACAACAGGGATAGGATAAAGGGGCGAAGAGAAAAAATGATACAAGACGACTTAGTAGGAGAAAGAGAGCGGTCAAGACGAGAAAGGGAATTATTAAGAATAGACAGGGAATTATTCAACTCATCAATAGCGGCGGACAGATTATCACAGGTGGAATAGACCAAAATGTCGTCAGCGAAGAGGAGGGAGGAAGAAGGAATAGGAAGAGAAGCGATATCAAAAGAGTAGATATTAAAAAGTGTAGGACTCAGACAAGAACCCTGTGGGAGCCCACGACAAACGCATCTGGAGGAGGAAAGGGAGGGAGAAGAAATAAAGAGAGTTCTGTTCTGGAAGAAGTTGAGTATGAGAATAATGACGACGGGAGGGAGATCAAGAGAAAATAGTTTGGAACCCAAAGAGGGAAGATGCACATTATCAAAGGCAGAAGAGACGTTCACAAAGAAGGCAATGGTGAATTTTTTAGTTAGGAAAGACTTATAGACAACTGAAAGGAAATAACTAATGCAGTCAACCGGTCCAAGCCCAGGGCGAAAACCAAACATATTAGGAGGGACTAGATTATTGTGCTCCAGCCACCACACGAGACGATTGTTAATCAAACCTTCAGAAAATAATTAAATATATGGAGAAGGAAAAGCAGCGCAGCAGGAGAGAGATTTTTAAGAATAAGGAACGAGAAACCGTCCCGGCCAGGAGCAGACAAGGTGGATTTATTAAGAATTGATGCAAGCTCGTCGTAACGGAAAGGAGAAGACAAGAAGTGAGGCTCAGAGTCAACAGGAAGAGAAGGAAGAACAGTTTCTTCAAAAGAGGGGACATAGGCGGGAGCAATAGAATCCAAGAAGGACTCCAGCTGGGGTTTGGAAGGGTGGGAGTGGCGAGGGCGCTCAGAAAAGGGTGATCTAAATGCCTTAGCCATTTTCCAGATCTGGGAGAAGGGCGTATCTCTGGAGAAGGAGGAACAGAAAGGCTTCCAAGGATTCTTTTTGGCGGACTTAAGGATAAAACGAGCTTTTGCGTTGGCTTTTTTGTGGGCTAGGCAGTTGGACATAGAGGAATGAGAGCGGAAGGCTTTAAAGGTAGCAGAACTTTTTTGGAACGCTGCTTTACACTCTTCATTCCACCAGAGTGAGGAGGCATACGAAGAAGAGCGACTGCGCGTGCTAGTAATAGGAGGAGAAGATGCGGAGAGAGCAGAATTTAGCGTTCGAGTGAAAAAATCGTAACGGAAGAATGGATTAGGAACATCAGAAAAAGAAGGGAGAGAGGAATCCACCAAGGAACGAAATTTAGTCCAATCAGTTTTAGAAAGGAGTCAACGGGGAGATTGAAGGGGCTTGAAAATGGGGACATGATCGCTGCTAGAAGTGCCGTCGAGAGTCCTCCAGGAGCATAAGAGACCAAGATTGGGAGGGGAAAAGGAGAGATCAACTGAACTAGAGGAAGAAGGTTGCTTGAAGAGGGTAGGGGACCGATCATTAAGTAGAAAAAGATCATGATCCAAGATGAGATTTTCAAGAATCGAACCATTAGGATTATTCCCAGCGCAGCCCCAAAAGAGGAGAGTGAGCATTCCAGTCGCCTCCAATGATGAAGGGACCAGATAAAGATGAAAGAAGTGAGATAAGAGGAAGATTAGAGAGGCTGGAGTTAGGAGGGTTATAAACGCAAGCAATATGTAAAGGATTCGGAAGAAGATTCAAAAGAAAAATGTGAACCATGTTGGGAAGATTAGGATAGGGAGGAGGAAGACATGGGATATCGTGCGATAGGTAGAATAGATCGTATCTAATAAGAATGGCGACGCCACTGTAACCATCCAATGATCTGACCGAACTAAAGAATAGCCTTTGAAATCTAGAGACGAGGAGGATTTGAGCCAAGTTTCGGATAACAGCGCCACATGGATATTATAGAGGTCTAATAAACCCTCTAAACTTAATTTGTTAGCTTGTAAGCTACGGCAGTTCCACTGCAGGATGTTCAAAGCATGAGTACGCAACATGCTATCTAGAATACAAGAAAATTAGAATAGGATAGAAAATGAGGGGAGGGACGAGCATGAAATAACAGAAGTAGCTATAAAAGAAGAAAGAAAGGTTAGTAAATAAGAAGCGAGCACATAGGTGCACTTCCAATTTGAGGAGGAGAAAGGAAGAACAAGGAAGCTGAAAACGAAAGAAGTCCTGCCCGCCACAATATGCCGCCAATTTGCCGGACCTTTTCTATTCGCATCAATTTGGTATAATCTAAAGCGCAGGGAGGAGTACCTGCACGAACATGGTTGACGACCAGTTTGTAGGTATCCTCCCCTAAAGGGACAATTATACCTCCATATGAACAAATTAAACGACATAAGCACAGAGGCGTGTCTAGTGTTTCTGAAGCGAAAGTAAGGCGTTATCCTTGGCTAACGGGGGGGGGGGGGGGGGAGATAAAGACAAGGAGAAGGCAAAAGTATGCCTTACGAGGAATGGACGTAATTGGATAAGAAAGAAGAAAGATTGTCAAGGAAAGAAGAGGAGGCGGCTATGTTATGAGAAGCGAGTAGTTCCATGATTGCGGCGGAAAGATTAGTGATATTAAGAGAGGAGTAATTAGGGGAGGAATTAGGAAGCAGGCTGCGAGGAGCTAGAAAGTTGCTGGAAGGCAGCGAAGAATTCAGCTGAGGGGAATCTTCACGATTCAAGGCCCAACCAACAGATGGAGAACAGGAGTAGAAGGAGGGGACGGCGGGAAAGTGAGGGAGAGGCTTGGTATGCGATTTCGATTTAGGAGATTTATGAAAAGTAGGGGATTTAGGACTAGGAGGAGAAGACAATTTACTAATTTTAGAAGAAGAGGCTTGAGAGGAAGAAGGGGCTGCGGCACGATTAGCATAGGAAAAGGCTTGGGAGACGACACTAGAGGATTTATATTTGGCGGCTTCTTGGAACGATATGTTTTCGAACGCCGTGATTCTTTTAATATCTTTCTGTCTAAGCCACTCCGGGCAGGCACGATCGGACGAGCTATGGCAACCTTTGCAGTTGCGACAAATAGGAGGTTCCTGGAGGTTAGGACATTCCGAAGAGGGATGTCTGGAAGCATAGTGTGAACAAACGGGATGAGAGCTACGACAATGGCGCGCAATATGACCAAAAAGGAAGCATTTAGAACACTGAGTGGGAGAACGGACACTAGAGAAAACAGGAAAACGGAGTTTGTAAATCGATACAAACTCCAGAAGGAACGACGTAGCGAATTTAAGTTCGATACTCCTGGTGGGAATTTTTTTTCCATCAGAAGAGCGACAAATAGGACGAACAGCAACTACTGGGATAGAGGACTCAAGCCCTTCTTGTATTTCGTCTTCAGAAAAGGAAGGAAAAACTCCAGAGATAACGCCCATACTAAATAGAGCATTGGTAGGGATATACGCGGTAAGATTGTTGGTTTGAAAAAAGGAGGAATTGTTCAGAAAGTCATTCGCCGCAGAAGCAGAGGGAAACATAACCGAGATACGCCCCCTGCCCTGGGGAATGATGTTCGAAAAGGAAGTTGAGATTTTTCAGATGAGCCTAACCACAGCCAGCGGGTGTAAATTCCCGCTGTTCTCGTCTAGATTGGAGTTTTCGACAGAAACTTTAAAGGGACCAGGATGATCGGAAGGAAAAACATTAACAAGATCTTTACTATTATTATTGTTATTATTGGTGGATAAATTATTATTGTTGTTGTTGTTGATGTTGGTATTACTATTATCATTATTATTATTATTGTTATTGTTGTTAATATTATTATTATTATTATTATTGTTATTATTACTACTACTAGTGATATTATTAGTGTTGTTTCTATTACGATCAGTGCTTGAGGAAGCAGGAGATGCCATAGGATCAGCCTGGGAGAGTCTAATTTTTTTCGGCTGAATAGGAGAAATGGGCGAAAGGGGGTCTGCTGATTTTCGCTTCGAAACGTTATCAGCGTCTATACTTAGAGATAAGTTAGACGGTGGTTTAAGGGGTTTAGGGGAGGTTGGAGAGGAGGCCGCAGAGCGGCCTCCTTTAGATGCGTTCATCTAGCGCAGGAAAAGGTAGATAAAAAATAAAAACGTTGAATCGAAAAAAATAAAGAAAGAAAAAGAAAAAAAGAGAAAAAAAAATATCTATAAAAAGAAAATAACTAAAAGTAGGATAAAATAACGTAAGGTAAACTAAAGACGAAATTAGTAAAATAGAAATAAAACTGCTCGCTAATGTTTGAATTAGCAGAGAGGAAACATAAAACCGCACAAACAGGTAATAGAAATAAATAAGTGTAACGGAAAGATCTCACTTAATTCTCTTCTTTATCTGTATAATGCCGTTGATAACGATTAACTATAATATTTACCGTGATATACAAATTACCGCTATCGCTAAACAATCAAGAACGCAAACACAATCGACTGATAACGAAAAGTTAAACAATTTGATCTTCGCTCGTCACGGCGATAAAACTGATTCTAAAAATTACATAAGTTATTTCGAACTATTATAAACCCATATTGACCGTTACTTCTAAGGATCATGTGACACAAGAATAAAATAAAATTTAAATAAAATCGTTAACATGGTTATTTTCTTTCGAATCCAAGATGTTCATTATCGTATTTTTTAAATTTTAATATATCGTACAGAAACAGTTGAAAGTATCAGAGATGATATTAACAGGCAGCAAACGGCTAAAACATGTTCCATGTTTTTTGAATTTTAGCCATAGGCTGTAAACAGAGAGCGTTGAGAGTTCTCCAATGGGAAGGCGCCCAGCGCCGATTTTTTTTTTTTTTTTTTTTTTTTTATATTCTTTCTTTACCATCCCATCTTCCTGATAACATATGCCCATCTATTTATCCGTTCGTTTTCGCGGACTTTAAATGTAAATAATTCTTTTTCCTTTTTTTAATCGATAAATTTATGCAAAGATTCCGTTTTTCGTTAAGAGACGCATGCTAATCAAGGAAAAACGGTTCTTGTGTATAATTGAAGATTTTCGGCTTTTCTATGAGCAACGTGTTTGTTGCGTTCTAACGATAGTCAGAAGTGGTTCAACTGAAGATTTTCATGTATCCCTTTGACATTCGCTAAATGAACTTCGCATTCATCATCATTTTCTCATTATCTCTTACTAAAAGTATTACTTTAATGTTTGACACCCTCCGCAGTAAATTTATACCTATAGTCGAGACATGTATAAAAAAATTAATGTTTGAATTTTCGGTTTTTACTTACGTGTATTCAAGGGCATCGCCAGCCGATGAGCCAGGGAGGGGCAAGATGAGTTGCCAGCCGCCGGGGGGGGGGGTGCAAGATGATAGAAAGAGGATATGAGTTATAGGAAAAATAAAATTTATAAGTTGTAAGGCTTAATATTTTATTAAACAAGAATAATATCTTAATTAAAACATAAGTTTTCCAAATTGACCATGCTTACACGCCTATGAATACTCATCAATGCCAGTTGATTAAAAAGTTTCAAGGCTCTAGGGGAAGGGGGCAGCTACCCCTCCCTGCCCCCCCCCCCCCGGTGACGCCCATGCGTGTATTAAATTATCAAAATTTATTATAAAATTAATAAAAAAAATTTTCATTAGTAATTTTTTAAATTTTACATAGAATTTATATTTACAATGGCAAACATTTTTTCCATTTTTTTATTTGATTTTATCGAGTATATTTTATCGTTCTTTTTTTCCCATTTCATCGACAAACATTCTTATACGTCGGCTACACAGCAGACTAAAATCTTAGAAAAAACTATGCGCTAAAATTGTCCTCAAGAATCGGTATGGAACAAAATCGGGATTAGCGCGTACAGACTATTCAGACAGGATATGCAATATTGATTTACTTACGAAAAAGCCACTCATAATTTTTAACAGCAAGCTACGTTGCCATACTAGATAAATCATTTTTTAAAAAACGTATTTTTTAAATGCAATAAAAAGTAAATAATTTTTCCTCAAATAATTTTTTGCAGCCGGACTATGTTTCGAATATATATTTACACGGTTTTGGAAGAATTACACCCCGTCTATCATCAGAAACAACTAAACTATACGATAATGTCTTATACAGTAAACAATAGAAATTTATTGCGGAAACAACATGTGCAAAAAAAAAAAAAGTAAATGAAAAACATCAAAAACTGAAAATACATAAAAAAAATAATTATAATGCGTGTATCATATACGCGGAGGAAGTGAAACTTCTTTGGCTTATATGTATTAAATTCTAAAATAAAGTTTTATTTTAAATTAATTTTATATATAAGTAACACATTTATTATTATCATTATTATTTTAAACTGCGCTTAAAAAAATTATTAGGATGGAAAGGGTATCAGTATAAACAACATTTTCATTTTCAGTAAATAATAAATCTATGTATACATTTATAAAAAAGTATTATTATCATTATAGTCTATTTCAGTTATGCTTATTACAAAAAGTTTCACTTCAAAAACTCACTAACAGACTAAATGTATAATGTATCGTATCGTGAATATCTTTCTACAGAGTGGTGTGTACACGTACTTATTACATATATATATATATATATATATGAGAATGCTCATAAACTATATACTATACGAAGTCCCGTAGTATAAATACTTAATACATTCACTCATTTTGGTATACTACTAGACCTAGACAGACACTTATACATACGTACACATACACACAAGTATATACCTACCTTACGTTAAACGCGTAACCAAAATTTTTTCCTACCGTACTAAAATGTAAGTTTCACTTCAAAAACAAAAAAATTTTAAAAATTAACTGGAAATTTCTAACTGAACATAGTGTACCATTAACTATATTGTAGTTTCGATTACTGCTTTCAAGTGTAGAAATATGTAAATCATTATCTCTATTTCGGCCGTTTTTTAATTTCAATAGCTTCTCTAACTAGCTCTCCCCCTCCCCCAATGAAGGGTTTCTTCAGTCAAAGCAATATTCGCATTGGTAGTAGACATTGAAAAGTGGCCGAATTTCTAATGAGGAAAATGGGGGGTTATTCTAGCCATTCGGAAATCCGTAATTACTGGGATGGTAAATAACATACGTTATTTTTTTAGGATTTTATTCGGTACACGGGAATCTCTGACGCCCTGCCGAGAGTACGGGGTTCACTTTACTTTTACTCTTTTTTTTTTTTTTTTTTTTTTTTTTTATACGGGCTAGAGAATAAATTAAGGGTGACCACGGGCGTCGCCAACGAAAGTATGGGAGCCCTCCCCCTGGAGCTTCGAAACTTTGATGAGTATTCATGGTAGAAATTTTTATAATAAAGTAGTAGAACAATTTGCCAGATACCCACGAAATTTTAATTAAGATTCTTGTTTAATAAAATATTAAGCCTTTACAAATTATAAATTTTATTTTTCCTATAACTCGTATCGTCTTATCGACTGGCGACACTCTTGGCGGTGACTGTGTCATTATAGTACACACTTAACCGAAATTGATAAGAAATTAAATTTTAATACAGACGACGCTTCAAAAATAGCCCGTTGCCGAAAAGTATTTTTAATATTTATAAAATTTAATAATTCAGTTTATTTTTAATTTATATAAATTTATTCTACCGGTCTACTATCATCGGCATTAGATAATGTAAGTTTTCGTTTCCTTATTTATACGTTGAAAAAATTTCTTAGCGCGGATATGGGAATTTACATTCCAAAATTTTTCTCAACCTTTGGGCCATGTTTTGTTTACTTATCTATTAATTAAATTCCGTAAATAATATTTGTCGTTTTATTTGAATAAATGCTGCGCGGCACTTCTTTAATAATAAATATAAACAATATCGCATAGTAAGTATGCTGCAAATCCTCCATTCACGAGAAGAGTGTGGTTCGCAAATACAAATTAGACTTAAAAAAAAAAAAAAAAAATTGCGTGATTCACT
The DNA here is from genome assembly GCA_039619475.1 of Icerya purchasi. Lineage (NCBI taxonomy): Eukaryota > Metazoa > Arthropoda > Insecta > Hemiptera > Monophlebidae > Icerya > Icerya purchasi. Next base: position 95,440,966 of record CM077115.1, read on the forward strand.
TTACCCGCTTACCATGTGACTGGTGATTGAGAAGGTCACAAGTTTATGTAATGTTCTACGAACACGACTTCAGGAATGTTCTTCGTTTTAAAATAGTTTCCCTCTTCGCTAGTCTAACTGGTGTCAGCTTCTACTGACCAGTTCTGCGCATCAAAAGATAAAACTGGTTGGAGAGAACCAGTTGCTCTGGAGTAAGCTAGCAATAGAGCCGTCTGAAGAAATTATCAGATACACAGAGTGTGTATCGGCAAATTTTCGACCGTCCGTTTGTTGCGTTATATTGTGATAGATTTTTTAAGTGTTTGTCGTAAGATTTCTTCTGCGATACCGCGCATATATGCTGTAGTGTTTATTCTATTTTTAAAATATTATGCGATCGTGAAATCGGAAACATACATTCAATTAATGGTGTCGGCGGCGTTACATTGAACAAGTACGTACTAAATGTAATAGCATAATTTGAAAACAAGCCGTGCTTAGTCCCTTGCACTTATTTAAAATCACCCCCCCCCCCGTGGCAAACGCGCAGTGAGGTATTTTCATTTGTTAACTTCGTTCCTGTAATCAGTAAATTCGTCGCGCCTTTATTATTCGGATATAGTCAATTTATTACCGGCAATCTTAAAATCATTAAAAGGTTTAAAATTATACGACACTGAAGTACAGTGAAATTTACATATTTTTCTTTTCTTTTTTTTTTCTTTTTTTTTTTTGAATAATATTTGAACGGGGTAAATTGAGTCGCTTAGGGGTTACGCGCCGGGCCAAAAAAAAACAAAAAGATCAATTAGGGTTTCAGATCGATACTTTTATTATCCAGTATTCATGAATGAAACTCTTTACTCTCTTTTGATATTTCGATCATTTTTATTTAAAGTTATATGATTTTTAATAATGATAATAATGTACAGCCCGAGTTTTTCAATCCTACGGCAAACAAGAGACTTTATTTAAAAAGGAACTTTCATCAGCTTTAATCAAATTTATCCGTAATTAAAAATCGGTTTTTATTTAAACAGAAGTGGAAAGTTGTTTAAAATCTTTTATTAATTACAACTGCCGTCACAAGCTATCGTATTTTTAGTTACTCACGCAGTAATTTATTAAACCGGAAGTTGTTTTATTCGTAGTTATTTTTACCGATTTCAATTTTAAAAAAAAATAGATATGGCTCGTGTAGTTGTTTTTTTACCCTTTTTACCCATAAATTTTGTCCATGTCGACTGATTTTGATTCCGTGGTGGTACTGTATGGAGTACATCGTTGAGTAGTATATTGGTAAATACACCCTTAGTAGTCATTAAAATAAACGTTAAAAAAATGGGGGTTACTTTAGAGAAATTAAAAATTATCATTTACTATGGAAGAATAGATTAGAAGGAAAACTATTTTTAATATAGCCAGATTAAAATATTATCAATCTTAACTCGGATAAATATCGATTCGAATAAAGGAAATGATTTTGCCCCCCCCCTCCAACAAAGTGTCATTTACAAACTCATTACTAACGGAAATATTACGTATCTTAACATTACTGTGTACAATTTTCGACCGAATGATTCTTTGTTTATTAGAAATTGGTAACCGGTCGTCAATGGTGTTCCCATATGAGCCGGGTAGAGCTGGACTAGTTGAGCAATTTTTCACTTGATCGGTCCCCAAACGTGAAGTCAAAATTGCTTGATGCGTATTTTGACGGATAAGTAATTTATTGCTTTTTAAAAGATTCCTAAGAAATTTATTTCCCAGAAATCTGGTTTAAGAGCTATAGAGTTGTTTGAGTACAAAAAGTTTGACATGCTCAACTTACCCCATAGGTGGGGTAAATTGAGCAAGGATATGGGGCGAGTTGAGCAATTAGAAAATTAAGCCACGCAGTGACGTAAATATTTACTAGGCATGCGATAAAATTGCTATTTTACGATCAACTTTTTATTTACTATATAATCTCTTAGTGGTATAATAGTGAAACAGAACTTATTATTTTTTCAAATATTAAAAATATAATCAACGTAATCAAAACATTTCATACGATTACTCTTTTGGAATCAGTCATTCTACGTAAAATCATACTTTTACGGTTATGTGATGATCATAAAAAAAAAAAAAACATTAATGCGACATATATTAAATGAATCACCGCTGTCGCAATTAATGCAAACGTTAATAAAACCTACTAGCATTTGGTGCACATTTTGTATTGCCTATTCCTCATAAACTTTGAATCTCTTTTTCCTCCTTGGTAAATTTTTAGAATAGTTTTTGCAGCAAACTAGGCAAGCGTAGTCATCTACATTGCTTTCATCACTTGACTGAAAAATGTTTTCAAAAACACTTTTTTTTTTTTTTTTTTTGATCAAGCTTTTGCTTTTGTTTTTTAACATTTTTAATTTTTTTTTGTTTTTCTTGTAATGTTTTTTTTTTTTTTTTTTCTGGAGAGGAACAGCCGCTTTTCTTCTGATAGGTGTGTCTATCTTTCTTGGATCTGCCTTTAGGTATGGTGGAATAAGTTCTGGAGAAACACAGCTGAAATAATGGGTCTAATTGTACATTTCTTTTGTAGGTTGTACCGGCTTCTTCTTCAGATTGACTAATGGAGGTTGTAGCACTATAAGGTTCACTGTTTAAAACAAAAGTGAGGTAAAATAGGCAACACTGCTCTAAATAAAAAACCGAAAAACAAGAAAAAATTTTCATGCGGAAACTGTGTGGTTTTGTTTAAATAATTTTAAGTGATTATTAGCATTTATTAATGGTGTTTATCTCAGAATTGAAATACGCGGCAGTCCTGCCTAAAGCACAGAAAAATATGGTACGCTGCTAAATCGTAAAATCAGCTTTCCTAAATCTAAAAAGATTCCCAGATTTTTAATGGTACCGAATAAACTAAGTAAGTGACAGACATTACACAGATAGTTAAAGTGTCGTTATAATACAGGAAAATCATATTCAGCAAAGATTAAAGAAATATAGAAGATATCCGATTGGTAGGCGTACACCATGAGAGAGAGCTGTGAAGAAAGCGAGAGAAAGAGAGAGGAAAATTTCTCATGATTTGGCTGAGAAATTTTATCGGATATCTTCTATATTTCTTTAATCTTTGACTCAGTATTTCTTTTTTTAAATGCAACTAGACCTAACTAGATAAAAAGACCGCATAGTGTCTTTATTTTGGGGAGGAGGAGACTTGAGTCTCCAAATCCCCCCTCGGCACATCCATGGTTAGTTGAATAATAATTGTTCAACTGGACTATAAGAAGAACCAAATCCTTTCCAGATATCGTAAATACGATCAATTTATGAAAGTTAAATACTTGCGCGCTCGAAAACGGATAATTTTTAACGCGTACAGAAGAAAAACGAACCGAAACTAATTCCCCCCCCACAAAATAAACAAAACTTGCATGTAATTCGATTGACAAGTCGTTACTGTCGGTTTGTGTGATAAGTTCATCTGCCACGACCGCGATGAGTCAACGTGTGTTATGTAGTTTTCAAGATATTTCGATTGCTCAATTTACTCAACTAACCCCGCGGTACCCTACTGATGAGTATTGATGAACACTCGGGAGTCATTAAAATAAATGTTAAAAAAACAACTTCCTTGGAGGTATTTTTTTATTTGTTTAAAGTGATTAGACGAAAATTAGACAAAAATATGAACAGGCAAAATTTTAAATTTAAGAGAATTCGAATAAAAATAACTGAATCCTGCAGAGGGCGATTTACAAGTTCGTTACTGATAGAATTTGAAGATCACTCCTGAAGAAGCAGCATTTTAGGGGTTACTCTATCTTCACTTAAAAATATTTACACTTTTTTTTTTTGATTTTCCCTCTATGGGTTCGTCAACATGGACACTGGCTCAAGAACAACGGAACAGAGGGGGGGCAAGAGAAACTCCGATCCTTATACGACCGGACAGATAGCTGACCGAAAAGAATCAAGAGCTAGGATAACAGAAGGAGAAGGAAGAAAGAGAATGAATGAAGCGCACAGTAACGAGTGGGAATACCGATTTGTGAAAAGAAGGAATAGAGAGAAGTTTGTTCAGTTGAAAACGACGAACAACCGAACATTATACGATCAGGATCACAAGTAAATTGATTGCTGGAGGGGTGTAATGGACAATAAGGAGAAGGCACGAGAAGAGAATAATAGAAAAGCGAGGAAGGGAGCAAACTGCGCCCGAAACGCAGGCGGTAAATCGTAGAAATGATGGAGCGGCGCATAGAAGGGAAGTTAAAAAATCAGGGGCAGCGAGGAAGGGAAGTTTGAATAGACAAGAAAAAAGAGTCTGGGTAGGAGAATGAAACCCAGTATTAATCGGAGACGAGAATTCTGCAGTGGGTTCAACATTTTAAGAAGGGATGAGGAAGCATTATTATAAGGGGTTGAAAAAGTGTTAAAAGAAGCTTGAGAGAAGAGTTATGGCTTTTGTATGATAGATATTTCAATGTAGTGATATATTTACTGCACTTCTTTTTTTTAACGAATAACAGATGAGGACGCCAAGATAATTTGCTAACAAAATTGATCCCAAGGAAAGTAGCTGTACAAGAAAATGTGAGAAGAGAATTGTATAAAAAAAGGGTTGGAGGGGGGAAGGAGGTTTTTTTCCTATTAAAGTCGACGCATTTGGTTTTGGATGGAGAAAAGGGCAGCCCACGCAAGTTTGACCATTTGTCTAAGTTTGTTAACACTTTCTGTAAAGTTTGTTTGGCATATTCGATGATGTTAGGGAAATGTTCAGGTCATCGATGAAAAGACGGGCAGTTACCAGAGGGGGAATGCGCTTGACGATATCGTTTATATGTAGGTTAAAAAGGGTCACGCTTAGGGCAGAGTCCTGAGGGAGCCTGTTTTCAGGGAATTGTGAACGTGAAAGGGAATTACCTATTATCACCCGGATAGATCTGTCATGGAGAATATCTTTTAAGAGTACATAATTATGTTTCCTGTTATGTTGCTCTTAACCGTTTTCCGGAGTAATCCTAGGCGCTAGACCCGATCATACACGCCTTCTCTATGTCCAAATATATTGAATATGCTCCTTGCTAGCGAAAGTTGCTCTGATTTTATTATGCAGGCTGTATAAATGCTCTATCGTCGATCTTTTTTCCCGTCCGCCAGACTGGCAGGAGAAGAGGAGTGTATGCTAAGACCCAAACGAGCCTTCTGTTGATCACTTTTTCCGGTGTTTTAGCCAGTACCGAAATCAAAGAAATCGGCCTGTAGCTCGAAAGAAGAGAGGGGTCCTTGCCACGTTTGAGAACGGGGACTATAACAGATTCTTTCCAGGATGACGGTATGCAGCCTTGAGCCCATACTTGATTGTAGATTGCTAGAAGGTACGAAAGGGCCCGCACTTATACGTGTGTTTTAACATCAATGAATGAATTCAGGGCTGAATTTTTTGGGTGAAATTTTATTTGATAATTGAGCTCGCTTAAAGTAATACGGCTGTTGTATTCTTCGGCGTTATTATTATTAAAAGTTGTCGGGGATTTTTCTTTCTATGGAATGAGTTCGACGCTTGGCATGCTTAATGCTAACGTGCGGGTTACCGCCTTAACTGATGTTTTGAAGCTGTTTTGCGATCTTGTTGACTAGTTCTGGTTTGCAGGAGTTGATAATGGCAATCAAGTGGTTAGGATCTGTGGCGAATTTGTTGAAAGTGGGTAGCGGATCCTTAGAATTTAATGCCGCTGCAATGAAGGATATGAATTGCTCATGAGTCGGTAAGAAACGCGGAGAGGCACGTTCGAAAAGTTTCTTGAGTGGAGGGAGCGCTGTTCGGATGATACTAGTTGGCTGTTGTTGGACGGACTATCATTACTCAAATCTATAGGTTGAACTGCATCATCTCTATTTAATTTGGGTTCATCAGTACCACCGGTCCATAGGAAGATTTGCGCGAGCGTCGCAGTTTCCGTTGCTGCTATGCTGGCCGATGGGGGATGATCCTCTGGTTCATCATTTTTCGATTTCTTGTAGGTCGGTGGAGTTGATGTTGGAGACAGAAGTACGCTGAGACCTTGTGTTGCAGTGCGGGTTACGGAAACGCTTCGTGCCGGTTGTTTGGCAGCTAAATAAGACTCTATCATCACTGCTGTTGTGCTATGCCCTGTGCGCACGATGTCCGTCACGATGTCTGATAGAGAGGAGTTCGAGGGGTCCGGTGGTTGATGTGCAGAAGAAGATGATGGGACAGCTTGGGATCGGAATTGGATGTATTACAATGTGGACACGCATGGTTCGGTAGCTGGAGGAAAATACGATATTCTCTGTCCTTAATGGAAGTAACAAAACTTTCCGGAAGATCTGTACACACGTATCCTGTAAGATAGCTGCCTTCTCCAACTGATGACGTGCGAGAATTCTTCGTCAGCGAGACTCGCTCGGAGCAAGGATATTGCGGAGACAATTTTCAATTTGTTAGATACGTTCGAATGACTTCATTCGAAATTGTCGGGGAGACATTCGATAGTAGCAGTTTCTGCTGCGAAGAGCTTTTAAGTCTTATTGCCTTGACCTGTCGATTATTCAGCTGGATGGTTCTCCATCGGTTTGCATGAAACTGTCGGTTATACTTTCAGAAGATAGGAATATCATAATTCGGTGCAAACTTATATTCGATGTGGCGATGATATTCCGTGCACCTCTAACCGTTTGCTTCAAAGCCGGTAAGTAATCCTTTAATTCAGTTTACGGCAGGGCGGGAAATATCATTCCCTGTTCATCGGTAGGACGTTGAAAGTTTGTAACAGGAGAGATCGGTGATTTTAATTTATTAGCGAAAGAAGCAGTTTGCATTCGATTGCAAGCGGTTGGCGTATTATCAGTTTGATTTTGAGTATTGTTAGCGCACGCGGTGTTATTCAGCGACGTGTTAGTATTAGTAAGATTAGAGACAGTCGTACTTATCGGAAGCGATAAACCGGTCCTGGAGTGCGGGCTGATGCTGTTGTTGTGGGTAGCGGAGTCTAGATCGCTGGCCGCAGCAGTCGGTTGCGGGGAGGAGGGGATCATTGCTGATCACGCCTCGTACTGCTAAATGCACACACAAGCTCCGTTTGATAACAAACGAGATAAAAGAACGTTAGTTAAATTCACAGATTACAACGCAGAAATTACGACTTTACGCGATGTTTGATAAACTTTTTCACACTTGCTTTTTCTCGTTACTAACTTCTACTTAGCTAATGGGATCCCGTTTTGGTCGTCCACGAGCATGATTTAGCTTTTTTTTTTCGTTTTTTTTTTTTTTTTTCATTTTTTCAGACATAATGTAGCCTTTGTTTTGTTCCCTGATTTTGATTCATTAAAATTTTGGTCCTTTTTCATACTTTTTTTTAGGCAGTGGAGCTACATCGTCGGCTTTTGTGATGTCAGAAACTGAATCTCGAATGTTATTAAACAAATTCCACACTGCCTTTCAATAGATGAACTTTCTGGAGTTATAATTTTTGGCATGAGGAGGTTTACAGGTTGTAGTAAGAGTTGAAATTTGGTCGTTCCGTCGTCGTTGGCGAATTCCTTTGCTTCTACAGAATCACCGAGGAAATTATGATTATTCCAACTAATGGATTTTGTAAAATTGTTTGATGCAGCTAAACCTAGTCGTACCGAATTACTTATAACCCGAAGCGGATGAGGCAGTTTTCATTACACATCTTCGTGAGTGTCGATGTTACTTACGGCATACTTTGACTTGAATGTGCCAAAGTAGCTATCGGGTGAGAATTTAGTATGGCCTGAGCAAATTTAACGAAAACCTTCTTTACATAGTCCTTCGGCTACTTGCCATATTAGGCATTATCCGAGAACAGGATTATTCTATTCCGTCCTACGCAACTATCACTGAATAGGACCGGGGTTTCGGTGCTATTGAACGTGGCAGAATAGCGGTGAAGTAAACTCACCGCGCAGTTTGACCTTTTTCCGATGTCATCCTTTTCAACGATCAAATAATTGAACTACTCTTTTTCTTCTTTTTCGTTTGTAATTCCAAATACTGCGCATTTTCTCGGTGCTTTAAAATTTTTAGACTAACTAGATAAAGTTTGCGCAGAATCACTTCTCTGTTATCGTTTTTACATAAGGTTTGATAATACACGCTCTCTCTAATTTTTGGTTTTGCGAAGATGGTCTGTTCAATTTTTGTTCTCGTACTCGATCAGGAGAATTTTTAAATTAGGAAATCGCCAGTGACTTCCCGGTAGTAGGAAAATTAATCAACTGATTTAATAACTGTTTTCTTTCTAATTCGTAATCATGACGGAAAAAATAGTTTGAAAATACCTCTAACGCGCGAGCCCATCGCTACCGGTTTGTTTTGTTTAATTCTCGAAAACCTATTCTCGGACGATGGGTGGTCCCTTTTAGTAGATCGGGTCACATATCTTAAAAGAGGATATTGTTATGATTATCAATACTACTTAGCTAGTACGTTTTAATTATTGCTTCGAAATATTGTTTTAATTCGAATTTGGTGCCTACCCTAATAAGTATCGATGTTGTTTAAAAAGTTTCATAATAGTTTTATTTTTTATCGAATTTTTTACTTTTTCCTGTATTATTATTAATTTTTTAGAGTAAATCTTAAAGTCGGTATTTTCCTACTAAAAAACCACTTGTATTTTATACGATGTTCTTCGCGAATACCAGTTAAACAATAATTTAACAAAATTATACGCCCATCGAATATTAAGAATCGGCGTCGATTAAAAAAGTACGTTATTCTTTCTATCCCCTGGTAAAACAGTGAGATATCATATTCAGCGAGACTGAAGTTTTTTTGCCCATTTTTCTTAAAAATGAAATTCCCTTAAATTCCTTGTTGCGTACAATAACAAAAGAATTAAGTCCAAATAAGTTTGTTCTAATTAAGTTACGATCACTATTTAAAAAAAAAAAAAAATACACGCACAAAAAAGAGTAGACAATTTGTATTTAATCGGAAAGGACAGATTTTTGTATCTGGAAAGAAGAACCACGTTATCTATTAACACACCAGAGCCAACGGTGTCGAACGGATAATATTTTAAAACGGCTAGATAAGATTCGGCCGAATGAAGTTAAGTGTAAACCATGCGCGCTCAAAGTTAATTCCATCCGGAAGCTATAGTAGCAGTCTTGTTTATATTAGGAAGAAATGGACATGTTGAAAAAGTCTCGGTTTAACGCTGTTTCATATGAAAAAAAAAAAATTAAGTTTAATATTTCAAGAAGTCCCCGGTGTACACCCTCCTACACGTTAGGAGATACTGAGGAAAAACTGGAAGAAATATCAGTCAGAGTCGAAAATATTATCGTACAGAGCGAACTGGTACGAAATAAGTCGTTCTAAAAATATTTAATGAAGCGGAATGGTAATTGTGTTTATTTAGCATACATGTAAGGAGGAGTCTACTTTGATAATCGCATTTCATCTGGATATATCTAACGAATTCCGAAATCATCCGGCAACCGGATTTAAATGTTTCCCTCCGTTCAATGGCAGATCAACTTGGATAGCGTAAATCCAACCAGTTTTGTTTATAATCTCTCGCACGTTTACGCCACAGTTTGTGTGTTCGTCGAATTCTGCCTTGTTTTTATTTCTCACACATCCGTATAGGTTTGTGTAAATATCCCACAAAAGCATTATCATACTTAAAAATAATAAGATTATAAATATAATTTACGGGGAGCGTCTGTTTTAAATAATTTCTTCATTTTGTCATTTTTAGAAAATTTTTTGATTTCGGTTTAAACATGAAAATAAATCTAGCGCAATACAAGTTATCGAATCGTAGAATTAAAAAAAAAGCAACAAAAAAACGATATTTGTGATGCGTATTTATTTGTTTTTTTTTTAAATTTTGGGCACGTCAGCAAAGGACCTTCACCCAGCAGCAGCAGCAGCAACAAGGCAGGAAGTGCGTATTCATACCTCTCCTCCCTTCCTGCTCATCAATTTATGAAACGTGTCTGAACACAGCAACAAATGTTTATTGTCTCCAGGTAAAAAGGGGGAAAAACATGTTTGATTTTAAAAAAAATGTATAGTATGTATTGCTTGAATCTGAAATTGATCTGAATTCTACCTACTGTGCTAGAAAAGCAAAGAATGCTAATAAAGATTGTGATACGAGTTTAAAAGAAACCTAAATTACGGCAAGATTATACACTTTTCTTTTTAACCAATATGTTTTTCTTTTTTTTTTTCTACCCTTATTTTTAGAAAATTCTAGTATGTTTTATTTAAGTTTTTTATTCATAATTTTTGTTATGAAGTAGTTAACAAATAAGATGTATAGGAATACTACTGATGTAGAATATTTTTTAAAACGAGCATAACTGTCAAGGGAAGGCAGGGAGGTGTCCGTCACCAATTTTCTCGAAATTTTGCTGTAGAACATCGAAAATATTGGACACATGTTTTTTTTTAAGCGGCCCATGCGCTAATCCCCAAATACTACCTCGAAATAACAGCCTTTTTCATCTTTTAATTTATTTCTCGCGATGTAATCGTTCGATTTTTTTTAAAAAAAATTCATATGGATAACATTATTGACTACTTTCAAGTAGAAATTTTTTCAAATAATTTTAAGGCCAACATAACCTTTCAAAAAATTATTTAAACACAAAAACAACACAAATTTTGACAATGTTCCGTAATGGATAGAAAACTTTTGATTTTTTCATCTTGTAAAGCGAAAAAAAAAAAAAAAAACAATAGACATGATAACTTTCAATTTCTGAATGAGGTTTTTTTTTAAAACCTTAAAATGGAAGAAACAATTTTTTCCGCTTTATTTTGCTGATTTTTAGTCAAATTATTGTATACTAATTGTGAATAATGCTTTTAGATGCACAATTTTAAAAAAGGTTTTTAATTATATTGTTGGAAAAAATAGAATTAAACCCACTTATTAGTCATGATTTTTTTTGAAGAACGATGATTAGCTATAGTACAGTATATTTATTAAATCTTTTTATTGAAATAGACTGTTTTCATCTGCCTTACAATTCCATATTTTTTTTATGTAAAAAAACTGATTAAATCAACAAATTTTATTACGATGGTTTTTTTGAAGTACGTTTGAAAATGTTGGTGTTTTTGACAGAAACTGAAATTTCTCTCAAGTTCAACGAGAAAAAATACATCGAAATAATGTATTATATCTGCAAAAAAATTAGTTCCATTTTTTTAGGAATTTCGGGCGATGTTAATATCATCAATATAATAAAGCGCCAAGGAAATAAATAGACGAAAAATCAAAAAAAAGTCCTGAGACCGTTCTGTGGCGCTTAAAAAGCTATTTTTTTTTTTTAATTCACAGCTTCAAGTCAATAGCTTTTAGGAAAATTATAAAACGCTCAAAATTTTCATACTTTAGGGCTCAAAACGAGCAATGCATCAAATTTTTCTACCAAAATAGACGAAAATAAGACAAAAGACCAAAAATTTAAAAAAAGTCCTGAGCCTCTTCTATGACACTTTTGTTAGTCGACAGCTCTACATCAACAGCATTTAGAAAAAATATAAAACGCTCAAAATTTTCATACTTTAGGGCTCAAAACGAGCAATAAATCAAAGCAATAAATCACCCGAATTTGTTGATAGTATGTTGGTTTTTAAAAACGTCGTTCCCGTAAATTCATTAAACATATCCAATAAGGAAGTGCAAAAGAATGGTAGATACGAATAGTTTCGTGGAAGTCTGATATTGATGGGTGAAAGAAAATTGGAAAATTTTACCACAGAGAAAAACAACTTTTCCATTATGAATCTAAAATAATATTTCTTTTCAAAAGTCAACGTGGTCAAATTCTTTCATAATCGGTAATGTTAAAATAAATGGATTTCGTACTATTTGCAGTCTGTTTCGGTGAAGTTATTCTATACCATAATCACCAGCAAAAGCGGAATTTTGACTTCGAATTCTTTATATTTCTTGTCACTTTTTATTGTTGATTACTTTTTCTTCGATGCCTTCGACGAGATACGTCACATCGCCAATGCTGCGCGATCGAAGCAGCTGACACAGAGTGAATGTGTAATGTACCCCTAAAATCTAAAATTCCATTCCATGTAGTAGATAAAGTGTTATCTCTCCAATCGAAACCGGGATACCGACGTTTTCAGTTTTTCTAAAACCAAAATCGTTCTAAATTTTTGTGGAATCTCGATAAGTAAAATGCCACAATCGCTTTCTCAGCATAATGCTTCGGTTACATTATTCAAGCTTGCAAAAATGACCCGTTTCGTTGCGGAAAAAAATGTGTCCCCTCAATATAAGACTGAGCATCCGTACTAACACTAAATTAATGAGACAGGGTGAGCACGGCTGCGAAGGAGTATATATAGTCAAGTGTCCAATAATCGGTCATTCTAGTTTGAAACCAAACTGACCAACCCTTCATTACTTTGTCTACATCCTGAAACCGTCCAACATTATATATGTATATATATTTTTTTTTTTAAATTTCATATAGAAGGACGGAAATAAGTATGTTTGAGTAACGATGTAAAGTAATTGCTCTTTTCTTTTTTTTATTTTCCATTCTTCGCAGCCAATGTAACGCTAATCAATGGAAAACCATCTCGCTTTGGTGTAAATTACTTTGTTTTGTCTGCCGTCATTGAATAAAAGCCGAAAAACTCCTTTGTCCTAACGACGTTATTCCTTACAGTTTCCCTGAAGGAGCATGCCTGACACCTTTATTCCTATCTATCGTAATTTTCGATAAATTTCTTAATGGATAGGTCGCATAACCTCTTTTCCTTATGACTACGTGTTTAATTCCTAAAAATGTTGTGCCTTATAAGTGGTGTTTCATTTTTATTTCTTTTTTTTTTTTTTTTTCGACAGGCTACCTATTTATTACTTTTTTTCTAAATTATACCTCTTTATTATCGATCTCCTCCTTTGTCTTATATTAGGTAAACGACTTTATCGCTTACTTTTATCTGATAAAAGTATTCCTCATGGTTCTCTCGCTAAAAGGAAAGAGTGGGAAAGAAAAAGCGAATAATAAAACGTAATGATTAATTCATTAAAATTCCATTTTTTTTTTTTTTTCATTTAAAGGAAAAAATGAACGATTTGGAGCTTCACCAGGCTCGCGGAATTCCGTTAGAGTGGAGACATCTATCCATAATTGCTAATGAGAAGAAAATTTCCGTATGGGGGAAAACAACGAACGAATATCGGACGATAATCGATAACGGTAAGGAAATTTATCTTCAAGGTTTGTCACCTATAGACATAATTTTAGTCTAGAATTATTGTCGCAGTAAGCGAACAAAAAAGGATATTTTCATTTTACCGACAAATTGAACATCTACATTTAATTGAATGCTTTATTTTATTTTAAATATCAGCGCGAGGTAGGTAAAATCTTCTGGCTGCTTTTTTTTCATTTTTATTTTAAAAAACCTCTACGAACTTCCGCCATTTGGCTAGTTCATGTAAATTCTAATTATGCAAAAACAACCTCTTTTTGCCATTCATCATACCATAGGCGTACCCAGGCAAGTTTTTCGGGGGGGTGATTTATTAAAAAAAAAAAAAGTATTTTACTTAGTAATTATATTTTATTAATAATCTCTTGTATAATAGTTCTAAATGCGTAAGACTTCTGTTCGTTTTCATTTTGAGAATAATTTACACTAATACATAGTTAGTTGCACTGTCAGAATGTCTGGCACCAAGATATCTTACGACCCTAAAGCGACAATACAGCAACGTAAAAATCCATTTCGGGAGGGGTTTGAACCCCCAAATCCCCCCCTGGGTACACCTATGCATCATACCCACCACTTGTTTTTATTATTTCTTCGCAATTGATTTTCTCATTTATTATTGTTTAAAAAATATTTGAAATATCAAACAGTTCTTTTTTCCCACATTTTTCGTCTAATCTCGTAAACCGTTTTATTAACGGCTTTCTCCAGTTTCATAGTTCGTTCCAATCACGTTAGTTATCAAAATGTTTTATATGTATATGTTTCTTTGCATTTCTGTATTCTAATTCGCTGTGATTTAGATCTGCTCTAGGTAACGTGCAGTCTATCTTTACTTATTATAATATTTCTTTAATTTCTTCTTTTTGAGCTAAAAATAGGTGAATTAGTACTTTCTCGAAAATTCGACAACACATATACCCTTTGTGTTTCTTAATTCCTTTATATTTTATTATTAATAATATTATATATATGTATATAACTCGGCTATTTTGGTCTCGCAAGAAGGGGCTGTGCTTTTTGAGCTCTCTTGCTTATTACATGTCTGTCTCCTCTTCCATACTTTGTATAAAATGATCAAAATTTACAACATAATTCTAAATCGGTTCATATGAATATAAGTTACGCTCGAACAGACCTAGAAGAAGAAAAAAAAGCGGGATGAACATGTAACCTCCTTCTTTTTGGAAGTCGGTAAAAATTAAAATATAATAAACATTACATAAAATTGGGACATTTTTTCAAAATTGTGACATATTTCATTAAAAAATCTAATAGGGGCCGGCCTAAGAATTACGCCGTCATTAATATATATATATATATATATGTATGTATATGAGTATATGTATATATTAATTACAACGTAATTCTTAGGCCACCCCCCATTAGAAAAAATGTCCCAATTTTATATAATGAAAGTTAAATGTTAGGATAGGATGTTTGTGATTATGCTATTATATTTGTATGGAAAATTTTGATCATTTCATATAAAGTATGGAAGAGAAAGGGACAAAAATGTAATCAAGGGGGGTTAAGGGGCACAGCCCCTTGCGAGGTTGTAATGGCCGAGTTTATGTATATATATATATATATGTATATGTATGTATGTATAAATATTTTTGAGTGTGTTCCTATTATAATTTTTTTAAGGTTTATTTTTATAATATTCTTTGATTTTCTTTTTCTGTGACGCCGTAGGTTATAATCCCGCTCTATATTTTCGTCTGAAGCAATCGTAGTTGGTGACTACACTCGGACAATTTTTAATTTGATTAGTTTTGCATTTAGCCTAATTACTAGAATTCTCTTATTTATAGGGTTGTAATTCGGTATAATAAAATCGAGTTTCAGCCCCTTAACAGCAGGCTGTTGAAGATTGTGAAATTAAGTTTCACAATATGATAAGCCCAACGGTACTAATGAATCTGAAAGTTGGGTGGATTATCAGAGATTTCATCCGGAAAAAAATGAAAGAACTGTCTCCTGATAATCGCGATCCTTTTTGGACACTCCGTGTACTGTGAAAAATTTAATTCCACAATTTCCAAATGACTTCTTACTAACAGACAATTTACCTTCATTACTTTATTGACCCACTCATTAAAAATTTCTTAATATATTCACGGAAGGCCTACTTTCAATTGCAGTAATATTAGTAAAAATCAAATTTTTTTACATACTTTTTGAAGAAGTCATTTAATGACATTTTCACAAAAACCGTCCGTGAAATTTCGCTGGCGGTTAAAATAAGTTTGAAAAATACAGACTAAGAGGGGAACCAGCTTTTCATGGTTATTTTCAATGTTCTTGCGACGATTCCTTTTTCGATGGTTTTCAGTTTTGTCCTTTGTAGCACGCGTTAGATAGTGAACTCCTTGTCAGCCGGCACGGCCGGCGCTGCTTTTGCAGTGTGGCCGTAATGTTAGGTGTAAATTCTATTCATTTCCTTTTGACAGAATGCGCTGTTTTCGCAGTCGTCGCCATAATTATTATTAATGTTTCATAATTAAGAAAACTATAAACTTTGTATTATAGTGATGTTCTAAGTCATTAAACTTTCGGATAATTGTTTACGGACGCTAAGCGCTGTGTTTTATGTAGCTGTGGTGCTTGGTGGCTTTAACTGCTTTTTAAACATCCCGTGTTTCTTCTTCTTCTTTAATTATAGACTGATTCCTTTGTCCGTTTGTACTGTGGGCTCTGTAATTACAGATGTGGCCATGGTATAGGACACAGCTAACTCCTTTTTACTTTCGGCAATGTCATTCCTTCTCTTTTCAGGATGCATATGTTTGGCATTTTTTGACGTTAATTGTCATTGTTTCTCCATCAGAAAAAAAAAAAAAAAAAAAAGACTATAACATGGTACGTTAGACAAAAGCTTAACCCATGAAGGATTTGTTTTAAAAAAAAATGGCAATAAATAAACAGCAAAAATTTTACTGTTTATTGCACTGAAATGTAGATTTTTGTTAACATGAGTATTATCGTTGTTATTCGTATATGTTGCGTTTATCGATTGAAATTTTTGCTTCAAAATCAGACTGAAACCAAATGCACCTTTTTTTCTTCTTTTTTCCTAATGCGTCTACACGCTTACAGAAATTTTGTCGAGTGTATTTTAACTGAAACCGAAGATAATTTCATCTTCGATGATTTTAC
This sequence comes from Icerya purchasi, assembly GCA_039619475.1. Taxonomy (NCBI): domain Eukaryota; kingdom Metazoa; phylum Arthropoda; class Insecta; order Hemiptera; family Monophlebidae; genus Icerya; species Icerya purchasi. Next base: position 95,457,365 of record CM077115.1, read on the forward strand.
GATGTTACTTTGCCGGTGAAATTTTAAAAGTCCATTCGAATAAAAAAAAAAATCTACCAAGTTTTCTATCCCTAGAATTTAACTAAAACGAGAAAATGGTCTGCCAAAATAGAAGTAAAGAAACTTAAATTAAAAATAAAAGTGATAAAACCAAATTTATAATTTTATTTCGAACTTTGTATTTTTAATATACATTTACTTTACCATTATTTGGTTCTTTCATACTATCTACCGTTTTCATTAACGACAATTTCGGTAGGACTATTATTTGTAACGTTTCATTTTTAATTCAATCCATTCGTTCGTTTAATCAATGTAATAATTAAAATAACTGAATTAAAAAAATTATTTATAATTTAAAACTATTCGTAAGTACGTATTCGCAGTTAAAAATTATTTTAAATTGTTCACAATTTGAAGCTATTTAAAATTCAAAATTACAAAAATATTAAAATCTTTCAATAATTTCAAATAGTAAATACCTAATTGACGATAATTTTAAATTGCTTACACGTACTTGCAAATGCTTTAAATTATAAATGGCTTAAAATTAAATCGTTTTAATATATTGATTAAATTACAAACGAACGAACGAACTGATGGCTTTTTTTAATCTTACCAGAATTTCTATCCGTTTAATTTCTCTAAATTTTATAATAACATTTCAAAAAATAGAAAAGCGTATTTGGTCAGATGGAGAAATTTGAATAAAGTTTGCATTGTGCCAACTTTCTTTTTCTTTTCGTGAATTCTCAGAGATATATTGAATATCTCGTGATAAATGCAGTTGTTAGGCATACGGTCAGCTCGATTACGTACCTTTATTAACAGACACGCAGATACACATCTCCGTGAATCATGGCAATATAAATATATACATATATATATATATATTAATGTTGTTATTATTAGGAAAGAGAGGCGTTTATTTTTACCAACCAATCAAGTTGTTAATTGCATTTATTCTAAATGCCATATGTTATGAAGTATTATTACTCATAAATAAATGCATTGACCGACTTTCGACTCTTTTTTTTTTTCTCTTTCTCACTGGTTAATACTTACATCATTATTCCTCGGCTAGGTTTAATCAATCGACGAGCATTATTTAATAGTCAACAACGTGTTTATTTAGAATTTGTTTGATTTATTTGCGTGTTATTGCGAAAAATGGGAGTTTTCTAAAACGTCCGTATTTTTTCATGCTCTTTGAGTCTGTATCGAAACATATTCATGTACCAATGTTTATAGGATAAACATGAAATGTCCTACGAGAATTGTGCATTACCTCTCTCGGACATTATGCACAAATAAATGAAATACTCCAATTATGAAATAAAAGTATGATAGAGAAACAAGGGCAAACATTTTTTTGTAGCCGGTAATTCACTATCAAGCATGTTATTGCAGTTCTCCACTACCAATAATTGCAATGGTCCGTACAAATCCGATTTTCTTTTCCTTCTTTCCTTATTTTTTTGTTATTAATTAGAACATTATGCTTCTAATTTTTTTTCTTTAATTTTCTATTTTTTTTTTCTTTTTCGATTTTTACTTTGGTGGAAAATAAAAGTTTGATGTACCATTTTTTAACAGATGTCCATTGTTGTCGACGTTGTAAAGTAAACTGAAGGATTTTTTTCTTTTTTTAAAAATTTACCCGCTGTCAAAAAATGCGTAAAATAAAATAAATAAATAGAACAAGAAGTTTACTCTCATATAGAAATTTCGAATGAATCTCTTCGTAAAAAGATTCAGGTGTACTGAAATTCGCTTTACACTGTGCTGTTGTCATTTTTAGTGTAAAATCCATATCTATTTATTATTTCGCTTCGCCGATTGAATTTATTTTATTCTATTTCGCATACGTATTTTTTATATACGTCTTTTTCTCTGATTTTCAAATATTATTCGGTCGGTATATCCTAACTAAAGGTGTGGTGATGTACGTAATAAGTAATCTTGTTTTATACATATCCCGATCAGTTAACTCTTTTTTTTTTTTTTTTTTTTCGTGTGTTTATTTAACCGTAATAAAAAAATTCATAATGTTCGCTTACGGGAAAAATTTAAAATATGTTATAGATTTTCTCTTGTTTTAATTAAAAATCTCACAAAAATCGTGTAAACAATTTTTTTGTTTTCAGCAAATGGCTGGATATCGCCGGGAAGTTTGGTGGCCATCATGGGTCCCAGGTAAATATATAATTCCTATAATTTCTCCTTTCCTATGTTAAATAACTATTTTTTTTTCCCTCAAATTTTCATTTATTTTTTTCATACGTTAATTTCCTGTTCCAGCGGCTCCGGGAAGTCAACGCTTATGTCAGTTTTAGCCAATCGTAATCAAGGTAAGTCTATTTGTACGCAGTTTTTTTCGGTCTATATTTATAAGAAAACTTTCGATTTTACGCAAAAATGTAACTAAAACGAAGGAAGTGAAAAATTAAACGGACACAGCGACTAGCGCTCTAAAAATGGGTTTTTTTCTCCGAATGCTCAAACTGCGATTTCCCAGGTTTTTACTTCTTCTTCTTCATCCGCCGTCTTCGTTACGAAGGTTGACGATCAACACGGCAATGTCTTTTCTAGACATGGCAGATCTGAACATTTCAATGGGTGAACAGCGGAACCAGCGATGAAAGTCATTTGTCCACGAATTTTGTGGGCGCCCTTTTGATCTTTTGCCCACACTCTAATATTATACGTATGTATCTGTTTTCACATACACACAATAAGTATAAAATATCCCTCTATAAGTAATGTAAAGAAGCTTGCGACGGTATCATTTCGCATATTATATATAAACTTCGTCACATGAGATCTTAAAAATTCTCGACGAAATCCACGTCCGGCTGCTTGGTCGTCTGTCTCGATATACATCGACCAGCAATAACGACGGTGAAATATTCTACTTAATTTAATTTACGGGTATTAACGCAAAATATCTGCGTATTCTTCATTATTTTCAATACTAACCATTTCAAAAAAAAAAAACATCATTCAGCTGGTTTAATCTAATTACTACAGAAAGCGGATGTATCGTTCATTTGAAATACCTTAAAAAAGAAATTGTTTTTTTTTTTTTGAAATGGTTAGTTTTAAAAATGAAAAATACACAGATATTTTGTTCTGCTACAGGTTTCATGATAGCAATGTCGTTGCAGTGAGAGGGGAATATTGAAAACGTTTAGACGTGAGTGTGTTTGGCACGACATGGTGACGGATTCGGGAAACAAGATGATTTCAGTGACGACAAAGCGATGCCGGCAGACCTCGGGTTTCCAATCCTGCTAACAAAAAAAAAAAATTTAAGGCAATTTGAAAAAGATCCCATAGTTTCAACGAGAGCTGTAGCTGAAGTATTTCAATTAAACGATACATCCGCTCTCTGTCGTAATTAGACTAAACTAACTGAATGAACGGAAGTAACTGACTGAAACAAGCACAGTCCATCATAGTCCGGTCAAAATAGACATTTCAATTTACATTAATTTGCATAGAGCTGGAAATTGGTACAGGTCTCTTAGGCGAGCTATTACAAATAAAATATCAAAAGTCCTCATCGATTCTATGTCTACTAAAAAAATTATTCAAGGTCAAAGGTCAAAAATATTCGTTTTTTGCATTTTTCTGATAAACGGTGAGTGTTATCATAAAAATGGATCGGATAAAAATTTTAGATTATGCAATTATCTACAAAATTTTTGTTCTTATACTTTTTTTTTCCTACGAATCACCATTTCTGTGATATCTCGATTCTAAAATTTGAAAAAGTTGTATTCTACATAATATGCACACATTTCCGCACCACCTGTGGTGAGGTAGTGTACTCTGTGCATTTTTTTAACGTGGTTTCCCGGGAGGTAGGCAAATTCCACGAGATTTATTGTGATTCAGTTTTATCAAATAATATTCTATTAATTAAAAAATGAGATACTATTGTAAACGATTAAAGTGGCCTGAGTTATTGTTGATTTGAAGAAAGTGATAAATACGTTCAATATGTACGTAAACATTTTGGTCATAGAGTAACTATAGTATTTGACACGGTTATACTGATTATAAAAAAAATATTAAAGCTGCGGAACAACGTCGTCGAACTACAAAAATATCTTCACATCTTTTGATGTCGTTTTTGATCAATTTATGACAGTTCCAACAAACCAACAACGATTTCTTACAAATGCTCACAATTCCCGCTTCATTTCTATGTCATGTGTAAAATTTACAATTGCGAAAATTTTAGTGAAACAAGCTGATAATGAGGCTGATGTCCCCATAATTGAAACAGTGATAGAACAGGTCAATACAACAAATACAACTATCATTTTTGGAGAAGATGTTGATTTATTAATACTACTGCCTGCACGAACTCATATTGATAAGATTATTTACTTTTGGAAATCTGGGAAGTGTCAACAACAAACAAAAGTATATTCATCAAAAAGTTTATCTGCTTATCCAAAATGTCCAAATCATATCTTATTTTTACATGCAATAACTGGCTGCGACATCAGCAATGTTCAAAAGGGGTAAAAAATAACAGTATTAAAATTGTTTGAAAAACAGGATTTTATTGATTGCGCAAACGTTTTTGAAAATACTGACTCTTCTCTACAGGACATCATCACAAACGGAATTTGGTTTCTTCTTGTCATATTATATGGAACTCCGAAAAAAAATTAATTGTATAAACAAGTATAGATATTTAAGTTTTGTAAATAATACACGGAACAATAAAAGAGTATAAATATGTTGTCTTCCTCTGACATCTACATCTGCATATCACCACTGATATCGAGTATACTGTCAAATTTAAGTGTGGCTAGGCAATCAACTGGACCCAGAAGACTGAGGTTGGAAACTAATAGATAATACTTTGGAGCCAATCCAAACTCTACTCCCACCGGCTCCGGAAAAACTTCTTAACACCATCTTTTGCAGTTGCAAAAAGGGGGTTGTAGTGTAAACTGTGGCTGTAGAAAAGTCGGATTATTTTGTTCATCAGTATGTACGAATTGTCGAGTCTTGCTCAAATGTTGAATCAAATGCAACAGATGAGGATTTTTATATCAATGAGGAGACAACTGAATCATCTTTATTAGAACAATTTACAGATATCCAACAAGAAGAAGAGGAAGAAGAAGAAGCAGATGAAAATGAAGAAGACATTACTGTTGAAGTTGCATTTGAACATTCTCAGTCAGACTAAATTTTTCTCCAAACCAACAATAACTCAGGCCACTTTAATCGTTTACAATAGTATCTCATTTTTTAATTAATAGAATATCATTTGATAAAACTGAATCACAATAAATCTCGTGGAATTTGCCTACCTCCCGGGAAACCACGTTAAAAAAATGCACAGAGTACACTACCTCACTACAGGTGGTGCGGAAATGTGTGCATATTATGTAGAATACGACTTTTTCAAATTTTAGAATCGAGATATCACAGAAATGGTGATTCGTAGGAAAAAAAAGTATAAGAACAAAAATTTTGTAGATAATTGCATAATCTAAAATTTTTATCCGATCCATTTTTATGATAACACTCACCGTTTATCAGAAAAATGCAAAAAACGAATATTTTTGACCTTTGACCTTGAATAATTTTTTTAGTACACATAGAATCGATGGGGACTTTTGATATTTTATTTGTAATAGCTCGCCTAAGAGACCTGTACCAATTTCCAGCTCTATGCGAATTAATGTAAACCGACCAGTACTTTTTCGTCTATTTTGACCGGACTAATCACGTTCACGAACTGCCCCGAATGTTGACGAAAGAAACAAAAGCGTGACGGTATTGATAAAGGACATGTTTCCTGGAATTCAGGGATTTCCTCAGTCTAATGTGATTTTCTTTGTGTGCACGAGTACAAACTGATAACATTTGTACCTTTTTAGAAAGCTAATGAAACCGGGAACTAATTTCTGTAATTTGTACGTCAAGTGTCGTATATTTTTTTCAAATAATAATAATAGTACAAAAATTAAAAAATAAATTTATCATTGCTATTTAAATAGTTTTATTTCTGAGATTATGATAATTGTAGGCATGCATTTTTTTTCCAGTGTAATAAATAGCTAATTAGCTTTTAAAAAAATATCAATTGATTGTTCAGAATTAAGTTTTTTTACCACTATTTTTTTTTTTATGCGAAGTCTGAAATTTTCTAAAAATTCGTAAAATCGTTATAACTCGGTAACCGTTCATTTTTGACCCCTAGTTGATAGGGCTTAATTTGCTGCAAATGATCTCTAGAATAACCCCTTTCAAGGAATGCATCGAGTTACACCTTGTAATATATATCTTAATTCCATTATTATTACGTACATTGCACGTGCCGTGGTGGGGGCTTCGTTTTGCTCGATATGCGTTATTTCTCTTCACTAAGTCTTTATAACAATATTCTTTCAATATAACTTTTGTTCATGCATTCGCAGAAATTACGACACAAACACAAAAAATGCGGCGAATAAATTATGAAAGTTTAAAACGCGAGCAAAATGGTAGGACTATAATAATTATTACAAAAAAATTTGAGAAAAATTCGTGATAAGGGGGGGGGGCATGAAATCGTATTACTTCTTTAAAGTACGCTGATATGGTAGTTCCTATATATTTCTTATCTCTCTATCCATCTTATAATCTCGTTATGGTCGATTTTTATTAGTTTTTGTTAATGCTTTTACGTTCATTTTATGTACTTCGGTTTTTACCATTGTTCTTTAATTTTCCTCTGTTTTTACTAACCGCCTTTTTTTCGATTTTTTTCCTAATTTTTCTGCTATAACTGTCATAAAGCTGGACTATTTTGCTTTTCTTCGACGCGATACCTTGATTCTACGTTCGCGTTTTAAACTTTTATAATTGGCCAAAGCTTTCAAATTTCATTAAGCGCCTGATCCGGTGTCTTGAACACAATAACGTTTTTCCTTCCAATATGTTTGGTTTCCGTCCAGGCTTAGGTCCTGCTGATTGCGTTAGTCTTTTTGTTTCTCATATCTATAAATTTCTCATCGATATATACACTTTAGCTACTTTTATTGATGTTTCCAGTGCTTTTGATAATGTCCATCTCCCTACTCTTCGAGATAGAAACATCCCGACGCATTTCTCTTCCCTCATTATTAACCTGATGTTAAATCGTACTATTCTCCTCTCTTCCTTCTCGTTCGAGGTTACAAGAGTTGTTTCACGTGCTCTTTCACAAGGATCCTGTCTTAGTCTTACTCTTTTTAATATTTATACTATTTCTGTTGCTTCTCTTTCTATGAGCTCCTTTTTCTTACTTTTTTGCCGATGACATTCTTCTCTTTTCTTCATCCCACGATATTGTAGATGCAAACGAAAAAGTCAATTTGTCTCTAGCTACTTTGGAACAATCTCTTTCCTCTTTGAACCTTTCTATCTCCCGTTTAAAATCTTCTTGTATTGTCCTTTCTCTTCGTTCTTTTAATCCCGCTTTAGTCTCTGTATCCTTAAATTCCAAACTTATCCCTCGTATGGATTGCTTTTGTTATCTCGGTGTATTCCTTAACAATCGTCTGTCCCCTTTTACGAACATACTAATTTCCTTTCCTCTTCTGCCCCTAAAAGACTGAACCTACTGAAAATTCCTTCCCCAACAAAATGGGAAGGCGATTCTTCTCATTTTTTTGTACAAGTCGATTATCCGTTCTAAATCCGATTACTGTTCCTTTATCTACGGCTGTGCCTTAAAATCACCTCTTTCCAAGCTAGATATAATCCAAAATTCTTGTATTCATCTTTGCTTTGGTGCTCGCAGATCTTCTCCAATACTAGCAGTTCTCGGCGCTAAGTCAAACTCGTTTCCTCTTTTCATCCGCAGATCCTATTTAGGATATCGTTTCTTGTGAAAACGTTTACCGTTATCATCCTCTAGACTTATTTCTTCATACCTTTCTATTCTGCATAACTGGCGTTTTATTCGCAAGAAAATTCCTATCCTAGCCCACATTGCTTTGCGTTTGAATTCTTTTTTATCCTGCACAATTCCTTATAATAATCGCCCTTACTTTTCTTTCAATTTTGAAAATCTCTCCAATCCTCCCAATGTATTCGACTTTTCTCTTCCCTCCAAATCCCGTTCCAATACAACAGTTATACAGGAATTCCATAGTTATATCGAATCCCGCTTTCCTTCTCGCATGGCCATTTTTACGGATGGTTTGACCTAATGGAGTTGGAGCTTCTTTCATCCTTCCGAGTATAAATTTCTCCGAATCTTTTCGTCTCTCTTCTCTTTTTGTACTATCTTTACGGCCGAGCTAAATTCTACGTTCCATAATTTATATTTCCTCCCATCGATCGTCTTCTAAATATTTAATTATCTCTGACGACTCCGTGTGTGTTCTTAAAGCTATTTCCTTACATTTCCCCTCGCACTCCTCTGACCGTTTTATTCTCCGTATTCGCTCTCTCATTCACACTCTTTTCTCACTTCATGCTATCCGCATTGATGTGCTCCGGGTCGTCCTCATCCATATGAGATTAGAAAACAATGAAATGGCAGATTCCTTGGCTCAGATTGCTGTATCCTCCGGTTTTTTTTTTTTTTCTCTAAAATTCCCGTTTCTAATTTACTCCCATTGTGTAAAAAGTTTCATGTTAGATTTTGGTTAGATTTTTACGTTTCTTCCTTTTCTAACCAACCTTCCTCTTAAATTTTTCCATCCAACCTAATCTTAACACGCGGCCTTGGTTTTACGATTTTCCTTCGCTTCGCCGCTCCGTTATTGTCCCTATTATCCGTTTACGTCTGAATCATACTCTTCTTCCTTCCTCACGTTTTCGTTTTTATCTCGCACTTGCCCTTAATTATCCTCTCCATCCTGACGACGAAGCCGTCTGTAATCCTGACCATATCTTCTTTGAATGTCCATCCTTCGTGAACGAACGCACTTCTTTGTACTCCAATCTGTTATCACTCAAACTCCCTACTCCTTATTGTGCGTCGTGTATCTTATCGTTTCCGTCGATCTCCGTTAGGTTCCTATCCTCAGTTCTTTTATCTTATCAATATTTGACACCGACTCTACATTTAACTGATATCCTTTTTTCTCGTGTCGTTTCTGGGCGAAGATCCTTTGTTGACATGCCTGAGAAGGGGTTTAAAAAAAAAAACTTTTTCAATTTATTCGCCACATTTATTCGTTGTAATTTTTTCCCCCTAGCTAAAGATGGACTTTGCCCAAAAAAATTTTCGAAGATAAATCTATTTCTATTTATCAGCTGGTTTGCTATTTGGTTATATACATTTTTTATATTATTTCGAATAATTAGTATTCTAGCAAACAGGTATGAAATCGTATTACTCTACAAGTACTTTAATGTTATACAGTCATTTTAGAGTATCGTTAGTTTTATGATTATTAATCTGATGATAAGTATTACCGGTCAATAGTCGCTATGGATATATTCACTTTTTTGCAGTGGGTTCGCAATTCTTTTGTCGAGTAGTGTCGCGGATGGTGCTTTTATTTTACGGTTCCAATTGTTGGTTGCCTGGCTAGGTTTTTTGAAATCAAACCCGTATCTATGTCTCTATTTAGTAGGCAGTAATCGCAGTGTGTTTATTTTTTTCGAGACATTCAAATTTTTCAACGTCCGGTGTTGCCCAATTGGAATGCACGTATTTTAAAGCCTGATAGTGATGTATGCCTTTATACATGTCCTTCCGGCGAAAGGTATAACGCAAAATAATGAGTATTTTTTTCGAATTCGTTTTTTTTTTCTTTCGCGTAATGTGTCGAATGTGATTGATTAGGCGAACTTGTCGCGTAATTTAGTTTTATAAAATTTTTGCTGAACTTATTTATAATTTCGTAATTGAAATTTGTAAAACTTGAAAACCATCATTCCGAATATTGCGAACTAAAGATGGTAAATAGTCGATTTTGTAATTAACTTTCATATAGTACGTATTTATGTGTATCGAAATAAAAGTAGCGTTCCTATTTACCGTGTAGTAGTTTGCGTTAAAGATGATTAACAGTAGGTGTTGATTTCGTGAAAATTGTTTTATTTTTTTGAATAATAAATAAAAATATAAATAATAGTAATTAATACAGAGCTGTATAGATAAGAAGGAGAAAAATATTAAATATGTAATTTTTTCTCATATTACCAAGGTGGGAGCAGACTAGTAGAAAATAACGCGTTTAAAGGTGGAAAATAATTTAAAATCAGTGTAAACGATAAAGTTTTTTTAAAGTCAGCCTTCTCGTTTCCATGGATATATCTCTATATACGACTAGGAACTTAAAGAAGGTCTATCTAAGAAGAAAAAGTTATCGCGTAGATTATAAATAACGGAGCGGATATAAATGATAATAAGATCATACACGATCTAAGTTTAAGAACGCTCAAGGGGTCTGAAACAATTAGAATCGTAGAGGAAGTTGCGGAAAAGATAATGACACGAAAAATAGCCGATTAAAGGAGGCGCCATCACGTCAAACACTGTGATCTTTTGGGTCATCAGTGAAGATAATTATTGAGGATCTTTTTCCCATTTCATTTCCATCGACTTTTTTTTGGTGTTCTTAGTCATGCGGGTATTGATGGTAACGTGACGGTAGATTCCTTAGCACGCTCAGCGTTACACTCCCCACATTTTTCCTGGTCACAACATTCTTTCCCTCTCCAAAAGAATGCATGTCAGACTTTGCTCGGATATGTATCCTCGCTCCTTCTCCAGTTCTAATTCATTTTACCTTTCTATTCAGCCTAGACCCACTTCCTGTTCTTGGTGTTCTATTATTATTTTCCTACCTTTAAACGTTTTTTTATTATTATTGCTATCTGCCGTCTGCGGTTCAATCATACTTTGCTCCCATCCTCATGGCATCGTTTTGCTCTTTTCTCCGTCCCCTTATTGTCCTTTGCACTCTGGCGACTGTTCTTTCGTTTGTGATCCTGACCACGTGCTGTTTGAGTGTTCTAGTCTTTCCTCCGAACGTAATATCCTGTACGTTCAGCTATTAAAGCTCAATTTCCCTACTCCATATAATCCTTCCTATATCTTAGCTTTGCCGTCTTCAAAGGTGGTTTCCTATTCTTGCCTCCTTTCTTTCATCGATCTCTGACCGCATTTAGAATTTAATCCCTAATATAGTCCAGTTGTGCTGGCTAGCTGCCCTTGGTTGGCCAAACCCCACAAAAAAAAAAAAAAAAAAAAGATGAGGGAAAAGTGAAGAAATGGAGTTGAATTGTTGGAAGGCGGCGGAAGAAGGAAGGTGTCTATAGTGCGAAGGAAAGATAAATAAATTAGGGGTTCACACACATGCATGACGTATGTAATCGAAAGCGATTCTACTTTTTTTCTTTTTCCTCTTTTTAAACTTTGATTAAATCCTGAATATTTTCAACTTCGGGTAGTTCCCTTAAAATTCACTGTTTATTGGAAATACTAATAATACTGTGTGATGAAATAAACGAGTAAACACAATTTAAAAGAATGCAAGGTAAAAATAATTTAAATGGAATAGTAGTATAATAAAACGTCAATTGGAATAAGTATAAAACTTGACGGGAGTTTTCGAGAATATCTCTACGATCTCTATTTACAGCGGAGAGAATACTGTGACTTAATCTATTTGTCCGTGGAAATAATTATGTACTTATTTCATAAACGTTGGCAAACGGGTTTTCAACTCCGAAACTAGTTTCTATTTATTATTAATAATTTCTCATCCTATTTCGATTGGTGCGTGTCATTGAAATAAAAATATCGCTGAAATGATGATCCCATCTTCGTCGGTCCACAATTTTCCTAACTCCAAAAAAAAAAAAAATATATCGAAAGTAAAAAAAAATTTATGCACACATATTTGTATTAAAATTTTTATTTTAAATAGAAGTTTATTGTTCATTTCTTTATGCAATTTGAAAATATCTTCAGCGCGTAAAAAAATTCTAGTTTGTATGTTTTTTTGTAATTTTTTTTTAAACTTGTTTTATAAGAAATGTTTACACGAAGAGTGCGGATATTTTATTAATTTTCACATCATCAACGATAATTATAAAACCGTTTATAATAAAATTTGCACGTGTTCAATCTGTTTTCAGCGTGGAATGTGTTAACGTTCTGCGAAAACTCTCACCAAAAAGCAACTAAAAGGGGTTTCTTTTTTTTTCTTTTTTTACTGGACTGGACTTTGGGTTTCCAATTTTAAAATCGGACCTTTGGGGCGCCGAAAGCTCGAAAGTTTCGAAAAAATATTTTTTTTCTTCGCTCATGTGATATATCAATGGAAAGATCGCTATTAGCCAAAAACATTATGTTTCATACGCTGAGGATTCCGTATGTATCGTATGAAAAACAAAAGACAATATAATTGAAAGAATGCGATCCATTATGTAATAATAAAATGTAACATAAATTTCTGTAAATATCCTATAATCAAGATATTGAATAAAATAAAGAAAAATAAAATACAATACTAAATTTATTGTTTTTTATTGAAATACATAGTAAAAAGTCCAGACTAAAAAATAAAAAAAAATAAAAAAAAACCTTTTAAAAATAGCCTTTTATTTATGCACTAAAAAGAAGTACAAAATAATTTTATTAGTGCGCGACTACTAGATACGCACCTTAGCATTAAAATCTGAAGACTCTTGATTCTTTTTTGTCGGCTATCTCTGATCGTGTAAAGATCTGAGTTTCTTGCGTCTTTTTTCCGTAGTTTTTGAGCTAATATCCTTGTAGACGAACCCAAAAATAGCCTATTTTTAAAAAAAAAATCATTTTTTTTATTTTTTTTGAATACGAAAATCGTTTATTGGTGAATGTCAAAAGGAGTTCCTCAATTACCGGCTCGTTTCGAATAATTCTGTCAAAGCCGCGTTCGCTTTTTGAATGTTATTGAAAAAAAAAAAAAAAAAAAAAAAAAAAAAAAAAGTTTTCACTTCAGCTGCAAACTTTTTTTATTTACAACAGAGAACAGGCAAAATGATCTGGAAAGTCGTATTCCGGTTTATTCTCTGGAATTCAGGCCAATAATTCCGTTTCAATATTTTTCTGTTTTAGAGAAATACTGGGGAAAAATCAGGATTATACACACGTACATAAATGAACTCGATCTTTTAGGCCCCGTCATAGAGACGCTCTCTAATTTTTATGGAAAACATTTTGGATTTAATTGAATCTGCCGTTTTTCAAAAAATTAAGTAAATGCCTTACGCCACGATACACGTGTGAAAAAAGATTTCAAATTACGCTCCTTACCAAATTTTCACATCACCTCGGTATAAAAATTTAATAATACATGTAAAATAATGATTAAGCAAAGATTCGTTTCTCTCTCAGCCCAAAAAAAGTATTTCCCAGGTCAACGTCTATGCTTTTATCTATATATAAATTCCGCACAATTGAACAATTGAAATTTATCGTCTATTTTTAATTATTTAATCGGTACCGTCATTGTTATTTTATAGATGGATTAATTACAAAAGGAATTATCGAGGTGGACGGTAAGAAGTTAGGTAAATTCATGAGACAGATTTCTGGGTTTGTATATCAAGACGATTTATTTCCACCTGGTCTAACTGTGAAGGAGCATTTAAATTTCATCGTAAGTAATTTTATAGAATACACAAAAAAATTGTTTATAGAGTTTATTTAACTCGTCTGTGTGTATTGCTGATTTCTAATAAAGTATACAATTATATATTTTAAAAACGTTTGTAATGTCTATTCTCGATTAGTTCGGTAATTATATTTAAATTACAATATGGTTTTCACACGGCCGTAGGCAAGGGGAGGTTTAGGGGGTCCCCCCCCCCCGAAATGTTTTGGATCTTTTTTTTTTTTTTTATTAAGAAAGAAATTACATTTGATATTTAAAGAAAAACAAATAAAAATATGAATAAAATAAAAAAAAAAAAAAAAAAACATTTGCTACACGAATTGAAACAAATTTAACTGCTTGTTATTCGATTTCGGTTATTTTTATCCAGCTATTCAACTCGATGCAGGGACCAGTTCCTGAAAGTACCAATAGGCATTTCAACAAAAACAAAAAACGGCGGAGATAGAATTGTTATCATGTTTTAACATTGAAATTAAACGAGAAATCTCGGCATTAAATCTCGATTTCGTGTAGGGCATACCTAGCTTTCGAAAAATTCATGTTTTTCATCGTGTTCCTCCGATTATTATACAGTCCTTTTGTTTGATGTCCTATCATCAATCTCTCACATCATAGAAGAATGCCAACGACTTAATTTCTCACAAACTTAGGAGCTATTTAATTGTCCGAAACGAGTAAAATTAATATTACCTTTCTCAATAAAAAATAACGAGCAATTATAATTTTCACAGATGTGTATGCGTATGATCTCTTGGCAGAGTTATACATGACTCAGGCGACATAAATTAAATTCATAAAAAAGGAACGCGATGAAAAGAAAAGGACCAAATTGAAATTTTTATCGATATTGGCGTGTAGGAAAATGAGAAAAAATAAAGCGAACAATTCGTTTTTAAAATAGGAGAGACAATACGGTTTTTAGATTGATAAAAAAAGTAATTAAAGGAGCGGAAAGTATTATTATTTTTAATTTTATTTTTATCGGGCTCGTCAACCAGGGCCGTAAGTATTTTTGCAGGGCATACGAGGAATAAGTAAAAAAGCCGGAAGAAGAATTGAAATAAGGGTGGAAGTAAAAAAAAAAGCCTAGTAATATTGGGAAAGATAATTAACGGTGTAGTAAAAGTAGAACTTGTAAAAAAAGAACAGAAGTAATGGAATTAGTAAAAACTGTCGTCTTAGGTAGCTGTATTTATGATTACGAATAACTACCGCAAAATTCGAGCGTAAACGATTTATGCAAAAGGATGAAACTATTTCAGTCCGCTAGTCCGGAAATTGTTAATTTCGAATTCGACGTACGAGTCATTGCGTGCTACGCAAGAAGTTTTTACGCGTCTCTTTCGTGACCGGAATATTTTAAACCAAACACTGTGGTCGAAACAGCGTTATCTTCGATTTTTATTATCCGCAATTGATTTTTCAGATAGATCTTATACAAAAAGAAAAAGAAAAAAATCGATTTCATTAAAATTAATGACTTCTAAAGCGGTTACTAGGTTTGATCGATAAACGTTAAACCCGATAATTATCGTTATTAGAAGTAATTCTTAATCTTAAAAATAAACATTAAAAACTTAGTTATATAAATTTCAATTTCTTCTTCATTTACGTGCCGTGAACTGCAGCAAAGGCCAGAAGCACGGAAAGTTAGGATTCTTGCTTTTGGACTATTTGCAAAATTTAAATTTTCTTTTTAAATTTAAATAGTTGTATATCGATTAAAATCAACTTATTTCACTTACAGTGTGAAGTATATGGAAGGCCCACCGGGCAAATATGAACGTGAAAGAAACCTCGCTTATTAAGGTCTTTCGAACTGCGTGATTCGATGTATTTTGATAAATTTTAAAATTACCGATTTAATTATAATCTGTTAATAGTTTGTTCTTTGCTGCAAAATAACGCTAAAGAAAAATATGCGATCTTTTTAAATGTTTTCAAAAATTAAAACATATCTTTACTTCCGACGCGCGGACGATCGCATGATTTTATTTAACAAAATCAAAATACAAATTATGTAATATTTATTTACATAATAATTCATTCGAATTAGTACAAACAGCGTTAGTTTGAAAACTATTTTTGCCCCAGTCGAATTCGATACCAGTATTCAATTAAAGTAGCCAGTTTATTAGGTGGTATTTTGATTTGTTGCAGGAGTTATGTCTGAATCCTAGTTTTTAACTAGTTTATTTTTTGGGGGTACTCCTCTAATTTACGATATATGGAATACTCGGATTTACACGCTAGGGATTTATTATTTCATTGCATTTGTCAGTCCACACGGTGCTTTGCGAAATTTGTTTTGATTTCAAAGAGCCTCTGTAGTTTCGTTAATTAAATTTTTATTTGAATTATTATGCGGTTTCTACTGACTTTTGAAACCACAATGGCCTTTTTTTTTTTCTTTTTTTTTTTTTTTTTAGCGTTTCCCCGGTTATTGGAGTCTTTTAATTGACGCCTTCAGTTCACTTTATAGTTTTAATGTACAATTAAATACTAAAAATCTTGTGTTTTCTTCGGTCTAATGCTGAAATTCCGGCGATGGATATAATTTTATTTTCGGACTTTCCATTGTGCAGGCGCAAGTAACGTTAAGTAGAAAGATAAGTTCCGAAGCTCGAAAAAGGCTGATGTCGTCCCTGTTAACAGAATTAAATTTGAACAAATGCGCCAATACCGTTATCAGAGATGTCGGATTCGATGTTGAAAAAGTAAAGTATACACATTTAAATATATTATATATTACACAATATATTTTTTTAAATAATTATACACTTACTTTTAATTTTTCTTTTTTTTAGAACTACTTTTTAAGTTTCTCAGAGAATGAATGGTCTGTATCGAAATTTTATACTACATAAATTAGTATAATTACCTCTGATGGTATGCTTTAACGCGAAAGTACGAATGCTATGCATTATTGAACAAATCTATTACTGCACTACTGTTGTTCACAAATATGGAATAATATAAATAAATCATTATTTACGATACCTATTCCAGTTCTACCAAAGAGGCGATGTATTTTTATTAAAAAAAATTTTCTTATTTCCCATGTCTGCCAAAAAATACCTTTTCGATAGTCATAGTCAGAAATATTAAATTTGCTGTTCCGTAATTTTCAAATACTCTCAAAAATTTTACATATGTTCAGTATCGGTCTTGGGGAGGTGTAGAATAGAGGGGCAACAAAGTTCCCTCCAATTTTTTAATATTTTCTTACACAATTTTCGGCGCTTTTTTTAACATTTATTATTTTTTTTTATTATATAAACTTATTTGTTAGTGATCTGTATCAATAAAAAATTAAATTAAATCCTTCAAAGGGATCCGCGATAAATTTTCTTTCAGTACGTCGGAGGGGTTAAGGCCGACAAAGGCTGACACTATTAATAATTTTCTAATTATTATATACTTGGTATCTTTTAGTTTTAAATGAACATTTTAAGGTCATGTCGGGAATAAATCCTATTTGAAATAGATTATATGGAATACCGTGAAAATATCGGCATCGCCGTTTAATCTTAAGAGATCGTTAAATGTACCAAATTGTAATTTTTTTAACTTTCAAAATAAGTCACTGATTATTTAATATTTTAAAATCGAATTTATTTCATGGCGAGCGAGTACTTCTTTATGTGGGACTATTTCAATCCATTTTAGATTCCATTTCTGCTTTCAGTACCTATAAACGCGCATATTTTAGTTAGTAATATTCGATCTGTTTTCCGTTATCAAAAAAATAAATCTGCGTTTGACTCGAGTCTTTGGCCTCGTAATGTTTTTCCAATATCGGAATAGCTTCACGGTCTTCGGTCTGAGCTGTAAACCGGAAGCGACATAACCGGAATGCTGAATTTCTTCGAAAATTCGTGAACGATTCCTGCTGTGTAACGCAACGTATTGTCCTAATGAAATGCCCAGAGGGGTATTCTGTAATGAGGTCCTTTTATGGTAATGGTGTTTCTGTAATGTTTAGAGAATGTTGCGGTAATAGAAGACATTCTTAATGGTCGTTTTAGAGGGTACAAAATGCTAATAAATTATCTCGCAACAATCAAAGAGTGCAGTTAGTAGCACTTTTATCACGGCAGTGGCTTGTCAAACCTTTCGGGTTTTCGGAGAATCGTCTAGCGAATGAGGAAGTCAAAATAGTCTACTCAACTTTCATCAACGGTGGCTATATTTTTTAGAAAATTTCGATTTTTCCGCACTATTTTAAGCCATTCGTTGAAAACGTTTACGTGTTTGTCCATTTGCTCTCGCGTAAGAAAATACAAGTTGACCACATGTGGAGTTCATTTGCAACTCTCTTCCTTCAAAATTCCATGTACCGAACATTTTGGGATATCGTGATCTTCAAAAGCTTTTGCATGATAAATATGGTCTTCGCAAATGATAAACGATATCGTGTTTACATTTTCTCGGTACTTGCCGTACGCACTCGCGACTCGTTTTAAATGCATTGCACCGGGGAAAAATCGTTGGCTGAATTAAACGTTTAGTGTCGTATATCGTCGTCGCAGTCCTCAGAACCGCTTCGTTTTTTTTTTCCCCCGGTCATAAATCTGATCGCACGGTGTTGCTTGTTGTAATATCCATTTTCATACTTAAGAAAAAAAAGAAAACGAAAAATTTCCAGTTATCTTAATAATAGGATTCATTTAAACTGAAGCTACAAACCGATTACGTTTGACTTTGATGCTCTATGGTTATGGGACAGAATAGATGTTGTAAGAATAGAGTTGGTACAATCAAGCAGAAAGCATCTCTTTGGAGAAAAGTCAGCGGGGTAGTATCAAGGAAAAGAAAAAAAATACCTGTTTTCGCGTAAAAATGTCTAGAAATAAGACGCACGAGTCAGTTTACTTTTGACGATTTTGTCGCTGATGCTATTTTTCGAAAAATCGTGATTAATATAGTTTTGAAATGTCTTGAAATATTGCGTTACGTGACACTCCAGTTTATTATCATGAAGACATGGAAGTCACTGAAAATAGATGAAAAATGTTGCTCAGTATGGGCAATAAAATAACATCCGAGGACAGACAAAATAGAGATTATAATTTGTGAAGATAAATCAGTTATTAAATATTAATAAAGTACTTGTAATCTGCTGGTTGATGGTGTAGCTATTAAATAAGCAAATTGGCTTGAGAACAAGGTTTTGCAAACTTCAATTCAGTTCCCAACTACCTGCCCCTCTACGAGTAATGTCTTTCTTCACTGATCCAGATAAAAAAGTAAAACGAGAAACAGACGGTGTTAAATTATCAAAAAAGTGTAGAAGCGAATTTCGAAAAATTTTTAATAGAAATGCAAATTCACTATTCGTATTAAATTTCTATTTTATATTACACGTCTAATATACCTTTAAAACACAACATGCGCGACTGTTTATTTAATTATCAAAACTCAAAATCGTTCCTTAACCGACCAATGGAGGTCCATGATAGTCATCAAAATTTCCGGCAGTCCGCGACTAAAAGTATTCGGAGATCTGTTTATTATCGCGTTGTAATATGATTCTCGGGCAATCTCTCTTTTTGTTTAAAATTTCTACCCAAATTTTATCTAATTCCAATTAAAACACATTTGCTCTATTTCCTTTGTTTTTCCGAAAATTATTGATAAAAATTTTTTGAATAAGTATCTGAAAATATTTAAGTAATTCATTTCACAATTTCATTTTTATTTATTCGATTTTCCACAAATTTACTTTTTTCATTATTAACAGAGGCAAAATCAATTGATAAAAAATAAAATTTATGAATAAAATCGATTAAAAACCAAATTTATACGTTTGCTTTCCGTGTGTTCTAATGCTGAACCGAGTGCCTTTCACTCGCTTCTTATTAGCGTTTGTCTATCATGTTTGTCTTTCTCGAAATGCATTACATTGTCATTCTAGTGCCGGTCTGTTAACTTGTTTGCCACGCTTTTAGCACTTAGGTTTCAAAAATTCTGTGTCACCTGTGATTTCTCGTTTAACCCGATTTTCTTTCATAAATATCCCCCCCCCCATATATATATATATATATATATATATATATATATATATATATATATATATTAATTACAACGTAATTCTTAGGCCAAACTTATAATGCCCCAATTTTATGTAACGAAAAAATGCCCCAAAGAATGTTCCAATGTTGTGTAACGAAAGTTAAATGTTAGGATAGGATTTTTATGATTATGTTATTTTTTTTGTGTCGATGCCGGTAAAAGTGACGTTGTAAATTTTGATTATTTCATACGAAGTATAGAAGAGAAAAAGATAGAAATTAAGTAAGAGGGATCAAGGAACAAAGCCTCTTGCGAGCCAAAATGGTCGAGTTTATATATATATACATACATACAAATTGTTTAGGTTTAGTGGTTTGTGGCCAGCGTTGCCGGATTTTTTTTTTGTCCAGTCGGGATTTTGAAACTTTTTGAGTGAAAAAAGCGGGATTCTTTCGTCGAAAGCGGGACATGGTAAAAAAAACCGTATATAATCAGAAGTTTTTAAATATTTATCTTTTTATTTGAGTTTTAAATTACGTTTACATGATTACGTGACAATAGATAGCAAAATTAGCCATAGAAAATGTATTTTAATAAAAACATGATATTTTAAACCAGGTTTACCTTATCGTTAGGTAGTTGAGTCTTCTTCGTCTTCTGAATAAAAAAAATAAAAAAACAAAAATCAAATCAAGAAAGTTTTATTCATTAGAAAAATGTGGTGTTTCAAGCAATAGTCTGAGGAGTGAGCGTTACAAATTGTAACTTACAATAAGAGAATAATTTATTTATAAGAATTACTTATTCATGATATTTCTGTGAAGTTTTAACTTGTTTTAAAGTTTCCTTTTTCTCTTTAATAAAAATGAAAAACTCTACACAGGATAGCCCTAAATTAAACCGGATGAGTAATTCTGCTTTCATTAAATTTACACGGAACATTTATTTCTGGCATCCGACCATTTTAAATTCATCTGGGAAAAAACGCGTTCGGGAAAGCAGTTTGATGTTGGGATACTTAATATGAAAGTCACGAGTTTAAATATATTCCTGGTATCTTTTTTTGGAAACTGTTGAAAGAGCTGGTGCCATTTCTGTGCAGAGGTGGCAGTGGTGTCTTTACAATTTCCCACTAATACGTCCAAGGATGATTTTAACAAGTTAAATTCTTCATATAAGTTATCTACCGAAATATCGGCTGTCAATTTTATTAAAGATACAGCATTTTCAATCATGTCGAAACCAGCTTCACTTTTCGGGTTTATGAATTTAAGTCTAGAAAAAATATTTTCACCTTGTCTATATATTGTTGGCAATTTGTGTAAAAATTGTTGAAGTCTTTGATGGCTTTAGTCCGTTCAGATTCAACCAATTTATTTAAAATCTGTTTCGTCTGGTAGCCGAAAAACCCATCCTTTAGCCTTTGAGTCAACCTTGAGCGGAAAAGGCATAATGACTCATGCATTTCTGTTATGGCAATATCATTTCCCTGAGACTCTTTCATTAATGTACCAGAAGCACTCATCACATTATGAACAAAATGCAAGTAGGCTAGAGTATTTGTTTCCTCTGCTTCGGAGTAAAAAATCTTTTCAATGGCTTTCGCACATGATTCTTGTTTATCAAAGTAACCTTTCAAAGCAGGCCAAACCTTGATTACTCTCTCAACAGCAGGACAGAGCGACAGAAATCTTGTATTTACGTGACGTAATAATTCGACCCACCCGATTTCCGTAGTTTCAAATATCTTCATCAATTCCGCACGACATTTAGCTGAATGTGAGAAATGGCCATATATTTTTAAGATGATAGCTTCTACATCGATGTCTAATCTATCGCATGCAAATTTGCTCATGTTATGCAAGATGTGAACTGAACAGCTAGCTTTTAATATTTTTTCAACGAGATTCGTGAAAACAGAATGATTTGAACCAAAGTTTACATTTGCATTGTCAGCACCATATGATGTTACTTGCGATAATTTTAAGTTATGTTTATCCAATGTTTCGCAAAGTACCTTTGTTATTTGGTCAGCAGTTTCGTCATTACTCTCTACAAAATCTATTAATTTGTTTTGTATTCCTTTGTACAAAACTGAAATACCGCATACATATCAAAACCATTTTCCGGTTTCCTTTATTGCTGGCATCCGTAGAAATCGAAAAAAAACAAATCTTCTTTTAAATTTTCAATTGCGTCCTTTAAAGCTTCTTTTGCCAATACTTCACAAACTATTGCTTCGCTCTTTGTCCTACCACATTTAACATTCTTAGCTATCTTAGAATCGGCGTACATGAGAGGCAATAACTTTTGAAAACAATCCATACCATTGTAGCTTAACGAATGTTTAACGGTGTGATATATAGAAGTAATTTCTACGGCTGACGTTTTGTACATAATATCATCGAGATCATGATCAGATTTGGAAGTATCTGGTGCCTGGAAACAGGTAGTTATGCTTCTTGCAGCGTGAGAACTCGTGATCTTCGAGTGACTACTTGTTTTTGAATGCTTCACTACATCGTGTAATCCGCCATGAGAAATAGTAAACTCTTTCTTACACAGTTTACAGTAAGCTTTATACTCATCCGATGTCACAATACACAACCAATTATAATCATTCTGCCAATTTGTACTGCATTTCGTTAGGCGATGTTTGACTTCTTCTTGGGTGCAATGTTTTCCGGTTCCGAGCAATCCGAAACATCGCTGTCGGCTTCATTCATCTTTAAACGATTCTAATAAGTAAACTCCAGTAATTTCAGAAAAGAAAAAAAAACACGTATAAAAACTTAAACTTTTGTTTGCTTAATGTAATTAAATTAAATTACGTACGCAACGCAACTCACTGCTTGCCCACTACTTTCGAAGCACTAAAACAAATGCAATAGCTATTCGTTATTTCTTCGTACGTAATCATGCGTTTTCGCGAAATAGAAATTTATAAACAAATGGGAATAAGAAGAGGGTAAAAGAAAAAGAGAAAATGTCGCGGTCGTACGCACCGATTGCGTGACGCACCCTTCTTTCTCCCGCGCGCTTATCTTCATTACGCGCCAGGCGGGCGGCCAGTTCACACTCGTCTGTGTCACCCGGCCGCGCTTCCTCAGCACGTTGCACGCACGGTCGAGTTATCCCCGAAAAGCTCGACTGAGCCTGTCCCGCGCGGGACATTTAATTTTGATTTAAAATTCGGGACGTCCGGCCAAAATCGGGACGTCTGGCAACGCTGTTTGTGGCTAACATCCCGAAATCGAGGCTGAAATAGTTCCAGACAGTTGGACCACTTCGGATCGATCGCCGATAAAGGGTAGTAGAAAACAGCCGGTCCCGTACTCTCTAGCTCATTAAAAACCTTGACTTCGAAATTTCTCACTGAATTCCATCTATCCTTGTTTTTTATATGCGAGCGAAGGAAAGCCATTCACAAAAAGGAATGTGATTGGCCGTAGAAATTTTTTTTTCTCTTCTTTTGTACACTTTTTGTAAGTTCTTGGTAAATTTTAATGTATTTTATTTTTTTAACGATAATAAAAAGGTTAATTTTATACCGTAGGTATCGTTGTCGGGCGGTGAACAGAAAAGGTTATCGGTAGCCGTTGAATTGTTAACGGATCCCGCATTATTGTTCTGCGATGAGCCTACCACTGGTCTGGATTCATTCTCGGCGTTTCAGCTGATGTCAATCATGAAAAAGATGGTAAAAGAAAAACATAAAACGGTAATCTGTTCGATACACCAGCCGAATCCGCAAATATTCGAAATGTTCGATCAAATTATTCTTTTAAGCAAAGGAAAAATTGCATTTATCGGAAAACAGAAAGACGCCATTTCGCATTTCGAAAAGTAAAAAATTGCCCATGTACAAACGTTTCATATTTGTTTTGCGTGTTTGATTAATTTTTAAATTGTGAATACTTAAACAAACGAATTTTTAATGTAAAATTGCAAATTTTGGAACTGCACACTTTGCATTTCTTCTCAACTTGTGAATTTGAAATTATCAAATTTGTTATTGTTACGCAGGGAAGGTGAATTATGTCGCCCAGATCAAAATCCGGCAGATTTTTTGCTAAAAAAGCTCAACACTAGTCCTATTTCTGATACAGTTCAAACTGAAATGGATTTAAAGAAACAGTTAAAAGTAAGTAACCGGTTACAGTAATTTTATAGCTTTATAATTATAATAATTTTAATATGTTTCTCGTTCTGAAAATTAAATGAGTTAATTTATACTAGTGTTCGCCCATTGGTCGAAATTTGGCCACATTATTATTATTAAAAATATAAAGAAAACATATATGAATTTGCATATTTCCAAAAATTTTTTTTCCACTCTTATACATTCGTTCAATTGTATATCTGAGAATATACACTTTTATATTTACTTACAATACAAAACCGTGTTCAGTACCATTATAATTGAATGAAAAATAAATTCAATAAAATAACTATAAATCACAATTTTTAAGAAACGCTCATTTATTGAGATATTAAATGACACTTTAAAATTTAGTACACTGTAAAAAAGTCAACAATAATAATTATTAAGAAAAATTAAAACATTTTAATAAGAATTTATTTTTTTTTATTTACCTCTCAACCTTGGTTAGACTTCGGGCCGTATATAATATCTAGACTATTACGGTCCAAGAGTCTTCAATTACAGAACTGCCCTTAATCCATTGTCCCTGACGAATTGAAACACTACGCTCTGGTTCACTTCTGAATTCGAGAGGACATGGCTGAGATTATCAAATCCGTATCTCGTTCTGGAGGGTTGGAGTGTAGGGCAATTTATGAGAATCTGATCAACCGCCGGTGGCTCTTGTATGCGACAGAAAGGACAAATGGTTGGAGGGTGACCGCCCTCCAACAAATAGTAGTGGGATGGTAGTCGCGCGTGCCCGAGGCGTAAGCGATTGAGCGCACGATAATATACTCGTAAGATCCCCTGGGGGGGGGGCACCATGGGTCTACGGATTTCTTAATACTTTGAAGGTGGGACGGGGTGGAGAGGTGTTCTTGGTTCCGCTGTTCCATTATTTGACTTCGTATAGCATCTGATATTTGAGGGGGCCAAGGATGTTTTGGAGACTGGGAATGAGAAATGACTTAATAACTTTAGCAATTCATTTTTTAATTTTTGGTATTAATTTCTTATTTAAATAAGAAAAAAAAAAAAAAACAGTTTCTAAATTTTTTTTACTGCAAACACTGAAAATTGGTTAATAAACATAGGAGAAAAACGGTACTGAACTTTTTTGTCTTTGCCCATTTATATATAGATTTTTCTTAAAATATTTTTAAATTGCCATATTTCACATTCAACGCAAGGAAAGATATTATGGCATGCGACTGCAGCAGAGATATTAAACTATACGAAAACAAAACCGTAAAAATTCGCCAGTTTTTCAGAACTACCGTTGAAGGGAAATTGGAAAAAGCATTATGTGAAGAATGTTTAGGTTCAGAGATGAACAAAATATTGCTGATATAAAGCAGAAAAAATGTATGTAATGAACTTTAAAAAAGTCTAACTAAAATCAAAATTGACGGATTGAGAGAGAAAAGGTGTTTTATAAAAATTATGCGATTTTTTAGGGATTAATGTAATCTCGTTGCAGTTAACGCTTAAGGCTCCTTTGGAAATTAAAAATAAAATTATTGGAAAAACGAGTTCGATCGATGACACTTCAGTTTGAACCACTAAAGTAACAACATTTTATTTACTTATTGCTCCTGGGACGAAGTGTCCGTAGGTGCTGAAATTATTACTCGAACGACTTGGTAGGTACCCTTAGGAATAAAACCTCGCTGCTGACGTTGAAAAAGTTCGTTAGACTCATTCTATTTGCTTTAGAAACGGATCTTTCTGTTAAAGAGGAGAAATAAAATGAAGAATTACCAAGCAGCGTATTTTAGGGACGAGGGAGTAGACCAAGAGGAAAGTAAACCGTATTATTAAATTGAATGATATTAAATTTACAAAGTTTATTCGCAAGAGTAGAAAGGACGAATAAGATTAATAACACAGTAGACGGCTGCGATAGAGGAAACTGATTCTTCAGATGTATTATTACTGGAAAAGAGGCTGGATCAAACCTACCAAGATATTAAAGCTTAGATCAATTCATTTGTGACATTAAATGGCATTTTATTTACAAATCATAATATTTCCTAAAAAACAGAGAATATGTCATAAACTTCAGTGGGCTCAGAGTCATTTTTCACGGCAAATTAAATGATCAATAGTAAAACTAATATTTCATTTTGTAGCATTAGTAAGCAAAAACTTTAAAATCATTTTAAATTATTATGCTCCAAAATTACTCTATGTGATGTAAATTTTACTTAATCCTGATTTTGCTGCTTAATTACTGCTTAGAGGTCCTTAATTTTTAGTTTATGAGGTGGTCCTTTTTTTTGCTTCCTTGGGCAAAAAGATTTTTTCTAAGTGAAATGGACGTACATGACAAATTATCATATTCATAAGAGGGAGAATTTTTTAATTTTTTTCAACCACTACCAGCAAGCATTAACTTCTGCCAGATAAATACTACTGTTATTTTACACGAAAATAACTAAAGATCCAGCGTTACTGATAAAGATGTTACATTAATTGTAAGTTTATTATAAAATTTATATTATTATTTTTACATTGTCACAAAAAAAATCGAAAATAATTTTTTATTTATTACAGGATTCAACCATTTCTTTTATAGTCCAGTAAGTATTTTTTATTTATTTATTTCCTAATTTATAATGTAAAATGCGTACTATATATGCCAATATGGCTAGATTTAGAGAAGAAATATACGGTTTACGAAATATTATTTTTATAGAATATTTAATTGTTTAATGTAAGAAATTATAGAGTTTTCTAAATATGCGTATTACGAAATGGTTTAAAATATAACACGATTCTTTTTTTTGTAAATATTGTTTTTATTTTTATTAATTTATTATTATTATTATTATTATGTATATTTTTTTTTTAATAATTCCCCAATTCGGGCAATCCCGATAAGGTAAGTATATTTATAAAGTAACAACAGTATTATCGCAGACACGAAATTGGGTACAATATTGTAATAGTGATGTATACTCTTAGTCACCAGTACAATGGAAAGAAAAAAATTATAATTAGAGTTGTTAAAGATGTTGAACAATTAAGATTTGTTCTGTAAGAATTAGCCGATATAATACAACGCATTTACACTCACATGCATCCATACACATACATTCAAACTCTTATATATATATATATATATACATATGAAATACATACATAATATACTAATAGCTGTGTCTAGATTTTTACGAATACAGATATAGTTTTATATTATTAGGAAGAAAAAACGTTACATTACAATTTTTGATTAAATACTATTACAATTACTATAGTCTAATGGGATATTTCCCACTTGAGAAACCCTCACATATTTACTCAAAGTCATACATATTCAAAATATGTGAAATATGTACATATATAAACTGAATATCAGATTTTAATATTAGGAACATTTAAAATAATTAGATACACGATACTTCATTAAGAGGACTGATCAGGAACTAATAAATATAAGATTAATTTCCTTTTCATACAACATGGAAATATTCCAAGAGGTGATCAACATTTTGAACATTCAATGTAAGTGATGTTATTCATTGATTTTGTATTTTTGTCTTAATTCTTTTAAGGCACCATATTTAAACATAGTGTGGTGTATGCTACCTATTTCTTTCAGGCCACGGTATTGACAGTAGGGTGATGGACTGATTTTGAGTCGATGTAAGTACTTCTCAAAATTACCATGGTCAGAGAATAACTGTGTATTGAAGAAAGTAATCCCAAAGTTTAGTAATTTCAATTTATGACGAATGTAGGGAAGAAAGTGAAGATCTTCCTAGCTGTAGTCTCCCTCTCCCAACACCAGTTTCTAAATGTCAGTTAATTTATTTTTTTAATTTACTAATTGGTGCCGTGATGCCAAGATCAGAGATCAAGGTATTGTTTTGAATGAATTTTAAGAGTTCTGACTTGGTTTAGGTTTAGAGTGATTCTGTATTCATTCAGAACTGCTGTTCCAATGACAAATAAGTCAAGAGGCAAGATGCTTGCTATGATACACGCCGCTAATGTAGGGACAGTTTTATACAAGGACAATGTATTCAGTAGGTATTTCCTTTGATTTTTGATGGCTGCATTAGGAATTCTGTAAATAATATAAACAGATGTCCCCCATATCTTCTTATGATGCCGTGTGCATAGATCAGCAAGGCAGTATCCGATGAAGGAGATTAGCTTATAGACCATACTTTCAACAGAGTGAGTATGTCTAAAACTGAATCCTATCTCACAATTTTCTAAATCTAAACATTTGTTAATGGTTTCATCTAAAATTTTAAATTAATTTACCTATGAGTTTACAAAAATCAGTAGCGAGCGGGGTTTAGTCTATTGATAAAATATGAAGATATTTATGTAGTATTCATGCAAAGTGTATTATGGAATTTTACATGAACAACTGGTATACAAATGACATTATCTATAATTATACGAATTATATTTTATATCAGTATTTTATTGAAAAAATATTAAAAACAATACTGATACCTATTTACATATTTCACAAAAATTTTATTTTTTAAATCATAAGGTGGAGTGTGCTATCCTTCACGCTTTTATAAATAGACTTGACCAGGCGTACTAACACTAACCTCTTGTACAGCCTTAGTCTGACTTTAGTTCGGGAGTCGCTAATTCTAGGTTTTTAACGGGAAAGGTTACAAACGTTAATTACTACCACTTCTTTTCACTCTGAATAAAAAACACCTGATCACTGTTTTATAATACTAATCATAAACATTATTAGCAAATATGCTTTAAATCAAACATAAAAATGTACACGTTCGCATCCGCGATTTATATTAAATACTAGTTGACCCGGCGAACTTCGTACCGCCCCAGAACCAATAAATATTGTGTTAACTTATCAGCAATCAATACTCAAAAAAAATTAAGTTCAATAAATGTACAAAAATCAAAATGAAAAGTATTTTAATTATATTGAAATAAATGTAATTCACGTGGCAGCAAGGCATTTTCCCCCTTAAGAACAAAAATCAGTATAAATTTACTTTGAAAAATTAAAGTAAACTACTTTTTGGAAACATGCTCTTTCGGGCTATACACATAGTACACACTCAATTTATATACTTTTTAATAAAGTGTGTACTCTGTGCAGTTTGCTGATGATGATCTATACATGAAAAAAACGTGTTTCTAAAGTAATTTAATTTCTTAAAGTAAATTTATACCCTTTTTTAGGATTTCGTACACATATAATGTACGGAATCCCAATAAGATGGTTCAGAAACGAAAAAAATATTCAATTATATAATAGCTCAGAAACGGTTTGACTTATCGGAATCGGATCATAAATTACAATTAAACTTCTCTATCTATGACAATTTACAACTTCTAAGCTGACCGATTACCCTGGTCCGCAAGAAACCGCCTAGAATATATAATATAGAATTTAGAACGACCTCAAAAATCGCCCTTAAAAAATTCATAACTCATCATCAGATAACCGTTTAAAATCGAAATTCAAAATATAAAACAAAACACAACAGCCCTTTCATAAAATTTAAAAATTACGGTTAAAAAATTTTTCGAACTCCCCTTTTGGGCCAAAAATAGTAAAAAAAATGAATTTTCTTCATAATTTTTTTTCTAAATTTTGTATTCTGCTATTCGGGACGGACACAAATCCAACAAATCAAAGATCATAAAAATCGGTCCAGCCGTTGATTTAACTAACCCGACTTTGTGTTATATACAATGCCTGTCCCACAGAAAGTGAAAGTAACTTTGATGTAAGTAGGCAACTCACAGCGCGTTCGCTCGGGGTACATCTTAAAGCCCGTTTAATTATCTATCGAATGCAACAAACCGGGAGTTTCTACCTCCCGGGGGTTCGTCCTACAGCATCGATTTGAAAAAAAGTGTTTCGTCGACCGCCACCGTTTTTTTAGACAAAAAAATTACAACATTTTAGAAGAAAGTGTATTTCAAAATTTTTACATAAATTATTACACATCTTCATCATTCATATTAATCTTCTCGAAATAGGCACCTCTGGCTTGTAAAGGTCGCTTTAAACTCGCCGACAGGTGTTCTGTTTAAAATGGTCTGTACCGCGCATTCACGACTTCTTGATCGGTGTCGAATATTTTTCGAAATCGCGCTATGCTATCGAAATATTGTTGAATTACCGAGTAGTCGAATATCATCAGGATACGCTTCTTTGTTTAATAAATCTAACGTCTCTTTAGCCGTTTTTTTCAACCGACAATGATAACGAATCACATACCGCTGTTCTTGCTCGATACCTTCCTTATCCATGTTGACAACACAAAACTGCACGTGATTTTCACAATTTGCGTCTTACTCTTTCGACTATAAAACACGTAAAAATGCTCGTAGAAACGTCCGGTTTGTTGCATTTGACAACTGATGGAATGACCTTTAGGATTATCTGATTGCGAGACCCGTTACGATCCGCTCCGCTTGAAAAAAATTGTAGGGGTTGACAAAACACTTTTTTTTCAAATCGATGCTGTCGGTGTAGGGAGAGGTATGAACTTCCGGTTTGTTGCATTCGATAGCTAATTAAATGGGCTTTAAACGCGCTGTGAGTGGTTGCCTACCCACACCAAAGTTACTCTCACTTCCCGTGGGACAGCCATTGTATATAGATAGTAGACCCGGCCACGCATTGCTATGGCTCAGTTGTAATACGTTGAATTAATATTATAAAACTAATGTTTACTGATAAAGATAAAAACGTTTTAGCCAATCTAAAAACACACAGGATTGAGCCTCCGAATTCACTTTCCGGATGGTTGGAAAATGTTTTCAATGACTGCACACGTTGATTTTTATAAATATATTTCTATGTGTTTTTTCCGGGCATTTAGCACTCAAAATGGTAGACGTCTTTTTATATATAGCCTTTTTACAACATTTTAAAATTTTTTTTCTTGCTAAGATAAATAATAAATCACAATATTTATACGACTGAAATATAAAATTGGCACTCACCGCACAAATGTGAATATATTCAAACAATATTACTGAAAATTACGAAAATACTGAACACATTTTAAAAACAAATACACATGGACAATATGCGAGTAACGGACGGGCAAGTGAAGCACATTTACCGAAACGAAAATACGAATAGGTCTGAATAACTCGGAACACGAAATACATGCAAAAAATGGTTAATGCACTTATTGTAATGTTTCCGATCAATCTTTTGATTTTCTGTCGGTAATTAATTTTTCGGATCAAAGACCTTTCAGTTGTATAAATGTTTCATTGTTAGGACAATCTCTTTGTGCTTCTCAAATTTCTTTCGTTACCTGATTGCCGGACATGTGTTTCATCTTTTTTGTAGTTCTCGCGGTGCTTGTGAAGTCGGGTCGTTTATTATTTTCTTTTCTTTTTCCCAATTTAGGCTGTACCGCGTTTAAGAGAAATGCAGACCGGTTTGCACTGTACTCGCTAAACGACCATTCGCCTACATTGTTCTGCTACATCTTTTAATTATATTTTTAGTTTATCGTTGGGACCATTTAATGACGGAAAATTTAGTTCGCTACAACTCATAAATGTTAGATGTAAGCACGTCTGTGATCCAACCAATTTGAAAAAATTTCCGACTAAATCACTGCAAAATGTAATAAGAATATACTGCACATAAGGGGAGTTTTAAAATGTGCACAACATATTCTCAGTAATTCACTTTCACAAACAAATATATAAATACGCAAAACATTTAATATCCGCATATAAATAGGCAAAGTCTTTTTTTGTTTATTAACCGATTTTCTTTTTCATTTTTTGTTTGGTAGCTATTAAAAAGCAGCTTTTTTCTTCTTTTAATATAAAATTTATACAAAAAAAAATAAAAAACGAACTGTTTGTTACGATATTTTCGATTCGTTTATGTTTGTTTTTTTTTACTGCATGCGTAGCGCATGATATCCGTACCGTCATTAAGCGACCGCCGGCTGTTCGGCTGAGAGTCAAGACCTTTTTTGCCTATTCGTTCCTCGCCGTTTCCAGGTATCTGAAATTACCCGCTCGCCTGTTTGGCCTACCGCATGTTTTATTGCTTAGCATATTCTAGGCGAATTTTGTAATTTCCGTGCAACTTTTTCAAATTTTTTTTTATAGGAACCTAATTTAAAGCTTAGCCAATATTTTAGAAAAAAACATCAGCAAAATCGGTCGAGCCGTTCTTGAGTTACACTTTTTTGCGAATTGTGCAATTTCGGTGCAATTTTTTTAATTTTTTTTTTTTTACAAACCTTCTCCTAAGAACTACGAATACAACAAAAAAAAAATTATTCAAATTGGTTCAGCCGTTTTGGAGGAGAAGCGAGACCCACATAAGGCAACTCATTTTTATATATAAGATTATAATTAGTTGTTATCAAATTTTCGTTTTCATACCAATAGCTACGCATATATGTGAACATGACAAGAATATGAAGATCACTTTACTTATATATATATATATATATATATGGCTATGTAATTTTTACGACAGGGGTAATATGAAAAATCATATAATGAATGTTGTATATAGCAGACAATCTTGATGGAAGTATTTCATGAAAGTTATTAATAAAATACCAAAGTTTTGGATAAAGAATCGTTAACAGACGATAATTGGAAATTTCCAAATAAATCGTAAATTGATAAATAATGTGATCAATTGAAACCGATTCTTCTGTGGGAATTATAAGTAACTATTATTGGAAGGTTCAAGGGATGTCATCATGACAAGGTCCCAGATCGAGTTACATGTATCATATATATATATATATATATATATATTTATTTATTTACTTAATCCATTAATATATGTGTATGCCTGATTGCAGAATCTATTTCAGAACTACTTAAACGAGATTTTTATAGGTATAATTAAAAACTTCTTTCTACGCTACATATTGTGAAATCGGGCGGCAGTTGCGTATTTGCGGCATTTCGAATTATTTCTTAAAATCGTTTGTTATTTGTTTCCTTATTTAAACGATTCAAACTTTTTTAGCGAACAGCCATTTTGGATGTATAGGTTATCCATAATGTCACGACGAGCATTTCTTCAAATAATGCGGGACCGTTCGGAATACCCTTTACTACTAGCTCAAAATTTGGTTAGTATTTTTACCGCTTTAGCAGAAGTATTCTTAGACTAGATAATGTAATACTTTAACAAAAGGCAATTCGATTTTCAGAAAAAATGTTGGTTTTATTTTTATTTAATCACCTTTTTTTTTCGATCGATATTTTTTCTAACGAGGTTTTACCAAGTATAAAAGAGTTAATTTTAGACGATGACTATAAGTACGCTATGTGTTTCGCAAAAGTTGTTAAAGTAGCAAACCGAAAACGCCAGCTGAAAAGCTATAAATAATCGTAAGAACTGACTGATGACATTGCTCTGTTAGGTAATTCATGGAGTTTTGTCGATTACAAAGAAATTAGGCGCTGCGTCATTAAAGCCTGCTCATCAATTGACAGAGGTAATTCAAGCGATGGCCGCTGAAATATGATACTATACCAGGTTATTAAGCGTATATATATATATATATATATATATATATATAAAAAAAAAATCAATCAAAAAACAAATCAACTTCAACTTGAATTCAAAATTTTATGATATTACTAAGGAAAGCGGTGTTTTTATTTTTATAATCTATTATACTCGTACATTATTTAAAACATTCTTACTAGATATTATTTATTTAATAAAAATCCCAAACTGCAAAACACACAAATTAATAAATTTCAAACAGTTAGTGTTTAATTTGAAACCGTTCGATATTTGCAAAAAAGAGAGGATATTCGTTTGTATTGCCGTACAAAAAAGTGACAAAAAAATGTGATTTTTCTGTTAGTTATCTACTGATTACTATCGGAGTTACTTGTTTTCTCGTAGTTTATTGTATTTTTCGGATTATTTTTTACAGGTATCGGCTCTGATCGTTGCTTTGTGTACTGAAGGATCAGTGAGACTAACGCAACATGGTGTGCAAGCTTTGCAAACTGTGATTCTGCTGGTCGGCTGCGAATTATTTTCCAATCAGTTATTTCCGATAATTGATCATTTTATGAAACAGATGGAACTTTTTCGCCGAGAATACGCTAACGGAACCAACAGTATTCTAATTTTCATGCTTTCGAATATTCTTTGTTACGTAAGTGTAGAAGTATTTAAAATGTTTCGCATAATTTTCAAAATTACATATCGCGCTACCATATTTTCAAAAATCACTCGACGTTGACCTATTTACAAAATGATATCCGAGAAAATTGTGTTTATTCAGTTATCTTCATACAGAATAGAACGTGACTTACGAACGCCAAAATTTATTCTAATACATATGATGATGTAAGGCACCTAGATACAGTATTTTTATTTTAAATTTAAAAATTTCAGACATCTGCATAATGTGGGCGATGTAAGTGTAATTAATATATATATATATAGGAAAACTAATGATCGGCATAGTAGAAATGTAAAAATCAACTCTATGGGAGGAGTTGGATGTGTCCTTTCCAACTGCGGATATACATACATCCGCTTCTCAACTACAACTCCGATCGAGTTACGTTACTCATACCTAATGTATAGTCGTAATCTTAGTCCGTATACTCAACTCCAATCTCGCGTAACGGTACTCTGAAATTCTGAACAAACAAAAAAACAACGCAACGCCCTTGAACGCAGATCTTATTCTGGGAAACAGTTAATTTTGCCAGTTATACGTCAGTTGGCGTTTTTTCAAAGTTAAGTTATATTAAATCATCCGTCGTCTAGAGGTAAACCGGGCTGTATCCGGAATAACAACGTTTATTCATTGTGTGCCGTTCTTTCGAGTTAAGATTAAGTCACATTGTCTGAAAAACGTCCAGCTGGATCCAAACACGGAATACAACTGTGTCCGGAGTTACCCATGGGCCTTGGTTAATTTTTATCCTTAAAGTCAGCAGTGTTTTTGACGAATCCGAAGAGTGGTTTAAGCAGTTTTTTTCTTTTCGCGATATTTGGGCACCTATTGTACAGACAGAGGGTGATACATCTCTTTGTAATTGGATATTTCGAATTTTTATATTAATCGTGTCTTTGTCTGAAGATTCAGCGTCCTCTAACTTACTACATTACGTACCGTAGTTTTATACATGAAACACGCCGCTGACGTAACTAAGAACAAATGCGAACCATTAAAAAAAAATTATTTTTACTAAACAAATTGCACAACTAACTTTCGATTGACTCATCCATTAGAGTTACACTTTAATTGTAATAATGGCGGATAATAAATTGTGCCGGATGAAACTAAAAAATATTTCGGTTAATTAAAAACCCGTAATTTCAAGCAACTTCTTGAAAATCGTAAATTAATTTATTCCTGTTGACCCCGTTAATTTTTGTTTACCAGTTTAATCGAACGTTTTTTAGTTTAAAAAAAAAGAAAATAGAAACCATTTTTTATTTTTCAAATCTGTAACGTATCAGACAAATTTATGTTTTTCTTGTAAATTTTAGTTTCCTGGACTTGTATTAATCGCGGTTATGTACACAGTCATATTTCAACTGCTGGCTCCGTTGAAGCAGTCCGTGTTCGCTTTTTTGTTCTCCTGCATAATTTGCATCGCAATTACTCACGTGACTTTTGCATTTGGTAAGTAAATTAAATACACGATCGTTTAAAGTCAGTTAAAATATCAATTCAAATCGCAGTATTGCGAGAACTGAAGTTGCTTTAAGCACAACCTTAAGTTTCTCGCAGTGTATATTTGTCCGAAGGTAAGCATAAAGAAAGAGAAAAATAAATAGTATAAAGAAAGGAAGAGAAGACTGGGTGAAAGAAGAAGAGGTGAAAATATAAATTTTATTTATTTATTTTTTTTTTTTTTTTTGGTTTCGTTGACGTGGACATTGACTCAAGAACGGGGAAATTTTAATTTTCATAGCTACTATTCTTATAATATTCAATTTTTTACTTTCTATTGACTTGAACGTAGACATTTTGAATTTTAATTTGTCACATTTATTTTCTAATTTATAAAAAAAGATTCTTTTCTGAATAAATTACTCGATTTTTTATTCTTTACATTTTTTAAATTACTAATAAAAATTAAGTACTTACCAACAACTTCTCCGAGTCACATATAGGCTTTCGTATGTATTTTTTTAAAGAGTAGGAAAGGGAGGAAATAATATTTCCAATAACACATTAAATGTATAAATTTATTTATTTTTTTTTTTGAATCCGAATTAGATATCTATTTATACAAGTACAAATCATGTGTTTATTTCATATATCTATTGCAGACAACTTTCCGAAAATTTTCAAGTTGTTTTTTAATTGCCGTTGTCTTTAAAATTTATATTTTAATTTTAGTTTTTACATATTCAAATTTGTTACAATTGACTTTGCTCTTAACATATAGAACTTGAATTTTAGTTTGCCAAATTTATGTCCATAGTTTTATAAAAAGAAATTACAGAAGAGTTTATAATTAGTGAGAGGGATACATTGATATACAGCGTTATTTATCTTCGTTAAGCCGCATATAATGTAAGTTTCAGATCGATCGGTTATGCTATTCTGGACATATCTCGTTAGAACATACATATTCATACACAAACCAAAAAAGAAAGGAAAATAAAGCCTAAATTTCTAAGCATAATTTGCCGTGTAGCTAAATCATGCGTTACATACATCGAGTTTAACTGGAATTTCGGAAGCCATGAAAAAAAATTCACACAGTTCTGCTATAGGCTAAAATATTGACCTTGAATGGAGAAGGAACATTTTGCTTTTTATTTCTTTTCCGTGGTTCATACAGAATAAATGTTGATCAGAAATGTGCTAAATTAGCTAGCAGAGTGGAAAATGATAACATTAGAAAGAAACGATCTCTGTTTTTTCTAAAGATATAGCTCTCTCTCTCTCTCTCTACCGCTCCTCTAATTTTGTGGTTTCCTTCTCTCTTTTTAACACATCGATCCGGCCGTAACTATATTTTTCTTTTTCTATTTACTCACCATTTTACTTCGTTATTTTTGTTACGGGGCGCAGGTCGCAGTGTTATTTATCGCCCTTGAGATTTTTGTTTTAAAACCTTTATCAAACGTTTATACAAAAAAAAAAAAAAGGAATTAATTACACAAAGTATTTAAACAAATTGATAATTCATAATAAGCAGTCTAATTTTATTTATCACAAAATTATTCATGATCGATTACTACTTATACGCAGTAAATGAAAATGTAAAAAAATCATACGCTAATTATTTCCCGTATAGTTTTTTGCATTTTTTTTTCCATTTGTAAGTCGTTTTTTCATATTTTTGTAATTGCTTTTAGTACAACTGTCCAAGAAAATTTTAAATCTCAGATGCCCCAGAACATTTTTAAATCTAAGTCCGTGTAAATATCTTCCTTTAGAAAAAAAAAAAAAAACAATTTTTACAAAATTATTCGGTATTTGCAAAATTTCAAAAACATACTTATTCTGCATACCGGATATCCATTGGACTCACATAAATCCAGTATTTACATATACGGTATACTCAACACTGACACTCGTTTACACAGGTCATTAACACGATGTACACTAGTATTGGACAATCAGATTATGTCATGTCAGTTGCTTAAATAAGTCTGAAGGTGCTAAGATTGTCCATTTACTAGCGTTCGTGATTATTGTTAATTAGTGTACTTAGCTCTGTGAATTTCGGTCAATAGTCATTGTTTTTTGTGTAAACAAAATTAATTGCAAACACATGCAAGTGGATATAAACAACTTTCATAACCTTCAATGAATCTTTTTGGTTGAATACTATTGGGTGGAAGGGTGAGTAAAAGCTGGCTGTCAGCCTACTATCTGGACGTCGGGTGAGAGTGTTCCATCAGGCAGGAAGAATAATGGCGCGAGGTGATTAACTGGAAAAATGTCGATAGTGAAGTTTTTTTTTTTTTTTTTTACTTTTGGTATATTGATAGTTGAATTTTTTAAAATAGTTGTACGTCTTTATAGTTCAAAATGAGCTGAACTGAAGCACTTATATATCCCATTAGAATCCTGCAGCAGAAGTGTTTCGGGTGAGATGCTTGTATGCTCTTGGCTTGGTATCATGGGGTATGGAAGGAGGATTCTTCCAGACGGTTACACTGCCGGGGCATAGTAAGCCCGATAAGTCAAAAAAGTTTGATATTAAAGTTAATATTTTATTTGATATCTTCCATATCGATTAATTAATTTCTTTATTTATTAATTTTTTAAATATTCAGAATTAACTAAATAGGTAAAATGAACTAAACTGAGACGCTTCTCATACATATGATGGGAGTAAAAGGGGTTTACGAAGAAAGTGGTACATCAATGAAAGTATAAATTACTGCAATACACATTGATATGTTTTTGCTCTTCTATAGTTGATTTATATTTGCACCTGATGATCTTATAGTCAGGGGCGGATTTTACAGGGCCCGGGACTAATCTTGAATGCGGGGCACCCCTTCTAAGAAAAAATGATGAAAAAACTCAGCATTATATATGTGCAAATAAATAAGAACGCTACAACAGCGGTTTTCAAGCTAATTTCGATACATTCAAGTGATGTTTTTGATTATGTTCTTTTCTTTATATAAATTAAATAGGCACGTTTAAAATTCCATAATTGTTTATGTGATCAGAAAAAAAGGAATGAAACATTGTATGATTTATTAAATTTTTCGAAATTCAAATATATTTATAAAATCAGCAATCGATTAAATCTCGCTTTTACACTTTAAATAATTTTTATACAGTTCTAAATAAAATGTATTAATTTTCAATAAAAATAAAAAATAAAAATTAAGAATATTTCAGATCGTAAAACGTTTTTACCTAAAAAAATTACAACGATTGTACCGGTATTTGATATATTTGAACTATTAATTGATTTGTCGAATGATTGTTTAATTTTTTATTTATTATTATTTACGTTAACGGATTCATTCTTACTTCTTTAATAAAGTAAATTAGATTTATCGTGGAAAATTTCTATAAATATTCATTTTGTGTAGCATTTAGTTTATTGGGAAAAAAGGAGAAAGTTTTATAGAGAAAAAATATATAATTTTATTAATGAATTCATATATTCTTTTTTTATATACAAAAATTAACTTAATTCTTTTTAAGGTAGAAAAAACGTAAATTTGAAATCTTGCATTTTTATGGTACTGAGTATTTTGAGGAAAGAAACACTTAAATTTTGCATGTGGAAAATTAAATTTTTTCTATTCAGAAAGCGCGGTGCCCCTTGGTGGTTGGGACCCGGGCCTATAGCCACTTTTACCTCGTGATCCGGCTCTGCTTATTATAGTACATGTTATACATAATATGGTGATTTTACAATTCATTTAAAAATTCATTGTCCTGGTTGTAACATGTTTCCTTTACTTGTTCGTCATAGAATTTCACTTTTTTATTTATTTTCTTGTTTTACAGGCATGTTATTGTCAATAATATTTAAATCGGATTTAGCGTATTCAATTGCAGTTCCTGTTATTTACGTATTTTCAACTTTAAGCGGTGTCTATATAAATTTAAGGTTTGTATAAGTCTTTTTACGTTTTTCTTTTTCTTTAACCTAGTTTATCCGCTGCTAGCACAGGTCATAGGTGGTTAATGGAATAGAATCAAGTATAAGAATGACGAACAGAAAAGGGAATGACAAAATATACGAGTAGGACATCAAGCGCTAAGAGTTGAGTGTAAAAAATAGATTGTTCATTTGAGAGCGACGAATATTCAAAAAAAAAATTATAATTGAAATCATAGAAAGTCTCATCGTTCGGATGAAGAGGGCAGAACGGAGAAGATGCTAAGGAAAAACGAAAATGAGACGAAGGTAACAGTGAATAAAACGTAAACGAATAATGGAAACAATGGTAGAACGTCGAAGCAAGGAGACACTAAAGAACCACGGGTTGGAAGGACGTGTATGATAAGTTGTACAGTCAAGTAGTGAGATAGATTATTAGAAAAGGACCGAGCATAAATGACAGACCAGTATTTGGAATGAAGTTGTTTGAAAAGAGGTAGGAAATTCGAACCTGGAATCGTGGAGAAGAAGGTGGACGAGGTTGCAGCAACTCGAGTCAGAGAATCCGTCAATTCATTGCCTTCTATGCCTGCATGACCAGGAACTCATAACAAATCAACACAGATTGAATGAAGAGAAAAAAGATTACGAATGAGAGAGCGTATTCGAAGAATGATAAAATCACCGGAGTAAATAGGAAAAGCAGATGGCCTGAAGGGCACCGGTACAATTAGAAATAATCAAATAGTTTGTGTGAAATAGCGATGGAGGAAAACACAAATAACAAAACGTAGGATCGTCATAAGTTCGGCTGTAAATAGAGAGCAAAAGGGAGAGAAGGTTAGAGGAGGAGATTACATAAGAAGAGTAAGAACTAAGCAATATGAGCAAGGATGGAAATTTTCTTTGGAGTAAAATGCCAATTCCTTACAATGTAAATATAGGAAGAAAGAAGTTTGGAAGACGTCAGCGATCTTTTGCAAGGAAATATTAACCCGAATAGAAGCTGTGGATGAACAGGGAAGACGTATTTGATTCAGCAAGAATTGTTGGAATCGGAAAAGATTTAATGAAGAAACGATTTTTCAATGATTTTTAGTGTAGTGGTAGTATACTATAGTATAATACCGTGTGTAAAATATTAAGGCGCAATACCTAAATTTAATCGAGAAAAACGAATTTAAAATTTCTCCACACTTTATGTATAGCTTATAAGTTGTAAAACATTTCGTTTAAAGTTGCCGTGTGGCCGAAGTGGTAAGGTTTGTGACGCATACACTTGATGCGCGGGTATAAATCCAGCTGTGCGCCTTCACTTTTTTTGTCCTTTTTTCTTATTTAAATACTAAATAATTAATTCGATAATTTATTTATTTACTCATTCATTTACTTTTTTATTACTTATTGTTTCGATAATTTATTTATTTACTCATTCATTTACTTTTTTATTACTTATTGTTTTTTCAAGGATTACTATTCTACGTCTAACGCTTTTATAATTTTACTTTTCATTACATTTAGTACTATTTCAAAATAATAAAAAAATTTTGCAAGTTCAACATTATTTACGACAGTTATTGATTTAGCTGTGAACGATTTTTTTTTTATTTATACATAAATTCTTATAATTTATTTATTTACTCATTGGTTTTTTTATTACTTATTGATTTTTTCAATGCTTTTTTAGTATTTATTCAAGTTTAATTTCTATTGGAATAGTAGCAATTAAATTAACGAAATAAATATTAAAAAAGCATTGAAAAAAACAATAAGTAATAAAAAATAAATGTACGAGTAGTAAATAAATTTATTTACTTTTCTAATAAATGAAAATTAACTATTAAGTATTTATATAAAAAAAAAATAAAAAAAAAAAAAAAAAGGGAAAAAAATAAAAGCACACAGCTAAATTTGAACCCGCGTATCAAGTGTGTCACAGCCTCACGGCATCTTTAAATGAGATGTTCCATAACATACATAACCTACACACAAATTAAGTTCGTTTTTCTCGATTATATTCGAATATTGTACTTTAATATTTTACACATAACATGGTATACTACGACTACACCAAAAAATAATTGAAATTCGTTTCTC
The DNA here is from genome assembly GCA_039619475.1 of Icerya purchasi. Lineage (NCBI taxonomy): Eukaryota > Metazoa > Arthropoda > Insecta > Hemiptera > Monophlebidae > Icerya > Icerya purchasi. The sequence continues at coordinate 95,498,798 of CM077115.1, forward strand.
CAAGTCTGTAACGTCATCTTGTAAGACAGAAACGAAAACAAGAGTTTTGGATTACACCTATTTTGGGGAGAAGGGATTCTGAAGCATTACCATAGACACAAAGGAACAGTAATCAAATTTTGGGGCGAATGACTGCTTTGTACAAGGAAATAAGTGAAAAATTGTTGAGGACGATTTGATTGTTTCGATATTTTTTACTTTCTCATCAGTCGAAAACCAAGGGTTCTTTAAATTTAAGAATCAAATCATGTTTGTTTTTGTTTTTGTTTTTTTTTTGTATACCTCTTTTGGCACTTTTCAATTTCGCATTTTTCTCTTCACACTTCCTTGAACTATTTTATAAAAGATCGCCTATGTATTAGTTTTTAACCAATGCAATTAAATAAATAAACAACGCGTTTTGTTTTATTTTATTTAGGAGTCTTCCATCCGTTGTGTCCTGGATATGTTACATATCATGGCCGACATACGGCATTGAAGCATTGATGGATATTCAGTTTTACGGCGTGGAGAAAATAGGTAAAAGCATACAGTTAAAATTTATTTCCGAGTCGGCCAAATGGCGAGAGCTAGGCCCAAAAAACAAATAAAAAAAAAAAAAAAAAGATTTTAATTTATCTCGTGACTATTATCTGTAGAATGTCCGTCAAATCCGATACTGCCTTGCTGGAAGAATGGAATGGACGTGCTAAATCGTTTGGGTTTTCAGCCACATGTAGCCTGGACTAACTTTAAGTGGATGGTTTTCTTATACCTCTTGATGATTATCTTGTCGTTCATCGTACTTTACATAAGAGCCGCTTCAAGACGGCTTTAATAGACACACGTCTATGTTATTAAGTGTCCGGCTGATAAAACAAACATCGATCTAAATTCTATACGGCGAAACGTTTTTTTCGAGGATTTAATCTCTTACGGCGCTGCATATCAACGTCCGCATAAGCGACAAGTTCTAGAAGACGATAAATTTCGTTAATATTACGGTGTTATTAATGCTCGTATTTGTTATCCGTTTATTGATTATTATTAATTATTATCTCTACTTGTTTAAACGCGTTTTATCATAAACGAAACGACGTTTTTTGTTTTTTTGTTTTTTGGTAATATCGATTTGTAGAGAATTAAAGTAATATAAAAATATTGTACATATGTATATTTAAAGTACTTTCGAATTGAATTTTTGAAGTGTTCACTTTTAACCATAAATAACGCATTCAAGTGCAATTAAGTTCTATTCGTTATCGTATTTAAATATAATTGAGCGTATGTGTATTTTATTTAAGATTAAAGCAGTTATATAAAAACGAACGAATAAAAATACAGAGATAGAAATTCTGTTTATTAGACTATAAACTATATATTCGACTTAGAGTGTCTGATAGATGTTTTTATCTAGTGAAAAACTAACGCACGACCAGACCCCGCGGAACGGTAATAATTGTGAACAAACGTCGCATAATTGAAAATAAAATTAACTGAAATATACATTTACTATTAAATTAAAACACCGAGTAATGACGATTTTTAAATGTATATAAACATTTAGAGAACTTGAAGAAATGATAGCTACTGCTCAACCGAAGGTGAAATTCTGGCCGAAACAGAAGCGATATTTTAAAAATTTGTTTAGTTATTTATTTTTTAATACGTAATTTTTTACAATCAGTATTTAAATCCAAAATTTTTTCATTAATTATTAATTAAAAACAATTCTGAAAAAGGTATTCATTTTAATTGCTACCTACAAACGAAATCTACTACTTCCGTAATTCAAATACTTCATTTTTAACAGAGAAAAATGAAAGCGAAAGTTAAGAAGAAAAATGTCTGCTCGTATTCGATAAAAGATATTATTTATAGCATTCTTGATTATAAAAAGTGTACTCGCTATGTAATTAAAATAAGATTAATTACCAGTTCAACAATATCGCTAATAATTAAAATTAACGTATCATATACGTTACAAGTAAAAGTTTGTCAATATTTTCGTCTAGTACATAGGATGTGCCAACAGAAAAAATTTCTTCAACAGTACTGAAAATTTGTTCACCGACTGCGTTAATTGAAGAAGCAAATAAATACTTGTTGGCTACTATTTTTTGAAATAAGGGGACTGGAATATACTTACAAATATCTGTTGTTTCTTTGGAAGAAACAGTTCTTTTAAATACGACTGCAAATGTTCTTTAAATTTTATAACGGAATCAAACAAAATAGTTACTTGTTTTTCTGAATACGTTAAACCTTTGGCTTCGACTATATATATATATATATATATGTATTTACAACGTAATTCTTAGGCTACCCCCCATTAGAAAAATTGTGCCAATTTTATGTAACGAAAAATATGCCAATTTTATGTAACGAAAAATATGCCAATTTTATGTAACGTTTGTTATATTTTATAGGATTTTTGTGATTATGTTATTATATTCATATGGGCTGATTTAGAATTATGTTGTAAATTTTTATCATTTTATACAAAGTACAGAAGAGAAACAGATAGAAATGTAAGCAAGAGGGGTCAAGGGGCACAGTCCTTTACGAGGTCAAAATGTCCGAGTTTATATATATAAATATAAAAAGTTAATAATAACTGATACAATAAACAATTATAACAAACAATATAAGAACAAAATAAATTTCTTACTTAGTAACGTTTTCGGGCATAATCCATCATCAGCTAAAACACAATTCACTATATGTGATCAGAGACAACTTTTAAATCACATTGAGCTCAGTAGGTAAACCATACCGAATACACCGATTAGGAGACTGGTCTCTAATCCTACTGCGTGCAAATTATTATACCTACTGCTGCCCATTGCTGCATTAAAAAAGAGTGTACATTAATTTCAGCCAAAATTTCGGTTTTACACAATGCCACTTAATACGTAGTATGGAGTTAATACTTACCTCGAAGGAAACATTCCACTCTCTTTAGTACATACATCGCACGTGCGCCCCTGAACTTAGTACATTGTGAATCTTCACAATTCCTTGAACCGCCTTGTGTCAAAGGCATGGAATTCGTGTTTACTCTAAATTAAAAGTGACTTTCGGACATTTCATCGAAAAGCCTTCGGCATAATACGACGTCCTGAACTTTTACTTCAGCTCAAACTTATATATTCCTTTAAATGTTAGGATTAGGCAAGGAAGCACTTATCAATTTGATCCATACTTGCAAAAGTTCTGCAGCAGAACGGTATTTTGAAATCGTTTTTCCGGATATTTTGGCTATGTTATACTAATGAAAATTCCAATACATCGTATTACTTACAATTTTACGTTGTTTGAATTTGTCAAACTACGATGTAGAGAATCCTTCAATAAATTAAACAATAATTGAAACAAGGCGAAAATAAACATTCCGCAAATTCTCGACCACCAAATAATTTAAATATAGAATTACGTATAATTAGCGACCTTTATAGAAATTCATAAAAATGTGTTTTAAAAATACATAATTATTACAATTTTTAATTTAACTTTTGTTTTACTTTTAGGGCTGAAAAAGAAAACGAAATTATAAAATTATACCTTAAATATGGTAGTTTAGAAATAGTAAGGAAGATAGTATGTCTTATTAGACACTTTACTTCTTTTTTCTTTTTGTTAGTAATCCGATCTGAATTCTCTTTATTCGCGAGCAAGTTTAAATACATATGTATTTCTCATTGAACTATTTTTAATTAAAATTACAAATTAAAAATTAAAAATAAATAAAAATGGAAAAAGATCGACGACAGTTGTATTTAAAATAGAATAAAAAAGAAACATTAATAGTTTTACTAGTAAAAATAGTATTAAATATTAATTATTAAAATCCATAGGTGTAAAATTCAGACAAATCTTTTATAGCATAAATTAAGTTTTACTGTTATAATACATTTTTTCATAGAGCTTTGGTTCTTTGGGCGGTGGGGGAAATGTCCCCTATTTGTTCCTCCGTGGATCCGCCATAGCTTATATTATTAGTAAATAAGGCAGTAACAGATCCACACGAATAACAACGGACAATAGTCTAAAATGTTTCCAGGAAGGATTCGTTTCGAAATATTCCCGAAATTTGTGCGGTTTTTGGATAGTGAAATAAATCAGTACTTGTGAAATTGTTAAAAATAATACCATAAATGCGAAAAAGTAATATTTTTATAAATACATGGTTACGTATATATGAAGACAATTATAACATGTGTTATGGCGACTATAATTGAATAGAGAAATATTTTAAGAAAATTATTGGTTTTTTCCAAAAACGATATTTTAGTAAATATAAATGGAACTAATTTTAGCTTTTAGCGCGATTTCTTTCAGGTAAACTTAAATTAAAAAGTTGTGTAAAAACCGAAGAAGTTGCCTGATATTATTATCTATAAACTCCATAAATTCCGGGAATATTTCGAAACGAAATGGCTCCTCATTTGAAACATTTTAGATGCTTCTGCAATAGCGCGGGTATAATCCTCTCCGATGTTTTGTTACAGTTTTTTTCGGAATTATTGATACTTAATATTTTAAGGCATCGAAAAAGAAACGAAAAAAGTATTAAATATCAACTGATAATTATTATTTAACACATTAGTTTTCTCGAGTTGAAAATGTGTAAAAAAAATTTTAAAACGGCCTCTTTTCGAAACTAATTTTTTACCGCCAGCACTTCATTTTTCTATCTTTAAAAAAATAACCATTTAATCGTGTAAACTGTTTTTACTTATTGCGGTACAGCAATAAATTATTTCATTTTACTTTTTAATCAACTGGCCATAAGGAGTATTCATAAGCGCGTAATCATGAATAATTTGCCAGAAACCCACGAAAATTAGGTTTTAATTAAGATTTTATTCTTGTTTAATAAAATATCAAGCCTTTACAACTTATAAATTTTATTTTTTCTATAACTCATATCCTTTTTCTATCATCTTGCCCCCCCCCCCCCGGCCCATCGGCTGGCGACGCCCTTGAACCCATTTAATTACATTTTTAATAATCAGTATAACTTAGTGCCAATATTGTTTATTATATATATACAAACGGTTTATACAAGGAATTAAAATATAGCGATATATATTCGTTCGCGGATGATATAGCAATAGTTACGACACATAAAGATATTAAGGAGGAAGAAATGAAAATGCTGAAAGATCTAATCATAATAAGTAAATAGGCACACGATAAAAATCTAAGAATTAATGTATCAAAAACTAAAGCAATGGTACTACGAATGATGAAAAGAGATAGGTATGATGTATATTGTTCAAATTTAATAATGCACTCAAACGAAGGGACGTACATACGGAATACATTGCAAAGAAAATTAGGGCAACATTATCAGACGCATTAAAGAAATATGCAACAAATAAAACATTAAAAATGGTGTATCATGCGCTAATCGAGAATGAGGCATGGGGAATAGCTAGAAAAATATACGTTAGGAGAGGGGGAGAGTAAACTGCAAATAAAATTCTTGAAATTAATATCAGATCATAAATACGAGACCAAAAGTGGAATAATACAAAAAGAAGACGTACTAAGCGTTAGAAGAATGTACTTATTTATAAAGAGATATGGGAATACATAGAAGAAAAATAGAAAACGGGCTGAGGGAAAACTATCTGTACAAACTGCCGTTAGCTAAAACAAAGATGGGAGAACAAACAGACAAATATAACGCAGTTGTTAAATAAAATTCCTAAAGAAATAATAGAAAAGGAAAAAATTGGGATGAAAAGAAAAAGGAATAGTTACAGAAAGAGGAGGAAATTTAGGAACAATAATAAGCATTAAATAAGAAAAGAGGGTAGTAGTACGAAAATAGCGATAAACAAAAGTGAAGAAAAAGGGGAAGGAAAAGGGACGGAATAAAATAAAATAAATAATAGATTAAGTTAGGAATAAGGAAAAATAGGATTAATTTACGTAATGAAATATTTACGCGGTAATAAGATTGTATAAATAGTATAGTGTAGAAATCTTTAGATGTAAGAAAACTCGTCGACAGATTAGCCTGACGAGAAAATGTATAAATATTAATAAACATGGATATATTTCAAAAAAAAAGAAAAATTCTAATTCAAAATACTGTGTACCTGGACTGAAAATTTTTGGTCCAGTCAGAGGAGAAATGCACCTGCAAAAATCCAGAAATTATTTTTAGGACAAGTTTGCGATCTTCTTTATACGCATTTCAGCTCCATGTGCGCGCCGTTTTTAACTACCATGGATCACGATGAAGTGGAATATTAGAATTTGCGTATCGTGCTTCGTTGTTTGCTCTAACGAAATTGCTACCCCTACTGAAGGTTATTTAACAGTACTTCGAAATCTCCCCTACGGGGATACTCCGTGATACCAAGAAATATCGCCAATCACTGAGTGCGTATTGACACTCGTTGGCGTCGTATTTTCAAGACAGAACGGATATATCGTTTATGTTTAAATCGGAACGCGTGCCACAAACTCAGCTCCAGTTTGTGATGCACACAGTCTTAATTTTAAGTTAAAATTATCTATCAATAAAAATAATGAAAAATTATGAATATAAATAACGAACATTAAAGTAAACATAGAGGAATATGCTGGAAACTTTTCACTAATATCCCATCTTTTGTTACAAAAGAGAGCCAAACGAATTATAATGAAAAGATTAACGTAGTAAATACAGTCAGAATTTGAAGAACATCATAGATAGAAATAACTCCATGAACAAAAGTGTGTACCTAAACAGCGGAATTTACAAAAAAAAAAAAAAAAAAAAAATTACACATATGTATGTGTGTGTGTTTATAATTTTTCATTTTTTCTATTAACTAATTAACAAATGTAAAGATACATTACATTTAATTATTTCTTTCCTTCGATCTCTGGGACTTGGTTTTATCTTATAGGCTTTTTCCAGAATTCGTACTATTCTTAGCGATGAAATGACCATTTAGATTTAAATTCGTTCAGAACTAATTAATTACGCGTTTTTATTTTTGGAACGAAGTTCTTTTACGCAACCTGTGGGTAACAGTAAACTGACAGAAAAGGAGTACACTAACGTAAAAATGCGTTATGCGTCGTCCTTCAGGCGACCTTCACGCTCTTTCTCTTTCACTCTGTCTCTTTCTATTATATACGGGTGTGTGTGTGCGTGCGAGCGATTATCGAGATTCGAGCAGCAAGCATCGTACGCAATCTGCTGTATAAGCTCAATTCTAAACACGTGTGTACATTTTACTGAATTTGAAAATTGGCGCGATTTTTTTATGCGACGTTACCACACTTAAACGAGTCTGATGATTTATTTATTGTTTTTGTTTTAATTAGTTCACATGGGATTCGTATTTTTTGTTTTTGTTGTTTTTGTTTTAATTCATACAGGATTTATATATTTTTATCGTATACTTTATGAGAATGACTTTATACTTGTATATCTACGATAAAGTGAAAGGAACTTCGTTCCTACCGGGTGTCTAGACACCATTTCTCTTTTTTTTATTTTTAATATAATATGTGTAACATAATTTCTAATTTTACAGTAGCGTCCTTTTCGGTATCGTTGTACTAGTGGTATTCTGAAATTTTCGCGACCACTTGCTTTTGTCTAATATTTATAAGCTATTTGCCGAAGCGTCAAAAAAAAAAAGCATCTCGATTCTATACTAAAAGTTCACATTTGTAGATTATACATGATTAACGAAACAGAAAAATGAAAAATACATTTAACTTCTAATTAAATATCGCGCAATTAATTTTTAATCCGCTAAAGGTGACTCTATTCAATATTTTTTTCAATAAGAGAAAAGCTCGTTTTTAGTAAATATTTCCATAAAACTTTATCATACGGCGCACAAACTACGCTTAGAAAAATATCAAGAAAATACAGATTATTAGCCCGGTCTACACAGGTACGGTTCTGTCCACGGACTTGCGAGTGGGTTTCAAAAATGCAGGAAATGGCTTAGCGTTAAACGTGATGCGTGACGTCAGACTTGGCCTGTAACAATATCTGTATAAACCGGCGGACTCGTTCCCTGTGCGAATTAAGATACTACACTGGTTTTTATGCACAGGTTTACTCAACAACGATTTCGCTAGCGGTTTCATCATGTCTAGTATATAAAACTGTCAAACTGTTGTGAGAAACCTGTATCGGTTTCTATTCGAGAGGCCAGACAAACGCGCGGACTTACCTGCAATTTCCGTCGCTGACATACAGTTAAGTCGTTACGGTTCTAATTTGACAGGTTTGGCCGCGGGGTTTTTTGCGTTCGTCGTTAATGAACAATGACAGTTTTGTCCCGTACGATTGTCTATACAGATTTGCCGGTGGGGGGCAAATCTATAGACTTATTTTTTCCGACACGAGAATGAAGAACAGTTTTAATCGGTACAGTTTTCACCGCAGTCCAGACCTCTGGCGGTCAAGTCCACGGACAAAACCGTACGTGTGTGGCGGGGGCTATAGTGAGGCATCGGAAACCCCTCAAATGCATTACTGACGTGTGGAATTTAACTGTAAATACATTAGCAAACCTGCTTTTGAAAGAATTTTCAGACACTGACCAAGCACCCGATCTACTAAAAGTGTAATTCATATGTTTTTATTCATTTTTAAAGTACAAACTTTAAAATATTTTTTCTTAATTTCATTATTGAAACAATTTCTGAAAAATTAAAACTCATTAGCCGATCAACAAGACTTTACTATCAGATTTTTATCGAGATAATTCTACCAAAATATAACTTTTTTTTTCTTGTTTTATTTTCACGGATATTCAGAAATTCCACTTTTGTCTATGATAACAAATTTTGTTGTCCAAAACATTACCATGATAACCAAAGTTAATAAATGTATGTTTTCTTACCGAAAAAATATTATTATAGACGTTTCTATTTGGGTTTTCAATTATCACATGTTACTACCAAAACCCTAATCAGCTCAGTTCACACTATATATCATGTTGTCATCACCGGTGTAAAATTTTGATGATTTTGTTGTTGTTTTTTTTTTGATTCTTTCTTGTACGTTTATCTTTTGTAATTAACGTACTCCGCAAACCTGATAAAATGTGATAAATTGAAACACTTGTTTTTACAATATTTAATATTGGAATGTTTTATAATTAATAAAATATTTTTGATTACGTAAAAACAATATAATAGTAAAATTACTATTTTGTCAAGAAACTGATTTTAAAATTATATTAACCTTTTTATTATATTTAAACACTCTTATTTAGCAAATTATTTATTTTTATAAAAATATGTCCAGTTGATTCTACAATTTCGCATTAATAAATAAGCAGATTATAGAAAAGAATACTGAAATTAATTTTACCCGAAAATTTATTAATCAGAAGTACAGATTAGTGATGAAAAGAAAATGAAGAATTAACGGCAAGAATGTAGCATTTCTGTTACAGACTAATCGATTATAATAAAATCGATGCTGATAAACTACCAACAAAAAAGAGATTTACGAAACCAGAAATTCAACTAATGTACGAGTTGACAAGTAATGAGACTAAGTCCACAAAAATCGTATATTTAAAAATTATTCAACGACAACATGATCACTTTCGAAGCAATTCCCCCTTGGGCACACTAATACAGCGATTCCAAGAATTTTTCCATGCATTGTAGCGCTTCAAGTGGGACGTTCGATAGAGTACCCTCGTCACGGCCTCTTAGGTGTCGTTAACAAAATGCGTACTTTTTACCACTTCTTTGACTTTCAGGAATAGAAAAAAATTGCATGGTGACGATCGGACGAATACGGGGGCTGTAGCAACACTGCAATCCTTTTAGGGGTTAAAAACCAGTAACACTGAACGCGCTGTGGCAAGACGCATTGCCATGATGAAATAATCCACGTTTTCGCGATATCTGGGCGCACTCTGTTGATCCTTTTTCGAAGTCTTTCTAGTACATCACGGTAGTAGACCTGATTAACAGTCTGTCCAGCTGAAACGAACTCCTTATGGAGCCACTCCCACGCGGCCGCCAAAGAAGCAGATGAATATGGTCTTCACTTTTGACTTGTCCATGCGAGCTTGGAGACAGCCACTGTTAGCTTTGGCGCTTCGTCTCGGAGTCATACTGAAAAAAACAGCTTTCGTCACCCGAAACAACGCGATCGAACAGTGTAGGATCATTTTCTACCTGTTCCAAACAATCTTGCGCGATTGACATCCGATGTGTGGTGTCTTTGTTTCTCAAAAGGGTTCTTCGGTACCATTTTCACGCACAGCTTTTTATCGCAAAATCATCAGTGAAAGTCTATCCAACGGTTTCGCGGTTGATATTTAATTTGTCGGGCACCATTAAAACCGTTAAACGACGATCTCGGTTAATTAGAGTGCGCACTTCCACCGATCTCCCACTTTGCGTCTCGTCTTCACGCCCTCACGGCCACCTTTAAATTCTTTATCCCAACGAAACATTTGCGCATCACCATAGGGTCCCCTTACCATACACTTTTAACAGTTTACCGTACGTTTCGATCGCCGAATCGCCCAGTTTAACACAAAATTTAATCGTGACGCGTTGCTTGAAATTTCGCTTCTCCATTTTTGTGACGACTACCACTAACACACATTTCTATACAAACACGATACAGCTAGAGAACTAACAATCGCATGAGGGCCACAAATACATTTATAGATAGACTGTCGTGTAGAAATGTCGAGGTCGCAGTGTTAAGTGCGAGAAAAAAATCAGTCTCATTACTTAATTGTCAGACCTTGTATTTACATACAAACGGATGCAATTTAAAAGTTAGTGACACGGATTAAATGGTTTTTATAAATCCAAAATTACGTATATAATAAACTTAAGTGACTGGAAAATGGACTTAAAGAAATTGTTATTAGAACGAATTAAGTGAGTCCTTTTACACGCGCACAAAAAACACGATTCGATACGAAAACAGAACGTGTGTCAATGAAATACGTTTTTGTAAAGTTTGCATTTTTTTCTATCGTAGAAGATGCAAAGCCCGCTCGCGGTGCGGTGACGAACAATGAAAGCATCATACGTATTATGTTTTTTTAGTTTATTTTCAATCACTGCACAATTAAGAGGCTAGAGCAAAAACATGATAGATAATAGTATGTTTTACCATATTAATCAAGCGACGTATGTTGATCGGTTGTTTGTTAATTGTTAAAACTCGATTTTGGTCGATAAAGTTATCGATTATTTGTTTAAAAGTAAAAAAGTTGCAAAATCTTTAATTAGGCATGTGCTAGGCTGCTTTAATATATGTTGTGGGTTGACGAATTCAACGACTTTTTCTACATATTCGAGTTGTCTAACGCAATCGATAACATGGGTCACAACTGCATTTGTTTTATCTAGAATTGTTTTTTTGTTTTCAATTATTGCGCAGAACCTAGGTGGTATTTGCTGGCTTGCTTGATTTAGCATCGTAGCTGGATCTGTATACGAGGTTAAAGTTTTATGTTTTATAGATGTACTAGCATTTTCGACTTGTTGTTCGATAAATTAGGTAAATTATGTTAGTTAGCGACTTAATGGCCATTTTGTTGCTTGAAAATCGAGGTAAAATAAAATAAAACGATCTTACTATTAATTTTTTTTTTCGTCAGATGATTGAAACAAAACTAACGTGAACACAACTTCACTTACAGAACTCGAATCCTGGATTTTATTTTTATTTTATATTAATAAAAAAAAATTCTACAGGGGTTTTTTATCACATATTACAGGCTTTAAACAACAGTATAAATTGATTACTTCTAATTTATACACCCATTTTTCATTCCTTAGTCACCATTTAAGATGAAGTTAACAAATAGATTTACCAAAAAAAGCTTCTTTGTAAGATAATTCAACATAAGCTTTAACATCTCTCTACTGATCTAGTTTGTGCCCATTTAAATTATAAATCTTGGTTTGTTATAATTTTGGATTTCATTTTCTACATTCACTGGACAAATGCAGTTGGTAAATAGCAAATCGTTCAATTATTAGTTTTAAATTTATGAAGAAAGGATTCAAATTTTGATTTGTTGTAATTTTCTTATCAAATTTTTCAAGTTGGTCAATCAAAGTTCCTTTTTGTAAAAAAACTTTTTCTAAAAAAATTCCAAACTGAATTCATTCTTATTAATATGCAACGTTGAAATTTTTTAAACTTCATATTTTTTAATTCGGATTTCGGTACTTACCGAACAAAATTATTTCGCGAGAAAAATCAAATTTCGAAATAAATATAACATATTATTATTAACAAATCATTGAAATAATTTAATTCGCACTTTTAGCTTTTATTACAAAAATAATTTAAATATACAATATACAGAATTATTAACATTAAAAAATTTTCCTGAAATTCTTAAAGTTACCAGATTTAAGCGTTCTTTTAAAACACTTCTGAATAAATATTTAAAATAACAATAAAAGAAAATTTTTCTTCTTAGCGAGTTGTTATTTACTTACGAATCTAAAAAAAAAAAAAAACAACACAAACAAATAGCATGGAATGTTCAAAATTTGCATACTTCACATTGGATACATATGCATATGGTAATAACTGAAAAAAACTTGATAGATGTTGGGGAGATCTTCGACTACAATATTCACTGGATACAACGCATACCAAATGAAACAAACATAAAATCGAATACTGAAAAAATGATTATTACAGATTAAAATAAAAATTAAATAGTAACTTGCGTATTTTATAATTTTTTTTTTACATTAAAACAAACAATTAACACGTTCAAGTCTAAAAAGTGGCAATTGCAATATTGAAACATTTTTTTAGTTTTTATCAAATGCTGTTTAATTCCACCCCGTATGACTGTTTAAAGATTTTTTTCCTCTTAGTTCATCAATTAAGGACCTAGAACCAACACAGGTAAAACATTTATATGTTTTGAATGTGTAGGCAGCGGGACTTAAGTCAGAACCTGCCCGAATGAAAACCACTATCTAAGCAATACAATTAATGTTTTACAGAACGATCAATTTCTCTCCTTTGCTTAATAGTCGATCCTACTTAGGTTGCCGTTTACTGGTCAACTTCTTTTTCCAGACTCAGTATTTTCTACCTTTCTGATTTTCAAAACTGCCGTTTCTTCTCAAATCAACCGCCCATCCTTTCTCTTATCTCCAATCGCCTTGGCAAATTTTATTCTTTTACAATAATTCACAAAAAAGTGTCCTATTTTCTTTTTGACTACAGCGGATTTTTCTACTTCCGTATTCAACTTTTTATTCTTCCTTTGTCATCCAAAACGGGCACTGCTCTAATTTGCCTCCAAATCTCCGCTTTCCAAATTTGACTCGATTCAAAATTCCTGTCTGCGTCCGTGCATTGGCGCTTTAAAATCTTCTCCCATTCCTGCAATTCCATCCGAATCTGCCACTCAACCTATATTCATCCGTCGTTCACTCCTCGGTTATTGCTTTTTAATAAAACGCCTCCCCACTTCTTCATCCAATCTTGTTCCTTTCTATCTTTCAAAAACCACTGGCACTTTGCGCCTCATAGAATCCCAATTCTATCGCATGTAGCTGCTCATGTTTCTAAATTTTCTCCCTACGTTCTCCCTTATAACACAGTCTTCCTTACTTTTCTCATGATTTTAATAGCATATGACACCCTATCAATTTCTCCTCCCTCCTGATCCGAGCTAATTATTCCTTTTACAATGTAGTCAACTATGAATTCCTTCATCTGCTTGACTCCTCTTTTCCTTGTCATGTTTTAATCTTTACGGATGGTTCCAAGAGTGACGAGGGTGTGGGTGGTGCGTTACGTCTCCTTCGTTCTAGCACTCTGAGTCCTTCAGACTTCCTTCTTTCTGCTCTATCTTCCCGGCCGAATTAATCTCCATTCTTTGTGCTATTTATTTTATATCCTCTACAAGTAGAGTTCGCAAATTTCCGATCGTTTCTGATTCTAAAGGCGTTCTTCAAGCCATCTCCTTCTCATTCCTCTGACGATATTGTTCTCTCAATCCGATCTCTCGTCTCCACTTTCTTCTTCTCGTTCCGTTCCATCCTCATAGACTTTCTATGGATTTCTAGTCATTCCGATATACAGCCACACGCAATGGTCCTTTTCTCGACTATCCATCTTTATTCTCAAATCGCTATTCGCAGTACCGTCCTACTCAACCGGGTTCCTCGTTTCTTGTCTTGGTTTCATTCTATTCCTGTCTGTCGTCGTTCCACTGTTGTTTCCTTAATTAGACTCAGGATCAATCATTCTCTACCCCCCTCTTCTCGCTTTTGATTTGCTTTGTCACTTTCTCCTTTCTGCTCTCTTCATGTTTCTGAGCCGCTTTGTATTTGTGATTCCAATCACATATTTTTCGAATGTTCTGCACTCCTCAACGAACGCTCCCTTCTATACGCCCAACTTTTAGCTTTAATCCCTTTAACACAACCTACATCCTTTCCTGTCCATTGCCTTCAGTTGTTCTGCTGCTGTTGTTATTTGTGAGTCCATTTCTGATCGCCTGGCTATTTAGTTCTATCTATTGAATTATTATGTAGTTGGGTTAAGACCGCTGGCGCGACCAGGGTAGGAAAAGAAAAATTATTAGACAAGAATTTCACCATACCATCAATTCTTCCTTCCATTCCTCATTCTTTGTTATTTACTGATAGTTCCAAGAGTAAAGGTTCTCTGTTAGCGTTCTCTTTACTTTATTAATAAATAATTACTCACGTGTCCTTTAGACTTCCAAATTGCTGCTTAATATATGCTGCCGAATTATTTTCCATTCTTCGAGATGTGGCGTTCATTTCTTCTACACGATACGTTAGAAAATACATAATTATCGGTGATTACAGAGATGCACTTCAGGCTGTCTCATTGCTCTTCACTTCATACTCTTATGATTTCATTGTCATTCGTATTCGCTCTCTTATCCATAGCCTTTTTCTTATGCACCTCACTTCCGTTAATTATTTATGGATCTCCAGTCACATAGGAATTGAAGAAAATGAGGTGGCAGACTCATTAGCACGTTTTTCCATTCATGCGACTCTAAGTGACACCCTCCTCAAATCCTTACTCTCATTATCTGATAATCTAGCCTAACCTCCTCATGATTCTATGACTTTCCTTTTCTCAGGCGCTATTCAGTTTCACTAATATGTAGTTTACGCTTTGACCACACTTTGTTTCCATCTTTCCGCTATCTTTTTTATCCTGCCCCAGCTCCATTCTGTCTACTGTATCCCTCGGATTCTTCTTTTATGGACAATCCTGATCATATTTTCTTTGAGTGCTCCTTTCTATTAGCCTTTTTGTACTCGCTTATTGACGCTTTAACTGTCTATCATGCAAAGAATGGTAATATTATTTTATTCAAACTTAAAATTTTTCATTAAAACTATTTATTTTTCTGTTGCAAAAACAAAATGTTGGACTTAAGTCCGCCGTATATTGAACCCAGCACACGCTCAGCGCACGCAAAGTAACCTACTTTTGTATATAAAGTGTGTGAAACGTAACGAATAAATTGAAATTTTCAATAACTAACAAAAATTGTAATCTTCGTACAGGCGATTCACACGTGAACTGAGCCGTGCGTGAGCTGGGTTCAATATGCGGCTGGTTTTAATCTTGTTCTGTAAATAATTTTTTTTTTAATTTTTTTGTTTTTTTTTTTAATGGTGAGTTAATTCTAAACTAAAAAAATTTAAAAATTATATTTTCAGTATTTTATGAAGTCACCCGAAAATTAAAACCATAGATACTGTTATGCTAATTATTACATAGTACTCAAGGAGAAAAAAAAGAAAATCTAAAATTTATTATTAAAATATATCGCGACATACTTACCGATTTATAAAATTCACGAACTCCTCAATTTCATTTTAACGCTAAGCGTTATAAAAGTTACCACGTACATAATTACGTAAATGATAATGATGCAAATTATATCCCAGTCCAAATTTTTCGAATTGAAACCCATGTTTGATAATAGCTCGTTTCCGTTTCGAATGCAAGGTAGTTTAGGATTTGATGAACAAGCTGAAAAATTTTTACGAAAAAATAATTGAAGAGAAACACCTACGCAGTATTTTTACACGCTGTTTATTTTTATTTTTATAAATAAAATATGCGGGACCTAATGGTTTAACTAGATGTCACTTTCGGAGTGGGTTTAAATTCGAGTGTAGCTATAAATTTTTTTTAACCTAATTTTAAAATAAATTCAGAAATTAGACATACCGATAGATATTAAATTTAATTTTTTCGTTTAACAAATTATTATAATAAAGTATGTACATATTAATTATGAACAACAATTAATTAGCAAAAAAGAAAATTGAAAGGGAAACATTATTTTTATAATTTTAAGTTTCAGAAAGGTCATCTCACCATCATCACTGCAACATTGGTAAAAATATATTAGTTATTATAAATAGGTCGTATTTGTATTCGTTTATTTTATCATTAACTTTAGTTTTAATATTGCCATGATTTGGAGTATGTAACTACAAAACATGTCGATTTTTTAAATAATTAAATTTTCTGTCAGACGTGTATTTTATATGTTTTCAATTAATTACTATTAGTACCATTTATTATAATTACTGATATAAGTTTTCAATAGCTTTAAAAGTGTGACTAATGTAATCATTATAGTTATCAGTATTGTTATTATTACTTCTCTTAATATTAGTAATGAAGTGGTTGAGTAGGTCGCTTTTAGTCACAAATTCCTGCTAGGTAAAGATGAAGCAGGAAGAATACAGGACGTTTACGATTTATGGAAACGTCAACCTCCACATGTTCAACGATAAATTTGGATTTGTAGATTTTATATCGTTGGAGAAACAAACGAGCTCATTATTTCTTAAATAAAACAAAAAAGAGAAAAAAAAAGAAAAGAAATAAAGAAATAAGTAGATCAAAATAAAAAGGTATTCTTAGATTTAAAAAAAGGTTGAAATAAAGTAAAATAAGGATACTAGCAGCTAGAAACGAACAAACGATAATATAATAGATTGGAATCTCACCGAGAGTATCTTATAAAACCACTCGTACAGAAAATAGACACCGTTTTGTAAACCTAATAATGCAGAAAAGACAACTTTATCACGCAATACCAATCCAATATGAAAAATATGAACATTTAAGGATTACGGGATAAATAAACATAGTGAAGCAAGAAATAATACTAAAAAAATATATTAAACAAAATGTCAGACTTATTAAACGGAATGTTTATAAATAACAAAAGTAACAAAAATTACAACACAATGCAATACAAAAATTGTAAGAGAAACATATAAAAATTAAAAGATTTAAAAAAGAAAAGAAAAAAAATGGAAAAGTAATTTAAGAGAGGGGAAAATTGATATCAAAAAGGACTTTTAATTCATAAATTTCACAAAAATTTGTATGAATCCACTCAAAAATTTTAAAATGTTGGTACTATATATTGATGACTATGTAAATCTTATGCCAGTAAAATAAGAAAATTCTATTATATTTAATGATTTTTTTAATCAAAAATTATGTAATCAACTGAAATCAAAATTCAAGAAGCCCGCCTCAATGGCTTTTATGCAGAGGCTGAAATTTATAATGTTCTCTTATGCCTCGAATTTTTAATACCTGGTGAATTACTGCTATAGAATACACTTTTGATTACAAACTTTTTAATGGAAATTAAGTTTCTCGCGCTTTTAACGATAAAAGTGTTCTATCGGTAAAGATGAAGGACACTATGCGACAGCTCTCTCAATTAAGTTGCGAGGTGGTGTTTTTATGAGACCCTACACATGCTGGAGGCCAAAGAATGAGCGTATGAATCGAGTCGCTTAAGGAATATACTGTCCATCCCTACAAACATGAATGCTGATTCACCTTGCTCCATATTTAATTTTCTGCATATACATTACTGGGATAAATGGACGTGGTTCTGGTTATAACAGTCAACCTAGCTGAAAGAATCATCAAACTAAACACAGAACTGTAGTGGCCTCCATTTGAAATGACATACAGGGAAATTTCAAGCTTGACCAGACTGAGAATTGAGCACATTCTAGTGTCACAATGCCCATTTTGTTTGCAACCTATTCTACTAAAGATTAGACATATGCGTGGACAAAACCAAGCATGAATATTACTGCCTTATCTAATGCAGTGGCGGACTAAGCCCGTCAGAGGCCCGGGGCGGCAAAGCTGAATGAAGCCCCCAGTTTAAGAAGTTAATGTAATTTTACAATCATTTTATTCAGTTCACATTTGTATGTATAAGTGTTTATGTTTATTTAGTTAAAATCTTGCAAGTGAAATTTAAATTCGACTTAAATAAACATACATAGAATATGGATATGGACGAGGAAAATAAAATACGAATCAATCAGCAAAAAAAAAAAACAATTAGTAAAAATAAAGTAATACGTAGTTTTTATTTTCAGTATGTAGCTGTTATAGCATATTATATTCCGTGCCTTCATTTCACTGAACTCCTCAATAACTTCAGTGAAATAAATTTCTTTTGAAACTTTTCTTTCAATTGAAAGCACGGACATTACTATCTATATTATCTATAATGATAAGATAACCTTTAGCAAAGCGTCGAGGATAGTAAAAAAGATATGAAGTGCAATACATAAGTGAAACTGGAACGAAAACTGTATAGACATTAGAAAGATTGGCAGTAGTAGTAATTTTATTTTAAAAATTTCAAATTACTAGTACAGGCTGTATTTATTTATTCGCATTTTATCGGTATGGGATCTCCCAATTCCAAACCACCTCTGAGACAGGTTAAAGCTTTGTTTTCAGGATTTGATCAAGGGAACATGGAGGCGTTTGGAGGCCTCCAGGACCAGATGCCCGGGGCGGGCCGCCCCTTCTGCCCCTCGTTAGTGCACCGCAGATCTAATGACCCTGTTGAAACAAAGTTATCCAATGACTCTGTTCATCTGCACCAAGTACTCAAATTTATTAAAGCAAACAAACTAAACATGTTCATAAAAAACAGATGGTGCTTCTGCTATGATAGTCTAGTTGCAGACGGCGTATGGGCTGTAATAATAATTGTAGTAAAAAAAAAAAAAAACTCTTCCACGAACATTGTAGAAAAACTAACATTTGGAGGTCCAGAGGAAGATTTGGAGATTTTGAAGTAGTTGAAGAAAACGAATATGAAAACAATTGAAATATTTACAAGTTCAAAAAGTACCAGATTAAATCTTAACTCCGACTTATAAGAAGTTGTTTTAACTTTAATAATTTACACATTCTATGTATCATTCATCAACAAAGGAATTATTATCTGGTGAGAAATCATTTCTGAAAAAGGCTGATGATGAGTTTTATTTATCAATACGTGCTTAAAAATTCTCTTATTTTTCTGAGTAAACTTCATTCTTTATATTTGGAATTGTGAGGCTGGGTACCGAGAATTGAAAACTCGGGACCCTTATAACAACCAGCATCAACTCCTAATTTATATTGTGAAAAAAACAAGAAAACTATTAATTTTCTACAAACTTATTATTTATGTTTTAAAGTTTACCCAGATTGTTTTGAATAAATAAATATCTAAACAAATACTTTAAAAGCTAAAAAATGTATGGATATTTAACCAAAAAATTAAAAAAAAAAATTATCATGTTAATTTTTCGATGCATATATGCATGCTTTTTTTTCTGATTTTAGTTTTTTTTGATCTTTTTTAACTTTATTTATCTATAATATCAAGAAATGCTTGCATTTCTTGATTTTCTAGCGTTATGATTGTAAAATGTAAATAAATGAAATAAAATATCTAAGTTCTTTCCACATTAAAAATTTTTACGAGGCAAAGAAATTTTTATCAAAATTAAACTATTTTAAAATTTACTGTCCGCTAATACAACCACACCACTGTCCACTGACAAGGCTAAGTGAACTGTATTAAACAATTAATATTTAAGTTTTTAACCATTAAAGTATATTTACAAAAATAATAATTTAAAATTAAAATAATCCATAAAAATATAAAAATTTAATTTGGCAATAATGTACCAAAAAAATAATAGCTATAAATACTCTTGAAATAAGACTTTTTGACAGCGTTTACAGCGTTGGTAATCAAACATACAATTTCAACTGCAGTTACAATTACAGAGCAATCAATTAAATTTTCATTTATATTTTAAACTGTATTTCCTATCAATTTCAGGATGTTATTATCAAAATGTAATTTTTTATGCGTGATTTTAAATAATCATAATTGTTCAATTAACAATGCTGTAAATACTGGAAAAAACGCAGCAAAAGAATACTAGCTGAATGTGCAATTACTGTTAGTGGTGTTTACAAAGTCATTTGTAAAATGTATTTGTTGACTTCCTTTAATTCAGTTTCCAAGGTTATTTAAATACAGTTTTGTAAAATAAAATAAATTGGTTCTCTATTTACCAGGTAGTGTAATAAGTTTGTACCGTTTCATATCTTTTAAATCGATTTATGTACGTTTAAATTTGCTGGAAAGAATGTTTTTTACTTTTTGTTTTACATTACATCGTTACAATTTGTTTTCATCAAAATGAACAATATTGAAATTATTACTAATTTATTGCTAATTATACATATATATATATATATATTAAAGGACATGTAATACTGATGACAATATGTTGACATTGTCGTTAATTTTATAAACTATAAATTCATGCAATCGGTTTATATAAACATTTTAGAACCGTGTTAATTTTCAACAAAATATACAAGAATAAAAAAAATGTAAAAGGTTACTTATGCAAATACAGTTCATAAGCAACTAAAAATTTTCATGTACTTTTTTATTATTGTTAACGAAAATATTTATGGATAATTTTAATTTGATGTAAATTGTAGTGGCCTGATTTATTCAGCTTTATCAATTTATCGATCACTATAGTATATACTTAAATTTAGACTTTACATAAACTTACTGGAAAATTCACGTAACGTTTTTGTGTAATAATTAGTGTACTTTTATAGGAATGTGTGCAAAATGTATATTTTATGTTCTTAATTGCAACAAGAAATAGTTAAATATTGTGCTCAAACTATGTTTCGTATATGTCTAGAGTATTTTGAAAATAAATGTATCTTTTAGAATATTAAATTACTATATATTTTTCTATAGTAATTTGTTTACAATTTACTTTTTATTGTCAGAAATATGTAAATGAATGTGAAGCTATATATATAGATTTTTTATAAATCTTTAGCAGCGAATGCATATTTTAGACATGTTAACTTCTACTTTTTCATAATTTATATTTTATATCTATATGTTGAAGACATTTTGAATTATAGTATTGAATTTATCTTTTAGAAGACTCCATTTCTGTATAATTTTTTGCATAATCTGCCTATAGCCAGAGGCGTAGTCAAGGGTGAGGTTTTGAGGGCCAACCCACTTTCACACTTAAGACTTACTGCAACGAAAATTTACAAAAAATACTAGTTACATAAAAGAGTGAAAAAATTCAGTATTTTTAATAAAAAATTTTATTTACGCCATTTGTTTTATCGATTATTTACTTTGTTATTAATAACAGAGTAATTCTAATAATCTAAATTTTTTTTTAGCCAAGTCTTTATGGTTAATTTTCAGCATTTGTATAAACTGGCTTCTGTGATTTTCACACATTGTCTTATGTCAAGAAATGGATATTTAACTTCAGTAACATAGTTGTGTAGAAATGATTCCATATACACAAAAAAAAGAAGGTAAAAAAACATCATAAAAAATAACATTTCTCGTTTAATTCAATTTTTTTTTCAACAATTATTTTTGATTAATTAATATATTCATATTCCATAGAATAATTCATTAATCGAAAGAATAAAACAAATCTATTACTTAAAATTTGACTTTTTTCTTTTTTAAATTTTGAAAAGGTTTATAAAGGTACATTCAACCTCTACTTGAAAGTAACATCCGGCTAAGCTACTTCATGTAGCTTGTAGAATTATGACGAATGAGGAAAATGTAAATGAAAAATAGTAGCAATTTAGTTTCATATCGTCAGTCGGCTATCAGTTATAAATTTGAATGAAATGCGAAGGAAAATAAAATTCTACATTAAGTAAAAATTCTTACTTTTTAATTATGGTTAAATTAGATATTTTTTGATGTTACTATTTAACTGTGAAATATAACATGCCATAAATCGCTAGCAAAGCCAGGAGTATAGCTGGTCTATTAAAGCATTTCTATTTACTACAATGGTCCTACATGCTCTGTAAAATCATCTATAACGACATTGAAGGAGTGAATAATCTACTCGTATCTGATATTAAATGAAGTATTATAATTTTTTAATATCCAAAATTTACCGTTACAGTTATTCCGCTGAAAATTTTTCATGATTTTGCAATATAATTTTTCACGGCTAAACATAATAATGCATAATCACAGCTGCACGTATTTCATACTAAATTCAAGAGTGTAAACACCGCTTTTTTCTTTATTCATGAAAGTGCAATAATGAAAAAGTAAAACTTAAATCAACATAAAACAAAATAAGAAAGAGGGTAAAATTACTATGCATAAAGGCTATGGTAGTTCAATTTTTTCTTACTTTTGAAGAAATTTATAATTTTTAAACTTTTATCATAATGTAAGGAATAAAATGGTCTTTTTTAAATGTTTTTCATATCGACTCTCCCCGGGTTTTCATTAATGTTAAATTTACAAAAAACATTTGGTATAAATAGAACAAATAATAACAGATATACTGTTTTATTTTTGTGTAAACTTCATGTTTTCATAGAAATGAATCAAGGGACGATGTTTTTAAAAATTAATTGACAAAAGCCTTCGGAAGCTAAATGTTTGTCGCTATGTTATAAACGATAATTTATTATCTGCGTACCAAAATTTTGGTCTTTATATGCCGTCGTAATTGATAGAGATTAATATATAGTTTTACGGAATTCTGTCGGTCCAGCAGTATTAGTTTTGGCAACCAGTGTGGTAAAATAATCAATTTCCATTGTATGTTCATAGTACTCGAGAATTAATCGAATAGTAACGTGATATTTACTGTGCAGAATAGGATTTCCAACGAGCCTGTTGGCTCAATCTGGTGGTAATGAAGATATTTTACCTGCTTAGCGGGCCTCGGTTATTGGAGAGCAACGCATAGATATATTAATTTTGTTAAGAAGAGGGTAAAAAAGTCGAACTGCTACACTTATATATATAGTTGCAAAATCATTTTCATGAAAAATTCTCTCGGCTTAGTAATGAAGATCACAGCCGTAATGAAATAATACAATGTAAATTAAACGCAAAGAGTTAATCATGAAATTACATAAGTTTAAATAGATTCCCAGAAATATTTATGCCAAATTCAACGTGAAAATCTCTTGGAAGAAACTCATTTTTTTCAAGATTTTAACATACTTCGATTCAGATAAGTAGGTAAACGAAATTGATCATTAATACTTTCCTTTTAATTTTTATATGTATAATCATTAATATTTAGTTCACAATTTATATATATATATATTTAGTGTAAATCGGTTATATGCATAAAACACAATTAGGTGAACTACACAGACTTTGCACACCTAAAACTAGTAAACCTAAAAATTAAAATTTTCAGAATATACTGTTTTCATGTTGTTGATATTCGCTAAGAAAGGATTTTTTGAAATTTTAATTTTAAAGGGTTCTAACTGGTAAATGCTTAATTTACAAATCTTGTAAATCGTATTTGAAAAATAACAGGAATTACTTTTTAAATATTTGCATGAGGAACGTTTTCCTGAAAAAACCACGTCGATATCTCATGCATTAGGTAATTGCTGGAAATTTCGGGAAAAAAAAGGGGATGAAGATTTTAAATTTCAGTATACATTTATACATACTAAACATGCGATAAAGGAGTTAAATGTAGCCCTAAGAAAGGAATTTATACTTTTTAATGAATTTAAATATTTAATCACATTTATGAAGAAATGTTTCTTTATTTTTGATAAAATATACGGTGCTGTTGAAATATTACAAAATACAGCAATATTACATATATATTTTTTTCAATTTATACGTTTTATTGTTACCAGGCGGTTCAAATGTAAATTGTGGAATTTTATTTCAAAATCTGACCACACTTGAAGGTAAATATTATATTCTCTTTGTGATCATTTGCTTAAACCATACAATGATATACTATTATACACGTTTGTATTACTCTTAAGAGCAACTGAACGGTTGAATTGCACATTAAAGTGGTGATAGAAATTCTGGATATTAAAGGTGCAGTTGTTCCACATAATGTAGCTGCAACAATAAGAAACGGAGCTTTAAAGGAAAACTGTTTTTTGCCTGATCGGTTCTATGTAGTCTGTTGCCAAGTAAGTTCTCCAAAAAGTTTAGTGACTACTAACGTTATGTATAAACAAGTTTTACATAATTTTTTAGTAATATTGTAATTTTAATGAATTTTCGACGAGTGCTCTGTCGAGAAAATATTAATTTCCCTATAATAAAAAGTGTTTGCAATATTTCAATATTAAATTATCTTCTCTTATTTTTATTCAAACCTGCAAATTGTTCGCGAACGAAACCGCTACTGGCAATGTTAGTTATATACACAGCGGCCGGCTCGTGCCCAGGATTTTTTTTTTTTTTTGGGGGGGGGGGGTGAAATTTTTTTATAAATAAAAATACATTTTTCACTAATATTCATGCTATTAATAATTTCCATCATCTTGATTTATATATTAATAATTTAAATAAACGAATTACCGTATAAACATTAATAAAAATTACATATGTTATTGATTATACTCGTAACAAAAAATTTTGCATAAAATATTAATGAAGTACCTAAGCTATTTCAGTTTTCATGGGGGGGGGGTTAACCCCCAAAACCCACCCCGTGGACACGGCCTTGCACAGCGGGCTCAAACACAACAGTAAATATTGCCATGTTTCTGCAAAATCACTGAAGGTCAAATCTTGTTGGTGGTCATATAATTTTATTAGGTAAAAATTTAAAATAACAATATTTATAATTAAGCCTATTACTAAGAGCTTACACTCACTATGTATATTGGCAACTTTAAAATTTATACCGTAGTAAATTTTTTTTCAATTTTGTTATTGTAGGATTATTATAATTGTTTCGTACGCTGGCAAGATCATTCTCATTCGGCACGTTATTTTTATGAATCATCTATTTTATGTTTATATTTTTCTGATTACACTTTTATTTGCGATGTATTTGCCAACATTTTATAAACTGATAAGGCAAAAATACATTCTTCCAGTTCTCTAGGCGAGTAGGCGCACGGACATGCATATACATACACATATTAAATTCTCAGTTCAACATTTTCAGATTGATTATTATTATTATTATTATTATTATTTCAAATCATTATTTTATTTGACTAGATTAGGTTCGATAAATAAAAATTCAACTTTTTAAAATTTCATTTTTTTTCGTTCTAGTTGTGAAACGATTATAATTCAAAAAAAGAGTTACGATATTAAAATTTCCGAATTGATATCTTAAACAATTATATTTATCAAACAATTTTGGTTTTAATAAAATTATTTTCTACCTACACGGCGCTCTTAAATTCTGAATGGTTTTTATAGATTATCACTACATTGTACCTACTGAAATACTCGTCTTTATAGGGAAAACTTCATTTTTACAAATATACAAAAATTGTGTACTAAGTAATTTCCCATTCGCTAAAAACAATGTTTTAATTAAATTCTTTTCACTTATGCATCAAAAAGTTATAGGTTTCGATGAAGTACTTTGTTCACTTACCTATATAATTAACATGTCTGAATTGAACAGAAAACAGGGCTTCTACACTATACTTGAACCATGAAATATATTCTATCCACGTTAACGCTGACGGTACATTCCTATAAAACCACGAATAAAACGTAAGCTGTTAATAGAAAAGCCATTAAAATGAATTTTAAATTCATCTCGAAGTAGGAAGAACGTTTATTTTGTTCATTAGTAGAATGCATTAAATGAGTATGTGAAATATTCACAGAAGTTACAGAATTCTTCAAATAAATTAACTGAACACGGAATTATTCCCGCTCCAAATCTAGGATTATGTGTGCAGAAAAGATTAAGCTGATGAATGGAGTCTTAAGCAGATCAAATAAATACATTAAAATTTTATTTTATGCTATACATGTAGATTAAAAAAAAAAAAATTACCTACATGCACAAACAGCCAACAGCCGTTAGTAACATCTAAGATTTGAGAAATCTTTTTTATTTAATTTAATCGGAGTTTTTCAATTTAATTAAAATTTCAACTACAATTACAAATTTTTATTTAACGTGAAAATGGCTCTGGTATTTTGAGCCATTAAAATCTGAATGGCAAATTGCATTTATTGCGCATATACATATATTTAATAATAAATGAAAACACTAAACGACGGTTACACAAATAAATAAATAAAATAGTTTAATCTGAAACTAAAATTCTTCTATTCAGCGAATTTGTCCAAATAGGCAACGAGCATAAGTTTATGTTCAGTAGTAACTATATGAAAAAAATTCATATTTGATTTTGATGTTTTGATATTCATTACACAGTTTAATTTCTTTCAAGATGAATTGTGCAGTGATGTACAAAAGTTTACAATCAAATATTTTATGTAATTAAATTGATTGCTAATATTTTTTTTTTTTTATTAAAAAGGAATTTATGTGTCTTTCTATTTCAAATTCTATTGATAGATTATTCCAGCCATTGGAT
Source organism: Icerya purchasi (assembly GCA_039619475.1). Classification (NCBI taxonomy): domain Eukaryota; kingdom Metazoa; phylum Arthropoda; class Insecta; order Hemiptera; family Monophlebidae; genus Icerya; species Icerya purchasi. Next base: position 95,525,532 of record CM077115.1, read on the forward strand.
GACATAGCTTGTTTTCGTGTAATTTGAACATTTTAATATATAATATTCTTTGATAACCACTAGTATACTTACTTCAAACTTAAATAAACTCCGGAAATAGCCAAAAAAGTTGTCTCGATAGGAACCGATACTGTCGTCGTCATTGCATGAGTATCGAATAAAATCGAAAACATTGTACCTAAGCAGTTTGAAAAAAAAAACAAGTCGTTTTATTATTCGACAACTGCTTGTTAACGTCTAAGTATTTTTGTGTTGCGATTAAATATTTAATAAAGTAAAATCAATTAATAACTAGTGTAAAGTAAAGTAAATCCCATACCCTTGACAGGGCGTCGAGGATTGTGGAGTTAAAAGGTTCACAATGTACTAAGCCTAGTGGGTCTGATAAATATACTGGGACCAATTCCTTTCTCTCGGCCACCTTTACTTTCTCAGATTTCTTTGGTACCGAATTATTTCAGGATGGGTAAACCTAGGAGTGACTTCGATCCGGAACGAGACAAGTCTCAAACCCGTGACCTCTGGTTTGGTAGCCAAGCGCCTTAACCACTAGTCTACCGCGCTACCAATGACTAGTGTAAAAACTAATAAATTTCTATTAATATTATTATTATTATTATTGCTTTATTTAAATGGAATTTTAAGTGTAAAGAATACAATATTATCAAAAATGGTTTGTGCAATTCATTTACATAACACATACTTTATTCTTTTTTATATTTTCTAAATATCTTAAATATCTTAAAATAGTTGATATTTTCAGTAAATATCTGAAAACAAAAGAATATATCCTCCGTTATCGGCAAATATGGTTAATTAGTAGTGTATTATGTATTATTTTCATTTATTTATTCACGAGAAATTATCAGTTCTTTTTTAGGATCGTTAACTAGGAACCTTTAGCCAAAAACAGTTAAAAGAGGAAAGAGCGGATTATATATTAATCCAATCAAACATCGTTAATAAGCAAGAATCATATGTGGGGAAGGAAAATACAGCATATAACAACCACTATAAAGAGCAAAGGAACCGGAAATGTTTCAGCAAATGAAGTGCAGAGCAGAGCTCCTCGCAGAAAGAAATAAACACTGAATAAACACTTGATAATCGTTTCAAACAACTGCATCATTTGAATGGAAAGGTCAGTGAGAGGAGAAAGCTAATGAAAAGGCAGTGGGGAATGGCCAAAACGCAGACGAATAATGAAGACAACAACAGAGAGGAAAACACAAGGAACCACGAAATAGCAGGAACGCTAGTTGGAAGAGACAAATGAAGTGAATAATTATTAGAAAAAAGGGAAAGCTATATGTGCGAGCAAAATCTGAGATGAAAATTTTTACACGGTGGAAGGAGATTAGGGGATAGGATTTTACTTAAGAAAGAAAGTGGGAAGAAGCAGTAATCTGAGCCAAAGAATCAGACGTTTCAGTACCAGAGATTCCCGAGTAACTATGAACCTACAAGTACAACAAATAGATGCGAATCGAATGGAGAGAGGAGAGAGTATGTAGGAGTGAACGTAAATGAAGAATAATAGAGTCGCAAGAATATTCAGAAAGAAGAGATATCCCGAAGGACGCTGGTGGAGTCAAAGATAATCAAATAATTGGAAGCTGATGTGTTCTGTGTGAAAGATAAACGACTACCAAAGAAGGTACCAAGGCAACAAAAACAATTAACAAAACATATTATTTAAGGAAAAAGATTAATTGAGGACAGTGAATGTTCGATTGTAATGAGAAACAAATTAAGTGCTTCATTGAATGCTGCAGTATTATGGAATGCGGAAAAAAGTAGGATGTCTTCAAAAAGAACGGAAGTAATGCTACTCGTATAGATATTGAAAAATGTAACTTTAAGGGAGGAACTTTGAGAAAGACCGCAAAACAATTTTTTTGAAATGTGGAGAAGCAGAGGAGAAAGGTGGATAGAACGATTCGTCATGAGATTAATAATACGAGTAAGAGAAGTAAACGAAACAGGAAAGTTAATTGCTGTCATTTTATCTTTTAAGGTTGGTAAATGGATATTATTAAAAGTAAAGGAAGGAAACCAAAGTGTAATGTTTCTGAATAAAGGATTTATATATGTGAGAAATAGTCAGGTGAGCTAATATCAGGGCAAAAGCCGAACATATTACTGGGAAATATATTAATTTGTTTAATATACCTTTAAACACTTTTCTAATGTAAGATACTAAGGAAATGAAACACATAGATAAATTTTTCTTAAGAATGGTAACGATAATAAAAAAATTCCAGGAGGGATGAATTATACCCCTAGAAAGAAAAGAATTCAAAAATGATAGAAAAACTCAAGGATTGTTCAGACAGGCTTTTCAAGATAAGGGATACTGTTAAATCCTGAAGTGAAGCTAGAAGATGTTAAAAGAGCTGACTTCAATTCATTTATATCAAAGGCAAAAGTTAAGAACTGAGAAGACAAATTTTGTGATGAGAAAAATGTTGTTTTAGAAATAAAAATTTAATATAAATTTTTTCAGCGAATTTTTTTATTTTATTAATATAATCTTCGCTAAATTCTTGAACTTAAATTTTAACTTTCAGCCACCACAGTATTAATAGAAATTTAAAATGGTATTAAAAACTACGGATCAATATTTACGTTGGTACAGCAATAGAAACGTAATTCAATTTCGTTTAAAACGCATAATTCAGCATGCTCTTCATCCTCCGTATATATTAATTACAACGTAATTCTTAGGCTACTCCCCTTTCGAAAAAATGTCCCAATTTTATGTAACGTTTGTTATATTTTATAGAATTTTTGTAATTGTTATTTTACAAATGTCACAATATTATGTAACGAAATATGTAACGAAAAATATAACGAAAAAATTAATTAATTTTATATAATGAAAGTTAAATGTTAGGATAGGATTTTTGTGATATGTTATTTTTTTTGCGTTGATGCCAGTAAGAATTACGTTGTAAATTTTGATCATTTTATACAAAGTATAGAAGAGAAAGAGACAGAAATAAAAGCAAGAGGGGTCAAGGGGCATAGCCCCTTGCGAGGCCAAAATGGCCGAGTTTTATATATATATATATATATATATATATATATATATATATATATACTCTAACGAAATCATTACTAACTATTGTTGACCGAAATTTTGAATTAACTTGTTATAATTAAAAACATGAAAAGATAATCGGAAAAACAAACAAGTTCACGCAAATCTCCTTTATTAATTTTATTACTGCACCCGAACTATTAAAAACATTTATAGAAAGAATAAAAGTTTTGGCAGATAATTTTACATACGAAATAATATAAAACAACATTAACGAATATTAAAATATATATAAAACGATACACACGCTTAATATATATTATATACACTTTTTTAAAGGAACACGTTTCTAAACTACAAAACACATACAATGGCCCACGCCAATCTTTGACACACGCAACGTTTTCCACTACCTAATGCAGACTGCCGACAGCTATGCTATTTTTAAACAAATACCGAGACAATCCTTTAATAAAATGGCTGCCTTTTATACATAGGCGCTAGCCTACAAATTAATAAAATAAAAATAATATAAATACATGTATTGCAGACAGAATAAAATAATTATTATATATATAAATAACCTTCGACGAACAACATAGGAGATAAAATGTAACAACGATATATAATTTTAATAATTGAATATAAGAGTAAAGAAAAAACGTACTTTAAATAAACGAATATAAACATGGAAGCAAAAGCAAAACGCGGAAAGAGATAGCTAAGACGAGAGATTAGCGTGAAGCAAGAAGAAAAAAAAAACAATTAAAAAAGGAGATAAATTGATGACAACACTAACCAAATGCAGCTGATGTATTAGCCAGTAGTATTAGAATAATGCCGCTGCAGATTGCGATTTCTGTTGACGTTTCTAAACCGGATATTACGTAGAACACCGCAAAAAATATCGCCGGGGAGAGTATTAAACCTGGTAACTGAAGTGAAATTGAAAAAATATGTGAAAATGAAAAATCTCTAAAATACGAAAAATCACATTTCTCTTATGAATTATTTAAAATTTACCTCCATTTATTTTATAACGCACTAAAAATACGTACTAGTTTTTAGTATGTGTCCATCATTCGTATCCAGAGTTTCAGGATCATTATGCATATTATTATATTCAAAAACATATATGCCAAATTTATTCGTTGTGCGAAAACCCCTGTCTAAAAAATCAAAATTTTGGCTTGGTCATTTTAAAATGCCCTGAACGCGTCTGGATGTATAGCAAAGTATAACAAAATTTAAAGAAATTCCTGTGTGACAACTGTCTAACAAATATTCACAACACGCTTTGTCAGTTTGTGATTATTCGTCATTGAGTGCGGTGTTTGCTTTACATAAAATAACCTAAATATACACCAATGTGATCGTATAACGGTAGGGCTGCTTACAAATTTTAAAGTAGTCTAACAAATACGTGGTAGTCTGAAAAATTGAACTGAATAAAATCTAATTTTTACGATTGTTAGACTTACAGATTATGCCTTTTCAGATGAATTCACTCTAAAGTCCCCTAAAAAAAATTTAAAATTGAGCACATGTCGGATCACGTTCAGATACTTTGAAAGAGATACTGCATCAACAAAAACTAAATAGGATTCGATGTAATATGTTCAGAAAAAAAAAATTAATTTTCATTCAGTCCAGTAGCGTTCTGTCCGCAGTTAAATATATTTAAATTAGTGTATACGTATATATTTTTGAAGTAGATGTTAATTTTTGCAATTATTGGTGGTACATGAAGAGCATTTTACAAAGCACAATGGTTTGCCGATTAATTGTAATTTTACAGTACGATTTTAAATAAATTGTCAATATTGGAGACGCTTTAATTAGGTCTACTCTTAATTTGCAGTTTAAAAGGAAACATTATGTTATCACAATTTTGCGACGTACGTAGACTTCAACATTCTTACCGAGAAATTAATTAACTTAAAAATATCAATTTAATTGCTACAATAGAAGAACATTAACTGTTCTTTGATGAAAGAAAGAATACGATCAGATAATACATCACGTAGGAATTTGCTCCAAAATCAAGGGCGGATCTAAAGGGGAGCTAGAGAGAGCTATAGCCCCAGCCTTCAAGTGGCCCCGCGCTCTCAAACAGAAAAAAAATTTAATTTTGCACGTGTAAAATTTAAGTTTCCTTTCCCAAAATACTCAATACAGTAAAAATGCAAGATTTTAAATTTTGCGTTTTTTATCTTAAAAAGAATTCAGTTAATTTTTATAGTATATAAAAAAAGAATATATGAATTCATTAATAAATTATATACTTTTTACCTATAAAACTTTCTCTTTTTTTCCTAATAAACTAAATGCTACATAAAATTAATATTTATAGAAATATTCTACGATAAAAATAATTATTGTGTTAAACAAAATGTATGAGTCCTTTTACGCATTGAATAATAAATAAACATTAAATAAACATTCGATAAATCGACTAATAACAATTCTCTATTCAAATTTTGATACCCATACAACCGTTGTTAATTTTTTTATGTAAAACACGATCTGAAATATTTTTAGTTTTAACAATATTTTATTTTTTTTGTTTTTATTGATAGTTAATACGTTTTATTTAGAACTGTATAAAAATTATCTAAAGTGTAAAAGCGAGATTTAATCGATTGCCGATTTTATAAATATATTTGGATTTCGAAAAATTTAATAAATCATAATGTTTCATTCCTTTTTTTTGATCATATAAATAATACGTATTGGTTAAATAGAAGTAAAATCTGGAGTAACATTTAGAGTAAAATATATCGATTGCAAAACCGAATTTTTTGAAACCGGTAATTGAATTTATTAATAATAAATTATTAATAAAAAATTTGTATTGCTGAATAACATAACATTATTTTAACAGCGATCATTCATAATATTTCAGCAACTTAATTTCTCATAAGTGTAATATTACTAGGCAAATATTAAAAATTATTTTCATTTTATAAATAAAATAAAGGAATACATATAAAACATAACTAAATAATAAAGTTTTTAAGTATTTTTTTTTGTTTAAATAATTCTATACGTGTTTCATAATGAAATGTGTGCAAATTTTTCGTCAGTTTACGAGCGGTTTCGTCAGCCGTGCGTCTCGCTTGTATGCGTAACTTTGACCCCCGATTTTTAATTGTGAAAGTCAATAAATGTATTTGTTGTATTTTTGTCATTGAAAATACAAGTATTCAAAAGTAATCACTACGAAGGCTCACGCTGTACGACGTAAATTGCGTCCTCTGGAATTTTTTGTAAAAAAAAAAGACTATCTCGGCTCCAGGTGGTCGTAGGTCAACTTTTGTTTTTTTCAATTCGTAAAAAATTGTCAGCAGTCTACTTCTTATGAAGGTATATCACTGTACAACAACAATTGAAAAAGAAATTTGAAAAAAATATAGCCTAGAAAAACGTGTTTTTTCAATGTCCTTTTTCGGTACTAAAATTTAAAAAAATCGTTCCAATTTTTTTTTTTTTAAAGTTAAAGGACACGTCTTCAAGAAAAAAATGAGCCCCCGAATGTCTCTCTATGACGATCTCTCGGGCAAGAGTAAACGATTTTCGAAAAGGTTTTTTCCCCTGAAAAATCGATATATCTCGAAAAATACTAAATATTTTTGCATTTTCTAAAAACATACTTTTTCATCTAATCAAGAGCTGCATTTGTACAAAATATCAAGTCAATACACGCAAAATTGAAAAAATTACAGAAGAAACAAAAAAACACGATTTTAGACGGTTTTTTCGATATATCTCGAAAAGTAATCGATTAATCGATATCCGTAAAAAACGAATCGATAGATCTTTTTATTATCTACAACTTTCTCATTTGAGGTTTTCCAATTCGGCGCTTCCAAAGGGGGGATCTAAAAAAAAAAAAAAAAAAAATCGGCGCTTACTTTTTCTTGTTATTTAAAAAAAAAACGTTTTATTCAACTTTACGTATTTTTTAGGTCATGTTCGCTACCGAATCTCGCGTTGGATTTGACGCTATCTTTTTTAGAATTTTTTTTTTCTATATCACTGTATTTTTTGTTTCCGGGTTGTAATTTTTGCATACCTTTAATTTTTGCATACCTTTATTGATTGTATTATAAGAGTGTAGTTACTTTTACTATTAGAACGCTAATTCCCCGATAGTAAAAATTAGAACTGTGTCCAAGAACAAAAGTTTATATACTATTTACATATTTCTATGAAGGACAATTGATTTATACAATATTACAACATCAAAAATTTTTAATAAATTTGTTTTTTGTATTTGGCGTAAATATGAATATCACGGTTATCTTTAACTGAACAATCGACTAATCCTGAATTGCTGTGATTTATTTCAGAAGTGCGATTATGATTTTGGCGGCAAGTGGTTTCTTTTTTGATAAATGACAGAAGTAGTACGATTATGATGAAATTTAAATTTAGGGAAAGTGTGTTTGGATTTGAAAGCAAACTCTATTCAGGAAATGCCGGTAATTACCGGCGATTTTCATTATAATTGTGTACACTGCTATATGAAGAAATTCCTGAAAACTTTCAAGTGACAATAATAAAGAGAATAAATTATGGACAGTCAATTTACGCGTTGCATTTAGCACGTTAATTGGCACCTTCATTAATAACGGCGCCTTATGAGACACCTCTCGACTTTTTTCTCCATGACGACAATCATGGCGGATAGTAAATATTTTTGCCAGTTATATTTTCCCGAAATTATTTCAATCAGTCAATTGATTAGTTTGAGATAACGCGGCAATGGCGTGGTTTACAAATCGCGAATCCGTTTTCCGAACTATGATCACTTTCACTATGTCTGGGTCACAAAATTTTCATCTCTTCACAATTTCTTGTAACAGTTGCACGTTATTTTCTATAGTTATTTTCATAATGAAAAAATATGCACAATCGGCAGGACGTGATTAACCTTTTTTTTTGCACGCCACATACTTCATGTCTAATTCATATAATTTGATAACCGGATTGAAGAGGGATTAGGTGAGGCCGCTAATCTTCCGAGCTTTGAACATTTTCTCCTATAATAACGAAGGAGATTCCGAACAGAAGCGACAGTTTGCATTGCCTACATTTGCAGTACCGTTTTACGGACAAACTCAAGTCCAATTTTAATGGAATCGTTATTGTAACCAATGTTGGATTGATTGTATTGCTTATCATGCCAATTGTAGGATCGCTGTTCATTGCGAATGATAATCAATTTAACTAAGACGATCTTTTCATAATAAAACTGTGGAAGCCGTTCAAGGTGGACACACGTAACAAATTTTTGCTTGTGTTTGTTTTGCAAGGAGCAACTATATTATATTATACACCGCTGTTAGCATATTCTCGCCGCTATATTTGTGCTATTATCAGAGCGAGGCTTGTAAATTGGAAATGGACCTCTGATTTTGATTTTGAAAAAAGCGGTCTGTTTGACCGAAGAAAAATGCATCCGGGAAAACTCAGCGGAAAACTTGAATTCTGACGAAGAAGAAACGATTTATTTTTGTTTGTTATTACATTTGCTGCAACATCATCGCTCTTTGCACAACTATACGATAACTTAACTGAAAACTTACAAACCGGTTGCTAGGTAGTCGCTGTCAGCGTTAATTTCTTATATTTGATTCGATTTATTTGTCTAGCCGTTGCAGACCAAGTTCCGGTGAAATCCCTCTTATGGGCCGGAATTACTATGATTATGGGATTTTTTCTTTGGTTCATGTCGCAGGCTGGAGAGTACTACATGGCGGTAAATTCAAAGCAGCTCTGTACGACGACGTCAGTTGGTACGAAAGGTCACTACCGGTACAGAAATTAATTCTACAAGTGATGATCGTTACTAATTACCGGCTACGAATGTCAGTGTCACCTGGAATTTACCTCTCCTACACATTCTATGTAAGACTAGTGAGGAAAGCGTACACAATTACTAGTTTCTTTTGCTAAATACTAGTATGACTGATTGTGCAGGGAAAAGTAAATATTATTTTTTTTTTTTTTTTTTAAATTAAAAACAACTATCTGAATTAAAAAACCTCATTTAATCTTGCTGATATTTGTTGTTATTACTCATCCAGATAACCGAGCTTGTTGAAATTAGAGATCTATTAAAGTTAAATTATTGTTTTACCATTCGATCAACCTGTCACGATATTGTAAACGATTTCATTGAATTCGCAAAGATAATCGTCTACCTACGACGCACTAAATTAAGTTCGCGGAAAATAAAAATAATATTATACGTCGTATTTTTAAATTTGAACAATACGATTATTATTATTATTATTATTATTATTAGGATTCCGTACACATATCGCTCATTAAATACAATAACGTGATAACTCAAAAAATAGCGAATTTGAGTCATGTGTATAGTTGGAATGCATTTTATGAGTGCAGTTAGAGGTTAGAACGCCATATTTGTAAATAAGAAACCCGACAAAATAAGCATTGCTCTTGGAAAGTGTACACCGTTGTTCAAATTATAGTAAATGTAAATGTTAATTTGTGTTTTCTGTGAAATAGCGTTTTTTGAGTTATGACGTTATTGTATTTAATGAGCGATATGTGATGTACGGAATAATCCTAATACGGTGGTTCAGAAATGATAAAAATATTCAATTAAAATATGCAATAACCACGAACGTTTTGACTTATAAACTTCAAATTTGGAACGTAAATTACAATTAAAATTTTAAAATCATATCTATAACTCCAAGATGACCGATTACCCTGGCCTGCAAAAAACCTAAAAAACCGTCAAGAATATATAATATGGTATTTAAAACGACCTCAAAAATCACTTAAAAAATCATAACTCATCACCGGATAAACCTTTAAAGGTGAAATTCCAAATATAAAATAAAATGCAGGAATCCTCTCATAAAATCAACAAATTACGCTAGAATTATTTAAACCCCTCTTTTGAGCCAAAAACGGGGGGGGGGGGGGAGTTCACGTAAGTATTAACCTGAGTAAAAACGTTGGAGAAATCGAAACGTGTTTTACACATATGCATTAAGGATTGCTTCATAAGAAAAATATAGTCAAAACTTACAACTTTATATTCAGACCCTTGGGGCGTCGAAAGCTCAAAATTTTCGAAAAATTTTTTTTTTTTTTTCGAGGCGTGCGTGATATACATATATCGATGGGGAGATCGCTATTTGTCGGGGATGAAACCGCATTTCGTTTCTTGAACGAAACTTCCGAAGTTGACGAAAAGTTTTAAAAAAGTACAGATTTCTTTAGTTTTGAATTTAGTACTATGTGAGTATAAATATTATGTTGGAATCCTCAGCGCATGAAACATCATGCTTAACCGAACTTGTTAATGCTTGTGCTACTGAGCAGCCTTGCGCAACAGCAGATAACGAATGCGATGTACACATCCGTTTTTGTAATGCGCTTACATATATAGATTAATTATCTCTATTTTCGGCGTCCTATTTTTCTATTTATCTTCTGATTATATTTCGTTCTCCCTAGTATTTAACGTAAAATGATTTAAAGTGATATTTAAAACAATTATTCGCTAGTACCGCCAAGATTTCGGAGGATTTAATTTTTGATTTGGTCTTTTCTTTTAGTGAATTTTATACACTAAACATTTTAAAATGATTTATTATTTATAAAACATTCTTGTAAGTTTTTTTTCTATAAATTTTATGGTTAAATTTTATTTTAAATTAATTCAATTTTTTACTTTTTAAAAATTTAAAAGAAAAGTGGTTGCTTAATTTGTTTTTACGTTTTTGTAGTTGTGCTTACGATTAATTCGATTTCAACATGTTTCTGTCTTAGGGAGAGCGCCCACCGAAGCGATACGATTCCGATACGATAGCAACTAAATGTAGTTCAGAATATAACCCACGTTATTATATGAGTTAGCGCCCACTGACGCGATGCGACAAGCAACCGATAAGCAACTATCGTATTGCCGTCGCTCGAGTGCTACATGTTTTATATTTAGTTGCTTGAGCAAGCGATTGTTTGTTTACATTCTGAATTTTTATGCGTAATATGAATAATCGGCAAAAATAACAATTTAAAATCGGTGTTTTAAATTTATTTCAGAATATTTTTAAAAACAATTCATATTTATGAAATAAATATTAATATTTACATTTTCTTATTTTGTTATGTAATATAAATTAACAGCAATATATATGTATATGGTATAGAAAATGTTTCTAAACATTTAGATATACATAATTAACAAATGTATTTCCCGTAATGTGATTAAAATACGTTTCTGCAGTGTATAAATGTTCTAAAATGGGTGTTTTTTTTTACAATTTTTGGCCAATTTTCTCTACTAACCAATTAAACGTTTCCTTATTCATTCCATAAAAACTTTAGAACGTTTCCGAGTATATATTCAGTTTTTTATAAACATTAAAGCGTTTATTTTGTTACTCTTTTGAAAAAATGGATGTACTCAATAACGTTGTTTTCTTTTTTGATTTAAATTGTTAAGATTTACTAACGATACATTGCTTCTTCACTAAAAAAAGAACAGGAAAACGAAGAAAAATATGACATTTTTTACACTATCACACCACATCATAAATTAAGTTGCTTCTCCAGCTGATAAATCGCGTTGCTTCAGTGGGCGTTACGTCGTATCGGAATCGTGTTGCTATCGCTTACGATTTAAAATCGTTGTCGTATCGGAATCGTATCGCTTAGATGGGCGCTCTCCCTTAGAGAAGTACCGGGGAAAAAATCAGGATTCGCTATTGATTATGTATACATATATGTATAAAAATCAGCCCTTGTGGCATCGCCAAATTTCCTTGACCCTCAATCTTTTTTCTTCTAAACTGTTTTTAGAAAAGAATCGTTTTTAGTTAACTACGGTCATTCTTAGCCATCTTGTACAAATACATCTTTATTGTTCAATCACGTTTTACATGTACATTCAACATTATTATTTACATTTGTTTATCCGCTGTACTAGGCTCTGTGTTGGGTGTTTTATATACACTGTGACGGACATTGTAATGAAACATTTGTCGTAGTGTACCTCGGGCTAAGACATATAGTCATTAGAATTTCCGGGACACCTCCCGAGCCCGCAAGTGAAAGATTATGTCCTATAATACTCATGGTAGAGCAAATTTCAAACGACCGTGCCTTAAAAACATAAAAAATTTAATTTGCGGTTTGCGTAGCAATTTCGACTTTTTTAAAGTTTTATTTCACATTTACTTTTCGACCTCACATAAAAACTTACAAATTTCATAACGTTTTTTTTTTTTACATTATCTCGACATAGGAATCGCGTTCGTCATTAATACGTATGCATTTTCTTTCCTTTAGACACGTATTATAGTTTTGCAAAGTCATTTTTATTTTCAGCTTAAGCCGCGCTGTAATGTACTTTTATTATATTCTATATTCGTAAACAAGGGCGTCGCCAGCCGATGAGCCAAATGGCAAAATGATACAAAGAGGATATGAGTTATAGGAAAAATAAAATTTATAATTTGTAAAAGCTTAATATTTTATTAAACAATAATAAAAACATCATTTTCGTGGGTTTCTGGCAAATTGTAATACTACTTTATTAGAAAAATCTTCCAAATTGTCCGCGATTACGCGCCTATGAATACTCATCATGACCAGTTGATTAAAAAGTTTTCAAGCTCCAGCGAGGGGCTAGGTCCTCGCCCTGGCGACGCCCATGCTTGTAAACACACTGCCACGTCAGCTATTGTAATCTCGTATTTTTGTGCAGTCGCAAAGATCGGATATACGTACTTGAGAGAGTAAATTTGACAGCAGAAATATCAACGGAGTGCTGGTTTCGTTGCCATATTCGCGGTAAAACACCGGCATCTGCTTCGGTAAATTGTTAGCCACTGATTGAACGTATGGGAAAAAGTTCTTCGTAGTGCATACGAATAAAGTACCTTTCAAGGCTTGCACGCCGTTTTGCGTAAAAAAATCCAATGTTCCTCTCACGCATACGCCAATTAAAACAGCCAGTGCCTATTTACAGGGAAAGAACGGGGCAGAAAAAACATTACTATTAATATCAAAATTACGAAAACGAGTATACGATTACATCCGATCTATCTGGAAAATTTCATCTAAAATATCCCCACCGATTCGTGATATATTCGATGTTTTCATAAAAAAGACAAATTTAAAAAAAAATTTTCTTCATGCAAAATTTGCGGAAGTTAGATCTCTCGAAATAACCGATTCAGTTGAGTATTTTCTTTGTCGCTTGATTCTAGTGAGACAGTTTTACACTTACCACACTGGTACATACACGGGCCAGTTCAGTTGATTTATCTCGAATATTTTGCAGAAACAATCTGTAGGTTAAGATATATAATCGGACGATCCAAAAAGGTCTTTTCCTAAACAAAACAATTAAAAGATCTTTCATTATGATTTTTCCTTTTTTATATTTAAATTTTAAAAAACGGCAATGGAGTAGATATGTATTTTTTTTTAAATTTAGTTTCATTTAAAGGGAAAAGATCAGATATTTTAGACGCACATGAAGACAGTTGAAATAAAGAGTAAAATGGAAAGTAGAAACGTATATCTCCTTCTTAGACGACTGCTCATAAGTCTTATGATTTAACACTATCGGCAGTATCGCCGTACGTAATGATTTGTTTTGCCGAATTATTGAAATTACATTTACCGATAAATTTATCTCTATCGGACAATATGAGGCTACACACCGGTGTGTAGTGTAACACTAGATTTTCAGAATATGCTTACAAAAAAAGGTTTTTTGCAATTAAGTTCGTTAATCAATTACCGTTATAAAGCACGAATATATCAATTAACAGCAATCAATGAGTACAAATTGGAACTGAAACGAAAAACGTGTTATTTTTTCTCGAGATACAGGGGTGAGCAAAAGTCAGGGTGCAAACGCACACGTGCTGTTTTCGATAGTGCACTCTGGCTTTTGCTCGCCCCTGTATATTTCTTTTTAAATTTCAAACGGAGAATCATTCCATGAACGCGTCACTAGTAGCAGACTAGAATCTAAATACTATTCTCAGAAGTCCTCCGAATCTACGCCATTGACCTAACGTTACTTAAGCGAGGCGCCAGTAGTAGAAACTCCTCAAGTGGACACGGTTGGATGAAACAGGTAGCGCAGATTCCAATGAAATTGTTCGGTTTGTTTATTATTTCTTTTTTTTCCGATCGATTCGAGGGTACTGTAGTTGTTACTTTTTTGCGTCCTTTCTCGTTTGTTTTTTTTTTTTGAAGTATTAGTATCATTCATAGTGTAAGTTTTTTAGCAGCAATCAAATTCAAAGCAGATTACAACGGGACGCCATCTCGCTGTTTTAACATGCACATATTTGTGGGTTATATAAAATTTTTCAAATGTCCAAATTTTCAGCGCTAAGAAACCGTTGCGGATAGGAATAAATGACAAATTCCATAACTAAGAAGGTAAAATTTAGGTAAATAAAAGTGCGCGTATAAATTTGTAATTTTTAAAATTTGCGTGTGTATGTGTATTTTTTATCGTGTTTTTATTTACATAATTAAAATTTAATATGCGCACAATGAATTAACTAAAAAGCTATTTTTTATAAACAATACATAACCACGAACTTACAAACTTCAATTTTAAAATTTCGTAGTGATTTCTTCCTGTCAACATAAATTTTTCTTATTACAAATTATTTCAAAGGGGCTTCAATTTGAAAATTCTCCATTTTAAACATTATAAATAGGATGTAGTCCTGAAGAATATTAAATCGATCGCCTAAAAGCAACGAGAATGTAACTGGAACGAAAATATTTCAAGATTATTTTTTTCGATTAACACCACACTCCGTTTTCGACCATCATCAGTAATGATCAAATATGTGTGAATTGTTTTTGCATTTGAAAAGAAGATGAAAAAAATTTCAAAAAAAAAAAAACGGAATTCCAATTTTTTAAGCCTACTGTGTACGTAAGCACCGATTGATAAGTCCGATTATGTATCCGGAATGCAACTCTCGAACCTGCGATTCAATTCCATATCCGAAGAAATAACGAACTCTTACACCCATCACTAAACTAAACAGTGCTGTTGTTTTGAATTTTTTCTTATCTTTCTTATTGCTTGATATTCGGAATTAGGGTGTGGTTCTTTGTTGTTTGCATATCTATTTTTAGTGAATCTTAGGTTGAAATTTACTTAATATCATCCGATATCATTGCGGCAGAACCATTCTACGTATATCGCATGTAAAAATTATTGTAAAGCTACGAAATGCGTAATTTTTCCGAATTTTTTCAGTGCATATAACGTATTTGATTGGAATGGAGCATTGATCGCCAAAAAAAAAAAAAAAAAAAATCAGGCAAAAATCGTTGATATTGTGTCCAAATCTGATGAATTTAAATACGAATTAAAATTTAATCGTTCAAAATGCCATTTTAACAAGATATCCACAACGCTACGGCAAAACAATAGAGGTGTGTGTTAGGCGTCAAAATATTGGATAATAAATTTCATCTGATATTTTCACGGCTTCCGCCTGTGTAAATAATGGAATTATCCGAAAATATTCCGTCGTTTGTGTTTTTTACGCTTAGTAGTGGCAAACTTTAAAGCTACGTATTTCCAATTATTACGAAAAGCTCTATCGATTTTTTCGACCAACCGAGAGAAAAAAAAGAATCAAAATTTAAACTACTTGTATTCGAGCATACAATTTAATTTAGGGCTTACTATATTTTATTCTCTGGTACATTAACTTGAAGAAAAAAGAACAGAATAAAATCGCTTTTGAATAATTTCTGCATTATTAGAACAGTTTCATATTTGGCCGATGTAGATGTAAAATCTCCGATTCGATGTGCACCAAAAGATCGAATATTTCAAAAAGCGTAATTTGATGAGAAAAAAGTATTCTTGTAGTTATAAAAATGATATAAAATAAAAGCGGATATAAATAAATAAATAAATGAATAATTTTCAACCGTCATATCGATTAAAAAATATATATAAATAACAATATTACATACCCATAAAGTAATACTTACAACTTTTCGTTGGATTCTCTTAATTCCTGAAATAAAACAAAAACAAAACTTTTAAAATACGTTTCATTTACACGAGCTGCAGAACTGCGTTTTCGAGTTTATATTTAAATATCCCGACATTGATCGGGAGAACTATCTGAACAAGTGTGCAAGATGAAGTCCGAAATACGAAATCTCAAAAAAAATATCGTCCCGTTAAATTGTTGGAAAAGTACATGTGTATTCTAAGGCGAGATTCTAACTCTGTGGGTTAGTTATTTCGAATGTAACTCCGGGTACAGTAAATACGAGTATAGTCTACCTTACCTGCATTTCGGAGAGAAAAAAGTATTATTAGTTTTTTAAATTTTTTTTCTTAAAAAAAAAAAAAGGATGGAAAAGTGAACGAACCCGTGTGAAGCCAAAAAATAAATTCAAAAAAATTAACAGTCCTGGTACAGAATTTTATGGAAAACAACCTGCATAATATATATTTATAAAAAAGTTAATGGTGAAAAATTTTCCTGATGATTTTTTTTTTTTTTATTTTTTATTAATGGGTTTGTCAATGGAAGACATTAGTCCGAGAAATGGGAGGAAGAAGGAGAGAATAATGTTCTTATTTTTAAACATTTAAAGATACAGAGGATAAAAATAATTCAAAGGCAGAAATAACAGACGTAGAAGGAAATGAGAGAATGTAAGAAGCACACCATATAAAGGGAGTAGAAATATCGAGTAGTTTTAATAGAAAAGAGTAGACGGACGATTGTTCATTAGGGAAGGCCGGACATTCAAATAAGAAATGATATCAGGATCACAAGGAAAGTAATTAGAAATGGGATGAAAAGGACAGTATGGAGTAGAAGTAGATGAAAACTATGGAAATAATGCGGGAAGGATGATTAAAGCGAAGGTGAAAAATAGCAGAGATCGTAGAGCGTTTAAGAGAAGGCAAGTATCAAGAAAACCATGAATGAGGTTGAAGAAATTAACTCCACATGAAAAATAATTTCGATCGGAAAACTGATATTCATTTTCCTTTTACCAACACAGCTCAGTGTGTCCGAAGAAATTCATTATTTCGGTGTTATACACACACACACACGTACACACATTTAAATACGGATAGATTTTTCTCATCTTTAGGTTCATTGGTAAAGAAAGGAAAATCCACCCCATACACGCACGCAAAGATGAGCGCAATAAGAATAACGATATTTTCAGCTATCCGAACGATCACGATTGCACGCTTCTTCTGAGACCGTTTTGAATTTTAAAGCTCAAAATCCCATTAAAAAATCAAAAGTACCGTTTGAAGATATTTCGAAACGATATATTTATCGAAATTGGTGACCAGGAAATCTCCGGTGAGAGTGACTTAATTTCCCGCAGATATCGAAAGTAAAGATGTGTGCACGTATCTATTTAAAATATTCTTGATTTATCCTTTACATATACATATACATATATATATATATATATGTGTCGCAATTAGTTGCTAGAGCGCTTGGCTTCCGATATGGAGGTTACGGGTTCGATCCCGAGCGTCGACGAGCTTATTACAAAAATTAAATAAATAAATAAATAATCGCTAGTAATCACGTGGAAGGCAATAGCAAACCACCACGTTCAACGTCATATGCGCGCTAGGTCAGTACACAGCAGACCCAAACGGGACTGCACTGGTAGCGCGATAACAAGCGGCTACTATCAGTTCCGAATGTAGTCTTCTTGCGTGTGTACACCTGCATTGCATATATAATAATTGCTTAGTATACAACCTATATCGGTACATCTAAAATGTACGAATAGGTTGTCCACCAACCGAATGGTTGAGGATATAATGATGATGATGATGATGATGATGATATATAATATATATGACCGCGAAAAATCCGGTTGTTCTCAATATGTATATATACTTCTTAAGTTATAACAAATAGAAATAAAACAAACAAATTTAAGAATAAAATGATTGCTTACTTAGAAACGTTTTCGGATATAACCTATCATCAGCTAAAAACACAACTCAATATATGCGATCAGAAAAAAATTCTAAATCACACTCTAAACTTGTTTGTTATATTTGTATTTGTCATAACTTACTATTTTCTATATTTAACAAAGAGGATGTTAAAAGATTCTTTATTATATAGGTATACTTCCATTAAAACATGAGCTTTAAATATACAAATAATGAATAAATTAAGAATCACGCAGAATACAATAGAATTATACAAAATTTAAATATAATAAATAAGAAGTAAAAACTGAATTAGACGGGTCGCATAGTGATCTTAAAAGACATCGATGGACTTATTAATCTACATTTTAGTATTTAAAAGAAAAAAGTGGCCATCCATTTATTAGATGTAGGAACGACATCAATTATTTTCCATACATAGTAAAGAGTTTTAAAGAAAAGCGGTTGATTGCTTATAATTTGGAGCGGTTGCAGAAGATCTTTGCTCAGTTTCGAGCAAAGGAAATATTTTTAACGATTTCTTGTTTTTAATTCCCAATTTGAATTACAATTTATGCTTTTAAATTATAAGCATTCGTTAAACTTTTTCTTTGTATTTCTCAAATTCTATATTCTAAATATTTCTCTGCTAACAATCTTGATTGAATATAGTTTCTTTTTAATTTTTATCTTTATAATGTCCGTAACTTATTTATAATTTTTCATCACGACAGTCTTATTAAAAGTTAATTAAGTTGCAGTTTTTAGTGCAGATAAAAGAAATATTAACACGCGATATAATTTTTAGCTGAAACATTATTAATTCTACTTAATAGTTATTCGGCTGTTGGGTTTAGTAAAGAATAAAACAAATCGATCATACATGGATACGCGAGGCTCAAGATAGATATCGGTGGAAGAATTTGGGAGAAGCTTACGCTAAATATCGGAAGACTGCTTGAAGAAGAAGAAGAAAGACTACATCATACGCGTGTCTAAGGGTGCTTACCCTGTTTGTTATTTTTAAAAACTTCCAATTATTTATTTTAATGTAGATTCATCACTAGTTAGAAGAAAATTAAGAACAACTAGATGCTCCCGTATTATTATTATCATTTTTTCCGGATCTGTCATCGATCGTCAAGTACCCAAATCGATTTCAGATAAAAGTTTTATACATGTAATGTATAAAGAGATGTAATACATATCGGCGTTACAACCGTTATTTTGAAAAAAAAATACTGACACGCATTCTATTTCTACAGTTCATACCACAAAACTGTACGGTTATTTTCTAATTCTATAATTATGTCGAGAATTGTGCGTGGAATAATACGAACGCGGCTGAAAGCAAGAAACAGGCTAACCGAACAAAAAAAATTAATAGCAGCAACCCCGTGTCTAAAACTAATTTTGTATGTTGTCTCTGAAAATTATGTTTTTTTTTTTATTGCAGGCTTTATGAATATCAAATGCATAAAATACATAACATAAAAGAAATTATAAAGATATGTGTTTTATAAGATATATTACCTAAAGGAGTAAAACAATAAAATTAAATGTGTCGAAAGGTTAATACTCATGAAAGTAGTAGAAGTCACACTATAGGATATAGCGAAGAAAAGAAAATATGATTGTGGAAGAGTAAAATTAAAACGCGATCAATATAGCGGCGTGAGAAATCGCACAAACATTTCTCAGAGTACTGAACAGTGTGTATATTCCTAATGTCTGTTTTTCTTTCCCCGAAGTAATTAATTAGTTGTTGTTGATATTTTATGCCTTCTTATTTATAAATCGAATAATTCATTACCATACGTGTCCCTATTTTGAAAGTTTTATTATTACCGATAGAACTAATATTAGTTAACTTTCTAAAGTGAAGTTGTTATTTGTGTAATATATATATATATAGGTAATCTTTGATAATAGATGTTGATAAGCTGTCCGACACCTGCATGCAGTATTTCTCGGCGGACCCCGCAACTTATAAAAAAGAAATATACAGTTTATGCATTGTAAAAAATGCTAGTGACAGCCGTCAATTCGGAACGTTCATTACCGAGCGTACAATATTACGGTTTCAGTTGGAAAAAATAAATTCCGACGTACCTCATAAATGCTGGTGTAGTCATTATTCTTCAAAAGCTCGCTGTTCTTCTTTGCGTACGATGTTACCGGGAACTCTTCACATATCAAATCTGCTTTTGCTTGATTCTTAACCGATAAGCTTTTTACTAAAAATTCCGCCCGGTTTATATCTTCGGGGCAGTGCAAATCAAAACTAAAAGAATACTTTTTAGACTATATTTTACATATTAGTAAAATTGTAACATACAGATAAAGTTAAAAAGCCTGTTATTTTCGAATTTGCGAATAAAAATTTGCTTTTTTTTTTTTTTTGCATAAGTAAAAATGATCTGTTTCAAAAACTACCGAACCAATTCGAATCAAAAATAAAAATGAATTTTTGTTATTTGTCATTTCTGTATTTAATTTCTTATAAGATTTAAGAGGATTTGTTTTATCGAACTGGAACGATTTCACTTTTGTTGAGTAATAAAAAGTTTTAATTTTGTTTTTTAATATATGTATATTTCAATGCATCGTCTATTTCTAAAATTACTTTAAGCTATTTAATTTCAAAATTAAGTAGAATTATCGGACTATCACATCGAAGTCATGAGTTCGAAACTGACGGCGACGAGGAAAAGTTATTAAAATAACGGAAGTAGTCACATGGGTAAGTAATGGAAAATCACCGTGTATACTGTTACGTTCATGTAAACAATATCCCGCCACATAGGAATGATTTTGTTCGCGGAGTTAACCGTCAGAGGTCTGGAAACTACGGATTAAAATTACGTTTCATTTTATTCGGAAAAGGTGAGTCCACCGGCAAGACTATAGATAACCGTACAGGCCAGAACTGTCGCTGTTTATTAACGGCGAAAGGTAAAAACCTGTCAAGCTAGAATTATACCGACTCAAGTGCATCTTAGTGGCGAAAACTTCAGACAAGCCTATGAATTTATCTGATCTCTCGAATAGTCGTAAAAACCGATACAGCTTTCACAACAGTTTAACAGTTTTATATCAGAGATTTGTGATTTTCGCGTTCTATAAAAATATATATAGTTTTCATTATGCTCGCTAGAAAACAAAAACGTGCTTTGTCTTATGATTTACATGCTCAATACTCAACAAAATAATGTAGCTTAAAAACGTACAAAGTGGGTCAAAAAACTGGTTCAATAAAAAGCACCAATTAAGTAATTTGCCTTTATTAAAAGAACTCTGGGAAAATGATTTTTAGCACACGCACGTTTTTGTGTATAAAATAAGTGAAACATAAAGAATAGATTAAAATTTTCATACAACTAAAAAGTTTAAACCAATGCACCCACGAAAATTGCATTTTCCGCACAAGCGACCCGCGCGTAGCTGTGGGTTGGGTTCAGTATGCGGCAGCCTATTTAAATACATGTTTTACAGAATAAAATCGGCGTGGGCTGTGCGTGAGTTGGGTTTAATATGCCACAGATCATACACTACTCGTGTTAATATAGAATATTATCGTGAACACCGGATCTGTACAGCTAGAATGTACAAAAAGATAGTCACGATGCTCAGAGTCTATACGACTTAAGAGAGGATATACACACACTTACACTTATATTTCTTACCTTTCAACAACATAAAAAATAAACCAATTAATAGAAAGAAATTTTCTCACGTTAACGGAATTTAATAAAGTGGGCTAGAAATTGCGATTTAATATTTGAGCAGTTTTTTACTTTTCATAGCCAGCGAGTAGGATTGTCCCCCCTTTCCTTTTTTTAAAAAAATTACTTTCTCTAATTGTTTCTAAATAAAAAACAATCATGAAAAAAGTCAATTTTATAAATAGTGAATATTCATACGTTATTTCATTGTTTTTATTTTACGGCAAGACATGAATCCTATTGAAGGTTATAATTAATATAACCACTTTATATATATATATATATACAAATATATATATATATATATATATATATATATATACATATATATATATATATATATATATACATATATATATATATATATATATATATATATATATATATATATATACATATATACACAATTTTCATGGGTGCATGGGTTGATTTAAACTTTTTAGTTGTATGAAAATTTCAATTTATTCTTTATGTTTCACATACTTTATACTTAAAAACATGGGTGTGCTAAAATCGTGAGGATCATTTCACATATGTATGTATGATAACAGTGATAAATTACACACATATGAGATTTTTTTATACTTAAATCTTTTTTAAATCCTTTTTCAAAAAATCCATCAAATATCAAAAATAAAATTATGGTATTTTTATAATCTTCTTATTTTTTCCGGGAAAAGATAGGCAAAACTATGTAAATTAAAGTGTTTACACTGCAAGCTTCTGCTTCTAAATTTATCCTCGAATATATGTAAAATATGGTGTAGGGTGGAAAGATGTTACTGGCAATTAATTATTTAAAAAACATAGCTCTACGGTTCTCAGATTTACGAAATCGGCGTGAACATGGTCATAACCGAAAAATCGGAAAAGTACAAGGCTATAAGGTTCCATTCACTATATAATAGTCACGAATCTGCGTACTGAACGTGCCAAGATACTAGTGGGAAAGATATCAGGGTGCGGAAAGAATTGAGGAGGCTGAACGATATTGTAACACCTACATTCAATCCAATTAATATTATAATCAAATTTTATCTCCCACTGTAAATCGGAAAAGCGAATAAACGGAAATCTTATTCCACTGGAAGCGCCTCCTTAGCAGTTCGGTCTAGAAGGAGTTATTCTTTCAAATAACACTAATATCATTAGCCATTTTAGAGTAAAGAAAATTCAATTTGGTCATTCTCTGAATAGACAAATAGTAGAGTTGTTTAAATCAAAATCGCTCAGCGAGTGTAATAACTGATAGGTATATATTTACAGTGAAAATTACTATGAAATTTAATTTGAGCACAGGCCACTGAGAATTTTACATGAACATTTAAAATAACGTAAAATAACTGTGACCGATAATATTCCGTAATTTGAGTAATTTTTAAAATAGGCCAGAAAAAAAAGTAAAAATATTTTATTTAAACAACAAAATTATTATAAAGATAATAAAGAGCCCGATAATTACCGTTCAAGGTAGGAAACTGCCTCGTCTTGAGCTCCTATGAAAGCAATTCTACCACTGTTCATCAGTATAATTTGATGGAATGCTTGAAAAATTTGTTCGCTCGGCTGATGGATGGAACAAATGATGGTTTTGTTTTTTTCTACCGCGACTTTTTTCAGTACCGATACTAACTCTAAGGCTGAAAATGAATCTAGACCGGTTGTAGGTTCATCACAAAACAATAAAGGTGGGTCCGTCAGCAATTCTACAGCCACTGATAGTCTTCTCAATTCACCTCCGGACAAATTAGCCTAAAATCGTAATTGTTTTATTTCACGATCTGTGCTCGAACGACATACTGATAGCGATACTTATTGTTGAGTTATTTCAACACCTACGGTGCATTTAGCTGACAAAATTTGTAAAATATTGGAAGCAGTTCATCTTTTTAAAGAAAATAATCATAATAATAATTAATAATAATGATAATAGAGATTCGAGTAGCAGAAAAGATGAATAACAAAAATTAACCGAGGTCGTTAAATTGTTTTATTTATGTAAAAAGAATGTTTTATTAGAAAGTTTAATGTTAAAAAGTAACAGACGATAAATAGTATTTAAAAAAGACAAACGCGTATACCGGTGGGGAATCGTCGTACATTTAAATCGTTATTCATTGTTCAAGTTAGTTAAATATTATACTTTTATTTATTATAATATAAGAAAATAGAGATTTCTAAATTAAATAACAGAATGATTTGTATCGCGATACACCATACCGAAGAGAGATGTTTGCTTCGAATGGTAAATGGTAAAAGTACCTGTAATTTGTTTTTAACTATTAATTTGCAATTTATAAACGTTGTTTTGCAATTAATACGTGCGTCCCCCTCCTCACGACACACAGAGAATATTAATAAATATTATATACTAACAACTCATCATATCGTGTTACTAAATATGTAATAATTGTCAAATTGGTTATTCTAAAAATTCATTCTGATCGAAGCAGGTTTTTTCGACTTTTTTTTTTTTGGATTTCGTTGTTTCAGCTTAGCGCGAAATAATTATGACAACGCCCCCGCTCTAACAGATTATAGATTAAATAACGGTGTTACTATGTCCTCAATCTTAAAAAATGCTGGGCATCTGTTGAAATGATTAGTACCACCGGAGAAGTTATCCGTAAATGGCTATAATAAAGCTTTGAATTACTCTGGACAAATCAAGGTAACATATTTCTACGTTAAGCGAGTGTAAATGGAAAAGTGCGAAAGGACAAAGTAAGCCCGCAGAGTTATGATTCCAACTTTGTCTTGCGGTCGGCGCAAGCAGCACGATAATTAGGTTTGAGTTTTCTAAATCCAAGGAGAAGATACAGTGTGGAATTCCATCCGAGACAGCTTCTTCCGCCACAGCATCGCTAGTTTCATTCGAATCAGCACACCACTCAACGACTAACCAACAAAATTTTAGATCAAGATTTTACTTATTATGTTCGCACATTTTCAACTGGAGTTTATAATTGCAACTCTCTATTACTCTGTAATGCACAAAAAAAAAAAAACCGAATCAGTCGGTACAGATCAGTCTAATGCTCCGACAGTAGTAGCAAATGGTTTGACCGTGTACACTGCTACTACTCTGATAGACGAGTACGGGGTTCCATAAAGTCTTTTTAATTATTTCAACTTTTCTCCAGATATATCGAACAACCGTTTTCGCAATATTGACGGTAATAATATGTGTAATTTGAAAGTATTTGCCATAAATATTACTATAATTTTTGTATATTTAATAGAGGGTGTATTAATTTTGTTGAATGACACAAATTTCGATATTTGCTGCCTGCAACATTCAATGTTATGAACTCGACAAAAATTGAAAATAATTCAAAAAAAAATTTTACTGCCCGTAAAATCGCTCGTCTCCTGCTGGTAACTGTAAATTTTTTCCGATATTTCCGTATATTTGTAATTAAGGCGCGGTATTCACCGGAACATCGCACTTAGAGGCGTATCAGTGAAAATCGGGGTATAATCCAGATCCTTGCTTTTAACAGATTCGGTATACCGTGGCTTAGCAACTAATTTTCATATATATACATATATCCTTTAACTGATTTATCTAAACTTAAACAGTATCGTATCAAGTTTAACGATAAGAGTCACCGGAACGCCGAAACAATAAATTCACTTTTTCCGTCACATGTAACCATTTTCGGCTCTAAGGGGTGTCTAATGGTGTGCTGTTGGTGCTTCTCTTATTTTTCCAGATTATAACATTTCAGAATCGTTCGCCTTCCTTCCTTCTGTTCCATTTCTACAACCGAATCCGCGCCATTCTTTTCATTTCGTCTAACCGTTTCTCTTCCAACTATTTAATTACTTCCGACTCCATCAGTGCTCTCTAGGCGATCTGCTCCCCCTTTCCGGCTCATTTCTGCGGTTTTATTATTCTACGCATTCTTTCTTCGCGCCACTCCATCCACTTCGATTTGTTATAGACGCTAACATCCATTTGGGTATCATAATGTGGCGGTGGATTCTTTGGATCGGGTTTCTGCCTCCTCCTCCTCCTCCTCCTCTTCGCCTTTCAATAAAATTCCATCCTCGAACCTGTCATTATGTAAATAATTCCATCTTAAATTTTGGTCAGATATCGCGACATTTCTTCTTTCTGTAACGATCGTTCCTTCTATCTACCTCTATAACCTAATCTTCCTTATCTGTTGTTGTTCCTGATATTCGTCTCCGTTTTAATCATTCTCTTTTATTACCGCTTCTCCTTAGTTTCTTCTCTCCACATTGTTCTTTCCGTACGAACGACTCAGCGGTTTGCGATGCTGATCACGTTCGCTGTGAATGTCTATCCGATTCTTCTGAACATTGTGTTCTATATTTATTCATCTGTTGAACCACGGGGGCTTCCTATTTATTGCCCGTCTTACATTCTGTCCTTTCATTCTTCTTCCATCATCTCAGCTATTAATTCCTTTATATTGTCTATATCTGATTACTAACGGGGCTCTTTTGCTATTCCTTGTTTCTAGGTAAAGGTTTCTGGTTGACGTGCGTCAAGAAAAAAGAAATATAGGAGCCAGATGCGAGCGTTTATTTTTTTTCTCCCCCAATTACAGTTAAAATGTCAGGTTTTATAGAAGTGCTTAAAAAAGTCTGCTTTGTAAATAAAAAGGGTCTTCTTTTAAGAACTTAAAATAAAAACTGCCTTAAAATTATGCTTAAAATTTTTTCTGGTATTGTATTTATCCGACTAAAAAGGTTATAAAAAAAAAACAACAACAACAAACTATTAATAATAGACATTTTTTCACTTTAATTTTCGAAAAAATTAATATATTTTTTTTCAGTTGCGGAAAAGATCGATTTTTAATTCTTTGCGCTTGAGAGCTTTTTTTTTTCTTTTTTTTCATCACACGCCAAAAAAATCGATGTGCCCCTAAACGAAACATGCAGGCTGATAACTGGATGTCTAAGACCAACTCCTCTACCAAAACTTTACGAACTTCACGGTATTGCCCCTCCAGAAATTCGACGACGGGAGGTAGCTGCAAAAAATGAAAGGTTTAAAGCAGTCAACGACAACAGATATCCGCTATATGAATATAAAGGATTGGCTGATAGAAGACTGAAATCCAGGAACATCTTTCTACGAAAGGTCGAGGAGCTGACGGGTATTGCAGAAAAGGAAAGACTTCGTATATGGAATGTAAGAGCAAACGGTATTATAGGCGGAAGCACTGCCTGGCGGGAATCACTTAAGCTACAGTCTTAATTACTTGGAGTATACTGAGAAGTGGAACTGCGCGCACAAAATATAATCTTTATAAGTGGGGAATATCCGATGATAGCGATCGATAGTGATCGATGTGAAGTTCAAGACTATAATCATCTATTTACATGTCTCCTTAAAATATGAACTTGGAAGCTTATTATACGTTGATAACGACTTAATAAAATTTATGAAATATTGGACGAATTATCGTATACAGTAGACCGGACGCGCGAATAATAATAATTACTTTTTGGAAAGGATTCTTAACTTTAAACTTTATAATCCCTACAGGGCAACAGTTAATATTTTTAACGCGTGGCATTGTGCCTAAGCAGTTGCCCTACACGATATGACTACAACTAAAAAAAAAGCCTTTATTTAAAAATGTAACGGAGTGTCAATAAATTCGAAAGCGCCGCCGTGATAATAAGTTCCCTTTTTTTTTACATATGTTTTTAATAGGAACAAGAACAAGAAAAATCTCAAAATTACATTCGACGTCTTAATTGTCTTCGCGAAAATGCCGAAAAAAAAGCCAATTAAACGGCTCATTTGATAGACTAGTAATATAACGTCTTTGTGATAACAACGCGATAATCTAATGACTGTTCCTTCGTTTTCGCCGCTTTCATACGAGCTCGTTAGTTTCCCAAGGGTTATCAACGAATCTCTGTGACCTTTAATTACGCCAACATCTCTAGTTGTATCAATTATTATCGAAATCGGCACTCCATAAAAATTATACAATTTTTTATCGTCTAAAGAAATGAATATTCTGCAGAATTAAATTTATCCCGTAGCGCCAGTTTACGCCTTTGATGGCGACGCTTCGCTACCGTCAGCTGACGAAAAAGTGAAAGTACAAATAAATGAAAATGTTTCCATTACCCGATCTTATAGCAGCCTCGCAAATTAAATTTCTTCAGTTAATGTGTTCCACTAGCTTTATTTATAATACACGCTTTTTATTTTTATTTTAATTTTTATTCTCATTTTTTTTAAAATCTCATAACGCAACGGTGTACAACGTTAATTCTGTTGCTGGAAAAGAGGAAAAAATAAAAATAAGTAAGCAAATGAAAACTCGAGGTAAAAATGAATGCAGCAAAAAACATTCAAAAATTAAGAATTTAATGCCCGTTTAAATTTTTTTTTTATGTCTTTTTTTTTTTTACGAAATGAGAGGTACACACGTGTAATCTTAATTGTCGTATTCTATTTACGCAGACACGTTGCGTCTGATGGTCGAAATTTAAAAAGATTTAATTTCAGTGCAACCAAAAATCCAAAGATCCGAGGTTAGTATTAGACTTAAGTTTAGTGAGTTATAATTTAAGGTACTTTAGATCTAATTATTCTACTGTCTAAGAAAACAAACAGATTGTAAATATGGGCTATGTAATCTATGATTTTCATTAATTATCAACAAGAATATGTAGCCCGTGTATTATTATAAATAGCTATATTAGTTATCAATTATAGTATAGAACACATTCACTAAACCTAAACTTGCGCTATAAAACCCTATGTTGTTCTTTTATTATAGTAAATGCACATATAGGAAACAATCCCGCTACTCGCGCAAACTAAGCGCATTTGCGGATTAAGATAAATTATATTGTAAGTTACATTGTAAAAATTACAAAATAAATTTTGATTTGATTTTGTCACTATTATATAGTCAAAGGCCGCCCGATGAGCCCGGGGGGGGGGGGGCAAGATAATAGAAAGAGGATATGAGTTATAGGAAAAATAAAATTTATAATTTGTAAAAGCTTAATATTTTATTAAACAATAATTAAAACATAATTTTCGTGGGTTTCTGGCAAATTGTAATACTACTTTATTAGAAAAATCTTCCAAATTGTCCGCGATTACGCGCCTATGAATACTCATCATGACCAGTTGATTAAAAAGTTTCGAAGCTCCAAGGGGGGGGGGGCAACGGCTTTGGCAACATCCATGATTATTATATATTTGACGTTTCTGAAAGCGCTCAATTTCCGTCCGGGGTATGGGCGGAATTTTCATCATCCATCACCGGAACTACGAATAAGTGTGCGTATCTTTTAATTCGTAAATCTAATACTACGTTCTACTCTTGTCGAATCGGAGTGAGAATCTCAAGACTTCGAAACAAGCCTGCTTTTTAACCGCCACATGCAACTCGAGATCAGACTTTGCGCATATTTGGCGGAGTTTCAAAATTTATTGACTGTTGTGCAAATAAATTGCCGTAAGCAAAATAATTGAAAATAAAGATGTATTCAACCGGATACGAATATGCCGAAAGCCTTGACAAGGACTATTTCAAATATTCAACGAAAGATGAAGGAATTACGACGGAAAACAAAGTAAAGAGGAATAAGAACAAAGGAAGCGATAACAAACGAGGAAAACAAAGAGAATAAAGCGAAAAACGAGATGTAGAGAACGAAAAATATTACCGAAAAAACGATTAACGAATTGCGACAACCACAAATCGAATCGAACAGACTAGAATTGAATTAAAGCCGGCACAGATAACAGTGATAAGGAACGGCCCCGCGCGCTGTTGTTCACGTATGTACGCTGTATCGGACTTAATTTATTATTGCAAAGCTAAAATTAGCCGTTAACATTGACTATATAGATATGCATATTTTTGATCAACCAGGAACATATGTTTGGAAATAATTTTACAATGATTAGGTTTTTTAATCGGATCAGATTTGATGATATAAAGGAAAACCAGTAATAATGTACGAAAGAGATAGATAGGGTACGAGAGGTGCAAATAAGAAACAGGTAGCCTTTATCTCAATGTCTCGGGGAATGAGGAGGGAACATTTGAAGAACGGATAATTAATAGGGACAGCTGTATTATTCAACAGGAGCGGGTAGTAATGAAAAATCAAGAAAAAAACCGTAAAAAAAGGATTCAGACGTATGGTGAGAAGAAATCAGTGGAAGTGAAAGAAACTGAAAAGAGAAAAGGAGGGAAATTAGAAACTTCATTAGAACAAATAGAAGAAGTATTAATTATTATTTTAAAAAATGAGAAGGGGGGGGGGAAGCATTCGGTGTCCTAAAATCTTAATAGAAACACTTCGATATAAGGACAAAAAGATTATATAGCGCATAAGATTTTTTTTGAAACAGCAATCCGAGGCTAAGAATCAGCCACTTCGTTACTAACACTGATCTCTATCCTTCATTTTCTAATCCTGCTCTCTTTTATTTGCACATACGGCAGTCCATTCCTCCTCTTTTCCCTCGGTCCCATAATTTTCCCAACACGATGCGGTCAACTATCTCCTCTATAATTAGACTTCGATTAAATCACAGCCTACATCCTGCTTCGCTCTTCCGTTTCTCCTTTATCCAGTCTCCTCTTTCCCGTTTGATCCTTCGGAAGCAAACTTCATTTGTGACGCGAATCAAGTTTTGCTCTTTCATTTCTTCAGAGCGCGCGATACTCTGTATTCCCCGGGGTCTTTTGCGTCTTGATCTCCATACGCCTTACATCGTTTCACAGCATTCTCCTTCTCCTTTCGTTATTCCTTTGTTAGCTTCATTCATATGCTCCATTTCTGATATTTTCCCTATATAATCATTAATGCTGTTATATATCTTTAACTAAACGCCCTTAGCCGACGCGTCTAAAAAAACAACAAAATAAAAAGAAGAAAAAAAATAAAATAAGAAAAACAAATTTCTTTTTCTTTTTTTTTTTTTTTTAAACTGGGCGCCCGTCGATGTTCGAGATACCGGCGAAAGAAAACGAGATAGGAAAGGAAAGGAAGACTTACAGATGGTAGGGAGTGAGACAGGTTTAAGAGCCATTTACTAAAAACCCGCAATATGAACGAAATGAAAGATATTGGAGCTAGTCGAATTACGGTTATTAAAATCGGCAGTGATAATTATTCGTATTTTTCGTTTTTCTTTTTGTTTTTTCGGCCTAGACAAGTCCGGGTTAGAAGGACGAAGTAAAATGTAAAATAAAATCAAATAAATACAAAAAAAGCAGGCTCAAATACGAGAAAAAATAACTGTTATATTTAGAAAATAATTTACTGAAGCCGGAAATAACTCCACATCCAACTAAAAAAATTATATAATAATCTTATTTTCCACAGTGAATTTAAAAAGCAAAAGTAACAAAGTAGATATACAAAATGCCGATGCTTGTTGTGTGACATCAGATCTCTAAAATTAAAAGCAAGTCTCTTAATATCAAATATTGACTACAGTTAAATAATAAATGATAATCTTCCCTGAAATTCAGTCTGCCATAGGCACCTAGACAATATATTGTAGTGAAGTAAAATATACATTCTGGAATGATTAGTTCTACACGCAACCAGGTCATCACAAATCTGCCGGTCAAACTGATCATTAACGTGAAAAAACCACGCTAGAGTAATGGAGGAGACGTACTGCACGGAAATATTTACCAGAGTCGCGATTGTTATCTGTTTTACTCTCTTCTCTAACATCATCCGGAAGGTCGGAAGATATATGAGATTTTAACAGCTGATATTTTCTCACTTTTTTTGCAACTGAATCCAGCCTGTCGTTTTAAATAGTATTCCGCAGTCACTACGAAAATTCAATAAAACTTGATGACTTTCCTTGATTAGAAGTATTAAAACACGCTTTTGTAATATCATAAATTGACTGATGGCAGACTTATTCATGAAGCTTCGATTTCGAAGGGACAAGAAAGAACTCGGGCTATCTGAAAATATTACAAATTCTGCCGTTTAGACCGTAAGTCACTTTGCAAAAATATTCTTTACGCCTTATCGATAGCGATAAATTCGAGGCTTAGAGAACAACCTAAATTCCTTTTTAGTAATACTTTGCATAATAAATCCCGCTGCGACGTTATTATCAATTCCATAGAACTTAGCACACTCTCCATAAATCAGCCGTATAATTTTTTCGCGGTGTTTTACAATGTTATCCGTCAAATATTGGAATATTTCAGATTTCACGGATCAGCATTATTAATGTCTAATTTCATAAAATTAAGATCGTTACGTTCAATTAAAATAATTACACCGAAATAATACTGGTAAGTAAGAGCTGAACTGGATCGTTCGCTTTGCTAGATTACCTATTCGAGATAGAGAGCGAATTACGAAACTGCTTGATAAGAAGTAAAAACTTAAATTAGCCGAGTAATCATTTCCACTGATGTACCAGTTATCAGAATCGAGCCGATAATTAACAGAGAGTAAAACGTTTTATTCAAATGTAAAATAAAATAACAAAAATGAGTTTTACACATTATTCAAATAATGGCAAACTAAGCTAAGTTTCTACGAATATTATTGCACATGTAGCTATACAAATTTTTGCATTTCTACCTTAGATTTACCGTGCTGCGGCTCCATAATGATCGTATTTATGCACTTCCTCAAACCGAGGTCTGTTAATATTCTGATGATGGATTCCTTCTTTGTTTGCGAACTGATTCTTCGATCCAGTTTTAAGTTTGCCTGGAACATAATCTTAATTTTACTTATTCTTTATTTAACATTGTCTAAATATACGTTTTATTAATTTAAAAACCGCACTATTAAGTTAGAGAAAAAACAAGTTTTGGCCTTGTCCACTTTTCCATCGGACATGCAAAAAAAGTTAAAAAGCCATGTTTATTAAATAAAAATTCAATAACTTCATTCATTACGCCGAAGGTAATAAATAAATTCTGCAATGAAATCTGTATTATTTTTGCGTTCCACCTATAAGGTATTCTATTTTGAAAAGAGCAACATAATAAACTGAAACATACTCTCCTATAAAAATACACTAGCATGTGCAGCCTAGGGGATTTACAATAAGGAAAATTTATATGTATATATACATATATATTAATGGCTATGCCATTTTTACGTCAGAGGTCATCAGGAAAAATGTCCTGTCACAAAATTTGTCTGATATACAAGACTTTAATGCGATATTAGCGCTCCTACATCCCCGGGTGGTGAAAATTGGAACTCGCCAGAAAAGTGTCCTGTCACGAACAGGGCTTGAAAGCCGAATAATAATACAGCTTAAACTTAATATGACTTATGTCCTTGAAAAATACAGCTTAAGCTTTCGCCTTTTGGATATTTAAATTTAAAATATGGCTTAGTCTTTCGGCTTTCGGCTTATGGCTGTTTAAATTTAAAATATATAAGCTTTCAGCTATCGGCTTATGAATGAATTTCAATAGAAGTTAATTAAAATCATTTACTAATTACTATACATCAAACTATTAAGCGTTACTATTGAAACTTCAGCTTTTTGCTTTATGCACAAAAATAAAAGTTTTTAAAAACCATTTCTTATGTAAATAATTATGTCAGAAATGCAAAATCAAGAAATTTAAAAAAAAAAAAAGCTTAAGCCGCATATAAAACTTAATTTAGCTTTTTTTAAAATACAGCTTAAGCTTTCGTCTTTCGGCTATTTAAATTTTTTAATATAGCTTGAGCTTTAGGCTTTTAGCTTATAGAAATTTAAATATGGCTTTTGGATGAACCTTATGCCATCTAAAAATTATTGGCTTTCAGCTTTTAGCTTTTGGCTTTCGGCTGGCTTTCAAGCCCTGGTCACGAAAACTGATAAAATGGTTTTAATGCGATATTAGCGCTCCTGCATCTCCTGGTGGTAAAAACTGGAACTGAAAGTTTTTCTCTGTCAATTGGCATAGCCAATGAAAACGTTTACTCTTCTATAAGAATTATGGAAGAACTAGACCTGGTGATGAAGGGGGTTTGCCTCATTCCGAGGCCCAAAGGGGCAAGTTTTTTATATATATATTTATTTATTTATTTTTTTGGCCTTAACTTTTGCTATTTTGACCAATGTTTTTATATATATATATATATATATATATAAAAAAATTACAACGTAATTCTTAAGCCGGCCACCATTAGATTTTTTAACGAAAAAATTTACCAATTTTATCTAACAAAAAAATTAAAAAAAAAAAAAATCATAAAAAATATCATAATTTTATGTAACGAAAAAAAGGTCCGAAATATTGGGAGTGCAAATTAGTTCGGTCCATTTTTAAAAGACGACACTGGCTGTTATAAACGTTTTATAGTAATAGCTGATTTTGATGATTTTAGAAAGATAAGACAGTTCGGTCCATTTTTAAAAGACGACACTGGCTGTTATAAACGTTTTATAGTAATAGCTGATTTTGATGATTTTAGAAAGATAAGACAGTTCGGTCCATTTTTAAAAGACGACACTGGCTGTTATAAACGTTTTATAGTAATAGCTGATTTTGATGATTTTAGAAAGATAAGATATCAATAATGTAAAATTTATACCGCGTTCAGTTTCGTACGGAAACCTTGTGTGTTTTACTGTGTTGAATATGTCAACTTTTGTGTTAACTAAACAGCATTTGCGGGAGGATTTATTTTTCTTCTTTAATTGGAAGAGAAGTGCAGCTGAAGCACATGGAATGCATGTGGAAGTTTGTGGTGACAATGCTCCAACTGATAAATCATCTAGGGAACGGTTTCGACGTTTCAAGAATGGAGATTTCAGCGTTGAAGACAAGCCTCGCTCTGGACAGCCAAAAAAATTTGAAGACAAACAATTTTCTGGCATTACTCGATGAAGATCCGAGTCAAACGCAAGAGAAGCTTGCAGAATCACTGGGAGTGTTACCTAACAAGCAGTTTCGGTACGATTACAATCCATGGGAATGATTCAAAAGCAAGGCAATCGGATGTCTCGTGAACTAAAAGCAAGAGGCGTTGAAAGGCTATTTTTTACGCGTGAACAGCTAATTCAAAGGCAACAAAGAAAGGGTTTTTTACAACAGATTGTGACTGGTAATGAGAAATGGATATTCTACGACAGCCCCAAGAAGAAAAAAAATACTACGATCATTACTATCGACTTCAACATCAATACCAAAGCGAAACATTCATAGTTCGAAGGTTGTGTATCTGGTGGGACCAAACGGGTGTGGTACACTACGAGGTGCTGCTACAAACTGGCGATTACATTACGTGCGATCGGTGTAGACTACAATTGATTCGTTTGAGCCATGCATTATGAGGAAAACGGCCGGAATACGAGCAAAGACATGACATAGTTATTCTTTTGTATGACAACGCTCGGCCTCATGTCGCAAAAGTCGTAAAAAAATATATGGAAACGCTCAAGTGGGATATTTTATTGCATCCGCCGTATTCGCCGGACGTTGCTCCTTCTGATTACTGGTTGTTCGGACAGATGCAGCACGATTTAGCGGGTATGCGGTGCACTTCTTTCGCGGAAATTGAAAATTGGCTCCTAACTTGGATCGCCTCAAAAGATGAGACATTTTTTCGAGATGGAATTCGAAAATTACCTGAGAATTAGGGAATTTGATGGGCAATACTTCGATTAATTTATTCATTTTATTTTGATTAATCTGTTCATTTCATTTTGTTCTAAATACATTTTTCACCAAAAAACGGACCGAACTAATTTGTACTCCCAATAATATAACAATTTTATGTGACGAAAAGCATTTCAGTTACACATACCTATACTGCAATTTATAATTGATATACCTACGTAATTTGTTTTTTATTTTCTCTTTCTAAATACAAGAGGAATGGGTGATCCTATGTTTAAAAATGATATGTATCTCTTTTTGTTTTCTTTTGTTTAATGGTTTAGATTTTTCAAAAGTTTTATTTTTAATCATTTAAATTTTGCCGACTATTGCGGATAGGATTTTTGTGATGATGTTATTTATTTATTTATTTTTGTGTCGATGCCGGTAAGAATGTAAATTTTAATCGTTTTATAAAAAGTATTGAAGAGAAAGACCTGCGGGGCATAGGTTGTTGTAAGTGGAGCTACCTTTTCTAGCAAGTAGTCACTCAACCGTCATATTGTGCTAGTCCCACCGACGGAGGGACGAAACAACAACCACGTGAGTTCTGTACGTCCGTATCGTGCAGAGTGGTAATTTTCTATTTCGACGGGCTTAGCGTTGATTAGAAAAGCTAAATATCAAAACTTACGCAAAATACTTAGCTGATAGGAAAACGGAGGAGGATTCACTTGCCGAAGGTATTTCCTCTAATAAATACCGTTCAAGCTTTTTACTGCGTTAACAACAGCAGACTATCAACAACTTGTTCGTGACCAGTTGTCGTAGTCGGATTGATTCAGATCAATCTAAAGCGAGTAGGAGAGTATTCGGCGCCTTAAAACCGGGTCATTTCGGCTAAGGGAGTGAACCGTAACAGAAAATCCGGTGGAAGACAACGGAAAACCACCGCCCGAAAAATATGGTACGTAAAGATAATCATAAACATGCTGTACCGGTGGGATATGCTCAGAAAAGTACATCAGCCAACGCCCTACAGGAATGCAGTTTGACTCGAGTTTTCCCATGTCCCACCGAGGGTATGGAACTCTTACCATGCGAAAGATTGGTTTACGATACCGATATATGGAAAGATACGGCATCGAAGTATGCAACACGAAGGAATAATATTAATAGAATTCAACAGATTTCATGCTCAAGCAAGTCACCAACGCACCTTATACTTGGTATCAGGCAGAACTCTGTTTCAGGATCTAAACGTTACACTAAAATTAAAATAAGCAAAAAACTGTTTATTAAATTACAACTTAACGAAGCAATTATCACGCTAGTCTATTTTCCAACGGGCAATGTTGTATTTAAATTGATTTTTAGAAAAAATTCACATTCCATCTTTCAAACCTGGCAACAGGCCTTGAACTCGGTCGTACAAAGAAAAAATTCATAATACATCGCCGAGAGCTTTTAGTTTTTTTGCGTATTTTCAAATTTAACTTCGACACTCGCGCCAAAGAACGAACGAAATTATCTTAAATTAAAAATAACGTCGATAAACAAACACATAAAAATATCGACTTACAACAAAAGTTAAATGTTCCATAACGGTTAAACACGGCATAAATATGTCATCTTGAAATACGTAACCGGATATACGTTTCATCAGTTTACTGGAAGTTAACCTGCCGGCAACACGAATTTCGCCTTCGACAATAAGTCCACCTGAAATAATTAAGCTAAATAAATAAACTTTTATTCTTGTACGAATAAACAGGATGTAATAATGAAAAGCTTTCACGTTAGCATTTAGCTTTTTGTTGAAGACAACGCGTCGAATATCACATACTGGACTGCTGCATATTAGAGATTACACGGACTTTCCAGCAGTAGGAAACCAATTTGAATCAGTATTAATGCAATCGCATTATAACGTGCAAGATGAAATGATCTAAAATTTATAGCAATTTTTACAGGCATAATGTATATTATTGTACAGTTTCCTAATTATCGCGCAGGTTGACACATTACTGATTCACTACGATCGGTTCGTGCTTTCACAAAAATAAACACGTGTAATAAATTACCTTGGCGATTTCACTGCAATAAATTCTATCTCAACTGGAAACAAATTGAGAGCTATTTTGATCAGTCTATACTATGATAGAACACCAGTTACAATCTAGCAGGCTACGATAGATGTAGTGTAGTTTTTTGTTTTTTTTTTTTGTTTTTTTTTTATCCCCCGCTGTACCGGCTTTAAGAGACCGTAAACAGTGCCAGTGACTTTAACTTTAACCTACCAGAGGGAATATGAATCAGGCCAATCCTTCCAACGAGAGCATTTGGTCCGAGATACTATTTCTGCCGCGAGGATGTACTGGGAAATATATAAAATTAGTATCCAGCCCGCATGGTGACA
This sequence comes from Icerya purchasi, assembly GCA_039619475.1. Classification (NCBI taxonomy): domain Eukaryota; kingdom Metazoa; phylum Arthropoda; class Insecta; order Hemiptera; family Monophlebidae; genus Icerya; species Icerya purchasi. Next base: position 95,563,273 of record CM077115.1, read on the forward strand.
ATGCGATTTGGCATTGCCCATAGGACCCTGGTTAAAGAATGTATTTCATATAGCACTTGAACACTATGGCAACAAATGCAGTCAAGCACAGCCCATCGCAGTCCAAGAATATATAAAGCTTATAGAACCACACAATGGCGACAGATGCGGTTAGGCATTATCCATGGAGTCCTAGTTGAAACTATTCCGAGTAAAGAATTGACATTATTGTAACTGCAAATGAATCGGGTTTAAGTATAGCTATATCATAGAATAATTTAAGTAAAATTGCTATTAAGTGATAGGAAGGGTGTCACGGCACCATTCCCTCCTATTATGCCTTCGTCTTGGATTATCCGAAAGAGTGTTAATATACATTATATATAACTCGGCCATTTTGGTCTTGCAAGGGGCTGTACCCCTTGACCCCTCTTGCTTTCATTTCTGTCTCTTGCTCTTCTATACTTTGTATAAAATGATAAAAATGTACAACGTAATTCTTACAGGCATCAACACGAAAAAAAAAAACATAATCACAAAAATCCTATCCTAACATTTAACTTTCATTGCATAGAATTAGGACATTTTTCCGTTACATAAAATTGTGACATTTTTCGTTACAAAATATTAATCCCGTCAAAAACATAAATGTAAAAATTAGTGCCGAGTTCAATATTAAAAATATGCATGGTTGTCGACTTCGCCGACAAAGGAATTAAGATCTAAATGGGTGCCAAGTTCTGTAGATAATCCTGAAATTTATTCATAAGAACATAGAACATTCTAAAATTAAAACGCAATTTCTTGTTTTTTTCATAGACAACAATGTTTGCTATTTAAAAATATATAATATCTTAAATTTGAACAGTGTCGAATTATTTATATAAAGCGGGTTAATTTAGGATAAAAATAATAGCTCATGATTTGACTTGGCTAGGTTTTTACCAGCAAACCAAATGTTTAGAAGGGTAAGATATGTTAACCTTACAACGTAAAAACAGTATAACTGGCGTATAACATAAAGAAGTTAAGATGATTAGCCAAATATAGGATAACTTGTATGTGAAAACTGGCCGAATGAAATCGTGAGCTTTAATTTATCCTAAATTAACCCGCTTTGTGTAAATAATTCGACACTGTTCAAATTTAAGATATTATATATTTTTAAATAACAAACATTGTTGTCTATGAAAAAAACAAGAAATTTTGTTTTAATTCTAGAATGTTGTATGTTCTTATGAATAAATGTCAGGATTATCTACAGAACCTGATGGCACCCATTTAGATCTCAATTCTTTTGTCGGCAAAGTCGACAACTACGCATATTCTTAATATTGAACACTTGGCTCCTACTTTTAAAATTAATGTTTTTGATGGGATATCATTACTTTTTGTAAAGAAATTATTATTATTCATTCGAATTCAAATTCAAATCGTTTATTCTTCAAAATAGGCTTACAAAGTGAGCACTTTTTGAAAGTCAAGTTATCTCGTCCGTCTGTCGCCTAACTTTAAAACTACCACCACTTCGGACTTTTGTATTGCTAAGGGGACGAAGTAGCAAGAAACCCTTACTGCAGCACTACAAATATGTCATGTTATTTTCATCTCTTTTTTTCTAAGTATGTCAAAATCAGTATACAATGTTAATTTCCTGCGATGTGCTGGAATCGCATTGCTCCATAACATATATTTATCATTAAGATATAGTCATCTATTTTATAATAAGCTTTATCAAGCAGAACTTGCTTCGCAGCAATTTTAAATTTATTTTCCGTTAGGACAAATATCTCAATTGGAATTTTATTATAAAAACGCACCCAAGCCTTTAAGCTACGCTAGCTGTTAATAAAAATCGATTGCTTGGAAAATATTTTAAATCGTAAAAATTCACTGTTTTCTGATTTTTTCATACACACAATTACCCAGCTGGACGCCAAATTTCAGCTTTCTAGGTCACCTGGAAGTGGATTAGGTTTTTAATCTATATGTCAGTCAGTGATAAAAATGTCGATTTTTAGACGTTAATATCTTAATAAGCGTTTGAGTTGTATTTATGAAATTTGGGATTCTAGTTAATTTAAGGGGTTTTAATAAATAAACCAAATTTCATGTGTTCATGTTGAATAGATTTTGAGTTATTAAGGGATTACAGGAGGCTCCAAATGGTTCGTGTAATATAACACACGGCTGCTGCGTCGTCGCCAGTTCCTTTTTCTTGGCTTGAATTTGGCTTGACACGCTACCGCGTGTCTAGATATACATATTATTATTATTATTTCGAATTAGCCCCTGATGGACTACGTTGTCAACTGGTTCTGCCATTCTTCTTCCGGAAGATATACATATATGTATATATAAAGTCGGTAAAAATTAAAATATAACAAACGTTACACCAATTTGGGACATTTTTTGGGATATTTTATCTAATGGGGGTGGCCTAAGAATTACATTGTAATTAATATATTAATTACAACGTAATTCTTAGGTTACCCCCCATTCGAAAAAATGTCCCAATTTTATGTAACGCTAAATGTCTCAAAAAAATGTCCCAATTTTATAGAACGTTTGTTATATTTTATAGGATTTTTGTTATTGCTATTTAAAAAATGTCACAATTTTATGTAACGAAATATGTAACGAAAAATGTAATGAAACAATATCTTAATTTTATGTAATGAAAGTTAAATGTTAGGAGAGGGTTTTTGTGATTATGTTTTGTTTCCTTTTTGTGTTGATGCCAGTAAGAATTACGTTATAAATTTTGATAATTTTATACAAAGTATAGAAGAGAAAGAGACATAAATAAAAGCAAGAGGGGTCAAGGGGCACAGCCCTTTGCGAGGCCAAAATAGCCGAGTTATATATATATATATATATACATACATACATGTGTGTGTGTGTATATATACATGCCCCTCGCACACACACACATATATATATATATATATGTATATATGTATGTATGTATACATAAAACAAGTTTAGTCGAGCATGATGTTTCATGCGCTGAGGATTCCGTATGTAAGACCATAATTTACGTTTACGTAATACTAAATTCAAAACAAAGAAATCCGATTTTTTCTGCTATGAAGAAGGAGAGATATATCATCTTTCGTGCTTTTTTGAACTATTTGCCAACATCGAACGTTTTGTTAAAGAAATAAAACGCGGTTTCGTTCTCGACAATCGGCTTTCTTTCCAACAATATATCACATGCCCGGGAAAAACAATATATATTTTTTTTTAAATTTCGAGCTTTCGGCGCTCTGAGGAGCTGATTTTAAAGCTCGAAACCCAGATATTTCCTGAAGTTTTATTTATTAATGTTGCACAGATAATTAGGTTTTTTGTTTGTTTTTTTTGATTTTTTGAGTGAGTGGTAATTAATAAGTGAAAATTTTTTTTTTTTTTTTTTTTTTTATGGGTACGCCAACGAAGAGCAACAGCCCAATCAGCCAAGGAATCTAAGTAATAGTTCAAAAGGAGAATAACATTTTAGATTTCAATCTGGTGCGAGATTGAATGAATAAAAGAAGCTAGAATAGGAACAACTGACAAGGAAGGAAATGAGAGAACATAAGAGAGTCATTGTATGGAGTAGGAAGACGAAGATCCAAACGCCGAGAATAAAAGAGATAACGTTCTGAAGAGAGTGAGGAACATTCGAAGAAGACTTGATTGATATCACACAGAAAAAAGGAGTCCTCTGGGTGAAGAGGGCATCGCGGAGAAGAGACGAGGGAAAAACGATAAAGTGACGAAGGAAGAAAGGTATGACCGAAACGAAGACGACATATGGTAGTGATCGGGGGCGACAAAGAAAAGGAAGCTTGTCAAACCAACTGGTCAGAGAAGGTAATGGATGGAAAGGGAAAAAGGGATTCGGATTGGAGAAAAGGGAAAAATAAATATCCTTCCATAATGTAATATGGAACTGTCGGGAAATATGATTAATATTGTGAGAGGAAAATTTATGAAGAGGATGTCCGTTGGAAGCTCCTGAGCGAGCCAAGGAATCAGCCACCTCATTACCCTTAATTCCAGCATGGCTAGGAATCCACAATAAATCAATTTGGATCGAACGGAACAGGAATAATTCGTGAATTAGATTGCGAATAAGGAGAATGAAAGGATCAAAAGAGAGCAACGGTAAGGGAGAAGAGACCGCCTTCAAGACACTTTCAGAGTCAGCTATTAAGAGAAATTTATCCGAGAGGATAGAAGAGGAAGAGATAAAAAGAATTGCATGAAGCATGGCAGCAGATTCAGCAGTAAATATAGAGCAGCAGGAAGGAAGTTTAAAGGATTCGGAGTAGTTGTGAGAAGGAAAAACAAAGGCGGCACCAACCCCATCAGCACTCTTAGAACCATCAGTAAAAATAAAGGAATGATTGGGATATAAAGAGCTTTTAAAACCATGTGAAATTCAGATCTAACTATAGAGTGAGGAAGGAATTTGGCGGAACTTGACAAATGAAATACGTGAGGAGGATGTAAGAGACTGAAATAATTAAGAGAAAAGTACGGAGATTTATCATAAGAGAAAATATAAGGAGAAAAATTGGCAAGACGAACAGAAATGAAAGATAAAATTGGAATTCTGTTGGGAGTAAAACGTTAATTATGAGAAATTGAGCAGTAAGCAGCTATAGTGCTAGAGGAAAAAAAGTGGAAGACGTTTAATTAAGAAACGATAGCCTAGATAGGATCTACGGATGAAAAAAGGAAGTGATTTTGATTCGGAAAGGATGGCAGGAATTGGAGTAGATTTACGTGCACCCAGACAAAGACGAAAACAGGAATTTAGAATGCGGTCAAACTTTAACAGAAGAGATTTAGAAGCGTTGCCGTATATATAGGAACAGTAGTCCAACTTAGAAAGAACAAGAGACTTATACAATAAGGAAAGAATGTAAGGATCACCACCCCATCTGTACGATGAGAGTGATTTTAAAAGATTAATCCTTTTAAGACAAGAAGTATACAGGCGACTAATATGTTCGTGAAAGGAAAGACGGCCGTTAAGAAGCACACCCAAATAACAGAAACTCTTCACCAGAGGGACAGGATAATGACTTAAGGTTAGATTGATTGAGGAAGGATTATATGAACGGAAAGTAAAAACCATGGCCGCGGATTTATGCGGAGAGACAAAAAGATGAATATTGGAAAGAGCATTTTCTATAGTGGCTAATGACCTATTTAGTTCTAAGACAGCATCTGTTAAGTTGCGAGAAGAAGAGTAAATAAGGATATCATCAGGATAGAATAGAGACGATGAATTTAATGGAAGAGAAGCAATATGAGAAGTATAGATGTTGAAGAGAGTAGGACTAAGACAGGAACCCTGAGGAAGACCACAAAAGACTTTTCTTGAAGTGGAATAACAAGTCCGGCTTTGGAAGAGATTAATAATAAGGGAAACAACGCAGTCCGGAAGATGCAGTGACAGCATTATATTTCTGAGAGTAGGGAGGTGAACATTGTCAAATGCACTGGAAACATCAATAAAGGCTGCGATAGTAAAATTTTTGTTTATATAGGAATTATAAATGTCAGAAAGGAAAACACTAATGCAATCAGAAGGACCAAGACAGGGACGGAAACCGAACATATTATTAGGAATTAAGTTATTGTGTTCGAGAAACCGGACAAGCCGTTTATTTAACATGCTTTCAAAGAGCTTCCTTAAACAGGGAGCAAGTGAGATAGGACGAAAAGAAGAGGAGTTTTTCTTTGGTATGGGTATAATGATAAAGGCATTCCAAGAAGGAGGAGTGGAACAAGAAAGAAGAAAAGAATTATATATACTAAGAAGAGTCTCAAGAGATTGAATAGAGAGGTTTTTTATAATGAGAAAAGATATACCATCAATACCAGGGGAGGATTTGGAGGAGGACTTACTTAAAGAAGCACGAAGTTCATTAAGACTAAAGCTAGAAGATAAAAAGTGAGAAGTAGAATTAATAGAAGGAGAAGGAGAATGAAACTCTTCGAGGCTAGGGACATAGGAAGGAGCTACGGAGTCCATGAATGAAATGAGGCTATCTTTCGGGATATTAAGATAAGAAGGTCGTTCCGATAAAGGAGTTCTAAACGCTTTAGCCATTTTCCAGACATGAGTCATTGGAGTAGAGCGGGAGAAAGAAGAACAGAACTTTATCCAAGCGGCTCTTTTTGAGCGTTTAAGAACGAACCTAGCCTTAGCATTAGCTCTTTTATGTGCAAGGAAGTTGGGAAAAGAAGGATAGGAGAGAAAAGATCTAGTTCAAAGTTGGGTTTCGTTATTAAAAAAAGACTTCAGCGATCGAAATGCAGACGATTTTTCTGCAATACAAAAATGTTTCTTTTTAAAATAGTTTGATAAAATCGTCTTCACCTAACATTAAATAAAAAAAAACACGCTCTGATTAATAGACCCTTCGGTTACGAAATTAATATTAATCACCTTCGAGAATGTCGTGTTAATTGGTACACATATTATATAAAATAGTAACTTTTTGCGTTCAAAAAACAATCGCTTTATAGTGCGTATTTTTTTTTTTTTCCTATTTTTAATTCGCTAGCATCCGAATAAGAACAGGTCAAAAAGCATCAGATAAAAATTTTTTACATACAAAAATCATGCACGAAAATGAAACCGCGGAAAGTATATACAGGAATTATTTTTAGCTGTTCAAAGAAAAAACTAGACGATGATCGATTAAATTCACCGTCTACGTAATGACGAAACACCGGTACATTGTTGCTACAAAATTAATGATGCCGCAGAGATTAGTTAAGTGATCTGTTGAAAACAAATCTAATGATGGTTTCGAAGATTATCTAGTATGTTTCTTTTGATTACGCTGCACTCGTTGTTACGAAATAATATTTCCATATAATTGATCACATATATGTGTTTAGTAGTTTTTAGAAAAAATGTCTATAATTAGAAATCATTTTCATCCCAAAACATTATTATATTACATCATTTTTCTTACATTGTGTTCTTTCGGTACTGCCCTCCCTTTTTTTTAAATCTATTTCTTTATTAATTATATTATCCGTCGAAAACCGAATTGCATTTTATTCGATATTTTATTTCGTTAAAATAAGTAATTTTTAACCTTAATTAAAAATGAAGAAATGTATGTAGTGTCGACTGAATTTCAATATTTTCAATAATATCGTGATATGAACGTTGTTGGTAATTTATTTATTTATTTATTTATTTATTTATTTTTTTAAATGGAATTCTCTTTCAAAAATATTACATTGCTTGCCAGACTGCGTACATTACCCGAAATAATGCTATAAATATAGTAGAAGCACTCTTTATCCTCAGCAATGTAACCACGCATTCAATGAATTCATTTGAACTAGCGCGCGATTTAGATTAATACTATCTTATTGTAGTTGTACGTTTATTAGGAAAAAAATTCAAAATAAACGTTGTCAGAAGTACTCTAAACGAATACTACCAATTAGAAAAAAAGCAAAAATATAGAGGCAATCTTACATAATAAATTTCTGCATTTTGACTAAAACGACAATCATAGTTTTTAGTAGCTGCATACTAGTAATAAGGTTAATATTATCATTTGAATTATTCATAGTTAAAAAATGCAAAGTTGTTTCAGGGGCGGATCCAGAAAGACATTTTTCGGGAATTACTTAATATCTTATACAGTAGACAGTAAATTTGAGAAATAGCTCCTTTCATAAAGAAAATCAAACAGCGACCTTTATAGAAATTTAAAAATGTTTTATAAATACATAATTATTACAATTTTTAATTTAACTTTTGTCTTATATTTTTAGGGGGTGAAAAATAAAACGAAATTATACAATTCTAGCTAAAATGATAGTTTAGAATTTGAGTAGTGAATTACTAGAAAAGATAAAACGATAGTATTTTCCATTAGATTTTAATTATTTTTTATTTTTGTTAGAATCCGATCCGAATTGTTTGTCTGTGAGCAAGTAAAACAGATATGTGTATATATTTCTCATTAAACTATTTTTAATTAAAATTGTAAAATAAAAATTAAAAATAAATAAAAAAGAAAAAAGATGGACGATCGTTGCATTTAACACATCGTCGTTCAATAAGTCCCGGGACTAACTAAGAAAACAACATTTGTTTCGAAAAATTCATTTTTATTCATTAATATAATCACCTTCAAGTGCGATACAATCATTCCAACGCTTTTCTAACTTTTCGATACCACGCTTGTAAAACGATTTGTCCTTGGCCTCAAAATAAGCTTCAGTTACAGCGATTACTTCCTCATTCGAGCCAAATCTTTTTCCCTGGAGCATACATATTTTTGAGATCAGCAAAGAGCCAGTAGTCGCTGGGGGCTAAATTTGGAGAGTATGGTGGATGAGGAAATTGAAGCCCAAATCATTCAATTTAACCATTGTTTTCATTGACTTATGACCCGGTGCATTGTCTTGATGAAAGATGATTTTTTTCTTCTACATGCGTACGGTCGTTTTTTTTTGCGATTTCGTCCTTCAAATGCACCGATAACTTAATGTAATAGTCTCTGTTGATGGATTATCTTCCTTTTCAAGGTAGTCGATGTAAATTATACCGTGCGCATCCCAAAAAAAACTAACGCCATGAATTTGCCAGCTGACTGTTGCATTTTCGTGCGCTTCAGACGACTTTCACCGGCTGCACGCCACTCAGCTGACTACCGTTTCGACTCCAAAGTGAAATGATGGATCCGTGTTTTGTCCATTGTCACATACCGATACAAGAAATCCTGTTTATTGCGAGTAAACAGCAACAAACAGCTCTCTGAATCATCGGCTCGTTATTGCTTCTGTTCCATTGTGAGCAAACGAGGCACCTATTCGGAAAAGATCTTTTTCTTGCCCAATTTTTCGTGTAAAATTGTAGACGCACTTCCAGTTGATATGTTTACCATCTCAGCAATCTCACGAACTTTCAGTTTGCGGTTATCCATCACGATTTTCAAAACTTGCTTAATATTTTCTGGAGTTACTGCTTCATTTGGTCTACCCAAGCGTTCCTCCGCATCATTTGTATCAGTCCGACCACTTTTGAAATCAGCATACCACCGGCAAATCGTTGCTTTCGACGGAGCAGAGTCTGGATAAAATTTTTCAAGCCATTGCTGAGCTTTCACGGGATTTTCCCCATTAAGGAGCAATGTTTTATCAACACACGAAACTCGTTTTTTTTTCCATTTTTTACACAAACGCAAAAGTAGCGTCACTTTCACCACGGTGTAGCTTTGCTGTATATGGTTCGATTGACGTGAACATTAGACATGTGTCATTTCAAGGTTAGTTCTTTCGAAAAACGAAGTAGATTTGATATTAAAAATGACATCTGTGAGTTAGTGCCGGCACTTATTGAACGATGTATAAAAACAGAATAAAAATGTGACATTAATACTTTTAATAGAAAACAGTATTAAATATTCGTTATAATTAACTCCCTAGGTGTAACATTTATACAAATTTTTTATAGTATAAATTAAGTTTCTTTGTTGTAAACATTTTTTTCATCGAGAATTTGGTTCTTGGTCTCCCCCGCGAGGATCTGCCACTGGTTGTTTAATTTTTTCCTCCGTTCGATGCGTATAAACAGTAATGGATTAATATGCACAATGCGCTTTGCCGCTTCGTGTCTTAATTTACAAATATAAATTCTGTACGAACGGATGTACACACATATACGATACTGTAGTATCTTCGCTCGCTAAGTTTTCTCTACTATATAGACGGAAGTATGAAAGAATAAAAAATCTTAGAACCAGGCATGGTCTGTTCCAGTTATTTTTATGCATTTCTTAAGTTACCGTTACAATCTATTCCATTCTATTCCATTCTATTACAGCCTGTTCCATTTTCTTACAATCGCTTTAACCTATCATTGCAACGAAACTAAAAAGAACTGTGTAATTTCTTTTTGAAGATGACAGAAATTATATTTCATTTCTATTGTCACACAATTTTATAATATTTTTCCTCCCAGATCATCATTTAAAACTTAGTAGTTTTACTTATAAAAAATGTTCTCATTTCTTTTCTGCCTTTGTGTCATTTTTAACTGCAACGAGATCATTTTAGCACATTCACCGAAAAAAAAAATTTTACTAAAATTTAAATGGCTGTATTCTGTAAGGTTTTTTTTATCGGTTTTAAACGACCGCTGAATTAAATTTTTCCTTTGGCAATACGTATCAAAAAAATAGTTAACTGTGTATATCTATGCTCTACATTTATAGCATGTAATAAAATCGCCATATTGCAAAAATATCAGATCCCTTATTTTCTATCGCAGTGTAGAGTATCTTTAAAAACAGTAGGGCGGAGCTAAAAATTAACGCGAGGGAAGATTTATAACAATTTTTTTGATACGCATTATGTTTTTATTCATAAAAGCAAGAAACATTATCGTATTTAATTTTGTTTTAGCAGTTCCCATTTCCTCTTTACTTCTATTCATAGTAAAATTAGAATAATTTTTTTTCTCATTTTTAACATTATCTATATCAATCATTAATAGATGTAATGGTATGTATACTAAATTGCGAATTGAAGTTTTAAACAAAAGGCAAGATTATTATAATGTGTTTAACTTTTTTTATTAAGTAACCCCGCCGGGGCTTTGTATATTACAAATTTTGCCATGAACACGGAAGAATTTTTTCCGAAAAGGACTAATGAGCACCTTTATAGCGTCTCATCAATATTAATAATAATTATACCGGAATTTTACAGAGTACAAAGAAAATAGTGAGAAAAAATTAATAATTTCCAACATTTTGAAAACGGTGTGCTCCAAAAATCTGATAGAGAAATTTTATAGTACGTACATACATCCGATGCAGGCAAAACTTCAAAGTATTAATAGCAACGGCCACGTGATCAAATAAAATCGATATCGGTTTCTGTAGCCGTTTTGATGATGATAGTGTGTGTAGCTCATAAATTTTTGAAGAATTAACAATCACATCACAATATTTCCTAGTTGAACAGCTTGCCGAAATGTTTCTTCTTCTTCGCCATGGCTAGATTGAAGTTGTTCAAGGGCAACCACTATTGTGACATAAATTTCTCTTTAAATACCTAGTTGTTTCCTGCTTGTATACTCGTTGTGTTTGCACGCTGCAAGTCAACTTTTTTGGGAGAATTGGAAAATTATACTTTTTTAGTTCATCAGTGAGCTGAGTATTTAAAATATACGTCAACAAACTTTACAAATATTGCGTAATTTTATAAGTCGGTTTGCGAATGGCAAGATTAAAATTCCTTTTGCGGTACATTCTTTACGTACATAATAAACCGGAGTACCGTGAAAATGACCATTCATAGATGCAGCTTTGGATAGACTGGTCAAATGGCGAAAGCTGGAACCAAAAAAAAAAAAAAAAAAAAAAAAAAGATGCAGCTCCCTCATAACTTCAAGCAGCAACACGAGAGGACTGCTTTCAGAGCTTTAATAATTAAGTTTATAAGGCCGGATCCATTAACATCAATAGTTACGAATATTTTCCTTACTACATAATACGATGTTTAACATCAAGGTGGAGTCTTGGCACCGATCTTATTTAACATATAATGTCTGACCATAGGCAGCACTTTTTTGCGCGGATGAACCCTTTTGAAGAAGTGGAAAATACGATAAATCATGTAATCGGTAAACTTGAAATCTACTGAAGCTAAAACCGTTAAGAACAGTGAACTGTAATCTGAAAAATCATGAGGCAAAGTGGCAACCACAAAATTAAATGGGGAGATACCGACCGGAATCACACGGATAACATAAAAAATAACTGAGCGTTATACTCGACGGATCGCTTACATGCAAAACAGTTAAAATGAAAACCATGGCCAGAACAAACATAATACGTAAGCTGGTAGGCCGTACGCAAACATCCTCAGAATTTCTTCCTTGGCGCATTCTGTTATTCTACCAGTGAATATGTATGCTCAGTGTGCTCATTGCGCGCCGAAAAGATCGATGTGGCCCTGAACGAGACACACAGGCGGATAACTGAGTATGTAAAATCAACCGAAACTTTACAAACTTGGCAGTATCGTCTTTCTAGAAATTTCATTGTTTCACTTTGAATTTGTAGATTTGTATAAAAAACATTTTTTGAAACGGTGGCTATCTGAAAGATATTTATCTCCGAACTCTCAGTACTATAAAACATAAAAGTACTCAAAAATTGTCTTCCCTAATGGGGGGCTCTTCAGATTCTAATACAATTTCGATCGCTTCCGAGCACTTTTTGCCTTAAAAAGAAGTACCCTGATTACTACAAGAAAATAATAGCTTTTAAGACAGATTTTAATTTTTTTTTTTTTATTCTTCTCTCACCATCGCTTTTTCTTCTGAAGACGATTTCGCTCAATGACTAGAGGGACCTGTGAAAATATTGTTCTGAATTTCCCCTGTGTAATGTTTAGATCAGATACACATTTAAAATACTTCTAATGGATTTTTACATTTAAAGAAAAGTTCCGAAGTTGAACCTACTCCGTAATGTCTTTCTGTTCAAATGCCTGTCCATTTTAATGCAATTTCTACCGGATCCATCACTGCCACTTTTTTGACGTACGAGATCGCCAAAGGAATCTCTCTAACCATTACTAACTGAAAGAGCAAATTTTGTTTCGTAGACACGCTGTAAACATGCAATCACTAGATAGAATCTCTTTCGACATTTATGATTTCAAGGAATTAATTACATTTCGATTTTATTTAAATACAACGTTTAATTTAGCTCGAGTTTTCGGATGGAGTGCCAATTAGGATGACTAATGATGCATTCGAGCAGTCCCGTCGGTGGTTATATAGTGGCGCTAAACATTGCATAATCGCCGGTGATATCAAATACATTTTTTTTTTTTTTTTTTTTTTTACACGTATATCTTTTTTGATACAATCTTATTACAGTAAATTAATTAGCACTACTTTTAAAACAGTGTTACAACTTAATCTAACTAATTTGTAACATGAACAGAGTAGAAACTATGTACAATTACGTAACTCCTAATATTATATAGATATATATATATATATATTTAATCATACGCGCATATAAATACTCACACGCACAGACTCCAAGTATATGCACATACCAATAAGTTACATATATACGAGGATATTGTAGAATAAATTAGGTGACTAGCTCATAAGGCTCTGTGCGCTTAAGGCGTCTTAAGTCATCATCGGAAACTAGCAGTTCTAAAACCTCTCGATATTCAGGTGACTGTGAAGTCGGTGTTCGTGCGCTTCTGCAATATAACGTATGGCGTCATCGATTCATGGAATATTTAAATCGGAATGTATTTCTTCGTGTTTCGTTGGTACCAGAAAGCTCCAGTGATGTTTCGGAGACACTTGTTTTGAGCGCGCTGAATAATTAACCGATATTGGGTTTTGCGTAATAGCCTAGTTGCTAGAGCTCTTGACTTCCGTTACGGAGGTCACGGGTTCGATCCCGGGCGACGACAGAACTTATTATAAGAATTAAAATAAATAATCGCTGATAATCACGTGGAAGGCAATGTGGCAAACCACCACGTACAACATCATATGCGCGCTAGGTTAGTACACAGCAGACACACACCGGGACTGCACTAGTGGCGCGATAACAAGCGGCTATTATCAGTTCCGAATGTAGTCTTGCGTGTGTACACCTGCGTTGCATATAATAATTGTCATGAGCGCTGCCTATTCTGTACAACTAGAATGTACAAATAGGTAGTAACGATACGACTGAAAAGAAAGAAAGGGTTTCTTTGCATAGCCCCTTAGTTGAATACAATACATCCATATCGGTCTGATGATTTGACAATAAATCATACGTTTATTAGACACGTATTGAGTTTGGAGTAACGCTCAATCAACCAATAAATCTGTATTAATTTATGCATGGTTTATTCTTTTTTTCATTTTGACATGCATCTTCCAATTCAGCCTAGAATCTAAATGCATACTCAGGTATTTAGCGGAGTCCGATCTCGGAATAGGAAGGCGGTCATCAAGGTGTATATAGGACAGGTCTTAGATTTACGAAGCGTAAACATAACGTACACCGATTTTTCTTGATTAATCTTGATCTTCCAATCACATGTCAATTTGCTAATTTTTTCTACTGCATATTGCAAATTATTCGTAGTCAATTCTGGTGAGTCGCTAATTAACAGAATGGCTGTGTCGTCTGCAAAGGTCGCAGTCATCGTCTCGGCTGTTGTCGGAATGTCAGCTGTATACGATAAATACAAAAAAAATACCCTGTGGAACACCAGCCTGTATTGGATGAAATTTGGACTTTGCTTCTTCATATGAAACTCTGAAGGATCTATCAGAATTCAAGAATTTGGCACATATTTTCCGGTAGCAGGTTACTCATTTTATAGATCAACCCTTCGTGCCAGACTCGGTCAAAAGCTTGCGATATGTCTAGAAAAACCGCCGGACAGTATCGTTTTTCTTCAAAGGCTGTTTCAATTAACTTAGTTATACGATACACTTGGTCAATCGTAGAGTGCTGATTGCGGAAGCCAAACTGATGATCTGGTATCTTTAATAAGGTCTTGAGTCACTTAAGGAGGAGTTTTTCAAATAATTTTGATATGGAAGGTAACAAGGAGATTGGTCGATACGAAGTTACGATTTCTGTTGGTTTCCCAGGTTTCGGTAACATGATGATTTGAGCGATTTTGAAACATTTCGGTACGTATCTCATTCTGAAACAGGCATTAAAGAGATATGTCAGCATGATAATTCCTTTACACGGTAATTCTCTAAGCGCTCCTTGGGTGAAATTTCATCGATTCCAGTAGCCTTTTTGGGATTCATATTATTATCTAACTCTTGTGCAACTTCCGGAGGAGTTACTGGTTTTATTTGCTGGAAAGGTTGGTAATTTTTCGTTATATCGATCTGGGAGTTTATATTATATGTTGTAAAGACTGAAGCTAAATAAGAAGCGAATAATTCAGCTTTTGCTGGTCCTTGAGAGGAGCAATTTGAATTAACGGGCCTTTGGAAGTGTCGCGTTGCACGCCACAATGAATAAAATTTGTGTCCGCTGCGGGGCTTAAATTTTCTAAGTAGTTTGCGACGCTTTTCTGTTCGAAATCCTTAATTAGCCTATTAACTTTATTGCTGATTAAATTTTGTTTTATCCGATGGATGAGCGTTGCCGCATTTTCCGTATACGTCTTCTCTCTTTTATTAGGTTTCCTAACTTCGATGGAATACAGTACTTCATTTGGAACGTTTTCTTTAAGAGCTGGACTGGTCTGGCTAGCAGCTCTTCGCACCAAGTTGATATAGTGTGCTGGGCTTGCTGTTCCAAATCACACTAGTATAGTTTTAAGCCTGATTTTAAGTTTAATTGAAGAGTCAAGGCTTTCTCTAAACTGATTTCAATTTTAGTATACTTATCGGTGAGATTTAGCGGAATTCTTGTTTTTAGTTACTATAGAATTTAGTGTCATAAGTACCGGAGTATGATCTCACGATAAGTCCGTAATTCCTTCTACTTGCACATAATTGCCAGCGATTCCTTTAGTAATGAAAAAATCAAGGAGATCGGGAATCTTCGCGTTATCTGTTGGGGCCAATAAGTAGGTTTCCGTGATGAAAAGAAGTTGCACGAACATACATTGATAGCGTTGAGAAGTTCGGCACCTTTTTTTTTGGGTGTAGTCAAACGTGACCCCATATGGTGTGTTATACATTAAAGTCATCTGCAAGTATAAAACGAGGACCGAGTTGGTTGAAGATATTAATAAATTGACTTTTTTCAAACTTACTATTGGGCGGACGGTATGCTGCAGATAGATTGAGGTCTGCGCCATTTTATTGCTACTACTGCGGCTTGTAGGCAATTCAATTGTACTTCTTCCTGTAAATAGTGTTTAATGTTCTGTTTAATTATCACTGCTGTTACCCCTCGTCCTCTGCAACTTGGGCGATTAGTCCAATATGTAGCCATGAATTCTGATAAAACTTTTTGTTGTAAAATGTGTTTGTAAGATTAATGCGACGTCAGCAACATTTTTGTTAAGAAAAGTCTCGAGTTCTTGAGCTCTTTGACTCAAGCCGTTGGCATTCCAGGTTAGTATTCGAAAGGAGGAGTCAGTCATTTCACTTTTTTTCCTTGGCTTTTTGTGTGTTGGCCCAAAGGCTTAGTTTCTAATTGAGTTACACGTATATTTAGCTGGTTAATACTAGTTTGGATACTGTGAAGTATAGCCATAACGTCATTAATGGTTGGATCTTTTTGTTGTAGAGGAATTTGCAATTGTTCCTGTGGTTTTAAATTCAGTTTGATTGCGTGCGCAAATGTTTTTCCTGCTTGCACTTTTTCTGTAGGTCTGATTCGTTCCTCTCTAACACGATCTACTAATTTTTTTTTATGGGCTGAGACTGCGTTTTTGACTTTTGGTGGACTTCGCAACCAGCGCAGTTAGCTGTATGTCCTGTCATACCGCATAAGATGACACATTTTGGTTGGTCTTTTTTAAGTTTCTTGCACTTTTTGATGGTTACCGGCACATTTTACACATCGAGGAGGATGAGTACAGTAATTTTTTTGGTATGCCCTATTTTCGTTGACAGTGATGACACGGTTTGATTTTATTGTTTTTATGAGGCGGTTCGATAGTGACCTTACAATGTGCAAGGTTCGTTATTTCGTATACGTTTTTATTGTTCGCTTTTGAGGAAATTTCGATTTTGAACAGTGGAAAATTCTTGATTTGCCGTCTTCCTTCTGTATCCCTATATACTTTTACTATATAGATGTTATCCGAATAATTTCATGACCAGTTTTTCTTAAATCATTCTTTATGTCCTCATGGTCGATTGATGGCGGTAATCCACGGATCACAAACGCAAAAGGACGTTCAGATTTCGCTTGAAATGTGTGATATGTAATTCCACGTAGTAACTCATTTGACGTACTCGCTGAATTATACTATTCAGATCTTTCAAAAGGGCTGTAACAGAGCGGTAATCATCGCTATCACGAACCGATATTTTAATATCTCCACTAGGGGAAGTCCCTTAAAGGTAGGTTCTTTTTTTGTTTGTGTGATTACTTTATTTTTAAGTAAGTTGAAGTTTTTAACATTACTCACAAATATAGGTGGCGGAAGTAGAGTAAATTTATTTACTAGCTGATACTCATTTGTTATGTCAGGCATAGTTGAAATATCTACTGTTTTAGAGGGAGTACCGTCACGTGTCGGAGTTTGCAGTTCCACACAATGTGACTGATCAATCTAGTTTAACCTTTCGATGAGTTTATTTACCTGCTTTTGCAGTTGAGCTATTAAGTTATCCTTGCTGGCAATTAATTCTTCATACTGTATCAGAGTAGAAGTTTCTCGTATTTCTATTTTTTCCTTTTTGTTTTCCTTTTTTCCGTTAACAGTATTAATATCATTGTGACTGATTTGCCGTTTTGGCTTGGCATTAAGTTTTAATTTTAATGATGAAACTGTTTTGTTATTTCCCGCCATCGTAGAAGTTTTCTTGAGCGGAAATATTTCGTGTACGATATATTCTTATTGAATATATGGTAACACCGTTAAGCCAATGCGCTATAACCCCCTTATTATTTTTCGAACGATGATGTGAAGAAAAAAGTGAGAAAAAAAAAGTGAAAATATTTTCATCGACCGGAACAGAGTTCTAACGAAAAATCCGATTGTCTTCAGTTACATTATTCGGCCCTTCCGAGAAACCGCGAGAACATAAATGTTTATAATAAGCAATCGCCGCATATTAAGCAGTTGTCGCCGAGAAACCCCAGCGTAGTACGATACCGTATGTTTTACCGACAAGTATTTTAACGAGCGAGCGATGAACACAGAACGCACAACCGGTTATAACCCGTCGATAACGGCGTACGAACTGATATCAAATAAATGTCCATTTTTGGTTCAACATCATTAGAGGGCGCATTTTGAACAGTTTGTACACATCACCTTTTCTGGTAAACTCTGCTTTTAAAAATTTCTTTCTTTTGTCTCGGTCGATTTTTGCAAGGCGTAAGAAAGCCAATTTGAAAAAAAAAGAAAAACCGAATTAAGAAACATAACTATTTAATAAAGTTTTATGTTCCGTTAGGAGTTGTCTGTATTTACTTGCATGCATTAATTATGTAACAATATATGTAACAATAAATATGTACATGCAAGACTTCTGTAGTGTTAGATTATCTGTACATTGTTATTGATATTATAAATCATTCATGTTTTATAGTTTTAAGTAAATTTTTCTTTACTTCGATGTATTTTTTTTATTTCCTCGTTTAAAATTTATTGCAGTCCATAAAACGTTTCACTTCTAATGTCGTTAACTTTCCATTGATGCACATTGTTTTTTTTTTTACATTTATTTGTTTATTATTGTTTTTCCCCGTGTACATAAATAAAATTCGAATTATGAACAAAATTTATTTGTTTCTCGAACCATTTCATTTGTGATAAATTAATTTTTTTAAATTCCGAAAAGTTGTTTGAATTTATTTTCTTTTTTCATTTCATCGGAATAATTTCTTCTTTCATTTTTTAGATTCATCAATTGCAAGAACTTACCGAATGCCGCATTTTGGCAGAATTTCAGATCCCGTGAACAGAGGAAAAAAGAAGAAACTTGTAAGAAGCTATACGAAGGAAAAGAAGCGAAGAAATAAAATAATAAAACTTGTGCGATTTCTTAAGATATACTTAATACACATTTTGTGGGAACTCAAAATAAGGTTACAAATAAAAAACCAAAAAAAAAAAAAAAAAAAAAAAAGAAAAAAAAAAGTGAATAATAAGCGATGGAGCTGAAAAGTGAAAAATGAAAATTTTGTAGTTAGCGTGTTCCATTTTCGTCACTTAGCGCGATGACAAATTATCCCCGATTGCGGTGTTATTTTATATAATTTAGAAAAAAATTATCAATTTTTTTACTGAAAGAAATTTTATACTTCTACGGGGAATCGTAGGATTTTTTGATAATAGCAAATTAAACGCTAACATCAAGTAATACCACCAATATATTTTATTTGTTTAAAAATGTATAAATAAAAATAGAACTGTTTTTTATAGGTAAATGTCACAAGCTTTTTTCTTTTATATCAAAATATTAAGCTGTTTCCTACACTTCTGAATGAAATGTATTTGATATGATGCGTAAAAAAGCTATTTTTAGAGTGATTTTTTAATTTCGTAAAGGGACAATTCATGCTATATACTGCCGATCTGTTTACAAGTAGTGATGTAAGTTTTTAGTCCACTTACCTGGATTACGACTAGCGAGCACAGACATCAATGTACTTTTACCGGAACCACTGAAATTTAAAACGACGAATGTAAGTCAAAACGTATTATCAAACTTAAGAACAAAACAACTAATTTATGTAAGATATAAATAAACGCTTTCTTTAGGATCGTCTATATCCGAACATAAATCAAAAATCGGATACATGTAAAAAACAAATTGAGAAAAACTCAAAAAAACGTGAATAATGGGTAAAAACGGTGTGGAAACGATTTGAAAGACATATAGCAATAATTTATGAATAGGAAAAAGCGAATGAAAATAAAAAAAAGGAATTACAGAAATAAAGCATGAGCAACAAAATGCTACAAAATTGAACATACCAATGGGCAGGCCCGTGCCCAGAATTTTTAAAGGGGAAAGGGGAGAGTGAAAATTTTCTTCACATATTTATTTTATAAATAACAATACATTTTGCACTAATACTCATATTATTAATAATTTCCATCATTTTGTAATAAAAATTTTTGCATAAAATATTAATGAAGTACTTAAAAATATGGAGCATATTTTTTCTTTTAAAGGTAAAAACACACTAAAAAATCTTCAATATTTATTTTAAATTTTTGATTTTTTTCAGATTTTTGTGTATTCATAATAATTATTTCAGTTCTCATGAGGGGTCCCCCCCCCCCCCCCCCTGTACACGGCTTTGTCAATGAGTAATGATAATTTTAAAATTTTACATTCAGACAGAGGATTACTTTATCATTTATTGGTCCACTATCTGCTGGTGTAATAATTTTCAGCAACAACGTTTTCTCTTTTTATACAGTAAGGTCTGTTCCTTTTTTCGATTCAATTTATTTCACGCACATTTTAATGACTAAAGTGAATATGTGCCACCCATTTAAATTTCTGCGTGCCATATTAATTTCGATGGTTTGTAAAATGCGAATAATATAGTGTTAAATTGAATTAATTTTTTATATTCTATTGTAGTATAAATGCGTATTGTAAACATTTGTTAGAATTGTTAAATTAATTATACGATGGTATACGCTTGTCCATTTGCAAACTCAACAATATTATATTTACGTAAAAAGTTTTGAACAATTCCCGTTCAATTAAAAACCGCTCATTGAAAAAATTGCGAATGAAAGTATTACTCTTTTTTCTGACTTCTTAAGCTATTACGTTGTAATTATTTGATATTTATAAAAATTTACTTATCTAACAGTTTTCTGATATATTTTTTAATTTTTTTTATGTTAATTAATTTCTACATATTTTACGACCTTAGTAGAATCATAGTTTAACTACGCATTATTTTCAATACTAAATAAAGTAATTTACTTTTTTTGTGGTATTAGGTAATTTGCTTTTTTGTGGTATTAGGTAATTTGCTTTTTCTTTTCAGTATTCCTATTTCGGCAAATTTAACG
Organism: Icerya purchasi; assembly: GCA_039619475.1. NCBI lineage: Eukaryota > Metazoa > Arthropoda > Insecta > Hemiptera > Monophlebidae > Icerya > Icerya purchasi. The sequence goes on from CM077115.1 coordinate 95,583,970, forward strand.
GAATAATCGAGTCTGCTAAATAATAACCTTATCCTGTTTGATTTAATTCACTTTATAGTTACCTACAGTTCGTTGATAGGTATTTAACACTTTTTTTAATTCCCTTAATTTTTACCGCATAACAGCGTAGATAACATTGCGATACTGTATGTTAGAAATATTATTTCAACTATTTTCATGCTTTCTTTGAAGGTATTTGTTTTCACTGTACGAGATAAATTTAACACAAGACATCGTGTAATAAGTAAAATTAAAACACTCTACTATAAATAATTAAATATTAAATAATTGTTTATAGTAGAGTGTTTTAATTTTACTTATTATACGATAAACTTTGCTGCGGATCACACATTTCAGCGCTGTTTTCAACGTACAATACCAGTGTTCCTAAACAGCTGCAGCAATTAGCGTCCAGAGAAACTTATGTGTTAATCCCACTAAAACTGTTGCAGTTACTATTCCCCATAAGTGTTGATTCGCTTCTAATTAGCACTTCTCAGTTTAAAGTACGATTGCACTGGTTTCAGTTGGAAACGATTGCGAAGCCTTGCTAGAATCAGTGATACATCAGATTCTGTGCCAATCGAAAATAGGCAATGGAGAACGACCAGGATCAAAAATAAAAAATGCTACGATTTCTTCGGTTGAGGAGATACTTTGGCAACGGCAATGCTCTCTTTTTTCAGTTTCCCGATTATTCGGTATTTAATGTGCTTGCTGCATCCTTTTTGACATTTTCCTATTGTTTTCCCATATAGTGCGTGAAAGTAGCATTTGACATCCGCGCAGAGTATTAGTTTTTCAACATTACTTAAAAAGTTAAAAGGAGCTTTTACCATAGTTGAACTTTAACTTCTCAGATGTTATTCAGGCATGACTTCAAGCTATGTCATGGAAATATATGTAAGTCCTAAACCAGACTTGTAAAAAATCTGCAGTTGGTGGGCCACATGTAGCTCACATAACATTTTTACACGGATATTATGTATATATATATATATATATATATATAAAGTGATGGCGGTTGGCCTGAGAATAACGTTGTCATTAATACCTAGTTTAATGGTTATATCAATAATATTCTCTTCCACCAATGCCTCAGATCATTTGTAGCTAACCTTTTCTTGAAAAATGTTCTACCTGCACTACTATACATACAATAAATAATTATAATTTGCGTGAACACTATAAAACCTTAATCATATATAAATAAAAAAAAAAAAAATCGGGAGGAAATTAAAAAATCAAAATAATTAAAAAAACACTGGTTTATCATTGATATTTTAATAGTGTTATAAGTTTAAATTTGATCAATTCATTAAAATATTTTTGGGTGCGTGACGGACGCAAAGTACTTTTTTAAATTCATCAGTGAGGCATCCCGCTAAAATTTTTAAAAATCCGGAAATGGGTCTTTCAGCCGTCGCACAGACTTAATTTAAAAAGAATTTTTCAAAATCTTAAAAACAATAAAACATGACTTTAATATTTTAATAAAAATTATGGTACTTCTGTTTCATTGTTAGAAATACAACCGTATTAATATTAATAACAATGATGAAAACCGTGAATATTTAGTTCCAGTATGTATTTATTTATATGTACTTATTTTATTCAATCATAAAATAAAAAAATTTTAACTATACCTGGCACCAAGAATAGCCACAAAGTTTCCAGGTGAAATAGCTCCGCTAACTGTAAATAAATTTAAAAAACAAGAAATTAAAAATAGCTCTTATAAATTCGATTATACAATTTTAAAAAAGCACCATTAAAAAAGTTTATAATATTAAAATAACCGCTGCGGTACTATGCAAACTACATTAACCCCTATCAACAGAGTACCTAGTGGTTACAATAAATAACTTCTCGAGTAAAGCAAATAGTACGATACACAACTTACTCGATATCTGAAAAAGGGGAATTTTTTATTTTTTTTGGGGCTTGGCCGACCAAGGGCGCTAATCAGGGCATTTGGACTAGATTAGAGATTAAATTTTAATCCGGTCTGAAATCGACGATAGAAAAAAGTATAGGAACCACATTAGATGACGGCAAAGCTAAGATATAGGAAGCACTATATGGAGTAGGAAAATTCAGCTTTAACAGCTGAACGTACAGATATTACGTTCGGAGGAAAGACTGGAACATTCAAACACCACGTGGTCAGGATCACGAACGAAGGAACAGTCGCCAGAGTGCAAAGGACAATAAGGGGATGGGAAAAGAGCAAAACGAAGTATGATTGAACCGCAGACGGCAGATAGAAATAATAAAAAAACGTTTAAAGGTAGGAAAATAATAATAGAACATCAAGAACAGGAAGTGGGTCTAGGCTGAATACAAAAGTAAAATGAGTTAGGATTGGAAAAGGAGCGAGGATACACATCAGACCAAAATCTGACATGCATTCTTTTGGAGAGGGGAAGTATGTTGTGACCAGGAATCTTTTTAACAGAATGTGGGGAGTGTAACGCTGAACGTGCTAAGAAATTCACCGTCTCGTTGCCATCAATACCCGCATGACTTGGAACCCAAAGAAGGTCGATGGAAATGGAATGGAAAAGGGAAAGACTATAGATGAGAGAACGTATACGAAAAACAATAAAATCGAGGGAATATGAGAGAAAGGGAGAGTATATAGCCTGAAGAGCACTTTTGGAGTCCGAAATGATTAGGTATCTATCAGAGGAACGAGTTGAGGAAATAAATATAACGACTCGAAGAATGGCATAAACTTCTGCGGAGAAGATGGAGCAAAAAGCTGGGAGCCTGAAGGATTGAGCGGAATTATTGGTTGGAGAGAAAAAGGAAGCTGCTACCCCTCCTGAACTCTTGGAACCATCAGTAAATATTAAGGAATGAAGAGAAAATGAGGAGTTAATAAGAAAATTAAATTCTTGATTGGCAACTGCGGAGCCAGAGGTTTTAGATGATGAAGGGAGAGAAGAGAGTTTTGGAGGGTGAAAAAACACGAAGAAGTTAAAAATAAAATAAGGACGTTTACAATTGGAAATAGTATAGGAGGAGAATTTGTCTAAACGATGAGAAACAAAGGCTAAAATAGGAGATTTATTAGAAGAAAAGCGCCATTTATGAAAGATAGAGAGGTATGAGAGACGAATCTTAGAAAACCAGATAGAAAGTATTTTTACAAGGAAACTGTATCCTAAATGTGATTGTCGGATCAACAACGGCTTTACATTTGATTCAGCAAGAATAGTTGGAATAGGAGTGGAATTGAGCGCCCTTAAGCAAAAACGAAGAACCAAATTTTGTGTTAAATCCAGTTTCGAGAGGAGAGATTTGGAGGCATTGCCATATATGAAAGAACAGTAATCTAGTTTAGATAATATGATTGATTTGTACAGCAGGATTAGGATTTGAGGATCACCATCCCATCTCGTATGTAACAAATAGATTGAGTCATTTGCGGCAAGAAATATTAAGGAAATTAATGTGCTCAAAGAAGGACAAGCGGCTATTTAGAAACACTCCAAGAAAGTAGAAACAGTTGACTAGGGAAATAGGAAGGTTATTCAGAGAAACATTGACAGTGGTTAAATTGTAAGGACGGAGAGAGAATACAACGCAGGAGGATTTAGAAGAAGAGACAGATAGATGAATAGAAGAAAGAAAAAGTTCCAAGACGGTTAGTGGTCTATTAAGTACCTCGTTGGCGGTTGTAATATTCATAGCTGAGGAGTAAAGGAAAATATCGTCTGCATAGAACAGGGAAGAGGAAGAAATAGGGAGAGTGGCAACATTGAGCATCTAGATATTAAACAAAGTGGGACTGAGACAAGAGCCCTGCGGAAGACCACGAAAAACCTTTCTTGAAGGAGAATCTGTTGCAGAAGACAAACGGATAGACCGATTCAGCATAAGGTTGAGAACAAGATCAGCGAAAGCAGGAGGAATACTAATGGATAATATTTTTTCTTTAAGGCAGGGAAGATAAACATTGTCAAAAGCAGCAGAGATCAATAAAGGCTGCCAAGGTGTATTTTTTGTCAATAAAGGATTTATATATATCGGATACAAAAAGACTTATACAATCAGCTGGACCAAGGCCCGGACGAAAACCAAACATATGTATTACTAGAAAGGATATTCAAGTTTTCCAACCACCAAACGAAACGCCTATTGAGAATACTTTCAAAGAGCTTTCTAAGGTAGGAGGCAAGTGAGATAGGTCGAAAAGAAGAGGAGTTCTTTTTGGGAATAAGGATGGCAATATATGTGTTCCAAGAAGATGGAGTATTGCATGTATCAACAAAAGAATTAAACAACGAATTCAGGAACTGAAGAGCATTGTCAGAAAGATTTTGGAGAGCAAGGTAAGGTATTCTATCGATTCCAGGTGAGGATTATACGCCTTATGTAAGGCAAGTTGGAACTCATTAATATGAAAAGGAGAGGTAAGAAAATGAGGAGAGAGGATAGGAGTAGACGATCCTCAAGGCTTGGAACATAGGGGGGGGGGTAATTGAGTCGATACAGATAGAAAGGTTGTCATCAGAGAGGAAGTGGTTAGAGGAATAACCGGCAGACGAAGATCTGAAAGCCCTGGCAAGACTCCAAATCCGCGAGAGAGGGGTATTTCGTGTAAAAGAAGAGTAGTACTTTCTCCATGACATTTTCTTAGCAGCTTTTATTGTAGATCTAGTTTTAGCATTAGCCCGTTTGTGTGCGAGAAAGTTCTCCAAAGTGGAATTGGAGCGAAAGGTTCTGAACGTTCGTAAACTAAGGTCATAAGCACGTTTACACTCATCGTTCTACCATAAATAGAAAGAGGATTTATGTTTAGTTTGAGAGGGGAAACGGGAAGGAGGACACGACAAAGATAGAGCATTAGTAATTGCTAGGATGAAAGAGTTGTATCGACACTGAGAATCATAAACATCTTGTATTCTTGAGACGTAGGAATCCACCACTGAGCTAAATTTAGCCCAGCCGACCCGGGATAGATTCCATTGAGGATTAAGAGCAGGTTTGGAAACAGTAAGATAAGAGAAATCAAAAAAGGAAATAAGGGGAGGTGATCACTTCCAAAGGTGCCATCCAAAGTTCTCCAGCTAAGTTGCAAACTGATGGAAGAAGAACAAAAGGTAAGATCAAGAGAACTAGTAACTGAAGCGGTTCTGAAACAAGTAGGCGAAGAATCATTAAATAAAACTAAATTATTGTTGAGGAAAAAATCTTCTAGAATCACACCATTTCGGTTGTAGTGTGAGCAGTCCCATAGCGGCGAATGAGCGTTTAAATCACCTCCAACGATAAGGGGATAAGGAATTGAATTATGGAAGAGTAAAAAAGAAGTCCCGGAGGGTATAAGACGGAGGAATGTAGACAGATATTATGTGAAGAGGATCAGAAGACTTGGAAGGTATTGAAATATGAACTATGTTCAAGGCATGGAGTGAGAGAGAGAAGAAGTTAAACATTGTGTTCAGTAAATTGAATGTCTCTTTTAATAAGAATTGCAGCACTACCGTATCCATCATCTCGATCAGATCTGATCGCATAATAGTTTTTACAGGTGAAATGAGTATTCTGTTTAAGCCATGTTTCTGAAAGCAAGGCTATGTTAATCTCATTTTGACTGAGAAAAGCCTCTAAGGACCCCCTATTTGCTCTAAGGCTTCGGCAATTCCACTGTAAAAATTTTAAATTAGAACACATATTTGTAAGAGAAAGCATAATGCAGATGAAGCTAAAGCTCAAATTGACTAAGGCCAACCAGCTGTAGTTCAAGTGCGGCAAAGAACATACAGAGGAAGTATGAAAAGAAAAAATGAAAAGATGTGCAATAGGTAAAGCTAAGTTACCGAGGAAGAGCGCTAGGCCCTTTAAAAGTTTAAACCGAAGAGTAAAAGTAAAAAAGTTTAGATATAAGAAGGAGATTGATTTAAAACAGTCGACTCTTAAACTCTGAGTACTCATTTTGGGAGATTTGTTAATAGAGTGTTCTATACGAAAGAAAAGAAGTAAGAGAGAAGGGCAGAAAAAAGAGAAAGAAAAGAGAAAAGAGGAAAAAACGCTTATTTGTTTGATGCTCTACTGAAGAACATGAGTGGATTAAGTGGAAACATTTATATGCTAACTTTTGGAATTCGGGATTGCTGCGCAGTTGTGGAGAGATTTCTTGAAAGTTGAAAATGAAATTCATTCTGTCAGCTGTCTCGGGAGCTGATACAGGTAAAGAATTAAGATTACCCGGAACACCATTTGGCACCTCAGAGCTTTTAGTAGTGAGACTAGATTTGTTAACCAAAGTATGGTTTGAAAAGAAAAGACCGTCAGAATAATTACGATTAATAGAAGGAAGAGGAGGAATGTGAGATTGAACTGATGAAAAAGTTTTATGATGTGAAGTTGGAGATTTTTTATGAAAAAAGTGAGATCTAGGATAGGGAGCAATCAGATTTTCTTTACGGGTTATATCCGCAAAAGAAAATGCGGACAATGAGCTGTTCTCTTTTTTAAACTGGCAGGCTTCGCTGAAAGAAATGTTTTCAAAAGCCATTATTTTTCTTAACTCGAACCGTTCTTGGAAGTCAGGGCATTGACGACTACTAGTTTTATGCTGATCTCTGCAATTAAGACATATAGGTTGCGTGAGAGGCTCGGAGCACTCGTTAGTTCGATGCGATTCACCACACTTGTGGCAACGAGGTTTACTGCGACACATTTTTTCCGTATGACCAAAACGGAAGCAGGCTCGACATTGAATAGGAGGTTTTACGCTATGTTCCACTGAACATCGGAGGTGAAAGAAATGGACAAACTCGGGAATTTTGTGTGAAAGAAATTTAATCTCGACTAAGGGAATAGGCCGGAGCTCATCGTCTTTTCGCTTTTTAAGGCGTCGAATAGACACAACTGGGACTGACGATGTTATATCTTTGTAAAGGTCTTTTTCCGAGACATCTGTCGGAATATCTCTCAAATTTGCAAATATGAGCTGATGATCGTTTAAGTACAGTTCCACTTCATTTGTATGTTCGATGGAAGTCGACACCTTTATTTTTTTCTGCCGAAAATTTAAAACCGCGATCTGAAGCCTATATAGATATGGAGTTGATTGCTTTAAGCAATAGCCTTTCAGCTCGACTCGGAGAAGAGGATTCGAAGGATATTACCAAGTCATCGGCGATTAAGGCAAAGTGAATCGGTGTCTTAATTGCGTTTTGAATATCGTTAATAGCGAGAAGAAAGAACGTTGTACTTAGACCGCATCCTTGGGGAACGCTGTTGTCTACTGGGTAACTTCGAGAGAAGTAGTTACCAATGCGGACGGCGATTCGCCTGTCGGTTAAAAAATTCTGAATGAGCCGGCCTAGACGACCGCGTACACCAGCTTTGTGTAAATTTTGAAGGGCATGGTGTGTCCAGACTGTATCGTATGCTTTTTGAAGGCCAAAAAGTATAGTATAAAGGTGAGTTCGGTTTGCAAATAGCTTTTGGATATGCAACTGAAGATTGAGAATTGCTTGAGTGGAGGATTTTCTAAATCCATATTGTTGATCTATGAAGCAGTTTGTTGATTCTAGTTCTCAAATGAGGCGTTTCTGGACTATTTTTTTCAACAATTTTCTAAGGACGCTTGTTAAGACGATTGGTCGGTAGTTGGAGGAATCAGATTTGTTCTTGCCCTTTTTCAGTATGGGAATAATCGTGGCCATCTTCCAATTTGAGGGAAATTCACAATTACTCAAAACGGTGTTGAAAATACGGAGTAAGTACTGTTTCACCGACTCGTGCAAATGTTTGAACATCGCTGGATGAATGTTGTCTGGACCAGGGGATGAGTTGTGAATGTTGTTCAGGATGCAATAATTTAGTTCCAGCATAGTCATTGGGCTATTGTAATTTGTGGGATTAGGAGAGTCAAATTTTATTGGAATCGCTTCAGTAATTCTTTTTTGCCGACGAAAATCTTCAGTGCGATTCGTATCTGAGGAAACGGATGAAAATTATTCGGCTAGTACGTCCGCTATTTCTTGAGGATGAGAAACAGTAGATTCGCTTTTGGTGAGCAGAGGAATTTGACAAGCTTTATTTTTCCCATTGAGGAAGTGAACTTTTTTTCATATCGAGGTAATCGATGAATTTTGATTGATCGAAGCGGTGAACTGTAGCCAGCTTTTCTTTTTAGCAGTTTTTATGAGCGCACGGGCATACGCGCGGCGTTTTCGATATTCGATCAGATTATCCATTGAGAAGTGTCTTTTAAGTAAGTTGAGTGCTCGTCTGCGGCTTTTGATGGCTGTTGCTATATCATTGTTCCACCAAGGAACACGTCTTCTGTTTGAAGCAATACCCGATGATTTAGGGACTGTTATTTCTGCGCCATCAATTATATGTTGGGTGAACATTTTTACATCTTTTAGCAAATTCAGTAGGTGCTCGAATGATATCTGTGTTCTGGTTTTAAACTTGGCCCAATTGACATTTTCTATTTTCCATCTAGGAAATCGAGTACCATAGTAGGAGGATGAATTTTCGAGATACGATTATTGGAAAGTGGTCGCTGTCGTAGAGATCCCAAAGACGACTCCAGCTCAGTTTGTCTGAAAGATCATCAGTCGCAAGCGTCAAATCAATGATGGTAAAATGTCTACTGGTATCAAAATGGGTTAGCTCATTTTTTAAATTTAAAATGTCGATTTCAGGATAGTTGAGGATCAGGTTCTCAATTTGATTACCTCTTGCGTTTTGCTGCAGAGAACCCCAGGGGGAGTTATGGGCATTAAAATCACCCAGTATGATGAATGGTTGCAGCAAGTGCACGATCAGCGAGAATATTTCTCGCTGTTGCAAAATTTGGTCAGGCGGCATATATATAAATTGCAGATCGCAATCGTTGAGTGGTGAAAATCTGGAAACCAGATAGCTATTGCTACTGTCTGCATATCTAAGTTGATTGATATTAAATCTATTTTTGGTACAAAGTAGTGAACCAGTGTCAGGACTCCGCCTGCAACTATTAGATGATTGGTATCGTCGTGTCGGAGAGAAGTGTAGTTCCGAAGCGAGAAATGTTGATTGAGTTTCAAATGAGATTCTTGTGTACGGATGACTATCGGTTCATGTTGAGCTGCGAGAATTTGTAGTTCAGGACGGTGGGAATACATACCATTATTGTTCCACTGTATTATTTTGTTGTTCATCATTGGTTTGAGAGACCACAATATTTTTTTGTAGTTCTTTCGATAATCGAGTCGATCGGTTTTTGACGCTTTGATTTTTTATGAATGGTTTGAGGATGCTTAACAAGCTGATTATGGCTCAAAAGTTATAATTCAGGTTCCCAACTGTTTCCTTGCTATTATTTTCAAGTACTATACAATTTCGTAAAATTGATCGAATGAGATATCACAAATATTCGGATTTGAGTCAAACAGAACTTCGGTTTCTTTGGTAGTTTGATCGATCATGGACGCTTTATCTTCCACCTTGGTTTTCTTAGGCGGCTTATTAAAGTCCTTTTCAGTTGTTTCTTTTTGATATGAGAACTCTAAGGATGAAGAAGATAAGGAGCCGGTAGCTGATCTTTTTATGAGCGGAAGTTTCATTGTTTCGGATGACTCGATCATCTTAGTGTCGTTGGATTCACTTTTCTTTTTGTCACCGCCGTCTTCACAACTGGCAATCACCTCGTTGTCATCGTCGTCGTCGCCGGCAGCCGGGTCTTTCTGATCCTCATCCTTCTTTTCATTAGAAGCATCATTTCCAGCTGGGTGCGGGATTTTATCGGGGCATTGTTCGGCTAAATGACCTCTTTTTTTACAATGATAACACACCATATAGACCTTCTTCGGAAAGGAAGATTCATATGGTGCGTCTTCATACTTAATTACAATGCTTTCGGGAATTTAGAAGACTTCTTCTGGGGCCACATGGAATTGCTTTTTATCAGTCAGGATGTGACCGAGTTGAGGATTTTTGAATCCGGCTGTGAAAGTTTTGATTGGAGATGTTGGATTAATATTCCGCTTTTTTAATTCGTCTTCGATCACTGTGACTGGAATGCTGGGACACACGTTAGAGATTATTATTCCTTTGGCAGAGTTGATGAGCCTACGGATTTCAAGCGGATTATTTTTAATCGATATTGTAGGATGTTGAAGTATTAGATTATCAACAATTAGTTTCGACGAATAGAAAATGCAGAATCTGTCTTTCAGCTTTCGGTAAGCGGCACATACATCTCTTGGGTTTACGATATCTGCTATTGCTTCCAAAAGGAATAACGATAGTATTTATTTTGTTGGTCGGACATTCTTTGTTGGCAGCACTGGAGTAGGTATTTGGCGAAGAAGTAAAGTTGATAGCATATTACTTGTGTTAGCTATGTGAGCTGAATTGGACGCTGCTTCGCTAGCGTGATTCCTTTTTTCGGTTGATTTAGTTGAAACGGGTTTCGTTTGCGGAGATTAAAGCTTTGGAAAGTTGAAGTATTTTTGGATGCTTTTAATGATTAGTTTCAGCGTTGGGTTAGATTTAGCTTCGTTTTTAATATTTTTTTTTGAAGACATGACGCGGCGTGCGTCGATCGAGATAAGATCAAGCCGCGATAAGCGACGTGCACTGCCGCTGGCTTCGGTTTTATCTGCTAAGCCACTTGGTCGAATTAATGAAGCATGAAAGCGTTATAGATAAACGAATGATAAGAAATAATAATTGAAAAATCTTACCATTACCGTTCTGCTGAATTACTAAAACGCGATAACACGACTGACCATTAATCACATCATACATTGAATGTGAAAAAATGAAAAAATAAATCGCGGCAGCTAGTAAATCTGTTCTTATTGATATGTTTTAATTTTTCTTTTTCTTTTTTTTTTTTTTTTTTGTCCCGGCTTCAGTTAACTATCAAGCCATTTTAATTTTTCTTAATTATCATCATTATTGGCTTTTTTACAGTGTATTAAACCTTAAGGTGTCATTTAATATCAGTAAATGAGGGGTTTTAAATTGTAATTTACTGTTATTTTATTGAATTTATTTTTTATTCAATTATAATGATACTGAACTGTTTTGTATTGTAAGTACATATAAAACTATATGTTCTCAGATATATAATGAACGAATGTATAAGAGTATATATTTTCCTCAAATATTTAATGATAATTATGGTCCAATTTCGACCATTGGGGGAACGCTAATATTTATAAATACGTGACTGAAGTGGCAAACTGTAAATATAGGAACATCTACAGCAAAATGATTGCCGAATGATTTAATCACCTACTGAATAGCATGGACTCATCAAATTAAATGACGAATTAAAATCACGTTTTTTTATTATCTTTTTAAACTTACCTGAAATTGTGCACAAACAAAAATATATAAATTGCCACATTCCCCGTTTTTAGAATTAATTTAAAAATATTGATTACTTAGTAATTATATAATGATTTATTAATCTTAGTGTGGTGAACATTAACGTTCCAAGTCCGAGTAAAAACAGTCAGTGATAGTTTTTATTCATATAATAATTGAAAGTTTTTAGGATATTTATTAATTAATAAACTGGCGTACCTCAGCGGATAAAATTAAAAATACGGTATCCCGATTTTTTTTTATTTTCTAGCTACTTATGCTTAATTAGTAACTTATATGTTTATGCCGAGTATAGGGGTGATAAAATTTTTTTATAATCTTTTTATACCTACCTGGGGGGTCGCATCGTTTCGGCCGTAACACAATTCGCCTAGTTACGTTTCGACTTCGTCCTTTTTCCAAGTAGACCTAATTCAGCTTTAGCGAGTTTTTAATTTTTTCTTCTTCTACAACTATCATATTTAAAGCATAAAATAACCATTGAATCAAAAAAACACCCGTGAAATTAGTAATCAATTTGTTTAGAAAATAATCCAGCGGTTTTCAATGCTTCTTTTGCGTTCGTATGTCGAAAAAAATTTATTCCCTGTTATAAAGATTTGAAGTGCTGATTACGTATTCGTTTAGCGGGTTATTTCAATAAAAAATTTCGGAAAGAATTAGTAGATTATGGCAATAATTTCCCTCTGTGACAGATTTTCTGCTTTCAAAGGAAATCCATGTGCTGTATAATAAATTTTTACAGTCACAAAAAATGAAAATTAAATTAATTGATTATGAAAAACTACTAAAAAAATTTATTTATTACTTTTAAGAAATTATTCTTCCATTTTTATGTTTATTTTTAACGGAACCCATTCGTTTGAGCCTAATCGACGGCCCTGTCGATTAGCTTTAGAGAAAACTATTTTAAAAAACTTCATAGGAAATATTTGATTTTAATTTAGTATTATGTAAATTGAAATTATGGTAATTCATACTTATCGTATTAAATCCTTGGCGGTTGACACATCATGCTCAACTGCTTTGCTGTATTTGCTATAAAATTTTATTTTATTTCTTTTTATTATTTTTTTTTCTAGAATATAGTCACCTGAAAAATAAATATTTTAGAGCTAAATATTTAATCCTGCACGTTATGTGCCCCGTCGCTTCGGCATTCTGAGTCCTTCCGGCTTCCTTCCTTCTGCTCTATTTTTTCTGCCCAGTCGGTCGCCATCCTTCAGGCTATCTCTTTTATTTCCTCTTTAAGCGATCTTTCCCAATTCCTCATTATTTCGGACTCTAAAGGCGACCTTCAAGCCCTATCCTCTTCTCCTTCACATTCCTCTGACAGTATTATTCTCTCAATTCGTTCTCTTACCTCCACTCTGCAGTCATCCCGTTCTATTGTTATTGATTTTTTATGGGTCCCCAGTCATTCCGGAATTGATGGCAATGACGCAGCCGATTCTTTGGTTCGTTCTGATGGACGCCTCGATTCATTCCTCAACCATTTCCCTTCTTCAGATATCCTTTCCTTATCCCCACCTTCAATCACGCCAGACTTTGGCGGGATATTTATCACTCCCTATTTTCTAATCGCCATTCGCATTACCGTTTTATTCAGCCGATTCCTCGTTCCCTGTCTTGGTTTCATTCTATTCCTTTCGGTCGTCGCTCTTCTATTGTCTTCCTAATTCGTCTCAAAATCATTATCTACTCCCCTCCTCTCGCTTTCGATTTGCTCTGTCGCCTTCTCCTTATTGTTCTCTTCACGATTGTGATCCTCCTCGTACATGTGATGCTGATCAGATTTTCTTCGAGTGTCCTGCTCTTTATAGCGAACGCTCCCTTTTATACAGTCAGCTCTTGTCATTAGGTCTCCCTACTCCCTATAACTCATCCTTTATCCTCTCCTTTCCTTCATCTTCTGTGGTGTCCGCACTGCTGTCCTTTGTTGCGTCCATTTCGGACCGCTTTGTTATTTAATATTTTAGTTTAGTTTTCCCGTTGTTGAGTCAATGCCGCTGGCGCGCCCACAAAAAAAAAAAAACACGGATTAATTACTTGGAATCTGTTATTATTATTAGTGTGAAATATGACCTACATTAACCAGAATTCACTTTTAAACCAAGCAAAAACATCAATAAAGCAGCTCATTTAGTAATAAAATTAACATAATAAAGTAACAAAAATTTTCTTTTTTGATATTTTTTTGAAACCCAGGTAGATTTGTCAAAAAATTAAATATATAATTTTTTTTTTTTTTTTTTTTTTTTTTTTTGTGAAAGCGACATCCTGTACCGTGTTTAACTGCTTGGGCTATTACAGTACGAAGATGCGCAGTTTGTTTTTATAGATATCTGATTATTCCGCTAGTTCTGATAAATTGTGTTATGGATAAAATTGCATCGGGGGAATTCTCAAGAATGTTGGTGACTGTTTTGTTATTAATTGAAGGGGGCCGGTGAGGTGATAATGCTGGACAGTCGCATAGTATATGAGGAGTTGAGGGAGCAACATTTTGGCCACAGAAAGAACAATTCATAGGAGAGGGGGTTCTTTGCAAAATAAAATTATGCGACATGGTCGTATGGCCTGTGCGCAAGCGGCTAAGTGCACAGAAATCTCTGCGGGAAATGCTTTTTTCCGGCCACCATGGTTCGGTTGAGGGTTTAATTAACCTCGAGAAAGTCTGACACGAGGACCAATGGGTTTTCCATAAGGACGTGAGATTATTAAAGATTATGTTCGATATAATTAAAATCGTAGATAACAGAAGAAACTTTAATAAACGTATCTTCAAATAAACTTGTTAGATACGAATGAAAAAGAAAGATAATATAACGAATATGTGTTAGAAGCAAATTCAATCCAGTTATGTTACACTTTAAATGACGTAGAGTTGATAGTTTGTAATTTTTTAAATACGTCTGACTATACATTAACAAAAAAAAAAATAATTGAAAAGAACCAATAATTCATTTGACTGATCATTAATATTAATCATCTTCGTCCGTTTCGTATCAATATTGCTAACAGAACTCTTAAATTTCGACTTTATTTCAAAAAAATAGAAAATATTTAAAAAAAGTGAATAACCGAATAAAATTATGTAAAATATGTGTTTTGTGATTATATGTATGCATATATAATATGATATACGCTCGGAAAAACTAAATCGTTAATGAAGAACGGTATTTTTTGGATGGAATTTCTGATAGTAATATTTGGTTCCTCACTAACACGGATGATAACGTTTAACGGATGATATCTGAAAATCACCGTAGGTAGCCTGTATAAAGGTCTGAGTTCGCCTGCGCCCGAAAGAGGATGACCCGATTTTTTGAATGTGATACTGGCTTGTGCATCTAATCGCTGTTGAAACGGTATACTTGTGTTTTTGGCGTTATATTTTAGTTCCCCACCAGGGATGCCAAATGAAACGTTACCGTTTGCTCATAGCCCTTAAGAATGCTAACCACGAGGTTCTATTCTTGTGGATTTTATTTACTTAAATTTTTAATTTTTAGGTTTATTTGTTTGCGGTTATTATTAAATTATCTGATTGAATTTTAAACAATGTATTTTATAATCCTTTACACCTATCTTTCAGTATTGTTGTCGGTGGTGATCCGGGATTCGTAGGTTGGCGGTTTGTTGATTGGTTGGTACGAAGAGATCGAATTCAATATTAATCAGTTTTCCTAATTTCGATACTTGACCTAATTAATTTATTACGGCTAAGAGTACTCTTTCAACGACGATAGATCGCGAAACAAATTTTATAACTTTGTCTTGACTACAAGACAACAACCGTTTTGCCGAGACTAATAGCTAACGTCTTACTGACTTGAGGGAAGAAGAGTAATTAACTTCAACCAAGGTAAAGAACGACTCATAATCTGCAAAAATCTTTTTTTCATTATTTCTAAATTCTCCCGTCCTTTCGCCAGTGACCGCTGGAGCTGATCCCATAAGGTAGATCCTTTTTTATAGATGGACAGTGATTGGCTACCCCAGCCGACAACAGAATTTCAAACATGCGCGCATTTACTCTCGCACCACCCATTCTAAATTATTTTATTTTTATTTTACGTTTGTATTATTTTATTTTTATTTTCTTTTTCTTTGAATTTTATTTGCACCATGTAATGGACACATTACACTGTAATCGCGATTACGGTCAGAAAATGAAAAAAGCGAAAGAGTTTAAACCATTAATAAATTTTACTTTGATGGGGGTTTTTAATACCACCGATTAGTATACGCGGTGGCTCGCGAAATCAACGAAACGTTTGTAGGAAATGTACCGTACAGACTTTCCAAATGCAACAATACGCTGCACTAATTTATTATTAACACGCCTTCGGTTGAGTAGCGTTTAATTTTTTGGGCTCCTCAACCGAGGATATTTACCCAGAAACAATTAAAGAAGAAAGGAGTCAATTATATCTTGATACGATCAGATATTGTTAGGGAAAAAGAACAGATAATGGGAACAATGTGTGGGAAAGGAAAATCCTAGAGGATATAAGAGGCGCAATATTGAGTACGAAGTCCAAGTCGCAGCAAATTGGAATAGAAAGCAGAACGCTCAATTGAACGAAACGAACACTTAATAAACATATGATCAGCATTGCAAACATGCATTTCGTTTGAGAGGACAATATGGAAAGGAAACCAACGAAAAACGAAAACGAGAGAAAAATAATAGACTATGGCTTAAGAATGCAGACGAATAATGGAGACAACAACAGAACAATCGACGAAGTGAAGGAAACAAAGAGAACCATGGATTGACAGGAAGACTAGGTTAAACAGACAGACAAAAAAAACATTTGTTAGAGAAAGAAGAAACGTACATATCCGCCCAAAACCTAAGATGGAAACTTTCACACAGCGGATGGTGATTAGACGATGGGATTTTTTTAAAAAAGAAGTGAGAATAGGCAGAAACCCGAGTCAAGGAGTTCAAATTGAACATTAAAAACATTTGGCGCGTATTGATTATTTTTAAATCTATCTATTATACTTGGGAAAAATTGATACGCTATTCCATTATAATTATTCCATATTTCTTGAAATTTATTTATATAAAATTTATCCATAAGTTTTTTCATTTGTTTTAAACTTTAAGTGTTTTATCTTCACATTTGAAAAAAATGTTGTCTTATACATTACGTTATTAAACGGATGATTTATATTAATATTATTTTTAATTGAGAAGAAGCTTATATGTTTTTGTAGTTCGTATTCGATAGGTAACATGCCTGCGATAACTATTGCAGCCATATAACCGGTTAGTTCTGTACGCTTTAATCAGTTTAATGGCAACCTCTCTTTGGAAACCTTTAATTATGTTTTGAAATCTTTTAGTCTCTAGCATATCAAAAAAAATAATACTGCCGTAAATAATATTTGGTACTATTATACATTTATACAATATCATTCCCCTTTTATAATTTAATTACGATTGTTGAAAAGTTTGTTGAAAATCGGCATGAATTTGTTAATTTTATTTCTTACATAATTAAAATGATTGTAAAATTTTAAATTATTGTCTATAATGACACCTAAGTATTTAATTTGCGTTGCATATCTGATATTTAATCCGAATTTCATTAAGTTAATTGATTTTTTATTACTTTTACTGTTAAAGAGAATATAGTTTGATTTATTTTCGTTTATTTGAAGATTAAATTCTGTGAGCCATGTTTCAATTTTAGTGTAAACATTATATACTCGTATTTTATTTTCCAACATTGTTTCATTTTTATCTGCAATAAGTAAGGCAATGTCATCTACGAATGTGATTATTTTTATATCGTTTGGTAATGTTAACATTTGTGAAAAAATGATGTTCCAGAGGTATGATCCTAACAGAAGAGAATTCTAAGAGTAATGAAAAGAAGGAAAAAAGAGGCCATTTGTGAAGGAAATAGAATTAAATTATACTGCGCAAAGGGGTTTCTTGCTACATAGCTCTCGCTATATGCGCTAGTCAATCTTGAACCAGTGGAGCAGCAAATGTGAGAAAAAACAGAAATAATTCGAATGCAACCGAGTTCAAGTAATGCGCGAGTTGATGCCAGTGCATTCGAAAGAGAAAAAGACGTAATAATAAGGAATTAAAGAAGTTTTATAAGTTGGTAAAGTTGGGGGTAAAAAAAAATGGGGTGTTCTAGTTGACACGATTACTTCTGGTCAACTGAAATAAAATTTAAAAAAAGATTTTTAATTAGTAAAAATGTCGTTGTAGCCCCTACCTAAGAGAAAACGGATTTTTTTTCTCGCAAAATGACGGCTGCCTAAAAAAAATACATTTTTCTACCTTTTTTTTTTCATAATTTTTTAAAATAGTAAAAAATATAATTTTGATACAAAAGTGGTAGAGGCGATAAAAGGTTCTGTATATTGAAGTTTGGTACAGAATTTGAAGTGAATTAGTTAAATAGAACTTGAGAATGTTCAACCATGTTGAAAAAAGTAGTTTTGAGAAAAACGCGTTCAAAGTTTTGAGCGAGTTTCAGGTAGCCGCAGCAGTCCAAGTCATGGAATGGTACGTTATACCTGCATTTTGCTAATCGGCGATTCCACCGAGTGTGCTTTCTTCAGCTTCAAAATCGATATTTTCGGGAGCTTGTTTCGATTTACGAGCAGTTCTAACTTCTTTAGAAGCACCGGGGAATTACTCGGAGCGCTCAATTCAACTATTGTCCCGTTTAGTAACGAACGCGTACGCTTTGGGACCAATACCAATGGCATGGATGATTTTTAAAGTTGGTAAAAAACCTTCATTGAAAATATGAACAGCTATATAATTTAACAATTTCAATTGTCTGTGTTCCGGCATGAATTTTTAGCGGGATTTTTACAACCTTCCTGCAACTCGATGTTCCTCGACAGACAATAGTATGGATGCGCTCAAGCACATATTACTGTCTTAGCTTTCGACTATTACCACTCAGACACACCAACGTAGTCTCTACCCGTTTCAACTATTCTTACGAACATGTTCGGAGGGATTTTTGGTTTTGGCCGAGTAAGCATCCTTGACGAAACTATATGACGCCGGCGAATTAGAACGATGTTTGAGAGATGGTGAATTAATGAAATATCAGGGAATATTTTCTAGCTCGGACATTGCCCAAAGACGATAACGCTACAGGTACCGAAACCGTCTCACATTTTATACACAAAAATTAGAATTAACACTCAAAACGATTTATTTTCAAACTGTCAGCAGCGTACGCATATTTACGTTTCTTGAACAGATTGAAGCTAAATCGAGCTGAACTGAACACTGAACACGAAACGGTTTTCTTCAAAAAAATATGTTAATCGATTTTTAAGGGTTTGTGGTTACACCTACATTTATACACATTTATATATTATTATCATACTAAAAATGGCGTTAGCTCCGGTGTGATATGGATTTAGTT
Organism: Icerya purchasi; assembly: GCA_039619475.1. Classification (NCBI taxonomy): domain Eukaryota; kingdom Metazoa; phylum Arthropoda; class Insecta; order Hemiptera; family Monophlebidae; genus Icerya; species Icerya purchasi. Next base: position 95,602,752 of record CM077115.1, read on the forward strand.
GCTACGGCACCGAAATACCTGTAACTCCGTAAATTATTGGAATTTTAACATTTTCTCTCGAAGGTATATTTTTAAAACTTTAAAAATATGCAAAGAAAAAATTTTTTTTTTCAAATTTATAGATTTTTTTTTTTTTAAATTTCCAGCTCAGTCTTAATATTTTAATTTGTATTATTCACAATTCTTTACCAACGTAAAACTTAAAAAGGAAAGAATCCTTTATGTGTTAAAAGGACAACATTAAAAATCAAAACTATCTGAGAACTTACGATTATCCGATACTGTATGTGGTAAATCTATGGACAAACTAAATTTAAAAGTATTTGAAAATTTTCTAAAAATACCGCTAAAACAACGGTATGAGGGGACATACGCCACATTGAGCACGCGTTTTAATGTTAAATACGGTGTCCATATCGGTAGTTTTTGTTAAATTATGCCAGCCATAAACTGCATTATTCGGTTAATGATTCTGTTGATTGTCGAATCATCGAATATAAAAGTTAATCATTCACCGACCAAACCGAACAAAGTGAGCTACACTACTGTCTGTTTAAATTGTAAAATACTTCGAAATTACATTTACGATATTTTTAAAAAGATATATTGTGGTCTTCGCTGTAGTATAGACCGGTTTTAACTTCTAATAATTGTACGTTTTTCCGTTTTCTTAATAAACTGTCTGCAATTATTTAAACTACGATTAGATGTTATTTTTAGAGATCATTAAACAACGAATAATAAAAATGTTAAGCGATAATGATCTACAATTAATTGCTATCGATAAGCACAATGAACTTTTCTATTTCGCAATCGAGAAATACCTGATAGCGCTGAATGGGTTTTGAAGTTCCCCCGGATCGCTACATAAACATCCATCTCGAAATGATAATACGGGCACGAGTAAAGGTGCTGCTAATTTATGAACCGTTACATTAAATTAACCGCCGTCATGTAGATTAAATTGCTTTCAAGTAAAACAGACGTTAAACGGTGTCTCTATTGAAACAATTCCAAGAACGGAAATACAAATATTTATCGATTATTCGGCTTTTTCAACGTGCCAACTAATTAGCAAATTTCGCTGATGGCATTTATGCCTAGCAATCGTAAAACAGAATCGGCTTGCCAGACAAAGTTTTGTTGCGAAGAATAAAACTGTTTTTCGTGAAATTCTCTAGTTTTAAAATTATTCCCGAAAGTCAGCGCACTTCGCTCCAGAGGAACACTCAAACCTTCGTTTCAGCTCATACACGAATAGCATTCTCACGACTTGCCGCCTACTAAAAAATATCGCTTGTGCAAGGCTGCTACCTTAAAACCTACCATCACCAGCTTATATTTACGGTTATATTAATGTTCTTTTTTTGTTTGTTTTTTTTATAATTTGAAATAATTTTTTTCCTTCATTCTTACTAATACTATAGGCCTAAATTTACACCCCCTCCCAAACATATATATATATATATATATATCGTAAAATAGCAATTTACATTAATCAATTCTTGAAAGGGAGACGTTTGACCTAAGATTTTTTTGAATCCTTTTTTTTTTTCTTTCTTTTTGGCCTGAACAATATAGTTCATTTGACCAGCAGGCTAACGTTCAAAATTAGATTGAATGCACGGAAAACAAAAAGAAAATACTTTCTTGTTCTTGTCAAACTGTTTAAGCACTACTTGTAATACTAGATAGTAAATATTAAGGAGGAAACTTCATCCTGCAATATGGCCGCAACTGCAGAACAGCGCCCATGATACTCGATCAAACAAACTCAATAATCAAAAATAACGCTAATGTGAAAAAATTACTCTACTCTGAGTAAACAAATAGATAAAGGTTACAGTAAAAGAAAATGAGGCAGATTGCGAAAGGAAATGTGCTGAAGTTGAAATGTTATTATTCTTATCATTATTCATGTTAGCCTGGGCAAAAAATGTTTACATTAATATGGATATTAATCAGGTTTATTAAATGACGATTCTATTTATTTTGATAAATGAAAATGGGATACGATTACCACTTACAGTGTTAGAAAAAAAAAAGGAACATAATAAGAAATTGAAACAGTTTTTACTGATAGTTCTGCGAAGTGTTCATTATTCTATTTCGTTTTTGTTCTAAAGTACACTTATTATATATTTTTCTGTATTAATTGTAAATAAATAAACTGCAAATTAAATGCTTGAAATTAATACCAAATCCTTAAAGGGAGAAACTGAAAGGGAAATAATTAAAAGAGAAGAAAACGTAATGAGCGTAAGAGGAATGTACTTATTACTGAAGATATGGGAGTAAATATCAGCAGAAAAGAAAATTGAATTGGAGGAAAGAATAATCACAGAATACGAGTTGAGGGAAAAATTTTCGTACCAACTGCCGTTAGCAAGAACATAGATTAGCAAACGGAAAAATATATTATAACTCAGACATTGAATAAAATACTCAAAAAAATAATAAAGGAGGAAAAAATAGGGGAAAGAAAAAGGAAAATAAAGGAATGGCTTCAGGAAGAAGAAAATATAAAAAAGTAATAAACATAAATTAAAATGACAAGGCGCAACAAAAAAACTGGGAAAAAAAGAAACATTGAATATAAAAGATAGAAATAGATTATTAAGTATTGATAAGTAAAGAGATAGATTAAGATTAGTAAATATTACGCGATTATGTATATGTATAAGTTAATTTAAGATGGTAAACTGTTCAATAGAATAATTCGTCGACGAGCGTTTTAGCTTGACAAAAGTTTTGTATGTAAAAAATAATAAATACATATTTTTCGGGGAAAAAAAAAACAAAAATTATTTTATAACGCGAATCATCTATACAAATGGAACTAGCTTAATTTTATTTTTCCACCGGTGTTTACGTCAAACATATATACATACATACATACATTTTTTTTAAATCGTCTGCATAATTATAGCAAATTTGCTTTAGAGTTCCTTATCCAATCTGTACTCACCCGGATCAAGTTTTATTTATTGTAATTCTTTACACATTATTAGGTCATCGTCTTCAGTTAACACCATTTATAATAAATACATATGTCTGTCATATGTAGTGACCGTGCGTGTATTTATGAGTTTGTTGTAATAATCATTAATAGATCGTATTTTAACATTTCTTTCATCGGCAAAAATATTTTAATATTTCATTTCGTTTCTTTTTATTATTCCCGCCTGATTTTTTTCACTTTTTTCCTTCGTTCTTTTTAAGATTTTCGTAGAAGACTGGCTGCTGCTGATTTGTTTATACGAGAGCATGGCCAACTCCTCAGTCCTTTCAAGTAACGAACAAGAGCTCTTTTCAGTAACAGTTAAAATACTAGTCTTGGGCGAAAGATCCAAAGCAAAAGGCGAATTTATTTGCCATCTACTTGGCAACAGTCTTTAAGCCGAACTTAACGGCTGCTACGGACAAAGAAGTCGATGACGTTTTAAAAAGTCCCGGCCAGTTATCCTTTCCTATCAAGTCAGCGTCACCTCAAGAGGTGAAAAACATACTTAAAACGACGCTGAAAAGGAGAAATAGTCCCGGTTTTGATTTAATAAGCACGGAACTACTAAATAGACTTCCACGGAAGGCTGTAATGTTGCTGGCATTTATATGTAACGCAATACTCCGGAGCCTACATTATTTTCCGGTGCGATGGAAGTTTGCGCAAATTATTATGATTGTGAAACCGGGCAAAAATTCGCATGCTGTTACATCGTCCCATTTCCTTGTTGCCTGTTATGTCGAAGGTAATGGAGAAATTGGTATTAAATAGATTGCAGCCATACCTATATAATATAATTCCACAACATCAATTCGGTTTCTTAAAACAACATTCCACGGTGGATCAGCTGCACAGAGTGGTAAGTGTAATAGAAAAAAGTTTGGAAACAAAAAATGTGTATACAGCGGTATTTCTCGATGTCCAACAGGCTTTTGATAAAGTTTGGCATAATGGTCTATTGTATAAATTAAAACTTCTGTTACCAACTAGGTTATATCTCTTGTTGAGTTCATATCTGCATAACCGATATTTCCAGGTGCGCTATGAACACACGTTTTTAGAACTATATCCAGTTCAAGCAGGAGTGCCCCAGGGATCAGTTCTGGGACCCACGCTGTATTTGATATATACAGCAGACTTTCCTGTATCGGAAAATGTACAGGTACATTTGCTGACGACACGGCATTACTTGCGTCACATTCAGATCCAAAGATAGCAAGCGACAATCTTCAGAAGGCCCTTGTCGAAGCAGAAAGCTGGTTTAAAAAGTGGACAATTCAGATCAACGAAAGTAAATCGGTAAACGTTCATTTCACGAATAGAAAAGTCATAACCCCAACTGTTAGGATAAATGGACTGGAATTGCCTGTGAGAACAACAGTTAAGTACTTGGGATTACACGTAGATAGTCGTTTAACATGGAAGCAGCACATTCAGACAAAGAAAAGAGAAATAGATATTCGTGTTAAAAAAATGTACTGGCTTCTAGGAAGAAATAGCGTTTTAAGTATTGATAATAAACGTTTGAAATACGCAAGTATCTTGAAGCCTATTTGGACCTACGGAGTACAGCGCTTTGGGGTTGTGCTAAACCTACAAATCTCAAGATAATACAGACCGCACAGAATAAAATCCTTAGGCTCGTAACCAAGGCGCCATGGTATGTATCAAATCAAACTTTGCATCAAAATTTAGGGATAGAGTATGTGGCAGATGTTATTAAAACTCATGCCCGAAGACACGCAGAAAGACTTGAAAGTCATCCGAATAAACTTGCTGCTGGACTGCTACATATTGCTAATGATAGGAGGCGGCTGAAGCGTAAGGAACCTCATGACCTTGTTTAAGGTAAAGTTTATCGGGTAGGTACTATTGGGTGCTTCTCTCTTCATGCTCAATATTTCCCTGTTAAGAATATTGCTAAATGGCCTAGATGGCTAGTTTGTAATACAATAACAACATAAAAAAAAAAAAAAAAAAAAAAAAATTCTAAATTCATTGTTTCATTATTTCTCGCTATGGTATCAAAATTCCACCAGTTGCTCTTTGAGTTCTCTCATCGGCCATCTCATTTTAGCGTCGCAATCGGGAAGGAACCAACTTCGATAAGAGTTGGCTAGCGCTCGGTGCATACATGCATATTTCCTTATTAAACAATCCATATTTGTGATTCGTCATTATCGCTGATATGGGACAGTCTTAACAATGCTACGAGGGGTCTGTTAAAATTAATACTTTTTTTTTTTTCGGTATATTTTATTAGTCATTCTTGTAAATACTTTGCACCGGATTTCCGTAATCTTTTCTATTTTACCTGCCTATGTCGCATCAAATAAATGTCTTATTCCCCCATAAAAACTTCCTCTTCTTCAAAATATCTAAATACCTCGAGCGCTTGATCATTGCGTTTTATAATCAAAAAAGAGCTTTGCTCAATTATCGAACCGGCAATGCGATTAGGAGAAGTTAATTGACTGAGTTAAATTTCCAAGTAATACACATAAAACTTGAATAAAGTCGGTCAGTTTTTATTTCGAAAATAACACTATCCTGCGGAAACAGATTATTGCAGTTATTTTAGTTAATTAAAAGTACGGAGCGTAAATTAAATCAACTGTCGACCGCACTAGCAAGAAGCAAAATTCAGTAATTCTAAATCGTTTCCGTACGGGATGTCACGCAATTATTGATATACCAACATCCTCAACCAACAGACTGTCCCCTCCTTATGTAGGCTACCTACTGACCAAACTGTGACACACCTGATTTATGAATGTCAGAAGTTCGCACCATATCGTCGGGTAACGCAGGCTCTGCATGAGATTCTCTCCGAAACTCCAAGTGCTGTAGAATTTTGACTTTTGCTAAGGAAAACAGTCTCTATTTGTACATGTAAACTTTACACACTTCAGTATACGCTGCAGTAGCTTGGGCAATTAAATGCAGAATAAAAAGTTTTCCATACAGTAGAGAAGGACATAACGTCTAAACATAGAACGTCGATAAGCAGGAATGTGTTACTGCAAGTAGTAGAAATAGAGATTGTTACCTGGATCTAAACGAAACATCTAATGCACAAATCTGACAAAACTTCTCGAGGCAAGTCGACACCTAAATCGCCTCCGAGAATGATCGGAATCAGACGGTGGGCCGATTTCCACAAACAACTCTGTCGATCAGAAAAATCTTCAAAGCTTCCCTTTCCGAAACCGTTTCGTTCATTTTTATTATTTTTCAACGGCGAATATTGTTCAAGCATTCCCCCGTGCTGGTGATTTGATGACAGAGTGCGACCATGACACTTTAGTTGCTTCGCTCTTTCATATTTTGATTGTTTCCTGTATTTTTTATTATTATTATTATTATTATTATTATTATTTATTTCATCTTCTTTGATCGTTTTCTTTCAATGAAAAAACGCTTCGTACTTTTGATCATCACTGATGATAGACGAGGAGTGTTGATCAAAAAAATTATCTCGAAATATTTTCATTCCAGTTACACATTCTGGTTGCTTTTAGGTAATAGATTAAATGTTCCGGTACTACATTTTAACTAGAATGTAGAAGAATTTTCAAATTAAAATCCGCGAAAATATGTGTAATAAGGTAAACTAACGTTAATGTTGGAATTTAAAATTGTAAAATAGTTCCTTAAGAAGAGGTAAAATAGCTTCTTGTTAATTCATTCTATATGTGTTTAGATTTTAATTACCTTAAATGAAAACTGTAATGTGTCCATTACATGGGTCAAATAAAATTCAGAGAAAAATAAATTTAAAAAAAAATAAAATACTACAAACATAAAATAAAAATAAAACATAATTTAAAATGAGTGGTGCGGACGTGAATGTGCGCATGTTTGAAATCGTGTTATCGGTTTGTGTGTAGCCAGTCACTGTTCAGCTATAAAAAAGGATCCACCTTATAGGGCCAGCTCCAGCGGTTACTGGCGATAGGACGGGAGAATTTGGAAATAACGGAAAAAAGATTTTTAGGGAAAATCAGTCGTTCTTTACTTTCGCTGAAGTTAATTACACTTTTCTTCCCTCAAGTTAGTAAGACGTGAGCTATCAGTCTCGGCAAAACAGTTGTGATCTTGTAGTCAAGACAAAGTTATAAAATTTGTTTCGCGATCTATCGTCGTCGAAAGTATTCGGTACTCTTAGCCGTAGTAAATTAATTAGGTCAAGTATCGAAATTAGGAAAACCGATTAGGATCATCACCGATAATTACGTAGAATTTTTTTTTAAATTTAATTAATCGTGTATCATATTTCGCTGTTATATTCGTAGATAATTATTGTGTTTTTTCAGCGGTTGACCGGTACCGAAAGATAGGTGTCAAGTTTAATAAAATATATTGATAAAAAATTCAATCGAATAATTTAATATCATAATAATAATCACCATAAACAATAAACCAAAAGAATTAAGATTTTAAACAAATAAAATACACGAGAGTAAAACCTCGTGGTTGGCATCCCTGTGGGCTAAACAAGTAAACGATACCGTTTCAAAACACAAAAAACATAAAACATACACACGCAAATTGTAAAAATTATAAATTTATGCGTGCACTTTTATTTACCTAAGTTTTACCTTTTTAGTTATGGAATTTTTTATTTATTCAAAACCGCAACGATTGAAATTTGTATTTATTTCGTTCTTGAAAAATCGAAATAACCCACAGCGGAAAAATATATTCGTGTTAAACCAGTGAGATAGCGTTCCGTTTTAATCTGTTGAACTTGATTGCTGCTAAAAAACTTACACTATGAATGATATTGTTCGCGGCTCATTTTTATCAAATACTTTAAAGAAACAAAAGAGAAGTTCTCTGCCTACTTGTTTCGGAGTAACGGCTTTAATGTACGAGTACAGAATCTTATTTATGATATTTAATACAATTGGAGGGTTGCGCGATAGCCTGCTGGTTAAGGTGTTTAACTACCAAAATCAGAGGTATCATAGGTTATCGAGACTTGTCTCCTTCCGGATCCAAGTCGCTCCCAGGTTTATACCTAATCTGAAATTGAATATTGGTTATACCAGAGATCTTCTGGGAAAGTAAAGACGGATCCAAGTAGAAAAGAACATGCTATTCTCCTTAGTGACGTTGTGCTTAGGACCATTATGGAAAACTTAACTTCGCAATATCCGACGACACCCTATCAAGAAGGATATGGGACTGACTTTACTTATTAATACAATTAGAGCGAAATAGGGAATTTTAGAATTGGGAAGTTAAGATGAAATTTAATTGGTCACTTTGAAAGGACATTGCTGAGTAAACGAAAATACAATTATTATGAAAAAATGATATCTCAAGTTGTCTTTTTTTACTAATCAAAGCTTATTTTATGACCATTATTATTATTACTGTACGGTACACTAACTACAAAAGCACACATATGCACCGGTGGTACTATCAACATTTTCTTATAAAACAATAATAAAAAAAGATAAAAGTTTTTTATCACGTAGGAAAGCTGATTTAACCTTTACGATCAACACATAGGCAAAATCGCTGGGAAGTATAGTTTTGTCATTCGTGCGGGACATCACCGGTAACGATCTTGCTGACTCTTTGGCATGTTCAGCTGCAGTAAATGGTCGATTCATATTCCCTTCCCAAAGTCTTTGCCCACTCTCTTATCGTTCTCATCATGACTTTTGCTCTCTATCCGTCTTTTTTCTCCAATCCTGATTAAAACCTTTTTTTATTATTCCGAAGTTTCAATTTGCGCGATATGCTTTCATGAAGTTTTAGGTTTTATGCAACTTAGACTTAGCATTTGAACTTTCGAAAAAAAAACTTTCTTAAAGTTTAAACTTTTGAAAAAGCTTTGTTATAAATTCAAAGTATGGATTTAGAGTACACTATTCAGGGGAAAATTTCTTCGAAATAGTCTTCCAACCACTTTATAAATTTTTAAACATTTTTCTAAGCACATCTCTTCAGTCTGTAAACTATGGTCACGTGAAATGGTAAGTTTTAAGCGCTAGTAGCGTTTCTCGGCTTCAACTTGATTTTCAGATTTATTAAAAATAAAATCACACCAATACTCACTTAAATTTTCTATTTTCGAACAGTTTACGTATAATTTTATTTTGTGGATTATATTAGCCACTTTTTACGGAAAATTCTGTAATACGAAGGCAGTCTTGGATCTAATATATTTTTTCAATAATATTTATTTGTGAACTGACTTCCCCTCCTTTACAAGCAAAAAATCTATGTTTTTAAAGTACAATGGCTGTCCCACGGGAAGCAAGAGCAACTCTGAGGGGTGAGTAGGCAACCACTCACGACGCGTTCGCTTCGGACATATCTTAAAGCTCATTAGCTATCAAATGCAACAAACCGGAAGTTCCTACCTCTCCACGTTTGCCTGCAGCATCGATTTGAAAAAAAAGTGTGTCGTCGACCCCTACAGTTTTTTTTTTGGAAAAAAAAATTACAACATTTTGGAAGGAAGTGCATTTCGAAATTTTTACATAAATTAAAAACTCGTCTAGTACAGAATCATCATCATTCATATTAATCTTCTCGAAATGGGCACTTCTGGCCTGCAAACAACGATCCATGCGCTCTTTCCACTTCAAGTAGGTCGCTTTACAGAATCGCGAATATTTTTCGAAAACGCGCTATGTCATCGAAATATTGTTGAATTAGCCCAGGATACGCTTCTTCTTTTAATAAATCGAACGTCTATTCAGCCGTTTTTTGCAACCGACAATAATAACGAATCACATATCGCTGCTCTTGCTCCATGTCTTTCTTATCCATCTGGACAACATAAAACTGCGCGCGGTTTTCACAATTCGCCTATCACTCTTTCCACTATAAAACATGTACTAATGCTCGTAGAGACCTCCGGTTTATCGCATTCGATAGCTGATTGAATGACCTTTAAGGTCAGCTGATCGCGAGATCCGTTACGTTTTCAACTCGCCCGCCACGCTTTGAAAAAATGGTAGGGATCGACGAAACACTTTTTTTCAAATCGATGCTACGGTCGAGGGGGGTGGGAACTTTCGGCTTGTTGCACTCAATAGCTAACTAAATATGGGCTTTAAGACGTGCCCGGAGCTAATGCGCCCTGTCAGTGGTGGCCTACTCACACCAGAGTTTCTCTCACTTCCCATGGGACAGCCATTGTATTTTCTTATTTTTCACCTTTCTTCAGGTAGAATTTTAATTACCCAGTGCTAATGGCGTTGATCGTAACGTAATTTATTGTTTTTATCTTTTTTCCATCTTATAAAATTTGAATTTTTTGTGGTTTTTACTCGTGACATAAATGCACTTATGTTTAATCTGTGTGCGAAGTTCTTAGCCTCATAAACTTTTGCTCAAATTACGAGTAAATAGTTGTAGGTTTCGCTTTTATATATATATATATATAAAATATATGTATATATATAATATATGTATATATATAATATATGTATATATACAATAATATATGTATATATATAATATATGTATATATATATATATGCGCGCGCACACATTCGTATATGCTGGCCATGGTCACGCGTGGGTCGCCTGTACAAAAAATATAATTTTCGTGAGTCCGTGTATTACGTAGGTTGGTTTAAACTTTTTAGTTGTATAAAAATTGTGATTTATTCGTTATATTTTACATGCTTTAAGTACAAGCATGTGGGTGTGAGCTGTGCGTGTACTGCACGTTTGCGCTATGTGTGGGCCGAGTTGAGTGTGTGGTGGGCTTAACAATTTTTTATAATATTCCATTTTTTTTATTAATCGCAGTTAGTTTAACAGCGTTACACTTAAGGTACATTTCTCATTTACATATTATTAAAACTTACAGTTAGACGAACTGACCCTTTTTTATGATTCGGTGAACTGTAATATCACTCTTCCGAAATAGATGAGTCCGTTTCAAGTGAGCGATAACTGTCAAATCTTTCCATATGATCGGTACTCCTTCCGATGTAGTTTTAATTTTCTTATCTTTGTCTTCATCCTGTACAGGTAAGTCAAATTAATTTGCATTAGTATTGTGTATCATTCTAAAACATGTAGTATAACGCGGACATTGTCGCGCCAAAATAAAGCAATTCAGTAAATTAAAAAAGAAGATATAAAACAGCAGAAGGTTAATCCTGCTCTTATTTCTAAAAACGTTAGATTTGAACCGGTAACTTTAAAAATAATGCTTCCCTCACTATTTTCATGTAAGTACAGAATTTTCATAGAATTTTTACACAACTTTTACAAAATTTTATAAAATAATTCCGCTACTAAAATATAAAATTCGGTACTTGAATGGTTTTTCTGTAAATTTTTTAATGTTACCATGGAAGCAGCTTAAAAATTTTTAATTTTCTTCCTTACAAACCACGCTCTAAATCAGGGGTGGCCAACTAACCCACGGTCCGCCTTGATCATTTTTTCGGCCCGTGCGAGATGGCCAAAGTAGCACTAGTAAAATAAATATTTTTTAACAATTTCATTTTTTTTATTTCATTTTTAGTGTTAGATATTTCTCTGCAATGTGCATTTAGTGTGTTATTATTATTATATTATCTATGTTTACATGTAAGAATAATAGTAAACACAATAATAATAATAATAATAACAGTCATTATGTTTCAATTTTTCACTATAAAAAAATGTCTACAGTAGGTCTAAATCTAATATGGGGATATATGATTTTATATACGGCCCGCGGAGTTATCATGCATTTCCAAAGTGGCCCGCAATTTGGGTTGGCCACCCCTGCTCTAAATCGTAAAATACAAAAATCTTACTTTATTAGGATATGCTTTTTTAAGGTTTATTAACTTTGAACATTAAGCCAACGCAATTATTAAATTACTATATTATCAACGGACCGAAGACGGATTCACAGCTACTTCAAGTGAAAATTGATATTAGCAACAGCAAAAAAAGAACAGAAATAAATGTTCGCTAACATCAATCACCGCGTACTGCTTTATTTTCGTGTCATTTTAATGCAGTCGTAATATATTCGACTATATTATATTACATAGAGCGCACTTTTAATAGATACCTGTATGCATTTTCTTTAAGGTAATTCGTGGCCCCGTTCTAGACAGACCACTAATAAAAGTGCGATAAAAGTGCTCTGCAAACTATATCATCTACTTCCGACTGTATAATACCTCGCATCCGCTCTCTCATATATTATAAATTGCTGACTATTCAGCGGATTCATTTGTTCCTCCCCCTTTATAATTTTTAAGCACGTTTTCTCAGCTTAAAATGTTATTCTTCTTTCCTAAACCGCTTATTCGTTCGAGTCCTATTCCTTTTCATTTTCTAATTCTGGCTATCGTTTCTATTTCTCTATTCTACCATCTCTTCTAAGGTACTCTAAATACTATCCCTCTTAGAACGTTTCACAATTTCAGCTATTTACCGTCTTCATTTTAACCATAGTCTCCCTTCTGCATCACCTTTTCGTTCTTTCTTATGCGTCCACACCATTCTTCTTTTCTTTCTCTTCTTTTCGAAATTTTGGACTAATGAACTTGTTTGGTAAATCTATTAAAAAAAATAAATTTCAATTAATAATTCGGCATTTCTAATTTTTTTTTACCTTAGTCCGCTCTATTGTGTTCAGATCGGTTTTTTATTTGTTTGTTCAACTTTTATTTTTTACCGCGTTTAATAACTGATAAGGAATTATTCGAGTCGTTCCTTTTATTTATCTTTTTCGTATTTACGTTGCTTCCATTTTAAACGTTATTTCTCTTTTTATTTATTCATATATTTTTTCTCTCTCTCTTTTTTTTTATTTGTTTATTTATTATTGTCATTTATTTTTCTTTCTTTTCTCTCACTCCTGTCAGGTGAGCTTGTTTAAAGGTGGCCACTCTCAGCCTTCTCTTCTATCCGATCAAAGACGAGTAGGCCATCTAATTTATCTCCTAATAATATGGACGTTGATCCGAATTCTAAACGCAAATCTGCGGACTCTCTTCCTGCTATTTTCGATACTAACCAAAAGAGATCAGGTTACACAATACTCAGTCTGGCTTTTAAAAAAGATAATAATGGTTGTAGCAATAGTAATAATAATAATAATAATAATAGTAACAATAATAATAATAATAATCAAATAATTTATTACAGATTATATAATGAGAATTAACGTGACATACTCCACAAATGCGCGTAAGCGCGCGAACAGTGGCGATTATTATTATTGACATAAAGTAATATTTTGACGGAACTTAATAATATGTATAACGTTCTTTAGTCATTTAAAGAACTACATCGATTAATTTTAATTTAATTATACATAATTACGCTATATAATAGGAGAAGGTTCTTTTAAAACGAGAAAGGGAAAAATTTGGGATACACTCATTAATAATAATAAGTAAAATAAAACTTACACTTTACAATTTGGAAAGGTGGCCAAGGAATTTTTGTGTAAGATCTCCAAAAATATATATTATACAAATACGACTTAAATTGATAACAACTCGGTTCATGTGAGTTACATTAGCTAGTCTTCGAATACGAATAATGGATCTGAATTGTCACAATCTAAATCTAATGGCTAAAATACTCCAGTAGACGCTTGTGCCTTTTTTTGTAGTTTTTTAAGTCGCTTTTTAGGTAGTCAGGCAATTGATTATAAAATCTAGGGGCCATATGCACCGACCGATTTCTGGAATGATATTTATTAAATTTAGGCTCCATTACTAATTCTTTTAACTCCTCGTCACTCCTTCCTTAATTATGAACTTAAACTCTGAGCTATTTTTAAGCAAAAATGATAATAATCGAATACTATAATATAACTTACTGATATCCAAAAACTTCTTTGCTATGCCTTTGAAACTATTTAAACTGATAAGCTTGTGTATATTCTCTGTTGCAAATAATTCAGTTTTTGTAAGGGGTACTTTGCAACATTTCCCCAGTGTAACAATCCGTAAGTTAAAACTGGTTGATATAGTGTGATAAGTATAATCGATGTAACTGGTTCCCCTTAAAGACACTGTTTAAATAATAAAAAATGTAATTTAATCTTCTCAATTAAGGCTCTAAATAATTCGCATGATTATTCTGCATTAATTTACAGTTCACAGTTAAACCCAAATATTTAATATCGTATACTCTAGTTATAGCTATACTATTTTGCAAATAAATATTGATGTCATCCCAGTTATATTGCGGTTTATGACTGCAAATCATCATCTTTGTTTTCTCTAAATTTACGATGAGTCTATTTCTTTTAAATCAATCCAAGAAAGTATTAACATCGTTCTGGGCTGCTTGTTGTAGGATATGACTCTATGACGAGATCTGGTAACAATCACAGTGCCATCTGCATATGTAAAAATCTTTCCAGTTGTGTATAAGTCGTACATATCATTCATGTATATTAAAAATAATAAAGGACCTAGTATACTTCCTTGTGGGACACCGTAATTTTGGCAAACATGATTATTGTGTACTTTATTAATTTTCGTTACATATCTCCTCTGTGTCAGGTAAGAGTTAAACCACTCGTTTATCCTATCTCAGAATCCGCAAGAGTATAATTTAGCCAAAAGAATATTACGATCAACTATATCAAACGCTTTCCGAAGATCGAAATATACGGCAATACAGGATCTCCTGGTTTCAAGACTTTCAGTTATGTATGCAATGTGTTTAAACAAGATTTAGAGCTTCAAAGTTCTCACTTTATTCGGATTTGTGTAACCGAATTTAAAAAATACTTATTAAAAAGGTAAGCTATTTCGTATTCATTTCCTTCAACCCTTAATACTTTACCACTTGCTTTAACTTCATATAGTGAATAGTTTCTGCTTCCTATTATCCCTTTAACTACTCGCCAATACTTATTCTGATCATTCTCGCAATCATTTAACATATTAAATGTAGGTGAGAATACATGCCTGCTTGTTATAAACTGTATAATAAAAACCAAAACTTTAATAACAAACAAATATAAGGGTAAAAAATAATTTATAATAATAAATTAAATAAATACCTTAATTAGTTACGTTTTCGGGTATAACCCCTTTATCAGCGAAAACTAACTTAACCAAAACGCAAAACACACTGAAAAGAATATAAAGAATACAATTGTATATATATATATAGTAAATTCAAAGGAGGAACAAACATAGAATTACTGATTTTTATACCTTCTATGTTTGTTCCTCCTTTGAATTTACTATATGTATACAATTGTATTCTTTATATTCTTTCCAGTGTGTTTTGCGTTTTGATTAAGTTAGTTTTCGCTGATAAAGGGGTTATACCCGAAAACGTTACTAATTAAGGTATTTATTTAATTTATTGTTCTTAAATTATTTTTTACCCTTATATTTGTTTGTTATTAAAGTTTTGGTTTTTATTATACATTTAACGTATTATTATAATACTCTTTTTTAGCAATTCTTGTTAATTTTTGTATTTGCTTCGAAATACTTTTAAATTCCGATAGCATAATAATAATAATAATAATAATAATAACAATAGTAACAGCACTATCAGCCGAAATAAACAAATTAGAAGTAGTTTTATAGTTCAGAAGAACTGTATACAACGAGAAGTCTATATACCAATGTAAAACTACGTCAGTACTAAGCGGTCATTCAACCTGAGGCGCTGCATGTAGCGGAAATTTTTGGTTTAAATACGAAAGGCATGATTGGAAAATTCCAGGCAAAACAAAGAAAAATATTACGAAGAATCTTAGGCCCGACTAAAGAAAACGAGAGAACAATACAGATAAAGAACCAACGTGGAACTTACAGAAAAAGTAACACGATGAACAAAAGACGAATCACGTTGTACGGGCTCATAAAGCGCTAAAAATCCACGAGATTAACTAACCGAATTTTTACATATCTGTAAAATATGAAGAATAAATGGAGGTGGTTTGTGGAGCTAGGAAGAGACTTAATAGAAGTGGATTATCAAACTGAGTGACATCGAGCAGCCTATCTACAAATCAGAATATTACAGAATATTTGCGGTAAGCGAGCTCCTTTCCGGCATTTACTGTAAAAGTTCGTTTCTGATTTGCATTGCCCAAGATGCAATTCGAAGGAACTGTTACTGAGAAAGATCCGAAAAATGGTCTGGTACCATTTCGCCTAATTCCCAATTCGCCTAATTCCCATTTCGCCTAAAATTAGGGTCGGGTTACTCAGGTAATAAAAAAAAAGGTCAGACAAACATACGAATGATTTCGTGTTGGCAACAGCGCGTCATCATTATCGAATTTTAAGCAGACTAAACGCATCATTTTTTGTTTTTTCTATTTCATTCCACTGTTAAGGTTTTTTTTTTCTTTCCGAAATACAACAAAAAGGTTTATATGAAAATCAGAAGTGAAAAAATACCGCTAAAAATGTTCGATGTAAATATACGCGAAACGACCACTCCGATTAATATTTGCGAGTTATTTTATTGGATGTCCAGTGCTGTATAAATCCCATCCGTCTTATCAGTCAGTATATAGGAAGCCTTATTGATACATATTTAGTGTGACAAGAACATTAAGGTTCGGAGTTGCAGAAAAAATAATAAAAAAGCTAAATTATAATTAGGTGTAGTTTCGAAGTGGTCGCGTTTATGTAAGAAAAAAGGAATAAGAATCGAATAGAATTAACAATAATGACATGACGTCGAATGATTATTACAGCGGTAATTTTATTATTGATTATTAAAATTACAATTATAAGTACATACAAAAAGTAAATGTTAAAATTAGGAAAACAGTGTTTCTCTTTTTTTTAACAAAAGTTCCTGAACCTAATTTCATTTTTCTTTAATTCAAAAAAAGTGAATTTGCAAATCGAAAGAATTTAAAAATTAAATACTGCTTCGGATTTGAATAAATAATCAACAGTCACGTATACGATTACAAGAGATTTTTCGAAATTTGGATATTAGGACGAGAAAAATTACTAGATTTACTCTATTAAACTCTGTGTACAGCAGAAAGAGAGGAGTAAGCAAGGAATAAACAAGGTGAAGACCCTGTTATATAGGGTCAGTTCATGGCTTTTATGGGATTAATAAATGAGCATAGATTTAAAAGCACCATATCAAAAAAATGTATATTTTAAATATTCTTATATCTATCCCTCGAGTATATTTGTTATATTTGATAATCTTTAACAATAGATTTTTAGTTGTAGAAAGCAGTGAAAATAAGGACAATTGATTGAAAAACGGCGAAAGATTGGTAGTAATAAGGGGTTATTACATTTTTAGATGTGTCGCACGGTATAAAAAAAAATTTAGAAGATACAGTCATGATTTTTTTCCCCATTCTACAAGATGAAACGGTAAAACTTGGCGTATGTTGTTAAAAATACTTCTAAAATTGAATTTTATGGTATAAATAATTTCTCCAGAAGCCTAAATGGTTGCTGTTGCACTTTGAAAAATTCCTCTTCAAATTAGTCACGTTTATTATAATGACGAATGTTTTTCAAGTAATTTCAATAATTGGAATGAAAAAAATAAATAAAACGCAAAAAACGTTGTTATTAGAGTTTCTGACAAAGTAAAAAAAATTTTTTTTTTTTTCAATTTTTTGGGCACGTCAACAGTAGAACTTACCCAACGCAGAGAACTGTACATTATATAAGGAAAAGATTAAAAATTGAGGAGATAAAGAAAGCTAACAAAGGAACACTATATTGAGAGAGGAGAAAGCAAGAATGGCTTTGGCACTGTAAGGAGTGGGGAGGCCAAAGCGCAGAAGATTGGAATAAAGGGGCACTGTCCTCCTTACTCTTGTTTCTTCTATTTCCCCAGTGTCCAATCGAATTAGATTATAATATTTTTCTTCTTTCTTTTATAATCCGTTAAGTCTGCCAGATTTTTTGGCAAATCCAAAAAAAGTCAAAGAAAAAAAACCTTCTATCTTACTATTTAAAATGCTTCATTCAATAAATTGCCAAAAGATTACGATTTAACATTACAAAAAGGAAAAAGAAAGAGAATATAAAAAGACGCTATTCAATTAACGAAATATTTTATCATACACTTTTGACGTACAAAATAAAAATGTATAGCAATTAAGCGAAAATAATTTTTTAATGGATGATAATTTTTTTTATTCTCTGTTGTCAAAATCTAATTGAATACCATTTCATTTAAAGCGTAATTTGCAATAAATATTTCAATATACAAATATTAGATATATATATATATATATATATATATATATATATTATTTACCTGCTCGATTTGTTTTTATAAATGATATACTCATTGCTATATTAGCCTGACTCTAAATTTTTGGTTTATTCACAAGCGAAAATTTAAATATTCAAGATAGAATAATAGTTTCCTTCAGAACGTTGATACACATAATACTCAACCCAGAACAAATTGTGACCTTATAGCGTAAAACAGTCAGTATGCTGTGATTTTCCGCATATTGAGATATGGATTTGGCATTTCTTACGACCTTTGAAAATATTAAAATTTTGGTAATAATCATTCAATTTTTCGGAAGGTCTCGGCAGCGGGCAAACGCGGCATTGTTTGTCAAAGACGCATTCTCGGTTAAAAAATCGAAGGATCTGACCGCTACGCAGCGGTAGCGAACTAGTTTCGTTGTGCGTGGCCGAGAAGCGGAAATAGAGCACTTGCTGACCGTATAGGCGTTTGAAATGCGTACCGAGCTACGTTGAGCCGGAAGAAGTTATTTTGATAAAAAGCCTAGAAAAGGCAAAAAGGCAAGGTGAACTAAATGGAGCTTTATTTATGTTTTCCTAATTTTAACATTTACTTTTTGCTATGCACTTATAATTGTAATTTTAATAATCAATAATAAAATTACCGCTGTAATAATCATTCGACGTCATGTCATTATTGTTAATTCTATTCGATTCTTATTCCTTTTTTCTTACATAAACGCGACCACTTCGAAACTACACCTAATTATAATTTAGCTTTTTTATTATTTTTTCTGCAACTCCGAACCTTAATGTTCTTGTCACACTAAATATGTATCAATAAGGCTTCCTATATACTGACTGATAAGACGGGTGGGATTTATACAGCACTGGACATCCAATAAAATAACTCGCAAATATTAATCGGAGTGGTCGTTTCGCGTATATTTACATCAAACATTTTTAGCGGTATTTTTTCACTTCTGATTTTCATATAAACCTTTTTGTTGTATTTCGGAAAGAAAAGATTAACAGTGGAATCAAATAGAAAAAAAAAAAAAATGATGCGTTTAGTCTGCTTAAAATTCGATAATGATGACGCGCTGTTGCCAACACGAAATCATTCGTATGTTTGTCTGACCTTTTTTTTTTATTACCTGAGTAAACCGACCCTAATTTTAGGCGAAATGGGAATTAGGCGAATTGGGAATTAGGCGAAATGGGAATTCACCCCGAAAAATTTTCGGTAGCGTAAGAAGGGATATACCCCTTTTTATCATCTTGTAGATAAAAGTGTCCATCCAGGCAACAAAAACTAAGTCGAATGCTGCCTTCACGTCCAATATATCGGAAAATTCGCATGCCATTACAGTAACACATGAACAATCAAACATGAAAACACAAACATACCAGGACCGGTGTACAAAACATTGAGGTAACCGGATACGCGAAAAATCAATTAACTAACGAATACGCAAGCATTATAAATGCGCTGTTACCTTTATCTGAAGGATGACCGTTTTCTTATCGTTTCATTTTTTTTCAAGTTTAATAATACTCTCCGTTTATAGTACACATATTTATAATACAATTCGGACGAGTTTCGAAACACTGTAAAACAGTGAAAATAATTTCGCTGAAAATATTCGTTCAAGGCTGTTTATTTTCGCCAACAAAGATAAAACACACTTTTGAACGGAAATAATCAGCGGTATTTTATTTTACAACCTAATTAAGAATTTCGCCGAAATCAAAGTACAATGCAATACTATAAATTGGGCCAGGATTTCCCAATTCCATCGATTTATAAATTGTCGGCGAACTAATCAGTGATATATACCTACTAATCTATCAAAACTACGTTAAAAAATGAAATTTCGATTTTCGTTTTTGTTTTATAAGTTTTCTCCCGTGTCCGTACATAATAACTTTCTTTTCTTCAAGTTCGAGCAAAGCTCGGTTAATATGTATATTGTTAATCGAGAATTTCTCCTATATATCATACGTAATAAACAATCGCATATTTCTATACTTCTATATAGCAATATAACACGTTTTGTTTTATCCGTACCGAAAGCGAAAGTGTTTCTTACCGGATGGGAGCATGGGACTTATAAATTTAAGTCGTACATAATTAAAGTTTACGAGAAAAACAATAGAAAAAAGAAAGAACAAAAAAACCGGCATACATGCGTAAATCCTTCCAGAAAATAAAGGAAGATTTATATACTAATTTACTCGATAACGAGTACTATGTCGCGTCAAAAAATCGAAATCCGCAACTTACTTAACATTAATACGAGATACGAAATGTATAAGACATTATGGGCAATCGCTAGACGCACAACAAGAGTTTTATTCATTCAAGTGTCACTAGTATGTGCTTTATCCTTCAATGTCTAATAAATTTTTTTATGGCTATGCTTTAGGATAATCATAGCAACAACAACCTATACTATTTATTAATATTGAGTCAGATGCACTGCACGTTTCGAAAAATTTTCGCCTGTTCTCTGTAATGTATTGTCTTGAATGTGTACGGTATTTTTACACATATTCGTGCATAGTAGTGTTGATGTTTGCGTATCGTGGATTATTTAGTATACTATATTCGTAGACAGTGATTTTGAATTCTTTAAAGCAGCTGAAAAAAAGTAATTTAACTGCTAGACGAGACGAAATTATGATGACTGCATATACTATTTTGGTAAGGATTATTTGTTTATAAATAATAAGTTTGTTTTCAGGTGTTGATTTTCTATTAAAGTATATGGGTATAGATAACAAATCTCTTTCTGAGCTTTTATAACTCTTTATTTTTGCAAAGTTTCGTGAAAGTTAAAGACCCCTAGGTATTGGATTTCATTCTTCCATTCTACCTGTCTGTCTTGGATATTTACTTCTTTTCATATACACGGTCGTCTTTTCTAGTAAATAAATATACGGACACGGGTTCGAGACTGGTCTCGTTCCAGATCGGAATCGCTCCAGATCGGAATCGCTCCCAGGAATATATCCAATCTGAAATTGAACTGGTTATACCAGAGAAATCTGGCAAGGTAAAGGCGGCCGAGAGAAAGGAACTAACCGCTCCACTCTCATCATTACCTTTTAGCTTAGTACATTAATGAAAAGCTTAACTTCACAATCCATGATACCTTAACAAGGATATATATATATATATATATGTGGGACTCACTTTACACTTTACTTTACTTTTACTTTAACTGGGTTAAGCGGTGCTAAAGATTTTGACAGAAAATTTACAAATTAATAGAAGGTTTTATGGAAATCGATTTGCTTTAGGAAATGGAGGCAACAGTGTTTTTGTGTTAGTGATCAAACCTGTTTTTCGGAGGATTAATAAAAGGTAAATAAAGAATAATTCGCTTATTTGTCAAATGGAAAATGCAAATTTCACAATGAAATAAATTTTTTCACGATATTTTCGTCGTGATTTTAAATATTACAGGGACCAAAATACACACTTCCAAAATTAAAAAATAAAGGGCAACGTATGCAACTATAACTTTCCTATAATTGTTATATTTTTAAATGTTTTTAAAACTCTCAGATACTTTAATTGATCTGCTAGTTGAAATAAATAGCAATCGGTCACCAGAGCTGCTAATAAACGAACAATATTTATTTCTCTGCCGGTTAAACGTAAACAATATCACATAGGCAGAAAACAAAAAAAAAACAGAGAAATATCAATCATTTGTAAAATCAAACTATTGACATTCAGATTTACTTAGTCCGTAATCTTGAGGTTTATTAATAATCACGACGATTGCGGGATAATCAAAAAAAAAAAAAAAAAAAAAAAAAAAAAATGCGAGCTGTTAAATTTAATTTTCTTTGAATTATTATAATTTTCATCCGTTTATACATTATTTGCAAATGGAATTTGTTTTTATACTGATCCAAAGTATTCGAATTATATTACAAGAATTTCAAAAACAGAATGTACGAATAAAACTGAAAAATAGCTACGGTTCGGAGGCGGATAAAAATAATAGCTAACCTACGGAAAAGTTTCAAAAATCATCCGATTATGAGTTTTAGCGCTTTTTATTTTAGTTCCCTTTTTAAGGGTTTCAGAAAATAAAAAATATTTTATTTTTATTTGGAAAAAAAACAAAAAAAACAAAAAAAAAAAAGGTATCCTCTTAAAAAAAGAAAAAACATGATTTTCTTTCGCTGACATTCTTTTTTTTTTTTTTTTTTTTTTTTTTAAGATCCCTTCTTGAATAAGCTAAGTGATTACTCTTACAAAACTGGTTAGACACAACTTCCAGTATGCCGAATAACAGACCCCCCGACGGGCGATTAGTTAGCCGATATACACTGACACAGTAGTGGTTCACTAGTAACTGAATTTAATAACCATCGAGAAACAATTATATGTACACAATTTATTAAGTACTTTTATTACACTCCTCCAGCTGAAACTTGGTAAAACCCGGTCCGCTATTTTGCATTTTCTGAATAACATAGATTTTTTTTTTTTTTTTTAAATTTTATAACTGATATGATTACCATGGACGCCGCCAGGATTACATTCAGGGAGGTGCATCTGCATCTACCACTAGGGTGAGTCAAAACAATCGACTATTTCGAAACGTTTAAACGTATTATTTTTTTTTTTACTTCCGATGCCGAAATCAGGAAATTAGATAAATCTTCATTTTTATATGTAGCATAAGATATACAGGACCTTTATGGAGGTTTTCCACATAATTTTATTGCCGAGGCTATCATGTGGTACGAGATATTGAAAATGAATGAAGCAAGTGATGCGGCTTTAAATGAATCCATTGTTGAATACGCAGATTTGATTGCTCGAGCCACCCCGTCTTACCCAGTGGTATGTGAGGCAATCAAAATTGGTTTCAATTAGTCCGGCGCAACAACATGTAGCATTGAATGGTACATTTAGTATGTTACAACGTGGCAAGACTTCGAATCGGTCAACGATGGGAGACGCAAGGCTAAGCGGTCTGTGCATGCTCAGTGTTCACAGGAAAAGAGTAGAGGAGGACACTGAATTTATCGACAAGGTGTAATAAGCAAATTTGGACAGCAATCCAGATGCATTAAGTTTTTATTCAAACGGTGACTTAATAAAAAAAATTCTTAATCTTTTTCTGTGTATTTTCTTTCTCGACCGAGGGGTGCAAGTGCACCTCCTTGCACCCTCTTCCCGGCGCCCATGATGATTACCACAATAAATTATAATAAATTGAACTTAAACATCACTAACTTCGCCTCTCTCGTAGATTTATCTGTGCAATAATGCACTTCAATAAATGATATTAATAACTCTGGTCATCACACAATTTTAAAGTTTCGTTACTACAGTATTAGCGCATTTTAAAACCATTAAAAGAAAAACAACAATTTATTGGTGGGCACTAGAGTGACTTGCAATACCAGAAACAATTAGTCAGTAAATATCATAAGAAATTTCGTAATTGTAAAAATTCTGTATTAAAAGTAAAGTATTATATTACTTATAAAGAAATTTTTAAGGAATACAATCATAAAATCAAACAGGCGAAACTACAAGCCCGGAAAAATTTAGTATACGAAAAGACAGCATTCGGGTTAAAATGTAAAATTTTACTAAATAAAAATAAGCCAGTTCAAATAGTTCTCTTCTACATTAGATGAATGCGCTTATTCTGATGAAGAAAAAGTTAATTTGTTGAGTACTAAATTGTATTTAAGGTCAAACCCTTTTACACCTACTTATACAAGTACTAGTATCCCAGATAACGTAACACTGAAATATCCTTTATTATTAAAAAACTTAAAAATAAAATTTCAACAGGTTTAGATAACATTTTCAACGGATTTTTAAAACTTTTTGACATCCTCATGTTATACCGACATTTATTAACCTGTTTTGTTTAAACATAACTATTTTCCGGATCACTGGAAACTAGCTAAGACCGTAATATTGCCTAAAATAAATAAACCGCTAACTGATTCTTCTTCGTATATATCTCTGCTCTCAAATTTTAGCAAGATCTATGAGAAATGTATATTAAATAAATTAAAAGAATTCAATAATCGCAGAAATAACGTAATAAATAACGATCAATTTGGAGCTCTTGAAAAGAAGTCGACAGAATTAGTTATCTTCAATCAGTGGCGGGGCAAGACCTAAATTTCATGTGGGCAAGGTACATTTTGCGAGGCCCTTTGGTTGGGTAAGAAGACGAATTTTATAAAACAGAAAACTATTGCAATTGTCCAATTTTTATTCATAAAAATGCAAACTATTTGACAGAAATTAAAAGAAATGAATTAAAGAAACAAAAATTCCCTCGTCTTCCCGAATTCCTTAATAATCGTATCGTAATTCAGCTTAGAGATGCTATAACTGTTTCAATAGATAAAACTGCCAAAGCTGAAAGTCTTTCCTTACCCGTTGTATTTATTAAATAATTTTTAATTCGTTTTAATTTTGAAAAGCTCCTTTCAGCGGACGCTTTACCGGTATTGTTAGCAAAATCCCAATGACTACGTGAATATTTTGGGTATATTTCTTTCAAGTATTTGCTGTTATGTATTGGAGAGGATGTTTTACATCGTTAATGAAGTTGGGTAAATTTACGAGCATTGTTATTAATTCTTCACATAATTCGTAAGGTTGGAAGTCGCTGCTCTCACCCACTTGCAGGACAGTGTGTAAATCTTGACAGTTTTTTAATAATTGCTCTTTAGGAATATACTTTTTAACTTGTTTAGATCATTGAGAACACCAAAAATTTTTAAAATACTGATTAAAAATAAATCTTGAATCCAAATTGCTTATTATATACCGTCTATTAGGAGACTGTACGGGTTGATCGCTTTCTTCATAATCGAACATTCTTTTCTTCTTTTGAGCTACCCTTTTATTTTTAAAGTCTTTTGGTAGATCATAACCGTGTTTTTCTCAATAAATTTACGAGCATCAGACAAGCATTTTTCGAATCCAGTTTATCGGTATTCTTTGACCCAGTCACAAAATGTACGCGAATATTCAAGAGCAATGCTTAAATGGACATGTACAAATTGCCATAATTTGCTTATGACACATTAACTCGCAATAATATCTCACACCCGTACATGTAATGATATAAATTCTGAATTAAACATTTCGTTGAAAACCGAATAATCACAATAACTGAGTGTGCCAGATTGTACAGTTTGATTTTTTAAACTTTCGATGCGTTCAACAACATCATCAAATTGCAATAATCCGGCGTCCAATACTTTGATTCTGCTTTCCCCCCTTGTGTCTGATAGAGGCTTCATAGTAAGCTTTAATTAGTCTTTTTGATTAATTTCCAGCGTTCGCTGGAACTTGAAAATAGCAAATAAATTTTCGGAATAGAATCAAAAGTGTTTTGCTGCCACAGAAGAATTTCGTCCGTCTCCCAACAGCAACAGATTCCAGCTACGACAACCGCAGGTTGTAAAAAATATCCCGGGGCTTAATATTTAATATTCGACCATTTACACCTGCCATATTTGCACCATTGTCATATCCTTGGCCATGACAGTTTTGAATATTTAAGCCATTTTTTTCAAGCTCTCCCAATATTGCATTAGTTCAATATTCTCCAATCGTTTCGGTGACAGCAAGATATACGATAAAGTTTTCTTCTAATGTGACCTATATGTTTGATTAGTTTACTCTGGCAGCCCAAAACGTTCATAAATCGACGACTGACAGAGCAACACTCAAATTCGACATGTCGCGACATCTACCAATTGTACTTTATTAAAATTAAACTAAAAAAAAAAAAAAAAAAAATCGACAGTTAGGAGAGTTGCTAATTATATTTATCGTTTTATGACGAGTAAAATTGTTTCGTCGCGGTCATGGCTTTTAAGTATCTAATGCATAAACCTTTGAGACGCGAGGTGCCCACGCCTTACGCCGCCTCTGTCTTCAATGTTTTACAAACTATTAAATGTTATAAACAAACATCGTACAACGTGTGCCTATTAGACATTACTAAAGTTTTTGATAATATCAATTTAAATTAATTGTATTGCTATCCGACTTGGGCTTAGACGATAACTTATTAACTATATTAAATCACTACTTTCATAATAGATTTACACTTTTATTAATATCGGATCGTGTATCCAGAAATATCCTATTGTGACGGGAGTGTTACAAGGATCTGTACTGAGACCGTATTTGTGGAATATAGTTCTTACCTCGACACTGTGTAAACTAATAACGTTCGTGGATGATATTGCAGTGATTATAGCAGATAAGTCTGAACACACTCTAAGTAATAAAATATATAATATATATATATATATATATAGTAATATTGAAAAATTTCTAAGTGAATATGGACTAAAAATTAACGTATCAAAAAAAAAAATGCTATTTAATTCTAGAATTCTTAATAGACAATTAAATTTAACACAGCATGGGTTTTTTTTTTTTTTTTTTTTTTAAACCTGGCCTAGTTGTAAATACCATCTGGCCACTAACTATTCATTAAATTAAATCATTCTATTTCTTTTTGGCCGCCGCTGGGAATCGAACTCTTGACCACTATCTCAACGATCAAGAGGTCACGCCACTAGGCTATCGCGACGGGGGTTAAAAATAAATGAAGTACCAAATACTAAATTTTTAGGTATCTTAATTGGTAATAATTTGAAATTTTACAATCACTTTAATGGTATTAAAAATAAGTTAACTACATTTTTGTTTATCTTTAATAAACTTTATAATAATAATAGCAAAGTAAATTATACTAAAGGGATTATTTTATATAAGGCAGTCATTTTACCAAACCTACTATATGGTAGCATAATTTACGCAGATATGATTAAACTTGAAAGATTTCAAAAAATGTTAACAAGTTATCAAAGATTACTAGCCATTAAATTAATTAAATCATATAAAAGCCAGTAAGTTATTTAGCGTGTCAGTGGTTACAGCTAGAATTATGCCACTGCAGTTTGAAATTAGTAAACACATAAATTTATTTTGCATTAAAAATAATATTACACTACATGCTTGCTTAACTTCAATAATGCCCCTATTACGAAAATGATAAATTTACTTATGAGAATAAAACCATCTTTAACGTAAAGCAGTTTAAAAGATTATTATTACATGACTATTACCTAATGCAATATCAGACCATGCGGGATAGTTGTAATAACAGCGTTTTATAATTTACACTTTCTTCCCTAACATATTAAATAGAATGAACAATATAAATTTCTATACCAAATTTTTTTAACGTACAATTCCTCACTGGTCACGGAAATTTTAAAGACTATCTACGCTGATTTAAAATTGCGCTGATTCGCCAAATAGTATTAAATGTAATTTTCCCGATACGCTCATATCTTAGCTGGATGTGTAATATCTCCATTTTCAGTGCTCAGCAGAAAACTTAGGAACGAAGAATTTTTAAATGTTTAACGAGTTTACTGTTAATTTCCGTAAGCAACATATACACTTATATTAATTAACCGCAATCAATGTTAGGGATGATCTGACACCAAAAACTTTATTGGATGGGTCGTTTCAACCTCACCATCATAAAATTGTACTACTCTAATGCATAATACATTTGCCTCATCGGTATTATCCGAAGTGAAAACCCAAAAAAAAAAAAAAAAAATTATGCATAAAAAGCTAGCAGCCATTGCGTTTAAATATAAATTTTTGTGACGTTAAGATTTAGTTACAACAATGGCAGAAAGATTTTGAGCACTTTTCGGATTTACACGTTTTGCACAATTACCACTTTCAAAAATGAAGATTGCAGCAAGTAAAACACACATTCTTCGGCAGATAAATATAAGCGAAATCGGCTTCCATGTGGATCAACAAATATTGAGGTGTATTTCAAAAAACTAAATGCGCAGAAAGATTGACTACTTATCGTAGGATTAATTTTACGGATTATTATGATTATTTTAATGATTGTTATTTTACTATTTCATGTGTAATAATAATAATAATGACTTGTATATTAAAAAAGTTTTAATTTTTTGCTACGTTTTTACTCATTTCAATATTAATCTAACGGCCAAAATTAATTAATAATTAAAAATTGTTTTATTTTTTACAACTTTCCTATAGGGGGAATCAGAGAACTCTTGTAAGTAGAAACGTAATAAATACGTGGTGCAAATATGTGTTAATGCGCATATGAAATAAATTATAGTTATAAATTGCAATGACAGCGCGTAGTCAATGAAAAGTAATACAATTATGCAATTTGACTCCGAAACAAGTTGGAAATTTATATTTCGTAAACAGTAATTTATTTCATATTGGTGTTATTCTATATTTCGGAATAACTGTTTATTTTACGAGTTTCCATTCTAATTAAGGTAAATATAATAACAATAAATACGTACACGTTAACTTTTTTTTTTTTTTTTTTTTTTTTTTAAATATTTACTTATTTTTCTTGTATAAAGGAGATTGAAAAATTCGCTATCTCATTGATAAAATAGTGTACAAGTGAAGGAAAACAAAAGAAAAAAAAGTCAATAAATAAATATGCACGGCAGTCCCGCTGGGCGAATTCGTGTTTGACCAATTTCTGTAGATTTTTTTTTCATCAATTTAAAACTCGAGTTATTATTTATTTATTTATTTTTTTAGACCATATCTACTTTTTTTTTAAATTTCACAGTCACTTATACAGATCATTCAAAAAGTTTTTTCAGAGTAACGTAAATTCGAGCTTCCTCTAGGCAACATCCTTACACTCTGTTTCTAGGGTAATACGATAAGATAATTATTATTTATGCAAATTTGTCGATAGATTCTTTAAATGAAATTTTGCATATTTTTATTATTGCTATTGTTATGGTTATTACTATTACGATTATTACAAAAAAATGAAATTACCAGAAGGGCACGATTATTTAGAGATTAATACTGGCAAAGTGAAAGCAAAGAAAAATTACGACGTGTTAATTGGAGTTCTTCAATGCGATAAGAAAAGGTTATCGGTAATTTACATTTCAGCTGAACAGAGCAATTCAACAAATTCGTAATTGTGATTTACGACATACTTCAAAGGCCAAAAATTTCAATACTACGCAAAAAAAAAAAAGTATTTGGCAGTCGCAAAACTATGCGGCATCGATTGTTCCGTGGATATTATTTCTGAAATCATCTGGGGAAAAACAATAGTAGCACTAATGACGATGCGGACTATCGAAATGGAAAAGTATATGAAAACCGGACATGAGAGAATAAGAATTTACAACATCTTTATTTGTTTTATTTTAATTTATTTTTTTAATAAATAATCGTTTTTCATTTTAATATTTCAATTTTCGTTACTAAATTTTTTGTATTTTTAAATAACATTTTATGCATATATATGTATATATATATATTTTTTTTTTTTTTTTAATTATATTTTCGTCCTCAACATTTAGTAATTTACGTAAATTGTTTAATATTAAAAGCAATTTTTTGATATGAGAATGTAGCCTTCATTAAAAAATTCGATCAATCCGTTGCAAGATTGAATTTCACTAAAAAACTAAACAATCTAATTAAAATTTTCATATTATTTCAACGTAAAAATAACATGGTCAAAGTATATACAATATATATGTATATATACAATCCGCTATACGTATAATTCTTATAGAGGGGTAAATTTTAATTGACTATGTCATTCTTAAATTTACGGTTAGTGTAGCAATTGATAATTGTCATTTCATTTCCATTACATAAAAACGTTACATTTAACCAACATAAAAACGGTACACGATCTTTCATAAACTCTCGGCATAAAAATTTTAAGCGCGATGGTAGTACGAAAAAAAATTCGGGTGCGGCTGTGCTGGAGCACAGGGCCGATGATTTAACGTATTAAGTATTTATATATATTTATATTAATTACAACGTAATTCTTAGGCTACCCCCCATTAGAAAAAATGTCCCAACTTTATGTAACGAAAAAATGTCTTAATTTTATATAATGAAAGTTAAATGTTAGGATAGGATTTTTGTGATTATGTTTTGTCTTTTTTTTGTGTTGATGCCAGTAAGAATTACGTTGTAAATTTTGATCATTTTATACAAAGTATAGAAGAGAAAGAGACAGAAATGTAAGCAAGAGGGGTCAAGGGGCACAACCCCTTGCGGGACCAAAATGGCCGAGTTTTATATATATATATATATATAAATATTTTCGTGACCCTTACCCTGAATGTTATTATTCGTTTTCCAACTCTTTTATTTTTATCCCCTGTCGTAATCTTTGCACAGAGATAAATGCTGAAAATTATAAAGTCAACATAATTCTTCTTACTCTTTTAATTAGTTACATCGTTAAATAAATGCTTACGGTAATTGCAGTTCCCATGTATAGAAATGTACGAACACAACTCTGTGATTACTTAACGCAGTAATAAAACGAATATCAAGTGGGTATGCACGTAACATATCTTCAATTACAAAGAAAATCGTAATTATTCAACAGCATTTGATGAGCAAGTTTTCGAATGTTTTTTTAACCTATTTCATTTATTTAGTTTTTTAAAATAATTAAGGAGGGACACCTGTTTTTAAATTTTAAACATACTACTGCGTGAGGCAACTAAAATTAAAAATTAAAAAAAAAGAAACTAATTTTTTTTGCGTTTACTAATTGTTATTTTATTTGGTAACCTTAGGTCTCAACACGCCGTCTGATAATTTAGATCGTGTTTTCGCGTGAAAAAAAGAATCCTGACACACAGACGCGCATATACAGAGTGATTATAATTAAAGTTTAAGTTTCAAAACGCGATAAAAAAAGAACCACTGATCAGAATGACGTCAAATTTGAACGGAATATTGTTGAAGAGGGGGGAAAGCGGATGGCATAAAAAAAAAAATAGTTCCAATTTATTTTTATTTTTTTTTTTTTTGCCCCGCATCTTAATTTCAGCAACAGATTGCGCTAATAGTACCGCTTCCTTCTGTAAAGGTTACTGTGTAATGCGGGTTGACAGCATCATTTATCATACGGCCATATTTTTTCCAGGAGACGGGTGTTATCTCGGTCTTGTTACCTGTACCGTCGCTGGTAAGCGCTATGAGTGTCTTTTACGCAACCACGTCATTCCAGCTCTCCAACAACGTGGATGTATGAATGGGATCATTTTTTAGCAAAATGGCGCTCCTTCGTACATTGCAAATCCAGTGAAGCAGCATTTCGGTAATGCTAGAATGATCAGCCGTCATTTCCCTACAGCCTGGCCGTCCCGATCATGTGATCTCAATCCGTGTGAATTCTGGCTGTGGGGCTATCTGTTGTGTTCAGTGCTCCAATTGCAAACTTAGCTGAATTGAAAGCACGCATTGCGCAACACATTCTTAACGTGACCCCGGAGACACTTCGATCAGTTGTGGAACATGCAGTTTCTCGATTTTAACTTGTTGTAGGAAACGGTGGACAGCATATTGAACACGTTTTGTGCCAGTTTCACGAAATTTAAAAACCGATTTGATTGATGCTTTTTATACGGTTTTTGGCCGCCTCAGGACAATTAAAAACCGCTATCTTGCATAAAAATGATTCCGTCCACACATCCACGCTGTTGAAGAGCTGCAATGACGTGGTTGCATAAAAGACACTCATAGCGCTTACCGGTGACGGTACAGGTAACAAGACCGAGAAAGCACCCGTCTCCTGGAAAAAATATGGCCGTATGATAAATGATACTGTAAACCCGCACTACACAGTAACCTTTACAGAAGGAAGCGGTACTATTAGCGCAATCTGTTGCTGAAATTAAGATGCGGGGCAAAAAAAAAAAAATAAAAATAAATTGGAACTATTTTTTTTTTTTATGCCATCCGCTTTCCCCCCTCTTCAACAATATTCCATTCAAATTTGACGTCATTCTGATCAGTGGTTCTTTTTTTATCGCGTTTTGAAACTTGAACCTTAATTATAATCACCCTGTATTTTTCGTTTCATTCGTACTATTTTTGAGATACGTGAAATGTTTTCTCGTCAATATGCAGTCTCGGAAATTAAACACAATTTCGCAAACATAATGAAATGTAAAAAATACTACAATTGACCTGAAATAAAATTAAAATGATTACAGATGATACACTTTTTTTTTTCTTTCGAATAATATAATAAAAAGAATGGAAAATTAATTTATTTATATACATCCTAGAGAGAACTGTGTATGCTACATGTTTTTCTGGCTATTTAAAGAGGGAAAAAATGACTGCTCCGACAAATATGTAAAGATTGAATTCAAAAATAAACAAAACATACCGAAAACTTAAAAATAAAAAGAACCCATATATACATACGGATTTTATTATATATATACACTTATATGGAACACTTCAATTTGTCCGGTTAGTATGCTGTCTTTCTCATCTGTCTAGGGTGTCCTTCATCCTTAACGTATTTGTGGGTTGAATCACTTGAATTTTAAGAAAAATTTATCGCTCGTATATCATACCGGGAATTTGGCGGAACGGAACTTTTAATGTAACATGTGCGGGGATTCCTCTTCATTTCTAGGAGAATATTCGCTGTTTAAGATATATTGCATAATTTGAGCTTGTGCACCAGCGATTAAATGCACTTTTTATTTATTTATTATTTTACCGGTTTACGAATATTTACTTATTTAATTTAGATATTTTATTCGTTTTACGTAATTTAATTTGTTCGCTATTTTTTTAACCTCTCTTTTGTATGCCCGAAGGCATACGGATGATAATAATAGCGATTAAATAACTTATATCTTTTGCATTAACTATTCCGCAATACGGTAGTACGTAATGATGAATATAAAGTGTACTAGTTTTCGTTATAATTCTTCCGTCAGGAAGCAAAAATTATAATGCACAAATTGCGGAGAGATAAAACTGTTTTTCATTTTAAATTTAATTTTCTTCGCTTTTATTCATCCACACTCTAATCGATTGCGAAATTGATTTTAACGTTTTATCGCCGGAGGCGTGAAAACCATTCTATTATAGATGATTAATTCTGATAGGCGCCGTGCAATCGAACTAGGAAGTTACCCCTTACCTTGCGGTTCTTGCATTTATTCATCGCCTGGAAACTGTTATAGGTGCTTCGCGAAGACTAGTTGTCAGCGGTAATTGTGCAATGACCAACAGCATTGCAAACAGTTTGGCACCCAGGGGTATCATGTTACGTAATTCCTCTCCTTAAACATGTAAGTTGATGATATGCCTCGGCTGAGAAGAAAAACTACGTGCACTGGTCGAGCATTTCTGCAGGAAAGATGCCTTTGATCACTGTTGATAGTTCTAGCGGAATTTAAAATCTTATAAAGAATTAGTCGCTCCAGGAATGTCTAACGGATTACGCTAATTGCAGAAGACAACTTCGGTTTTACTACGTTTCATTTTTACAGATAGGTGCAGATACTATAAACTGGAATCCCAGTTCCCCGTTCGCATAGTAAAGAATTACGTACGATATTGTCCAGACTGTAACAGCAATCGTCTACGAGGAAAGTCTTGTTACCGGTTAATAGCGGCAGAATGAACATCATCGCGGTAATTGTTATGTTGGAGACGACAGTGTTTCATTTGACAATTACAATTTTTCTTTATCGCATTAAAATTATATAAAACGTCCCGATTGATTATTTCAGCGTATTTTATATAAAGTAATTTTAAAAACATTTATACGATTAATCTGATAAAAACTCCGTTGAAACGGTTTAATTAAAAACTACGGTATAGTACTAAAAAAGAAATAAAACAGATTATTTCCGGAGGACCAGTCATAATTTGGAAATAATTTGACTTCGTGTAGCAGTGCCAAAAATATGAAAAAGAAAAAGGAATTTCAGCGAGCCATCTATTGCTTATATTTTATTCATTACCGATATCTTCAATACGATTAGTAGTAAATTCTCTTCAAGGATTAGAATGTAGGTTTCTTTATAGATTTGTTATGAATAAAACAAAATAGATTTATAGAAAAAGGAAAAAGAAACTTATATAAAAAAAAGGAAATGAAATAAGAAATAGAATGGATTAATTTGGACAATGGATAGAAGCGCTGGCTCATATATGCATAAAGGAAATATTAAAAAAAAAATTTCGATCGGTGCGTATGATCTCGGTCAGTTAACTAGTGATGGGCCAAAAATTGCTGCGCTACTTTCTTTTTTGTCACTGATCCGACAAATAAGCAGTTGTGATACAGAGCAGTGATCAAAAAAACACTGATCACTGCTCCGACTGTTAGCGACAATTGCTCCGACCATTGCTTCAGGCAGCGAGTGAGAAAACGACGTTGTCTCTTTTATTGAATGTTCCACTATCCCAACTCATCCAGGCGCACTGTGTACACTAACATCAAAACACAGGAGTAGACGAAATATGCGCGCTGTTGGTACTGCATGTTTCTTTCTGTCACACAATTTCCTTCATAATCATGTTTCATATTATTTTCAGAAAATTAAAATGAATGATATACAAAAGATATTTGGAATTTATCGCGAACACTGACGTATCCATGTTGTTTTCCATTATGTTCACGTGTAAGTGCTATTGTTTTTGGAACCAAGTTCTTTTACGCGGCTTGGCGGTAGGAGTAAACTGGCAGAAATTGTCACAGCACGAAAAAGCGTTATGCATCCTCCAAACGACCTTCACTCTCTTTCTCTTTCTATTATATATATATATATGTGTGTGTGTGTGTACGAGCGAGTATCGAAATTCGAGCAGCAAGCATTGCGCGCGGTCAGCTGAATAAGCTCAATTCTAAACATGTGTAAATATTATTTAAACTTATTTTTTGTTTTTGTTGTTTTTGTTTTAATTCATACGGGATTTATATATTGTGTGTCATTTTTTATCGTATACTTTATGAATGACTTTATACTTGTATATATATCTACCAAAAATTGAAAGGAACTTCGTTCCTACCGAGTGTTTAGACACTACTTCTCTTTCTTTTGTCTTTTTTTTTTTTTCTTCATTACTTTTATAAATACGAACAATGTCTCTGTTAAAAAAAAAAAAATCTAATAATAATTAATTATTTATCCTAAAAGACTTTGCTTAATTTTATTTTAAATTCTTAAAAGTTACTTATAATTAAGCAAGAATGTATAAATATTGGAGTTAGTTTTTAATTTTTTTTTGTTGCATTAAAATATTTTATATGATTTACATTTATTTCTATTTCTTAAAATCTGACATATACCGTTTTAAAAATATTTGTATTTTTAATTTCGCTGTAAAATATAGTTTCTTCGTAGTTAACATAAGTGATCACATTTTTTAATTTTTATTTAGTCGCGAATTTAAATTTTTAAATCTTTAGTATAACAATATTTTTAATTATGTAAAAAAAGTATTAATCTTTATTATCTATTAATCAAACGTTTCGCACTGTGGGAGTAAAAATAATGATTTTGTTTTGGAGCAACAACTCCGGCGGAGCAGCAAAAAATCACTGCTCATTTCGAATAACTGCGCCGAGCTGAGCTGTTCCTGCAAATCAGTTGTTGGGCACATCTATACAATAAACACTTATCTTCTCTGCATAATATAGTTTAAAATATGAATGTAAAACGTTAGTGATAGTGGCGTTTTCTGTATGTAATTTTTTTTTTGTTTTTTTTTTTTTTTAAGTGCGTCAACTTTGGACATTAACCCAACGCAAGTGAAATTTTTGGAACTTT
This sequence comes from Icerya purchasi, assembly GCA_039619475.1. Taxonomy (NCBI): domain Eukaryota; kingdom Metazoa; phylum Arthropoda; class Insecta; order Hemiptera; family Monophlebidae; genus Icerya; species Icerya purchasi. The sequence continues at coordinate 95,638,635 of CM077115.1, forward strand.
TTAATGAGCGGCAGCCGGATATTAGGTCCTCCTACCGAATGAATAAACTAACTACGCCAAAGTGTATATTGTCATTTGAGCAAAGTCTTCTCAGGTAATCACCAAATTCTATTTTAATATTTTAAATTTAATATTCATAAATATTCAAGTATAAAATATCGAATTAAAAAAGGTTTTAGAAACAAATAATTACGCGTTCTTTGTAGCATGCCCAATAACAGTTGATATGTAATATAATATATGTAAATAAATTTGCCTGCATGTTTTGTTCTTTTGGAAACGAATGTAGAGCGCCCATAATGAGTTACGTCGATTTAAATAATGATATAGTGGATGCCGTTTATCTACATGTGTGAAATTTGTCGTTTCACATATCCGGTGTTTTTGTGATTATGTTTAAATGTCGAATTGCTTTTTAAAGGTTAATTTAAAAGCGATTATAGTGCGAAAGATTTTCGATTTAAAAGGTATAATCTTTCTAGAAATGTGTTAATTTTAAAAATGTTTATCATACAAACAAATAAATTTTAATGGCTAAGAAAAAAAAAACATTGAAAGGTATTTTCGGAATTCTACTTATGATCTAACTGAAAAGAGATTCGCGTCTATGTAACACCTGTGTAACGCATTTCATTGTTTTCCATGTGTATTTTATTTAGTACAGAAACGTTACCTATGCATTAATGTTAACAACTTGAAAAATTTGAAAATTGAAACACTAAATATTATCTTTTTTTTGTAAATTCTCATGTAATTTAGCAACAAAGAATAACAACTGAGTAGTTTTGTCAGAAAAAAGGTAAAAACTTTTAATGGAAGAAAGTGTGTCTCTAAAAATAGACATATGTTAATTAAAAATTATCGATCGAGTACTGTTTTCCAGAATTTCCGAATTGGACAGAAGAATAGAATTTACAAAGTACAAATTAAACTTTTAAAGAAGTAAAATTGACATTCCTGTTGTTTAAGGGTCCACTAGCCATCACACACACACATATATATATATACAGTGGCGGATCCACGGGAAGTGATAGGGGACATATCCTCCTCCCTGAACCAAAGCTTCTATGAAAAAAATTGTTATAACAGAGAAATTTAATTTATGCTATAAAAGATTTGTACGAATTTCACCTACGGATTTTAATAATTAATATTTAATAATATTTTCTAGTAAAATTATTAATGTTACGTTTTTATTCTATTTTGAACATAATTTTCGTCGATCTTTTGCCATTTTTATTAATTTTTAATTTTTATTTTGTAATTTTAATTAAAAATAGTTCAATGAGAAATACATATGTATTTAAACTTGCTCATAAATAAAGAGAATTCGGATCGGATTACTAACAAAAATAAAAAAGAAGTAAAGTGTCTAATAAAAATACTCTAGCTTTCTTACTATTTCTAAACTAGCATATTTAAGGTATAATTTTATAATTTCGTTTTATTTTTAACCCATAAATATAAGACAAAAGTTAAATTAAAAATTGTAATAATTATGTATTTTTAAAACACGATTTTTATGAATTTCTATAAAGGTCGCTATTTGATTTTCTTTATGAAACAAGGGGGGTATTTCTCAAATCTACTGCCTATCGTAGAAGATTTTGCGTAATCATATAATCCCCCCCCCCCAATATCCCTTCTGGATCCGCCCTTTTTTTATATATATATGTATGTATGTATGTATGTATGTATGTATGTGTATATATATATATATTATATGCAGGGCCGGATTATATTAAAATGCCGCTGTGGGCTTAGTAATTTCTGCTGCCCTTAGAATAATTTATAAATTAAGTAGTAAAAAACACAATCAAGTTACTAAAGTAAGAAAAGACATAAAAGTTAAAAATTAATTTTCAATTAAAAAATTTCATATATTTTTAAAACATACCTAAATTTTATTATAATTCTATGCGTACATTATTTTTACATGTATCAATTAAAGTTTACACTTTTTTTATGACGCAATTTCAAAGATGCAAATTCATTTATTATATCATCAAAGTTTAAATTCTTTACTGTTCTTCAATGAATAAAATAGATAAATCATTTAACTTTTGGTGAGACATTGTTGATTTAAAAAAAATTTTAATTCTTTTCCGCGCAGGAAGGGAACGTTCTGCTAAGCAGTTTGTTTAAAATAATGAATGATAAATTCTAAACGCAACGTCTAAATTAGGAAATACGTTTTGCAAATGTTTACTTCGTATTATATTTGCCATTTGAATAATAATATTTTCATCATTACGATTATTTCCAGTTTTAGGGTTATTTGAACACAGACACAATTTTTTTACTATTTTCGTTTAAATTTTTGTTCTTCAAATTAAATTTAACTAAATGAAGTTTATCACGTATGTATGAATGAAAATGAATACATTCTGAAGTTAATGAATCTTCGAAATCTGCAGGGTAATTATTTATGAGGTTTCTTGCATATTCTATTAAATTTACTTCAAATGTCTCTTGATTTAAAATTGTTGAGATTATAGTTGAATTCTTATTTAAAAATACCACACCAAATTTTATGTATCGATTGATCGATAAGTGATAAATTTTATTCAGCGCTAATCTTTCTTTATATTTTTCCCATCCTGCTATTCCTTTTATTGCTATTGTGTTTTTTATAGTGTTGTTAGAGTTGGTTTTTCCAGTTATATTGAGTTTTTAATTATTTTTTTTATTATTACAAATTAAATAAAGTACATTTATTCATAATATATTTTTTTTCGCCGCTAGCGTGTTTATTCATCAGATTCAGTATTCCGAATAGTTTCAACTGGTTGTGACCCCAGCACGATTCTACTGCGCCACTCTGCTTTGAGCACCTTTCATCGTTTGGTACGGCAAGAAATAATATAAATAATTCTTCAAAAAAAACTTCTAAATTTTGTAGTATCAATAAGATACCGCTACTACCCTTGTGAATTTTCAGTTTTTCTTCCAGTCTTGCTTGATCTCTTATCCATTCCAATCAGCCATTGTCTCGTGCACACTTTGAGAATTCTTTTTAACTTCTAATATAACCGTTTTGCCTAATAATAATGCACGTTCCGGTTTACACTATCCTACCCTACTATGACTGAAACGCCATAATATGAAATAATATTTTGGTAATTTTAAATATTTTCAAAAAAAAAAAAAATCAATCTCATGCAAATTTGCCCCGCCCTTTGAATTTTGCCGCTGCGGGCTGCAGCCCATTTAAGTCCGTGATGTAAATCGAAGACTGTGTATGTGTATTTAATGTATTATTTTGCATATTTTATTAAAAAAGTAATCTAGTTTCATGTAATGATTGTTTTCCTTTTATCTGAAAAATATATTCGCTATTTGTTATTATTATTGTACTGATAAAACATAAACTAAACTCAAAAAACCGCGTTATATATTCCAACTACTATCACTTTAAAACCTGCCTCTTTAGATTTTTCAGTCGTACAACGCTACTACTGTCTAGTGTACATATTTACACATTTATCATTGCACGCTTGGCAAGCCCGTGCCCAGAATTTTGGAGGGGGGGGGGGATTTTCTTTGCATATTTATTTTATAAATAACAATACATTTTTCACTAATATTCGTACTATTAATAATTTCCATAATTTTGATTTATATACTAATAATTCACATAAATGAATTACCCCGTATATGAACATTAATAAAAATTACATACGTTATTAATTATACTCGTAATAAAAAATTTTGCATAGCATATTAATGAAGTACTTAAAAATATGGAACATGTTTTGTTTTTTTTTCTTTTAAAAGTAGGTAAGAACATCCTAAAAAATGATCAATATTTATTTTAAATTTGAGATTTTTTTTAGATTTTTGTGTATTTATAATAACTATTTAAGTTCTCATGGGGGGGTTACCCCCCCCCCGGCGAACATGGCCTTGACGCTTGGTATACCTCCTTCATTTTAGTTGTTTTGTTTTGAATATTGATGGATAACGAAGATCTCCCGCCAACTCGCGAAGAACTTCTTATTTATTCGTTTCGTAGACCGAGAAATATTTTTGATTACGCAGCTTCTGGTTGTTCTAAGGAAGCTATTATTACAATTAAAGATATTATTAATTCAGTTTTGTTTAATTATAACAACAAAGATGATAATATAATCCGTAATACTCCTAGATAATAGTTAAATAAGAACAGAAACAGTTCAAGTGATAGTTCTAAAATGATAAATACTGTTATTGGTCAAATCAAATCAAATAACTTATTATAATGCGCAGGTCTTGCACAAGTAGTAGACATGTCATCAGCGTTTAAATAAAGTACACATCTCTTTACAATTCGAAATGGTTTAGTTGAAATATAATTTCATTATGTTATACGAATGAACGCGGTTTAAATCGCGACATTTGATTCTTTTGAACGAATACTGAATATATGTGATCAGCATCATCTTAATAAAATCCATCGTTTTACAGTTCAAAATATAACTTAAATGATAATAATTTAATTTTAAAACATCGCTTATTATTAATTAAGTTGTAAATACTAAATAAATTTAATTTGCACTGTATAAATGAATGGCTGTAATATTATGCTTCCTGATAAATGAGAAAATTAAACGTAGTATTTGTACGAAAAAAAACAACAACAGTAAAACTAGGCAAATAAACACATTACTTTCCGTTAAGCAATACGCTACATCAGTGGTTCTCAACCATTGTGCTGCCACGATACTTTTGTTTGCCACGAAATTCTTAAAGTGTGCCGCGAAATTTTAGAAATATCTATAGTAAAAATTATAATGCTTTTTTTAATTGCGAGTAAAGTTTGAATTAAAGAAAAGTACTTCGATATATGAATATGTTAAAATTATTAAATGATATAATTTAAAAAGAAAATGTACAAATTATTTTAACAGGAATAGGCATTTAAATCCATAAAAAAAATGTTTAATTACTTGTTACTGCGTTCTTTCTTAGAATCATAAACTGATTTTTATGCCTCAAATCGGCTTACACGTGTCAGGCTGCTCGTCCTTTGGAAGCGTTTTCATACGAATTTTCTTCGTTCGTTTTCTGACGAAATGTATTCGGATGAAAACGCATCCAAAGGACCGCTAGCTTCACCAGTACGTACAAAAACAGGTTTTTAAATGCCCACTAGAGATCTCCAACTGTAGCAGAAAGTAAGAAAGAAATAAAGCAAATGCGCAACAGAACCTACTACGCAACTTGTTGGAGTCCCCAACAAGTTGTACTACTAGGTTCTGTTGCGCATTTTCTCTCGTTCAAATTGGCATATCTGGTTCAGTTGACTATTTATTTACTGGCTGTGTTGTTCAATTTATAAAATTATACAAATTTGCTTTGCAGTATTGTGTTCTCAAACTTGAATAAAAAACGTATTCAACGGTGATATTTGATTCGGCTTTTTTTAGTAATGTTTTGACAATATTCTATTTATTTTAACCGAACCTCCTTAGAAAATTGATAAATGGGTTAAAAAGAAGTAAGCTTAACGATGAAAATAATGATAAGCGATCAGTCTAATGAGCCCACGCCCGGTACAAGTAAAGATATTTCTTTCTCCAAAAAATATGTTGTTCATCGGAAATACAATGAAGATTTTTTCGAGATTTTGATTTACATCTACAATGGAAAATGACATGGTTGTGTGTGGTATGGGTTGTAAATTATCAAATAGTGCTATGGTTCCGAGCAAGCTCCAACGTCACTTGCTGACTAACGATATCCTTCGCTTTGAACAAAAAAAAAAAAAAGCTACTTTCAAAAATCTTTATCTTCAAAATCCAAGCAAGTAAAGGTTTTTGAAAAACAAATCGGTGTGTCTGAAAAAGCTCAAATAGCTTTTTATGATATAGCTGAATTGATATTGCAGTTAAATTAAAACCTCACAATTTGGCTAAAGAAATTATATTACCAGCTTGTTGCAAAATTGTAAAAATAATCATCGGTGGTTCGGCAGATATTGATATTTGTAAAATACCACTTTCAAATGACACGGTCCATCGCAGAATCAAAGATATGTCGCAAAATATTCAACAAAATACTGCAAAAACTCTTGCCAATTTAAATTTTGCTCTACAAATCGATGAAACAACAGATACTATTACGGGAAAAGCTCAATTAATTGCATTCGTTCGGTTTATTCACGAAAATGATCGAATTAATGCGAGTTACCTAATTTTACAACTGGCAAACATATTTTTCATGTAATTAGTTGATATTTAGAAGAAATTAAAGTTTCTCGTGGAATTCGTATATTGGCATTTGCACAGATGGTGCTCCAGCTATGCCTGGACATCTAAAAGGATTTGTAGCACATGTTAAAGAACCGAATGGGGGGATATATTAGTTACCCATTGCTGTTTGCATCGAGAAGCACTTGTTACAAAGTATTTGCCATCAGAATTGAAAATAGTTCTGGAACAACGTGTTAAAAATGGTTAATTATATAAAATCAAGACCATTAAAAAGTTAAGTGATTTATGCCAAGCTATGGAAGCTAAATACGAATCCTTGTTACTGCATACGGAAGTAAGGTGCTTATCCGGAGGAAAAGTTTTATCTCGTGTGCTGCAATTAAAAGACGAAATGAAAATATTTTTTGAGCAAAAAAAAATTATGATTTTGTTCGTTTGTTGGAAGATAAAATATGGTGTGCTAAACTAGCTTTTACTTATCAGACATTTTTTTTTATTTTTCGTATTATAGGTAAGTAAACAACTTTTAAACTTACCTTTTTCTTTGTGTGCCGCTAAATTTTGAAATCGTTAAATGTGTCCCGCGACAAAAAAAAACAAAAAGGTTGAGAATCACTGCGCTACATCATCTACATGATCAATAATAACAAAGAACTGATTCAAATTAATGGAAGTCGATAAAGAATTGAATGTCAGGACAGCATTTTTACACCGATGAAAAATCATGTATAAATGACATAGATAATTAAAACCGATTCTTCCATAAGAATTACAGAAGATTATTCATTTACGAGTCCCCCCACCAGCAAGTTAAAGTGCGAAGGATAGAGTTTTTGCCTATACATATGCGAAATGATGAACGATGTATTACTCTATTGAATATAGTACACGAGTAATGGCGTATATTTTAATTATTAGTACTAATTTAGTAAATGTTTTCATTGAGAAAATTATAAGTTGCGGAATTTAGACTTAATTTCGAATGCTAACGTTTAAAGTTAATCGGGAAAAAGTGTTCTAATGATAATTCAGACACCGATGATATATTCGTTAGATGTCAATAAATAAACTGTATTTATTTTTGAAATTCTCAAACAGTAATATAATTCTTCTTTTTGCGTGATGAGAAAGCACCAGTTTGAATCGCAAACTGTGATGATGCTCGGTAATAATGCAGAAAAAAAGATTTATATTTAATTTGTAACACGTTGTACAGTCGTCTGATACGATTTATTGGAAATTTTTGTTCTATCGGATAAGGTATAGCTGAAATATTCGCGCTCTGACGTCACCAATATATACCACCCGATCGACCATGGCTAAATTTGTCTGTCGAAGAACGTATTTTTAGAATTCTAATTTATGGCAAAAAAAAAAAAAAAACAAAACATTATTTTAGTTCTCTTAAACAATTGTTTGATTTTAATGTCTAATTTAAAATCTGAAGGAAGATAAAAAATCTGCGGAAACGAGGAAAAATCATAAATCATTAAAATCATTGAAATCATTAGTCGGCGCACTATTCCTAAAACGATCCTCCTCTGTGGGAAATCATTTTTAAAGCTGTTTTAAAACTGAAGATGGCACGTTCTAAATAATTTGACGGGATTTTTTTTTTTTTTTATATCGCTTTTTAATAATTCGCTTTGTTCGAGCCGTCCTTAAAAGACAACTGAAACAAATGTTATTCTAAGAATTTCACACATAAAATCCATGACTATCCAACGATTCTTGAAAGTGTTTTTCCGTTAGGGCATACTTCTGTTGTAGCAGAGGCAGATCCAAAAGAACATTTTTAGGGAGGATACTATAAGAAGAACATTTGGGGTGGGGGGGCATTATATAATTCCGTAAAATCTTCTACGATAGACAATAGATTTGAGAAATACCCCCCTTGTTTCATAAAGAAAATCAAATAGCGACCTTTATAGAAATTCATTAAAATCGTGTTTTAAAAATACATAATTATTGCAATTTTTAATTTAACTTTTGTCTTATATTTATGGGTTAAAAATAAAACGAAATTATAAAATTATACCTTAAATATGCTAGTTTAGAAATAGTAAGAAAGCTAGAGTATTTTTATTAGACACTTTACTTCTTTTTTATTTTTGTTAGTAATCCGATCCGAATTCTCTTTGTTTATGAGCAAGTTTAAATACATATGTATTTCTCATTGAACTCTATTTTTAATTAAAATTACAAAATAAAAAAATTAAAAATTAATAAAAAAGGTAAAAGAGATCGACGACAGTTGTATTTATAAAATAGAATAAAAACGTAACGTTAATAGTTTTACTAGTAAAAATAGTATTAAATATTAATTAATAAAATCCATAGGTGTAAAATTCAGACAAATCTTTTATAGCGTAAATTAAGTTTTTTTTTTTTTTTTTAAATTATGGGCACGTCAGCACAGAACATTTACCCGACACAAAAGATTAGAAGAATAGAAAGACGTATGGAATGACGGGTTATATCAAGAAACGATTAGAGACGGAAGAAATGAAGGCGGCTAACAAAGGAACAACAGAAAGTGCCCTCTACATTCTCGCTTTTCCATCTCCTAAATTAAATTTCTTTGTTGTAACAAATTTTTTCATAGAGGCTTTGGTTCTTTTGGCGTGGAGATGTCCTCTATTTACCCCCTCTCCTCCTCCGTGGACCCGCCACTGCTTGTAGCCTATATTAAAAAATTGTTTTAATAAATACGCTCTAGAAATTTCGTTTATTATTAAAAAATCTGTCAGCTAAAGAAATGAGACAAAAATATTTGAATAATATCAATTATACACATTAATGACGTATCATTTTTACTCCGCTAGTAGAATGAAAAATTAATTTTCACAAATTGTTCTCGCGCAATAAAGTCTGCTCGCGTTACGTTCAATTGTCCATTGAAGAGATTGATATCCATCGTTTGATTTATTTATTTCCATTATCTGGTTTTAATGTTAATTCATTTGTTTAATTTTTTACTTTCGTTCGTTCTTATCGATTTCATTTCTCGTTCCGTTATCAACTAATTTTTAAATTGTACCGCTAATTTAAATTAATGCCGGCTGCCGGAAGAGATAAACCTCCCCCTAATCTATTCACACCGTTGTTAAATGCGTCATCACCAACCCCGCGTCCCGCAAATTAAACTAATAAAACGAAAAAAAACTGTTCAGCAATTATCTTCTCGGTCCTCGTCCAATTTATCCACTTCGATAGACGATGTCTCGGTAGAGAATAAAGTCTGTCGACATGGATCAGCTCCAACCAAGTTTTTTCGAGCACTATATTAGGCGAATCGTCGTCTTAATCGAAAATTTTTTTTTTAGAAAAAAAATATAGTCCATCTCCATCCCACGGCGTTGGCCAAGAAGTTACATAGTAAAATCAGTGGCATCTCTCTAATCTGTCGTTCCGGTAAAATTAAATTGTCGATGGGGCGGCTGCTCTAACGACGTTCATAAAGAGCTCAATGTTCGATCGTTTATTCATTAATCTCACTTCCTCCTTCCGTTATTTCGGTGCTTTCATTTCATAACCACATAGATTCTAGGATCGAAGGCAATCGCTTTAGCTATTTCTACCGGGAAATTTCTCAGCGTTTTTAAATCCAACGACATCTAATTTCTATCTGTGACTGCTTATTCTAAATTATGGAAAAAAACTATTATTCCTCTTCAATCTCAAATCCTGGTTCTATTTTTCAACCGGATCTTTCATTTCATCCTTAGTTTCTCAACTTTCCTTCTTTACAGCGTTCACTTCTTTCTGCAATCTGTCATCTACGCTTTGGACACGGTCTGCTTCTCTCATCGCTTTTCCGTTTCTCACTTGTATCTTCTCCATTTTGTTCTCTTTCCACTCGTATACTTCCCGTTTTATATGTGATGCTGATCATATTTTTTTTGGATGCTCTTCTATGTCCGCTGAACCGTTTTCTTTCTACTCGTTACTTTTAATTATGGATCTCCCTGCTCCTTACAGCGTGTCCTTTTTGGGCCAAAATCCGGTCGACAAAACTCTTTCCTCCCAAAAAATACAAAAAAGCAAATGTAATAGAAGTTGTTAAGGGGAAATGTTTCGTGAAAGCTTTTTTTAATGAAATCAGCGAGTTGTGACCTAAAGAATAATGCAATCAAAGATTGCTTTGCAAATCGTAAATTACAAAAATTACGTAGTGCAAAAAAAAATAAATCTGCTAAAAATAACAAATAAAAATAAATATATAAAAAAAAAAGAAGTGGTGTCCAGACACCCGGTAGGAACGAAGTTCCTTTCACCACTTTTTGGTAGATATACAAGTATAAAGTCATTCATAAAGTATACGATAAAAAATGACACACAATATATAAATCACCCGTATGAATTAAAACAAAAAATAAATCCCGTATGAATTAATTAAAACAAAAACAATAAATAAATCATCAGATTCGTTGAAGTGTGCTAACATCGCACAAAAAAATCGCGACAATTTTAAAATTCAATAAAATGTACACGTGTTTAGAATTGAGCTTATACAGCTGACCGCGTACGATGCTTACTGCTCGAATCTCGATACTCGCTCGCACGCGTGCACACACACACGTATATAATAGAAAGAGACAGAGTGAAAGAAAACGAGAGTGAAGGTCGTCTGCCGGACGGTGCATAACGCGATTTTCGTTATCCCGCCTTTCCTGCCAATTTACTCCTACGGACAAGCTACGTGAAAGAACTTCGTTCCAAATATATTAACTATTTTTATATTTTTATTTATCGTTCGTTATTGGTATATTTTGTTTTTATTAAAATTAAAAATATAGAAGAGCCGGTTTTAATTGACGATATAAGAACTTTAGGAGACTATCATCTGGGGATACAGGAGTTTTTCCCAGATCTAGAAGAATCAATCTATGTAATATATATATATATATATATATAAACTCGGCCATTTTGGCCTCGCAAGGGGCTGTGCTCCTTGACCCCTCTTGCTTTCATTTCTGTCTCTTTCTCTTCTATACTTTGTATAAAATGATCAAAATTTACAACGTAATTCTTACTGGCATCAACACAAAAAGAAAATAACATAACCACAAAAGTCCTATTCTAACATTTAACTTCCGTTATATAAAATTAAGACATTTTTTCGTTACATTTTTCGTTACATTTTTCGTTACATATTTCATTACATATTTCATTACATAAAATTGTGACATTTTTTAAATAACAATAACAAAAATCCTACAAAATATAATAAACGTTACATAAAATTGGGACATTTTTTCGAATGGGGGGTAGCCTAAGAATTACGTTGTAATTAATACATTAACAGCGATGAGGATACGGATGTTATATCTGCGGAAAGATTATAAATAACGTTGATATGCGAAAAAAAAAAAAAAAGGAAACAAGAAAAATATTAAATAAAAAGCTTTCGTATTTCCTGTTTGTTAAACAAATTAATAATATTATGTTATATTTTAATTGTTACTAGTTTATAATAATATTGTTATTAAAGTATGGGCTACGGTAAATGCAGGGTTGCTTCCATGTTGCTGAACTTTTATTCAATTACGAAAATAAAATAAAACCTTAAATATATTAATCATTACCTAATTGTTACATGTACGTTAATTAATTTGCTGAAAAATAAATGTAAACAAATAGATTACGGTTAATTTGTAATTTATGTGCTTACAATTAAAATACGAGTATTCATCTACAAAAATATGTACGTTTATATTTTAACCGAAACAAAATTTCCAAAATCACAATATGCGCTACATAAAAATTGTTTACCCCAATGTTACATTTTTCAAATCTAAACAAAATAATATTTCGCTTTTTGACAAATTATTTAGCTTTTTTTTTTGTAGTGCTTATGAAATACCTACTACTCGGGAGGGTATTTTGCAGGATTAGTATTCGATCGTCAAGGACACGTGAATGTGCTCAGATTTGTAACTAAGGAGGAAGATAGCAGCACGGTTTAAACACTCCTCGGGAAAAAACATTTTACAGAAATAAAAAAAATATATATATATGCAAGGTGCGGTATTTGAGGGCATATTGATATTAAAACTGAATTATTGATATTTCTAACAATATTTATTGTAATAAAATGAAATTTTTACAGTTAAACAAACAACTTTTAAGCTACACAATGATTCAATAAAATCGCCTTTCACTGCAATAGCAGCCTCAATTCTCGTCCGGAAACGTTTGCATGCCCGAATGAAATGTGATCCTTTTGTAGCTGTAAGGGACCTAAGCATGTTACGGGGATGTTTATTAGTGCTCCGTTCAACGACGCCCCATACGTAGTAATCCAAAGGATTAAGGTCTGGCGAGCTAGCTGGCTACAAATTTTGGGGTGATGTAGTCGTGCAGATTCTCGGACATCCAATCTTGGGTTGCCGTGACTTTGTGTAAAGGCGCAAAGTCCTGTTGGAATACATACGGTCTCACACGGCGCACGCTACCTATCCAGGGTTTCACAACTGCTTCTAAAACCTCGGTCTAGACGACAGCATTCACTCGAAGCCTTTGAGGTAAGAAGTGCGTGACGTGTCCTTTATTGCTGACCACTCCCAAAACTATGATAGCTGTGCGAAACTTTATCTCCATTACACGAGCAACATCAAAGCCTCTTGCAAGGGCCCTTTTGGACTTTGAAGGGTCTTGGGGTCAATAATATTCTGAACTTTTTAAACAAACTGTGACGTACTTGTCTGAACGTGCTTTATGCTTTTTTTGCATTTAGCAACCCTTCCCATGTCGCCACCAAATGCTTCCAATTCTTGACAAATTTTATGCACAAATGATCGAACATCTTTTAAAAATCGAGAGATTTCAATATCGCTGTGATTTTCGTGTAAAGCAACGATAACAGCGTTCCTTTTCATTTCCTGCGCTAGGTTATTGTCCTTCATTTTTAATCTGAAAGGAACTAGAAAAACGTGTTACTGTGCACGAAATGGTAGCCCCATATATGAGTGTCCTCAAATACCTTACGCTCATATATATATATATATATATATATATATATATATATATATATATATCTGTGTAGAATTAATAAAAAAAATGATACGCAAATTCAAAGACATACTTCTGTCTATTATTTGTTCTACAAGGGGCCGCCAGATGACATAGCGGAGTTGTAATTTTTTGTGCCCGTAAAAAATAAGTATTATATCAAAGCATATAAAAATCTTAAAACTACTCGTTTGACTAGTGTGCACTGTTGAATTGTTTAACAATAAAATAAGTTATATGCGAAATTGTCGCGTTTTATAAGACGATTTTAATTGCGGAAAGCTCCATTTCAAGCATCGTAACTACCCTCTGAACTCTCAGTGCATTAATCCCATCCGAATATTAATTCTGACTGTGAAATGTGACAGACGCCTAAAGTATGAGTTTCAGGCCCCTCCCCTTGCTCCTTAATCAGGTAAACCACAGTTAGGCTCTTATTCATTTTAATGCAGTATATAAAATTAATATGATAATTCGGAAACCATTATCAACTTCGCTTGTCCTGCCGCTGATAATTGGATCCAATCACGAACATGTTTTTAGATTATTAAACATTGCATGCATTTTGGTTGTTTATTTAGTTAACGATGATATTATTAATTCGTTTAAACAAAAGTTTTGTTTGACAATTTTTTTTTTTCCATCTTGTCGGCGTTTCGAAGAATTTGTGCGGTAAATTATTTCACCGGCTAATTTTATACGTAAACGATATGATAACAAGCGAAAAAAGTTTAAAATACTGACAATAAAAAATTTGCAAACACTCCTATCCGCTTTCATCGAATATTTCGTAAATAAGCTATGTGTCCTTTTTCGCAAATGAATCAATTTTATAACGTCGTATACAGGAAATCACAAAACTTTAGAGCCTTTTATCAATGGTAGATCCACGAGGAAAGGGGAATAGGGGACACCTAGTCCCTGAACCAAAGCTTCTATGAAAAATTTTTTTATAACAGATAAATTTAATTTATGCTATAAAAGATTTGTACGAATTTCACCTACGGATTTTAATAATTAATATTTAATACTATTTTTACTAGTAAAACTATTAATGTTACGTTTTTATTCTATTTTATAAATACAACTGTCGTCGATCTCTTTTACCTTTTTTATTAATTTTTAATTTTTTTATTTTGTAATTTTAATTAAAAATAGAGTTCAATGAGAAATACATATGTATTTTAACTTGCTCATAAACAAAGAGAATTCGGATCGGATTACTAACAAAAATAAAAAAGAAGTAAAGTGTCTAATAAAAATACTCTAGCTTTCTTACTATTTCTAAACTAGCATATTTAAGGTATAATTTTATAATTTCGTTTTATTTTTAACCCATAAATATAAGACAAAAGTTAAATTAAAAATTGCAATAATTATGTATTTTTAAAACACGATTTTTATGAATTTCTATAAAGGTCGCTATTTGATTTTCTTTATGAAACAAGGGGGGTATTTCTCAAATCTACTGCCTATCGTAGAAGATTTTACGTAATTATATAATCCTCCCTCTCCACCGAAAAAATGTCTTACACTGTATTCGCCCCTGCGAATATATTTAAATTATATTTAGCTTTTGGACCTGTTCGCAATTACATTTTCTAGCAGTAGCGTACCCAATTGGGTTTAAGAAAGGTTTGACGATTTTCTCAAAAAAAAAAAAACAAAAAAAAAACGCTTGTAACATCATTTAAAAATGTAGCGATATTTTCTTTAATAATCTTTCAATAAAATTTTCATACAAAATTTACATAATTACGGTCATTTATATATCATTAGTGTGTTTCTCGTTGAATGCCACACGTAAGCATCATTTTTTTTTTTTCAGCCGATTAGGCCAACTACTGTAAATTGCTATATCTGTTTAATTGCCAAGATAAAAATAAGTAGCAGTTAATCGGTTTTACTATTTAAACTTAAACTAACACCTATTACAACTCAGCAACGTTATTTCTACTACTAGTTTGTCAGCAAAAATTCATTACGAAATGTAACTTACGTAGAGTTCTATTAATATATCGATGTTCCTATAATTCCATATAATCACACAAACCCCTTCTTGTATTTTATCATCCCCCGATCCCAGGAAGAACTATGAAATATATCCTTCATAGGTCGCGAATTTTAATTCTGATTCACTACAAAGATTTGTATACAAACAAAACTAAGAACTTCGATCGATATCCTATGGCGTCCGCGTGAAAATGTCTAGTTTCTCTTCCAGCATCTCTTACCTCGGCATTATTTTGTTATGCACTCGAAAGCATTGAACTAAGTGTACACGTATAAAAAGACCCGAGAAAGTAGCGTACTTATCGACCGGTTTATATCGCGAATTTAAATACATGAAATTCATCATCCCCATATCATTCGTAATACGAAACAATTAGCTTACCTTGGTATCTAGCGTCAGGAAACGTTTTTCATTGTATACGTCTTCTTTAATTACCATCGTGTCGATATTTTATATATATATATATATATATATATATATATATATATGTGTATATATATGTATAGATATTCGATGTATATATTGGACCAATTAACGTGTCGTGATGATACGTTTAAATTTTCGAAAAAATGTAGAATTCCGAATTTCGGTACGAACAACGAATTTCGAAATGATAAATGCGATTTAACGAAAACGCTTTAAAAAAAAACATCGATGAAAACACAATCGATCGAAACGCGATTATCACTAAGCAAGCGTTGTAAGAAAGCAGACACTTTAGACGCGTTAATCACGCGTCAGACCGCGATCTAATCGAAATCGACATGGCCGATCGGTTCTTTTGGAACTACGCGTTGATCGCAAGTTCTCCGTATAATGTAACCGGTGGTCACAACAACAGCAGCAGCCTCTGACTCGCTCGCATCAATTGATGACGACGATGCATAGTGGTCGAAGTGTTGGTGTGGACTTGACCTGCGCGGCGGCGGGCCTAGCTAAGAGACGACATTTTATCTAGTCGCAAGCACAGGAACCGCCACAACTCCTCTTGTGACTCTATTCCAACGTAACACTTTTCTGCACGCTTAAACGAAATTTATTTTTAAATACGCGACTGGACATCGAATTAACAGCGAAACCAGTTTATCGCGGTTGTTCTAATACTCTGCAGTACGAATGATCCTACTAGTAAACACATTAAACCTGTTTTCCATTCTAGATATTTCACTGGTCCGAACAGTATAGATTGCCAAACATTTTCAGTAAGTTGCCGACGATGATTAATATGTTTTGAATTTGGAAACCTTGTAAAATGTTAAGTATCTTGCAGAAAAAACGATTATTGGCAAGATTTAAAACGATAACTGCGGTATTTTGATATTTAAAACGCGATAGAAGCGCAACAGAGAAAGAAACTTATTTTTAGTTCTATTTGAGAGTACTCTGTGTCGTTAGCTGATGATATAGATCTCCAAAAAAAAAAAAAAAAAAAAAGAGATTTTCTTAAACTGAGGTATTTTAATTTGAATTTATTAAAATATAAATTTATACTCAGGTCCGCCACATCAACTGGAGGGGGGGGGGGGCAAAAATATGATTGGGGCCCTCTTAAAATTAAAAAAAAATATTAAATATTTTTCAAAAACTACTAACCCGCGGTACTTCTACAAATAAATAAATAATAATATTAATGGAAAAAATTAAAAAGATAAGATACTCCCATCAATCCTGATACGGAGTTACTCCATGGCTGATATGTTTTCCATGCTAGTTATTTCGTTCAGTTCATTCAAAATCAAGTACATCTAAGTTTGTTATGGAAGATAGAGCGGTTAATATGATAATTGGAGAAAATTGTACGAAAAAGTACCAAACCACGAAAGTAACTCCCAGTAGCACATTAATAATTATCTTTTGTAGAAAGATCGAAAGAACAATCTTGCAACTGCATCAGGTATAAAGAGCTCTTGAACACCATCGTAATCGGGAGGAAAAAGAAACATGGCGAAAAATTTTACCTAGCTTGATTGATGTTACATTTTTCTTTTAGCTGAGAATAATTTACCGGTTCGAGGTGAAAAATTTGTACTGTTCAACACGAAAATTGTGGTTTATCAACGGTGAATTTTATGTTAGTAAATATGATTCTAATTTAAAAGTTCACTTGGATCCTGCGTCAGGAAGTGGTTGTTTCTGACTAAAATCCTAGGGATAAAGGGATTTTAACTTTTTAGGTTTTTGGAGCCCCTCTTTTCATTTGGGGCCCGGAGCAATTTGTCCCAGTTGCCCGAGGAGACGCGTATATTTCCACAGTGGTTCATTGTTACCTTCCATACGATTATTAATACACACTCTCGAGAACTCAGGACCGCACACCGATTCTACCTGCGTCGTATAAAAAGATCAGCCGTACATTTTACTAATTATAAATGTTATCTCGGTATCTCTCTCTTAAACTGTTGCATATTATAGTGGAGAAAACATTTTTTGGAACGCTTACACATGTAGTAGTAGCGTATATGAGACTAGTAGGAAGAGTAAAATGTTACACGGTTAATTTCTTATTGTTTATTGCGAATTGTAGCACACTAAAAATGTATCAACACTCGCTTTTCAATATGTACACATGTATATTAACAAATAAAACACACGCACACATGTGGTATTACCGCGTGCACTATTCAGGAAGCGTTGTAATGCTGCAAATGGTTGCTCTTAGCGCGACAATGGCATTGCGATGCATTTACACAAATTCCAGTACGCTGAAAGTGGTCACTCCTTTTTGAGCGATCGACTCTTTCCCGGCTCCAGCGTGCACCTCCTCTTATGCAACACTTTAAATCGTATATCTTCTGGAGGATCGAAGCGAGGATTGGTTTTTGGTAAATTCCGCGGACAAGTAATTGCCGTTTTTTCCTGTTTCCCTTGCTTTCCAGTTTCATTTTCTTCGACCTCTTCGTCAGTTCTTACTTCATCTTCATCGACCGTTTTTTGTTTCAGCCGATGTTGTTGTTCATTTTCTGTGCCAAGTCTTTCTTCGTTCGACATAATAGCGTAATGTTTGTACGCAACGAACAGGTAAAACAGGCTAGTTGCAACGACCGTCTGGGCAGATGATACATTTGAAAAACCGTTTGCTAAGTAACAAAATTAAGTTGTGTCTCTTAGAAATTCGTGTAAATCTTCTTTCAGATTTTCGGTAAAGTTTCAGTTACCGCTAAGGAACAACACAATAATAATAACAATATACAAAGTTTTGTGGATAGTATAAAGGAAATATTTAAAACAATACGTATCACTGTTATCGGCTGGAGTGCGATGATGGTTAATAACTTGGTATCAGTTCACTACGTTTCTGATTCTCGAGATCAATAATCACTCGACTAAATAATTAATGCAGCCTACTTAGATATAATTTCGGTGAAATATAACGACGAAATTAGCCATGCAGTATTAAGGGGAAAAAAAACTGATGTCTCATTAATAAAAAAGAATTTCTTCGCAACAGCCAGATATTTTTTCATAAATTTATAAACTGTATATGTTCATAGACTTCAATAATGAATTTTTTATATTTAGTACACTGATTCAGTATACATAAATAAATAAATGTTGTCAGAAATAATATATTATTATATTAACTCTGTTCACACGGAAACGTCTAGGAGACAATGTTCTATAATCATAGTTTAAATATTTAAATTTCAGGAACTGCTACATTTCCATTTAACTAACATTGATAATTTTTGTAACATTTTTTTAAAATTGTGGATATTTCATGTTTTTCTTATGTTTTAATAAAACGACGTTGATTTTAAAAAAAAAACAACAAAAAAACTGTAGCTGTTATGGGGCTGTTGACTTTTTTCTTATTTTTCTCCCACGACTGTAATACTTTGGGCGCATTAGATATAAAGCAAAAAAGTAGAGAAAATGTCCCTAGTTCCATTCTAAAGCAGATGGAGATATTTTTTTTTTTTTTGAATTGACGTATTTTCGCCTTTATAATGTGGAAATAAATAATGGGCTAAAATTTTAAAATTTAAAGAATCAAATTTTAAAAATTCGGATTGTGGCTTGAACAAAATTATTAATCTCTTCATTAGTTACGGACGAATTTTTTACTCTTAAAACAATATGAGCATGAGAAAGACGTATATTTTGGAATTCAATTACGTATAAAATATATAGACCATTTCTCTGAAAATTTCACTTGACTTTCAAACTTTTAATAAATCATTTAATTTTAATTGGAATATCCTTCAATATAAATCTAGACAATCGATATGATATTGCTTTTCATTTAAATTTTATTTCTATCCAATTAGAATTACACGTTATCGTAATAAAAAACATTAGTTTACCTAACCTGGCAACAACTGCCATACCATCCTGATATTTTAATTACATATAACGCGGACCGTGTGTACATGAGCTTGGAAGACAAATTTTTCCTGGTTTTGGACCTATGACAATCAGTTTTTCGAATAGTTTTTTCAAATGCCAAATGTGATCGATTTCCCTTTCCTTCTCATTAATTCTATCCTCTTCGTCAAACTTTCCCTCTAAATTTACAATTTTTTCCTCTCTTCTTTGCCAAATCGGCTACCTTATTTTGGACCGTTTAATGGAGCATCATAGTTTTAAAATTATCGATGTTTAGATTTATATTATTATTATTTACTTTTTTCTTCCTTTGGTTCTTCGAATTTTTTATTTAGAAATTCCATCAAACAGTTTATGTCCATTTAACTTTTAAATTTTGGGCCTCCCATATTTTCCATATATTCTAGCGATTCTATTACATTATTTAAAAAAGAGAAGGACCCTCCAACTACCATGGTAAGAGCTGTGGACTTTTTTGTAGTTTAGGGGGTTACCGCTTTAAGCGTGTATTTTTACAAATTTTGGTCCCTAAGTATCAACATTTTTTGAATTTTTTATTTTTCCTGTATTCTGGAGACCTTAGTGTACAGGTTAAAAAGAAAATTAATACCATAACTCATATAGATCCGGCTGTGGAATTTTTTAAAAAATGTTTTTCTTAAAACTTGATTTTTACATTTTTTGAAATTTAGGGCCTTTAATTTTAATATTTTGAGGATCTTTTTTTTTTTTTTTTCTTTTTTTATGGCCTGGCGGCTAAGTAGCTTACCATTTGGCCACTTCCATATCAAAATAAGTTTAAATTATTCCACTTCTCTTCTCTTCTCCTCTTCTTTCTCTCTCTTTTTTTTTCTTTTCTTTTTTTTTCTTTTTCTTTTTCTTTTCTTTTTTTCCCTTTTTTTTTTTTTTTTTTATATGAATAAAGAAAAACGTATTGGAAAAATGAGCAAATGAAAATCTAATGACAAGGACAATTCACCAGCCATCTATCCGGACCAACTGAGCAAGATAAATATATTTTTTTTTGAATTTCCGGACAACTATAGCCGTAAATGAATTAACAGAGGATCTTGTAATTTCCTTGCGATCTGCCGAAGAAAATACGTCAATTGAAAAAAAAAATTAACTCTCTAATTACTATAGAACGGTCTGTACGATTTTTTTTCTTGCAACTTTATATAATAGATATAAATTTCGCAACTAATAAATACTGGCATGCCACAATATTTGGCAGCCAGTAAATAATTAATCGATACACTAAATAGTAAATCGATTTTTAGAGAAACATACGAAATACATATTATTTTTCCAATTTTTTATTTTAAACTTAATTTCTTTTCCTAAATTATCCCGTTTCAAATTTTCTATCGTATTTTCGGATAAATCTATCTCACTGTTCAAAAAGTCATTAGAATCTACAGAAAAAACGCCTGTATTTTATTGTATATATTTTTTTTTAGTATTTTCGCAATTTAAATTTTGGACTTTTTTCTCTTGATCTCTGCAGAGTTACAACCAAGTGGATAACATAAAAATCTTCTCCATTGAAAAAATACATATATGTGCCAACTTTCATGGTGATCGGTCAAACGGTGTCGGAGTTTATCGATCTCATATATACGGATATCCATTTATATATATATATATGTATATATATATATATATATATATATATATATATATATATATATATATATATAGATTGGTGTTTAGCCGAAGAAAAGGAAAGAGACTGACAGATTATATTGATGATGAATGCTTGTCGCAAGAAGGAACGTGTAGGGCGTTACACACATTTTTAAAGTCACGGTAATATTAGACATTGCGCAAGAGAAGTTTAAAAATTGTATGTGTTTATTGAGCGTCAGACGGGCTATCTCAGAAGGAGATGGCACAAAACGATCTGCTCCCGAAAGACAGACGATAATTCTCGTACGTTTTTCTTGATAACGTATAGGTGTAAACGGTCTTCTACTTAGTTTAGCATACCTTTAAAGCGCGGTTGATGTTCAATATTGTCCCCCGAGTACTCTCTTTCACAGCTGCATCGGCTGAATTATTATCTGCAGCACCTATTTGTTGCGCATCTGAAGAAGGGACGCAACTAGCAGAGAATATACCATTTGACGACAACTATCTTGAATACGTACTGAAGAAGGGACACAACCAGCAGAGAATATACCATTTGACGACAACTATCTTGAATACGTACTGAAGAACCTCTTTGTTACTCAAAGATTAAAATGTTAAAATTTATACGGCAGTTATGGGTAAACCTAATTTTGTGTAGTTCCGCAAAATTACTAAAAAGAGGTTACAGGAAGTGAACAGTATGACGGAATTATGTGCAGCAATAATACATGCCGAATAGTTCTGCGAATTACAGGCGGCACTGAAATAAATGGAAAACATTTCCTAAAGCATCTTCTGGACAATTGCAAATCTTCAAGATTAGTTTAATGACAAATCGAATTGTTTAGACCTGGAAATCCATTCTGTGTTTGAATGGATCGGTGGTCTGAAAGTCGAATTCGTAGATGAATAAACTAGGGGAACGTTCCGCTATAATGCTAATAAAAAACATTTACTGAATTTTAAAAAATGTAGCCATGACTATGTAGCAGCGAAGCAATCAGTTGTTGAGCTTAAAATAAGTAAATTTGTACGATGTAAATAATTAAGACCCCCCCCCCCCGTTGACGTATAGATTGGTAATAGCTTTATAAAAGAAGTGAAAACGACACAAATATTCCTATAATAGAAATTTGTAATTTTGTGTGGTTTAACAAAAGGTGACCGCATTGAAAATTATGGTAATTTTAAAGTTCTTCTTCGTTTTCCAGCAAGAAATGAATATGAAAATTTAAGAGCCTATTTCGAGACAACAGCCTTAATACTTTGTACATAACTCCAAATACCGAAAATAAGATTATTGATACGTGCAATGACTCTTCATTGTTAAAAATCGTGTACGGGGCGTGCAGTATTTCGCAGTGTTGGTAGACGAAACAAGTGATATAGTAATTTATTACAACTATCAAAATATAACGAAACAAATTTAAGAATAAAATGAAGGCTTACTAGAAACGGTTTCGGGTCATCATCAGCTAAGAACACAACTCAATAATATGTGATCACCTGAAACAAATTCTAAATCACACTTAAGCAATGAAACAAGTGATACTGAACAAATGTTACACTTTGTATTCGTTTTAATGACCCTGATTAGAAAAAAATTAAGGATTTTTGCCAATCGCAAACGCTACTGGAAAAAGATTAGTCATCGGAATGATTAATTTAATAAAAAAAATTCGGAATTAAGTTACTTGAAAGGAAAGGATACGATGGAGCCGGCATTATAAACGCAAAATTGAATGGCGTTTTGGCAATTATAAGGGAAATATACCCATTGAAATATACTCACCGAAATATATCCATCATTAAAATGTACTTACTGAAATATACCCATTGAAATATACTTACTGAAATACACTTACTGAAATATACCCATTAAAATATACTCACCGAAATATACCCATCATTAAAACGTACTTACTGAAATATGCCCCCGTTGAAATATTATAACCACTAACTTGTTCACGCATTGCAATTCATATGTTCTTAAATCGCCTATTACCCGTGTAGGCTCAGTTCAACCAATTAAATATTTTTAGGAATTGCGAGGAGTTTTTGTTCTTTTTCTTCAGATTGAAAGAATCAATAGAATTAGTGTTTCCTGAAAGTCACAAACTGAAACTTAATACATTACACCAATAAGCTGAATGGAACGTCATGACATTCTACTGCAACCTGCTCGGAACTATTTGACGTTATCGTTATAATTTTAAAAACATTACATAATGAAATGATCACGAACTCTCTGCTAATGCGCAATAGTTATTACGTGCCGAACAGAATTCTTAATTTCTTATTTCTATATACTGATACGCGGATTCCGGCTTTGTGACGCTATCTTTCGGCGATGTTCGAAGTAGAAATCGTTTACTTTCAATCTCCCGGACATCGTGTTTTATTTGCTCAGGTAGGTGTGTCTGTTTATACGAGACCGAGGGCGCTAACTGCGGTTCACACCTGCGGTGAGTGTGTCACGTGCTGTCGTGCAACAGAGCCGAGAGAAATCAGCTGTAAAATCTTGTAATTTACAGGGGGCAGAGTAAGCGGGAATTTCGTGTTTAAGATAATTCTCGCGGCGGTTGTTTCAATTGTCTAAATTGTTCTATCGGAGCAGCGCCGCTTCGTTGTTCTAGGAAGTTCTTTGCCGTGCAGTTGTTTCTCTGATCAACGTTGTGCGCACATTGTTTCTCTAGTCTCTAGTCAGATTTACTAGATACTTCGTCCGTTATTTAAGCCCCGTCTTTTTCTTTTCGGTTTAGAATCGCGCCATGTCGTCCGAATTTTTTCTTCGTTTTTATTATTTTTTATATTTTTCGTTCAGTACGTGTATTTCATCAAGGTTAAATATTCCGTCCGGACAGGGGATTAGGAGAATTTTGCCGGAAAATTTAGTAATACTCTCGGCACGGCCCGTACTGGCGACGAAATAACACGAAAAGAGACTTTTGCTATTTAATATAACAGTTTACGTCCCGCCGATGTGAATCGAATTATCTGCTGCAGAAATGCAATTACAAACGGATATTTCTTTTTTTTTTGTTTATGAACTAGATTTTTTGACCGGACAAACCGAAAGAATGCCGCTAATCGCAGCAGAAAAGGGTTTGTGAAAGGATGTCAGTCAGCGATGTTGTCCGTGACATAATCTATCGAGACGCTTGAAGCTGTCAGAGACCGTTGCGTCAGAATAAAACAGGCACGTACTCTATCGGAGAGTTCGCTTAAAAAGGAAGTCGCGAGAAGGAGAAGTATGTCCTGGTCGGAAACGCTGGTCTGCGCGTTATATTTTGTTTAAGAGCCACCGCGGACACATTTTAGGTTTTAGCGAGAAATATGATCTCAGAAAACCTATCAAAATTCCGCGGTAAAAACGTCAGAGGAAATTTTTAATCTTTTTTGGAAAGGACCAGCCGTAACCGTAGCAGGTTGCTGAAGTCAACCGGAAGGCTCACTTGCTCTTCTGCCAGGGCATAGCCCGAAGGAACACCATCTAGCATCCTTAGAATATGACGGGTAATTTATCGACTACCACTGAAATTTCGATGGATAATAAAAGTTTGCAAGGCGCAGATGCCTTGTAAAGAATCAAAATGAGAACTAAAAAATTCCACGGGAGGTTGTCATTTCAAGTTTGAATTAATTTGCAGGCAGAACGTCATTGCATAAATTTCAAATCCGATGCAAGTCATTACTACTTTCTTTCTTTTTTCTTTTTTTTTCTTTTGCGAAATTTTCCATTGTCAATATGTTCCAACATGTTCCTGAATATTACATTCATTCTAGCAATCTGAATTTTCTATATTTCTCTATTCATCCGTCACGACACATTAGTTGTAAATATTTCATCTTCATTTTATTAACTTAATTACTGGCAGTCGTCGCGATAGTCTAGTTGCTTCGAATTCAATCCTAGGCGATGATAGAAATTATTGCAAAAATAAATAATTAAATTAACCGTTAATAGAATTATATGGAAGGCAATGACAAACATGCGCGCTAATTGATGTGTGGAAGGCAGACATAAATAGGACTGCATTTTTATTGTGATAAATCAAACAATCACAAAATAAGTTCCAAGTGTAGTGTCGTGTCTACACATTCGTACTACATGTAACGATAAACACTACGACTATGTTTGTACAGCTAGAGAATGTACGAATATAGGGTAGTTGCTGACGTTCAGAAACTGAGTGTGGCATACCATATGATGAATTATTGGTAACACGCGCGTTCGGATGTTTTCCGTATGTTATTCAACGATATTTGAAGGTAATGGGCATTTTTCTTACTTGAAAATTAATTAAAAAGTGCGTCAAGTGTATCTTTAACTATGTACTTTTAAAACTATCGGCAAGATACTTTGCTAAAAAGACAATAAACTCTGGACGCCACCAACTACGGGTTTGACACATGTTAAAAAAAAAAAAGAAACAGAAAAAAAGTAACAATATAGTTAAACGTCTTCGATTTTAATTATTTATCGCCGGAATCTGTAAAGAGCCTGCTAGCTGATTTACTCCGTCCGACCGAATGGGAAGTTCATGAGGCAACATGTATAACAGCACTCACACACACACGCGCGCGCAGACATACGCCTGATAATGCAACATGAACGACATTCATTTCAACACTTAGACTGATGCGCGCATACGCGCCATTGCCTTCTGTGCAAATTAACTACCGTTCTAAACGTTGTTTCCACGGTAGGTAACTGTTCATGCAGAAAGGTAAATAAAGTGAATATGTATAACGGGGTTACCCGCCGCTCCGCAGTTATCTTGTGTGTTCTTCACGAGATAATCACTTTAGGTACACTTCTGCTAGGAAACCGTTAACACCCCTCAAAATTCCAAAACTGCATATCTTTAATTCGCGAATCGGAAATCTACCATTTTATAAGTTGGCCAAAAACCGCGAGATGGCAAAATTCATGATTTTTTCTTTTATAAAACACCGCATTAATTTAAAAAAAAAAAAGCTATAAGAAGACATTAACTGAGTTGCCCCATAATACAAATAATATAAATTAACTGAAAGTATGCTGGAAAAGAAAAAATAATCATATTTTAGAAAACAATAGATTGCGCCATTTTTCCTCGCCGTTGTTATGAAAAACTTGCGAGGTCGATTTTAAATATTTTAACACCACCGATCGCTACTTTTTTCGTTCGTGAATGTACAAACCACGAATGTTAGGGGGTGGGGGGGGGGGTCTAATGTAATTATTTTGCAAAATGATAAAAAACAATTTTTATCAAATAAAACAACATAAATTATACCACTAAAAAATATAAAATTTTACACCTGCATGTAATGTTTTTCGACTTCTCAAAATTTGTCTAATAAATAAAGTCAAAATTCAAATACGATAGAAAGTATTTAATAAGAAAATCGTCACATAATTTGGACCGCAAATAGAGCGGGCGGTATTTTATTCCATCAAACAGCAGATTCAGTTTTGACATATATATGTCTTTTGGGCCGGGGGTCAACCTAAAATCGTGTAACGCAACGAAAAACGCAACGAAACGTAACGTTATCTTTATAATTTCGTAAAACATTTTAACATTCCGTTCGTAAAACTTTTTGCTTGCTGTCTGAAGGTTTTGCGCGACAATTCTCGAAATTTAGAATTAAAAAAACAGCACTTGGAATACTACAGTGGCGATTTAATTTTTGCTAGGCAATTCGACACGTAATTTTCACGTAATTGCGTGTGTTAACTCGATTTAATCTTTATATGTAAATTAGAGTCAACTTCGTGATTCGTGAAGAACATAAAATAATAATAGAAAACTAAAACCAATGGCCGATTCGACACAGGAATCACGTAGACACAAGAGGGACGAGCAAGTTCAGAATAGCCATGAATTCTTTCAGTTCATGAACGAAACACCTTTCGGTTCCAAAACTACCGAAAATTAGAAGTTTGAAGCGTTTCTTCGAGTCATCGATTCGAATAAACCGGCTCCGAAGAATAGTGCCGAACGAAGCCGTGAATGGCGACAACGGCATAGCCATGAATTCCTTCAGTTCATGAAAGAAACACCTTTCGGTTCCAACACTACTGAAAATGAGAAGTTCGAAGAGTTTCTTCGATTCATCGATTTGAATAAACCAGCTTCGAAGAGCGGTGCCGAACGAAGCCGTAAGTGGCGATAACGGAAAATGAATAAAAAACAAAAAATTTGCAATGTGGAACCAAAATCAATAGCC
Source organism: Icerya purchasi (assembly GCA_039619475.1). Lineage (NCBI taxonomy): Eukaryota > Metazoa > Arthropoda > Insecta > Hemiptera > Monophlebidae > Icerya > Icerya purchasi. The sequence continues at coordinate 95,666,034 of CM077115.1, forward strand.
GATTCGCCGCAGGAATCATATAAATGCAAGAGGGGCGAGGAGCTTCGGAACAGCCATGAATTCCTTCAGTTCATGAAGGAAACACCTTTTGGTTCCAACACTACTGAAAATGAGAAGTTTGAAGTGTTTCTTCGATTCATCGATTTGAATAAACCAGCTTCGAAGAGTGGTGCCGAACGAATCCGCGAATGGCGACAACGAAAACAAGGTGTCTATGATGAAGCGGAAGAAATTCTCGTTGATTCTAATCCTGAAGTGCAGCAAAATGTCTTTACCGACGTCCGGATGACAACCACTGCCGCTGACAACCAATTCCACATTCGGTTTAAACGAAACAAATTTGGTGTTTCGTGTACTGTCTGTGATCGTCTTTAGTTTGAGCGGGATATGAAACACGTTCCCTTCAAAGCAACGAGTTTAATCTGCGAAAAATATCCGCATCTAAATTCTAACAATATAAGGCTATGTGACACCTGTTACAAATCGCTGCTACAAGAAAAAATTCCCCGTATGGCTACGATTAACGGTTTCCGTTACCCTCCGGTTCCTTCTGATTTTCCGGAACTTGATCCCGTTACCGAGCGATTAGTATCACCACGTCTTCCATTTATGCAAATTCGTCGACTAGAGCGTTCAACGTCCACATTAAACGACATTTGATTCATAAATCGACCTACTTGAAGGGCTATGTAAAGAAGTCAGTAGTGAAAGCGTGGCTCCGATTTCTCGTTACTAAACCATTGAATCGCGTCAATGGAATTCACGTCAACGAGTCATTATATCGCGAGCACGATACTTCACCCGCATTAGCAGCCATTCCTGAACCGGAACCAAATACATCCGTCGAATCGATGATAGAATCCATTTCCCCGAGGGTCCAGCGCACCTTACCGATCTCTTACTCGCGAAGCAACACATATTAATGTGGACTGAAGAGAACTACCTTTTGCACCCGGGATGAACAAGCGTCAGCTTTCACTTCTTTTTGATGAGCACGCAGACGAGCTATCTTTCCCGTCGATTTACTTGGGTGCACCGCGAGAGTTTACGATAGACAATGTCATACCGTACATGATGTCTGAAATCCGCCGTACCCATCGTCGTGGAGTCAAGCCCGAACACGTCCTGTATATGGCAATGAAAGTGATGCGTATGCGGTTAACGGAAGGCTTGTACTGTGTATTTAAAGCTAGAGGCAACTTGAAGAAACTGACGCATGAAAACGTCGAAGATAAGCAGTTTATGGACAACATGATCGAGCACAACCTATCGTTCTTGAAATCGATTCCAAACAGCAGTGTCCAATATTGGGCAATGCGAAAAAAAGACGTGTTTGCGATAATCCGCCAACTGGGAAAGTCGGCGATTTTTCTCACTTTAAGGGCGAGCGAATACAGTTGGCCCGGATCTGTTGCGACTATAGTATCGATTAGAGAAGGGAAAGGAGTGGACTGGCGCAGGTGATCGGGCAACTTGGATGAGCAGCGATTTGCGAAGGACGCTTGTGAACGAGGACCACCCGGCAACGTCTGGCTTATATTTCGACAAGCTTCTTGATAGGATTATGTTCATATTGAAGTTGAAATCGTACTCGCCCTTTGGTCACCATCACGTCGTCAATTACTTTAAACGCATCGAGTTCCAACAACGTGCTAGCCCGCATGCACCACCTCTTACTTTGACTTGCCAACGACCCTAAAGAGCCCGTCGATGAAAACATGCCGGCGACCTTACGTTTAATTGATTCTCTCATTAGCGTTGATTCTAATCATATTGAAGGAGAAAAATCGCAGACGCACAAACACACGTTTACGTGCTACAGAAAGGCTAAGGATGAAGAGAACCATTGCTGTCGTTTTGGAGCTCCATTTTGGCCGATGAAATGCACGATAGTGCTACTGCCGATAACAAAAGAAGACAGCCGTCGCCAACGGTTGAGGCAAAAGTATGCTGATATGCACCGCTCGCTAGAGTTCGAAGAGTTCGACTCGCTAAACGCATTTCTCAGGCATCACCATGTCAATACGTACAACTATTACCTAGACATTTTGCGGGCAAGCATCTCTCGTCCAAAAGTGTTCTTGAAGCGGATGATTGCTGAGCGATGGATAAACAATTTCAATCCGTGGATTGCAAAAGTTTTGCGTTCCAATTGCGATATACAGTTCATTCTGGAAGCGTATTCGTGTGCTACGTACGTTGTTGAGTACGTGAACAAAACGAATCGCGGAAGAAGTAATTTGCAACACAGGAACTCATTAAGTTATGTGACGAATATCTGGATAAAGACTACAGCGCTTTATTGATTGAAGTCCGGTTAAAAATGCTGAACGCAATCGAAATTTCTTCGCAAGAGGCTGCGTGGTACTTGCTAAATTTACACATGAACGAAAGTAGTTGTAAAGTCGAGTACTTTCCAACAACGTGGCCGCATGAACGTCAGCGCCTACGGAAGTCAAAGAACCAAATGGACGAGGAGGAGCTGGGAACTGAATCGACATGTATTTGGAAGGATAACATTATAGATAAATATGAATCTCGTCCAGAAACGATGGAAACGGTGTCGTTCGCACAGCTTGTAGCTCACTATCATCGGGATCGTAAAACGAAAAATTACAAACGCCGAGCAATACCGAAAATATTGCAATATTGTCAGTATGAACTGTCGGAAAAAGACAAGTACAAACGAGAGATGGTGATTCTTCATGTTCCGTTTCGTTCCGAGGAAGTGCACATGCTTGACGGTAATCGCTACCGAACTATTTACGATGAGAACGAATAGTTTATTTTGGAAGCCCATAAAGAGTTCGAATCGAACTTAGACATCTCCAAAATAATGGAAGAGTGCCGCAAACTCTTTGCCGAAGACAACATCTCTGACCAGGATGATAACGAAAAGACCGAAGAGTTTATGAAGAGTAAATCGGTGGACGACGAGCGCCAGCGCGATCTCGTGCTTGAAGCAATTCATTGCATCTTTGCAGACAGCGAACCGAAGCCCTTACAAATTTTCTTAACTGTCCCGGCCGGTAGCGGTAAAACTTTCACGATGAAGATGTTAATGGAAACCTACAATCGCTTTGCGCAACAACACAACAATGTGTTTAACGCGTACATGGCAACTGCATCGACTGATGTGGCCGCATCCGCCATCAACGGATCAACGGTACACGCCGTTTTCCGCATCGGCAACTCTCAAAAGAAAACTGTCCTTTCTAGCGAATCGTTGAACATGTTTCGTACGGCATTCGATAATGTTCGTTGATCGGTTCCGCTCTTCTCGGTGAAATCAACTCGCGTTTGCAGCACATACTGCATGATCATGATCGCCCTTTCGTCGGTATGGATATGGTCTTTACAGGCGACCTACGTTAACTTCCACCCGTTTGCCAGACGCCTATTTACAAACGTTCGAAACAGAATTTCTGTTCCGAAATCGTCCGGCAAGCGCTCGAATACTATCCGCTCGTGCAAGCAATACGGCAAGCCGACGAAGCTTTCTTGACCATGCTCACCAAAATCGGTAACGGCGAGCCCCTACTCGCTGAACTATTCCTAACGAATCACGATGGTGTGATCACACATTTTATCGCCATCGCGGAGAACTGAATCGAGATCCTTAAAGGAACGAGTTTACTCGTCTCGAACGGCATCATTTACAAACGGTAGGCGATCAGTGCCGGACTTTTCTCTCAATCGTTTTACGCAAACGGATTCCACGTCGCTCTCGTTGTGTACATTCAACACTCAATCGCTAAACGCACACTTACTCGATTTAACTAGCGATTAATCCGCGACGTAAATTTCTTGCCTTGTCTGAAACGTGAATTGAAAACGATTGTTCTATTGAAATACCAGGATTTCGTACTATTGCTCAATTTAAAAAGAATACGATTCGTTCTGGTGGTGTCGCCATTTGCGAAAACATAACTGTTTCCAGCGCATTGGAGTCTAAGAATATCAAAAATGATTTGCGGAAGTTTGATCAAAATAATATGAGCATGGATCAAATCGCGACATGTCACGATGGTGTTGGCGACTTTTGCTCGGTCGAGACAACAGTCAATGCCGGAAGAACTATACTCGCAACAGTTTATATCTCACCGAATACATCGTTTGAGAAAATTCAGCAATTCATCGTCTTAAATCTTATGGCGTACAGTCCTAAATTAAAGGTACCTGAAAAACATAATTATCACGGTATACCGATGCTCGTTAGTGGAGACTTTAATTTGGATTTAAGAGGACCGCACGGACCGGAATTTATTGGATTTATGCACACAGAGTTAGGATTACAACTAAACAACGATCTCGCCATATCTACCTCACGAAACAGAAAAAGTAATTGATTCTGTATTCTCTCGTCACATCGATCATCTAGAAACACGTGAATATGTAGCATACTACAGTAGCCATCGTCCGTTATTACCTATAACTTGCAATTCTGTTAATTCGAATGTTATATAAATGATGATAGATAATACAAAATAAAAATAAAATTTAAAAATGAACGGTACGTTTTGAGATTTATTCTTTTTTACTTACAACAATATATCTACACGCTAGCTATTTTTTTGAATATATTAAATCTCAAAGACATATATATGTACTGATGTTTCTGCGAGCAACGTGGAAATTTTCTATAAATTTCCACGTTGCTCGCAGATTCCTTTCACAGACCTTAAATACTGTAACCGAAAAAATCGCGATCCGTAACACCTTCCAACAATTAACACTGTCTGGCGCCAAAGTAAAATGTATCGAATACTGTTTTCCTACTTCTTCAATCGCCGCGACGAACGCCGGTTCTCTAGTCTTAACCTTTCTCGAGAAATCATAAGTACCATAAACAGACGCCCACCGAAATAGCCCGAATGCCTACTTGGCTCGATTCGGCCTTATCACAGGCCCTACTTGTGACGGCAGCGCTTTCATACAAGACCTGAATCATGTTTTCTAATGATGTCCAAAATACGACATCCAACGTTCAACTCTGCTAACTGCTTTAAAGCTTTCCAAAAAAATTTATCCACCAACCAATATCGATTCTTACAATGTTTGTAAAGCTTTAATTTTTATCATATTGTAATTTAAAAATCTTAACGGTATGTTAAATAAAAATTATTACATATATGTTATTATGTGTAAATTTTTTAGTCGCATAATAATAATAATACTAATAATAATAATAATAAATACATTATATCGGGAGATTTGCGACTGCGCGCGCACTCGATTTGTACATACTCTTTGTTGCTTTTATTTTACCGCCGCAATTGTGTCAGACGAACATATCGGTCAAACATTTTATCAGTCCATCGCGATGGTCATACTTCACAGAAGCAAGGAGTTTTTGGACGTGACATTGAGTATCTATGGAAACTTTGTCGTCCATTCCGAATGGCGTAGCAGTTTAAATAATATTAAAAAAGCGGTTTTTACAGAACTATTTTTAGTCGTTAACGTGTGAATACAAGCGTAAATAATTTTTTAAAAAAAGAAAAAATACAAATTTGAAACGGACAAACATTATAGAGCGATAAAAACACGTTACAGCAAACACCGGTTAAAAGAAAATGTTAGTGTAAGCCCGATATAATATTATTGACATATTAGTAATTTAAATGTAGATAGCGGAGAAGTAAAATGTATATTGTTTTCCATAATATCTAGTTATTTTAACGTTAGCTTTATTTCCACAATAATTCAGCAAATACTTAATTTTTAAAACGTTTATTTCGATTCACGATATACGAGTAGAGTGTTTTTTTTTATTAAAAAACAAAATTTTCTTTTTAATTATTTTCAACTATCTCCTAAATTATGAAATACGAGATGGCGCGATGGAAATTAAAGATCGATTTGCGCTTAAATACATACTATGTACTTAACGAACACGTGTTTACGGGAATATACTTATATGTAGCTATATTGAAAAATTGATACATGTAAATTGCTTGCTGAGTATGTTTAAATTCGAGCGACTTAAATTTTTATTTTCTTATTACCACAACGCTAGGTAGCACACTTAGTGAATACTAATAAAGTTGTTGTTCGCTTCCAAATATGTATGCATGTATATCCAGTATTATTGCGAACATATTTTATCTATATAACTCGAGTGATTTCATTAATAAAAGTTCGTTTTCTTGTATAAATCTGAAACGATTCGAGTTTACAAGTCTGAGATTTGCTTCTATCATGTCTTCCGAATAATGGAATAACTTTTATGTTTTCCTCCGAGTGAATATCTACAATTCAGTTTGAAAATAGAGCACGCGTGAGAACAATTACACTATAAAAATATCAGAATAACAGGTAATTGTAGAAAACTGGCTGATTACATAAATATTATAAAGTAAACGCAAACGAGTGGCTATTTTTTTTTTTTATATTTTTTAAAAAAAAACCGCTTCCAGGAGCAGAACCGTATCTAAGGGGGATGTTTAGGGTTAACCCCCACCCCCTGAAATGTCTGCGAAATAATAACTGCTTGAATTAAATGGACCAAAATTCAGAATAAATTTATTTCTTTTCAATTTTTGACAAAAGAAAAGAAAATTTAAATTTTTACGAATTCTATGGAAACGACTATTTTTCATTTGTTTTTATTGTATTGCTCAAATATTGTATATACAATAATTGACTACAACGCTTTAGTGTACTATTTAAAAATATATACATTTCATGATAATACATACACACACACGTATATATATATATATACGTATGTGACCTAGTCTATTAAAATCGGGCTAATGTATCAAAAAATCAATTTTCACTTTTTTAGATATTCTTATAGAAAAAAGCTCGCTCTTTTCAATGAAATAAACGCCAGATTTCTGTCATTACATTCTTCACAAATCGTGTTTTAAATAAAAACAAGAACTTCAAAAAAACATACAGAAGTGAAAAACTACAATAGAAAAAAACTAATCAATTTTTTTTAAAAAAAAATAGTACAAACTACTTCTTGCGGCTTCTTTTCTTCGGTGTTGAGGTTTCTGGATAGGATTTATCGTATTTATTTTTCATCGGTTTTCTTCCTTTTCTTTGCCACGGCTACTTCAGTCTTTTTTTCTTTTATTTTTGATTTTGCCGAATTTTTATCTTGTTTGGGTTGTTTTGGTTTTATTTTTTCATCTTCCGTTTTGATTTCGGCAAATTTTCATCTACTTTCCATTTTAGTTCTTTAATTAAGAGGGTTTTTCAGGTAATGACGCTAAAATTAAACTTCTTATGTTATTGTAAAGGTACCATTGGCGTTGTAAATCTAAACCTTTTGGAGCGATTTTCCCAGGCATCTTATCCATCAATAGGTTGTAGCGGTAATTGAAATTTGTTTATATCGTCACTGTTCGCGCATACATGTTTGCTGCTACGCCATCCGAGGAAATATGGGCACGCCAGCACGAAAAATTACATACCTTGATTTTCCTACTGGAACATAAATTGAAATGAAAGAATATAAAAGCAGTTAGACGAGAGCAGTAGAAAGTGGCAGCCAGTAAATAAAAATATAATTAAAAAGAAAATAAACAATCCACCAAACCAACGGTCAGACAAGAGTAGTAGAAAGTGGCAGCCAGTAAATAAAAATAATAAAAAGAAGTTAAAAAAATAAATAAACAAGCCACCAAACAAAGTAAATAAAAATAAATTAAAACGAAAATAAACCTCAAGCCAAACCTGTAATACCGAAATATAATTAAAAAGAAAATAAACCTCAAACCAAACCTGTAAATTAAAAAAAAAAAAAAAAAGAGTAAATTAGAAATATTTTAAAAACAATAAATTATTGAGATGAACTAAATGAACTGTAAAGACGGAAAATGAACTGGTGCCGTGTAACTGTAAATTTGCCAGGTAAAATTACCCCCGTTCGTCACATCAACTTTTCCCTTTCCTATTGTACCACCCAAAATCAACATATTTGACATTAGTATTTATATTAGTATAATTTAATTAATTTAACAAATTGAACGAAAACAATTTTTACTATATCGTTAATATGTGTATTTCAATTGCGTTACCATTAAAATTATGTTTAAAAATTATTCAAGTTAAACTGGGTTATAAAAGCTGGTTAACTCGGTTACAAGTTTGGACATCATCGTCAGTGTTTGGAATTATTATATGTTTACCGAGTAGTTGTTCGATATAGTAAATTGAATAAAATCATTTATAATTACCTGCTACCACAGCAGAAAATACATTTTCGATAAATCTATGCACAGAAGAATGACAATAACAGCAGTAATATAATGAATAACAAACACTTCACGTTCTTAAATATGACGTAAGTTTTGAAGTTCTAATACTCCTAGCCTAGGCCAGCGGCATATCCAGAATCGACCAGTGGGTTTAGCGATTACGGTGTGGTATTTATATAAAACATGTCAGTGGAATTATAAGGACATATTGTGGTGATACAAATGATGTTAATGCATTTATGAATATATAAATTATATTTTATATCGAAATTTTCTCGAAACGAATATATATTAAAGATAAGTGTGTACCTGGCAACCGAGTTTTGCTCGATTTTTTTTTTTTTGTAAAATCGTGTTTTTTGGGGGGAATTATACTTAGATACGAATCGCATACTTCTTAACTTTATTTTAATCTTATACACATATTCATCAAATATATAATATTTATAAAACTGATTTATGAAACTAATTTATGAATTTAAAGCCTCTTTCCATAAAACTTTGCTTTTCAATACTGAACACAACGAAAATGTAGAGGTTCTTCGAATTCGCTTTCCCCGGATGGTTGGAAAATATTTTCAATGACTGCACACGTTGATTGTGAATATTTTTCTATACGTTTCTTATTAGAAAAATTATATTTTAGGTATATAGGGTCGTCAGCTTTATCTATCGGTTTATTCGTTATAAAAACAAATAAAAAGAGTCTTGTAATTTTATCTGTGATCAGCTGTTTTCGAAAACAATTGGAAAAAATTTCCGTCTAAATCACTGTACATTAAAAATTAATACAAAAAAAAAAAAAAAAAAAACGAACTGTTCTTATCAATAAATGATTATTTTTAAAAATGAAAAATGAAATCGCTATAGCCAGCAAATCTTAATAAATGAACGCCACCGCCCCGTACACAAAGCCACTACCAGAGCTGATAATCGACGACGTTCGAAAAAATACTAAAGGCAGAACAAATTATCTATTACATCGTTGTCGAAAGATCGCGCCACCAACTCTGATTCGTATCATACTGAAAACATTAAAAACCATTTAAAACTCGTGAAACCGAATTTTGCCGTAGATTAGACCTTGCCAGATCGATTTATTGGCCCAAAATACCCCTAGTGTGCAAATTTCATCCAAATTGATAGAGCCGTTTCCGAGATACGCGAAATATATATATATATATATATATATATATATATATATATATATATGTATGTATATAAAAACTCGGCCATTTTGGCCTCGCAAGGGGCTGTGCCCCTTGACCCCTCTTGCTTTCATTTCTGTCTCTTTCTCTTCTATACTATGTTTAAAATGATCAAAATTTATAACGTAATTCTTACTGGCATCAACACACACAAAAAATAACATAACCACAAAAATCCTATCCTAACATTTAACTTTCTTTACATAAAATTAAGATATTATTTCATTACATTTTTCGTTACATATTTCATTACATAAAATTGTGACATTTTTTAATTAACAATAACAAAAATCCTTCAAAATATAACAAACGTTACATAAAATTGGGACATTTTTCTGGGACATTTTTTTTGGGACATTTTTTCGAATGGGGGGTAGCCTAAGAATTACGTTGTAATTAATATACACACATATATATAATATGTACAATTATTGCTCGTTTAAAGATATTACATATTGCAAATGATGATACAATATTTCTTTTTTTTTTAACCTAATTTGGAGGGTTTTAATAGTAATCCTTATCGGGAATGTCACTATTACAACAGATCCCTTATAGACGGAGCAAAAAAAAAAGTCGTCCGAAATATCTGCATTTGAGCAAAACTTGAATAATTCGCTCCACGAAGAAATTGTTCACTGCGATTTTCAAGTACGTAGTATCACTTTGAAATCTGTTATTCTATAATAAAATTATAAAACTTTTATATGTATTTTTTTTTTTGTCCCTATCTAGAGCGCGCCAGCAGTCTTAACCCAACAACATGATAATTCAATAGACAGAACTAAATAGCAGGCGGCCAGAAATGGAACTCACAAAGGACAGCAGTAGCGGAACAGCTGAAGGCAATGGGGAGGAAAGGATATAAGTAGCGCTAAAGGGAGTAGGAAGACTGTCATGGATAAAAAATCTAGAAGAATGGACGGGCTGGTCAACCATCAAATTACTTCATTCGGCCAGGAACAGATCCAGTCTTTCACAAATTGCGGCCAACCTTCGTTAACGGAGATGGCATTAGAAGAAAACAAAGAGAGAATTAGTAGTAGTAGTAGTAATACTAGTAGTAGTAATACTATTACTACCATCATTGATTGGGAAGGTTTGCTAGGTCGTTTAGTGACAGCCACAGATCCCTACTAGGCAAAGATGCGACCGGTGAAAGGGGATTGGGCGGCTTACGTTTGGCGGAACGTCAACCTCCATGTTGTTTAGGTTCACATGTACTTTGGGAACTTTTTTGACGCCACTGCGGAAGCCGCTGAGCGGCCTCTCTTAGACGAGCTCATACAACTTAGAGAAAATAAATTAGAAAAAAAAAGAAAACGAAATGCAGAAAACAAAAATTAAAATAAGGCTAAATTAACAAATGAAATAGCGGTGTTAGAAATAAGAATATATGTAGGTAAATTAAATAAACGTTATGTAGATAGCGGAAAGTTTACGCTAGATAAATAAATGGAACGAGTTCACCGAATATTTCTTATCAATTGTTGAACGCGGAAAGAGATATTGAACGAACAATTTCTTTGGATTCCGGGACATTCAGGCATTGATGGAAATGCAGCCGTCGACCTCCTTGCTAAAGCTGCTGTTTCCAATGGGAATTTTATTAGTAGGGTTCCAGCCCACAATATTCTTCTTCCAACTAAATCCTGCCATCTTGGGCACTCTGTATATGTTTCTCTTTTCGCTAATCCTAATTCCTTTTATCTCTTGATTAATCCTGTTCCTCCTCCGCGTCCTTGGTTCTATGAGTTTCCCAGTTTGCGTCGGTCCATAATTACTAAATTATCTCGCCTCCGTTTCTCGCATAGTCTCCTTCCTTCTTTTCTAAATCGGTTTTTCTTGGCTACATCTCCTAATTATTCATTGGATCCTGAAGGTTCTCAGTATATGTTTGTGATGCGAATCACGTGCTCTTCGAGTGCTCCGGTTTATCTCGCGAGCGTGAGTTACTTTATTATCATCTTTTAAAGCTTGGTCTTCCTGCTCCTTTCAACGCCTCTTATGTTCTTTCTCTACCTGTTCTCTCTGTTGTTCCTGTCCTAGGGGTGTTCCTTGATTCCATTGTCGACAGAATAAAAATATAATTTCTATTCTATTCCATGTATCTATTCCTTTTTGCTGGGCTAATGCTCTTTGGTAGCAAACCCAAGGGGGGTTAAAAAAAAAAAAACAAAAAAAAAAAACGGACAAACAAAAGATTGATCGGAATACACGAATGAGAAGACTTTTATATGTATTCAATCTTATATTAAATATAAATCGTAACAAGCACAAAAACATATTTAAAAACTCGTATTATTAAAACGGCTAACTGGTTTCGGACAGCTTGGTCCATATGATAAGATGTTTTAGTTACGGTTTATATTTCATATAAGATCAATTTCAACCTCGCGAACCTCTTTACACGTGGCTTTACATGGTGACCGTTCAAAAAAAATTTTTAATTTCCCGGTTTATTCGCCCACCAAATCCTCCCGATTTCCTGGTTGCTAGAATTGTACAAAAGTTTACATAAACATTCTTCCGCTTGTACAAAAATAACAAACTTAAAAAATTGAAGCGCGAAGGCAAACAAAATATTAGTAGAAATAAAAAAAAAAAATGCAATTCAATTTTTTAGTTCTTTGAAGAGTTATTTTATTCTCACAATCAAATTTTTACCGTTATGCTTACTTTATTATTGCGAAAGTTAATGAAGTTTGAACAGATTTATTTATCCCTTTTGAATAGTTTTGACTTATCAAATTTATTTGATGTCTAATATGTTTCCATTTGTAAAATCATACACGCTGACAAGGGATTTAGCTCAAGCCCCTCTAAAAATTTTACCGAAAGAGTTAAAAAACTGCAATGCGTAATAAAAAAAAAAAAAAAAAAAAAAACCTTTAATACGTTTCGTTAAAATTTTAACTAAAATGTGCTGAAAATAAATTGCTCATCATGAAAATAGACTTGCCGTAATGGAAAAAGTCTTTTAATCAAAAAATTACAGGCAAATTGTAAAATAAGAGTGGAATTCTTTTTTTGTTACTTATTTTATGCAAATAAAAGAGACTGTTGAAAAAAAAATTTCTATTATCGAATACAATATGTCTATATATATATATATGTATATATAATATACTTGTCTTAATATTTCTAATTATTATTCAATTGACTTACTATCAATTATACAAAATGTATTATACTTATAAATTATGTAATTTAAATCGGGAAGCAACTGGAAATAGTTCTTTTATCACCGCGTGACAAAAAAGAGAAAAAAAAAACACTATACGCGTTATCATCTTGCATTTTTGGATAAGATTTTCCAGCGGAGAAGCTAGCTAAATAAGTCCGCATCTCGTCGAAGCATTTGCAGTTTCAATTCGTGCTCTCTGGCTTTAAGCCTTAGAGATGCTATACTAGAAGTTCGATCGATATTCGAAGGCGGCGTGCTAGCGGCAACCGTGGCGGCGTTAGTAGCGCCGCTAGTAGTAGAAGCGGCGGTGGTAACGGTAGCGATGCCAGTGGACAGCGTAATATCCGTATCGGCTACCGTGCTGGAAGATGTCGGAGGCAGTAGATTATTCGAAGGAACGGTTGATTTTAGATCTTGAGACGCGTGTATACTGGCCAAGAGGTTGTGAAAGGAACCGCCGCTGCTAGCGTCGTCGTAATAGCCGCTGGCGGCTAAATGATTTAACAAATTCGGTGCAGAGGCGAACGGAATCGAGTGTCTGGGGAAGAATTGAGATCCGGCGGTCATGACAGCGGGATTCAGGAACAATGAATTCGGTACGACCATGTCGGAGAAACGGAATAAACCGAACGGTGAAATCGGCTTGCGCATACTAAAGTTATTCGTCTGATGCAGCAACGGACTCGGTAACGGCGAAGAAATGACTGATTGTCGGTTATTCTCGTCGGCTATGGATGACGACCCGTTCGTCGAGTAAGAATTGTACGGATGTCCCTGGGGTCCGACTTTTTCTTGTTTCCTCCATTTGGCCCGTCTATTTTGAAACCAAACCTGAAAATTTTGGAAACAAAAATCTAGTAATACTATAAACTAAACTCGCAATGGGATTACACGCTTAGTGAACGGAGCCCATGACTTTACGATTTCTTTACCCGCCAGCATGGTTGTATTCGACCGAAAGAAGGTTCTTGTAAGTAAGAAGATTCGGTAAGAACAATAAACAAAATAAGAGAGAGAAAGAAAAAAGAAGGCAGAATAGAACAAAAACAATGCTACTAAATACGCACGAGCAGTATGTTAATCTGGACACGGCGTTAACGCTGGGATAAATAAAAGACCAAACTGCAATTTGAAGAAAGACAGGAATGCTTACCGATTTTTTCTTTCTATCGCTGTTCTTTCTCTTCAAACTACATAACAAAATGGAAAATAAAAAGTTGCTCTTTTTACGTACTTGTCAAGATAATTTTCACACTTAACATTTCTCCGTGATTTTTTATTTCTTCTACTAAATCACCGTGTCACTTCCAATCACGCCGCAGGAAAATGTTATGGCAATTTAACTAAAAATCGGACTGGTGTCAATAAAAAAAATAGCAAACATCTAAACGTGTCTGTCCTGCCATATTGACGTCAAGGTTTTTACCACTCCACTACTTGAACCCGAGTGAAACGCATTGGTAACCGGGGTTGCAATAGTACCAAGAAGTGGTGAAAAATCCAGCACGGCGTCACTGCCGAGTTTACACGTGTTCGCCTGTTTTCGATCATCAACTTATAATATTAGTTCAGCATTCGGCGTCAACGCTACCTTAATGCATCGTTTGTGTGTACTCAACCTAACAAAAAAAGTGGCCAGTTCTATAATATCTCAAACATGCGTTTGTGAAATTAATTACGTCAGATTCGTTGAAATAAGACTTTTTTTCTCTAAATTTAGGAAAGATTTCTGAACATGGCGCTGCAGCTTCTATAGCCTTTTACTAACCTTCCTTGCACACACACACGCACAGACATATATATATATATATATATATATATATATATATACAGCGCGTGTGTGCGAGTGTAGAACAAATCGACTTTCATTACTTCCTGCTCAAAAAAAAAAAATTATGAACCATAAAAGAATCGACGGAATTCACAATGATAGAAGTGATTCAAATTCGATCCTTATCATTCATCTTTTTTTCTTTTTTTGATAAGCAACCAGGGGCGGCTCGTCCTAGGGGGCTCAAGGGCGCGAGCCTCCCTGTGTGTTTTCAAAAAATACATAATATTTAATTACTTCAAAAAAAGAAAATCAGTGTTACGAATTTTTTATTTCAAAATAATTTTTTTTGCGAGAGTACATTTTAAAAATAATTGCAAAATAAGCATTTTGCGCGATTTGTTAAACAAATAGCTGAAATATTCGATAACAGTTGTCGGGTTCATGCTACTGCGCTGGAACTGTACGATCTACTCGTAGTGTAGTATACTGTCAAGGTCGTTAACAGCTGATTTTTTGATCACATGATATTAACAACCAATAATATAGTACGTGGGCTCAGAATATTTGAGCTAGACTCCATTCGCAATGCTAAAATTGATACTTTGCAACGCGACACGATCGTACCAATTTTTTTGCT
This sequence comes from Icerya purchasi, assembly GCA_039619475.1. Lineage (NCBI taxonomy): Eukaryota > Metazoa > Arthropoda > Insecta > Hemiptera > Monophlebidae > Icerya > Icerya purchasi. Next base: position 95,681,053 of record CM077115.1, read on the forward strand.
TCTATCCATATCTACGCCAGTAGATTGCGCTAGCAGATGTTAGCTGTACGCTTGATGTCCTAAAACTGTTAACAATTAACATTTAGCCGGTTTTGCTGTAATTGTATAAGTTTGAATTTCAATGTTCTAATATATTATAAAGTGTATGATGTAGCACACTTGTATTACATAGTTATATTAATTGCATCCGAAAGCACAACTATGAATACTGTATGATATATTCTACTACATTACTCCCTTTCTATTGTAATCGATATAAAAAAAAAGTTTTATAGTTCAACTTTAATTTGAAAAAGTTCGGATATTACACGATATTAATCCATCGAGCGAAAGATTATATTTACAAAATAGAGTTATAAAAGCGACTAACAATGAACATTTGAGAAATTATCTTCTATATGCAGTATGTAATGGTTTTCAAGTCATGGTTCCAACATCATAGGGGTTTGAATATTAAAAAAAAAGTTGTCGATTTATAAACGCATAGTTAAAACATTACAGTTATTATTTAAATATACCTACATATATGGTTAGGAAATTTTTAAGAAGCATTTTGTAATAATAATGATGAATGAAAATAATGGTAATAAATGAAATAAAGAATTAGAGGGAAATAAAGTTCAGAAAAAATCTTACGGCAATACAACAAATTATTCAACTAACAACAATCTCAGAAACCATAATTATACTCTCGAACGTAGAAAAAAAATGTTCTCTATTATTTATGAACTTATTTTGTACAGTACATCGAAAAATGTAATACAAACTGAGACACAGGATTTCGGAAGTAATTAAGGTGCTTTAAAAAATTTAATGGTAAACGATCTTTACATAATGTTTACAATTACATTCAGTTAAAAGTTGTGTCTATTTAAACATTATCATTACATATTCAGATATGCAAATATAAAAACAGAATTATGCAAATTTTAATTAAATGTACAATTATGATAAGGAAGACGCGTCTTTTTATAAATAAGTAAATAAAAACTCGTAAAGCATTGACGATTTTAATAAAATGTTATGTGAGTTCCGACGGCTAATCTCTGTGGAAATTGTTCCCGTAAATAATTTTTTTTAAATCATTTTCTCCCGAAAATAATTATTAAATTTATGTTTACTTCGGTTGAAATTATAGTTTTGCTTTTCCCTCCAATTCATATCTTTTTTTAAACCTTCGCTTTTTTTCACATAATTATAATAAACTAGTTTTATTTTTACAATTTTTATTTTGCACGTATTTATTTTAAATAATTTTGAGTTAAAGTTAGTAGTAAGTGTATAAAAAATATTTCACATTGTTTAAAAATAAAACAATTATTAATACTCTCTACATAATTTATTATAACATTAAGAAAATTTTTCTAATATAAAATACATAACATTTGTTTAAATATTTTAAAATAAAAAGATAACTACGCTGTTCATTTTGACCTCTAGTACACGCTTAAGCATTAGACTTGCACACATTACCACTAGACCACCATTTCACTTAAATAATTAGGTCTAAAATATTGTAATATAGTATTATATACAAAAACAGTGCGATCGTGAAGCGTTGCAAAGTATCAATTTTAGCATTGCGAATGAAGTCTAGCAATATTTGAGCCTCCAAGCCGCATATAAAATACACACGAAAAACGAATAAAGCCGAAGTTTCCCGAGCGTAACTTAAAGGCGTCTGAGGGCTCTCGAAAAGTGAGCCCTCGTCAATTTTACACGTGATTATAGCAGGTTTTAACAATAGATCGGCGTCGCGCGCTGCGTCGTCCGTTTATCCGGCGAAGCACACACTGTTTTAATTTGCTGCTTTTTTTGTTCTGTTTCTATCCTTGCTTTTCTTCTTTAAATAATACATTTTGCGATATAGATTTTGTTACTTTTGAATGCAAGAAGCACTGCTTTTTGTCGACACTTGTTTTACGGTGATTTTTCAAACGTTCAACATTTTAGAAACTGAATTAGATATAATTTATATTGGAGAGACTAACCTTTTAAGCTAATTACTTAAACTTACGATGGAGCATAATGAGCGATTATACAAATGGCGTATAGGAGAAGATAAAACAAAAATATAAATATCGCCATTTTATTCATTGTTATGCTCACCAGTTGAATTTAATTATGCAAAAAGCAACAAGCCAGGATTCTAAAATTAAAATCTTTTTTTCAAATTTGTCCGCTATAGCAAGCTTTTTTTCAAATTCTGCTCATAGATGTGATCTACTGCAAGAAATTGTAAATCGTAAATTACCTAGAATACACGTTGGAACTATAATATGCGTACAGTGAATATTGTTTTCGAAAATCGAGAAAAATTAATAGAATATTTCGAAAAACTAGAAGAAAAATGTAATAAAAATATTACATGCAAGGAAGCATATATAGTTTACGAAGAACCTTAGAAGACCCGGATTTTATATTTTGGCTTACCTTATTTCACAAAATTATGCCACATGTAATTTTTTTTTTTTTTTTTTTGTGGACACGTCAACAGTGAAACTTACTCAACGCAAAGGATTGTACATTATATAAGGAATAGATTAGAAAATATTATTTAATAAATTTCAATCTAAATACAAAATGCATTCACATCTTTTTTTAAATTAAATCAGAACTTGAATGCATTAAACCAGTTTTATTTAGTTTAAAATGTAGACAAAAAAGCAAGATAAGTTTATGTCACTACATTTTTTAAATTATTGTAATTTTACATTAGAGCCCCCCAGATTTACTTGTCACGAGCCGCCACTGTAAGCAACTATTGTTTTTCTTCCCTAATTTGAAGTTTTACTACTGGTTATTACATTTTATCACCTAATACACTGGCTGTTTTTATTTTCTAAATTCAGCTTGAAATCTGCCATTGCCTTCTGCATCGCTTACTTCGAAATTGAATTATACATGCATATATGACTTCCAATTTTTACATCGAAGGCCGTGACGTTTTTGTAAATAAAATTTATAACGTTTAATCTGAAACTTTTCAGAATTTCAATTTGAGAGAAATGGCATAGTTAATTAAAACCAATTCTTCTGTAAGAATCATAGAAGATTATCCGTCTGTGGATCAAGGCAGTGCCTCCGTGGGAAGTCAGAGAAGTCGAATTTTTAATGGCGCTGTCATTGTTACGTTGGTGACGATAATAAAACCCTACTATGCAATTTGTTACGTTTTTGCTTTATTTAGAAATCCTAGCAATCTGCTACGTTTTTGTGTTACGTTTAATGATTTTATGTATTTTTCGTCAAAAATAACTCAATCAATTAAAATCAACTCTCTTCTCTAGATATTACAGGAAAAATAGCATTTGGCGGCCTAGGGGATTTCCCCTTGTTAAAAGGTTGAGTTTATTTTACACATATATATATATATATATATTTTTTTTTTTTTTTTTAACTTAAAGATTACTATCTAGTTACTTGATAACTATAATTAAAATTAAAATCCGATAATATATGAAATAAAAAGCGGAACGATACGTTACTTGTATTCGTGCTTCTGTAAGACCGATTTTCAACGCCAGTTCTTCTCTGTAATTAAAAAGGTACCCAAATTAAAATTATGATCGTTACAAAATAACCAAACAATTTCGGTCACATAATAATATCTCTATAACAGTATAATTAATGAGCCCTATTTTTCAACTCCGATAACCGATCGTTAATTTTTATAGTTAGGCTCAATAAACTAGAACTAAAAAACAAATCGCACCTCTTCTATCGATTTAGCAGAAATTAAGCCAAATAGTAATAATGAAGACGGCCATGCTGAATACAAGCTTCCTGATCCAAGACTTCTTCCAACCTCAATAAAAAACGCAACTTTTGTTGTCTTCGAAAGCAAGTAGTAAACGCATATTTCCTATTATTCTAACTCATCATTATATCCTCAATCATTCGGTTGGTGGACAACCTATTCTCACATTTTTTAGATGTACAGATATAGGTCGTATACTAAGCAATTATTATATATGCAACGCAGGTGTACACACGTAAGACTACATTCGGAACTGATAGTAGCCGCTTGTTATCGCGCTACCAGTGCAGTTCCGTGTGGGTCTGCTGTGTACTGGCCTAGCGCGCATATGATGTTGAACGTGGTAGTTTGCTATTGCCTTCCACGTGATTACTAGCGATTATTTATTTATTTATTTAATTCTTGTAATAAGTTCGTCGTCGCTCAGGATCGAACCCGTAACCTCCATATCGGAAGTCAAACGCTCTAGCAACTAGGCTATCGCGACGACATTACTACGATATTTAATATCTTCCCGAGTCATAAGAAGTGAGTATGTCTCTTACCAATCTGCCACGTCTTCAGAGAGGAATCTTCGCCGGCGACGGTAGTACGAATAGAAAAGTAAATAATTTAATTCGGCGGGATCTGAATTAACATACATAACAATTCTTTCTGAAATTCGCCTTCCCTGTTTATAACCTACTTAGAATATTGTTTTTTTCAAAACGTTTACCGTTGACGTGTTCTAAACTTTTTCCATCCTACACCTGTTCATTACAAAAAGTAGAGCTTTATTCCAAAGAAAATTTCTAGTCTTAAAAAAAAATCCTCAAAGTTTAATCTATGTAATCACTTCCTATAACCTTCCTTGCTTTTCTTTCAACTTTCTGCAGCCTAAAGATCTTTTTCTATCCTTCTCTTTCAAAAATTTCTTTCTCCTATTTCCTTCACACAGATATATATCTTCACTGATAGCTCAAGGAATTCTGGTGAAGTTGAAGCTTATTTCATTCTGTCAGACATTCATTTCCCTGAATATTTTCCAGACTTCATTTCTTCTACTGAATATTTATAACTGAACTGATGGCTATTCTCTATACGGTCTATTATTTATATTTTTTCCTACCGTTCTTTCTCAAATTATCGAACTATTTCTGGCTCCATGACTACTCTTCAAGCTTTCTCCTGTTCTTCCTCACCCCTGTGACTTTATTATTTTTCGTATTTTATTACTCGGGATATGAAGATCAAGATCACAAAATCATAGACCAAGAAATGACGTTGGGATAATTGTTGCCCTATATGTTAAACAGCATGTTATAGGCTTTACACCTATCTCAGATCACATCATGCTCCTAGAGGTACGAGGTATGCACTGTAAAATAAATTTCATTAAAGTTTACGCCCCAACAGCAGAACCTGAGCATGACGAATTAGTGGATGAACTATACGATTTTATTCAGAAGATCATAAACAAACTGCATAAACCAGATATTTTGCTAGCTATGGGAGACTTTAACGCCAAAATAAGTTATGCTAGACGTGACAGCTCAGTAGGATCCTACGAATTAGGTGAAGACAATACAAGGGGAGACAAGTTATTTGATTTCTGCGAACGGAATAACTTGGTCATAGCGAACACTTGGTTTAAGCTTACAAAAGGCCACTTGTACATATGGAAAGCTCCTAATGATAACGGAATAAATCTGATAAGAAATCAAATTGATTATATTTTAATCAACCATCGGTTCAGAAATGCGATTAAGAAAGTTTCAACTTACCTTGCAGCTGATACCAAATCAGACCATGTACTACCAGTCGCAAAATTCAGGTTAAGATTTAAGAAAATAAGAAGGAAAGACCCGAAGAACAAAGCAATAACAAATATATCTAAGTTAAGATCAACAAAAATTAAAGAAAAAGTGCGAGGCGAACTCAGCACGCAATTAAGGGAACGTAAAGGAAATGATTTAACTGTACAAATTGCCGGAATTTAATCAGACTATATAGACAATATGTCGAAAATACCTCCAAAAAGAAAATTTGGATGATGACAGATGAAATAATAGATTTGATGAATGAACGAAGAACATATAAGAATAAAGACGACAGCGTTGAACCAGTAAATTAAGAAAAAAAATTAAAGATGTAAAAAATGTATGGGTGAAGGAAAAATGGAGTGAAATAAAACGTTTGGCGGAGAAACATGATTCATTTAAAATGCATGAGCAAATTAAAGCTGTAACAGGTAGAATGTTTAAGTACAAGATTATAAGATTAATAGATAAACAAGGAATTCCTATTGTTGATAAAGAAGCTAATGTTTTTGGGAACGGTACCTAAATAGGCTATTTCATGACGATCGAGGTGATATCTCTCGCTAACATTACTCCACGGATAATGGCCGTTCAATTTTAGAGTCAGAGGTAAAATAAGCAATCAAGCGAATATAACCATGGAAAGTAACTGAGCCAGATCGCATACCGGGAGATTTGGTTGGTTTACTGGAAGAAGACCATATTAAGAGCCTAACGGTCCTCTTCAATAATATTTACACCTCCGGCAAGATCCCTTCGGAATTGTTAAAATCTTCGTTTGTTCTAATTCCTAAAAAACAGTACCCAAAAAGAATGTGGTAACTACCGGTCCGATGAGTCATCTACTGAAGATATTTTTACGAATCATTTATTAGAGGATTAGGAAAAAATGCGAGCAGGAACTGCCGGTAACACAATTTTGTTTTCGTTCAGGACATGGAACTGGAGAGACATTGATGGCACTACAGGTAACTTTACAGAAATCTAGGGAGATGATAAAAACTCTTTCATCTGTTTCATTGACTATGAAAAGACGTTCGATAACGTCCGACATGACAAGTTGATGGAAGATCTAAAGGACTTACACTTAGACAACAATGATTTGATACAAATAAGAAACTTATACTGAAATCAGAGGGTAGAACTCATATTAAACAAAAATGAACATAGTATAAATTTCGATATTAAGCGCGGAGTACGGCAGGGATGCATACTATCACTGCTATTGTTTAACCTATATGCTGAACAAGTAGTCAAACGAGCAATAGCAGATGGACCATATGGAATCAAAATTAATGGCAAAATTATCAACAATATTCGATATGCCGATGACACGGTCATCTTAGCAGATAGCCATCTGCGCTTCCAACGTTTACTTCAGGAATCTGATAGATTCAAAAAATCTTACAATTTACATATAAATACTAAGAAAACTAAATGGATGATTGTTGGTAAACATTAACCTATAGGTCTTACCACTGCCATAAATAACGACAACATTGAAAAGGTTAGTAGATACAAATATCTCGGATGTGTTATATCACGGGTAATTTGGACCTAGATAATGAAGTTAAAGCTAGGCGTAATTATGCTAAAACGGCATTTAATAACGTGAAGACCTTACTGTGTGATCGCTCACTCAGTCTCAGTATAAGACAAAATATTGTTAGATGATTCACTCCATTTTGTTGTACGGCGTGGAAGCACGGACTTTAAACAGGAAACAAATTGATCGATACAAAACTATGGAAATGTGACTTCATCGGAAAATGCCGGAGATACCTTGGACAGCCAAGGTTTCAAATAAAAATGTCCTAAAAATGGCTAAAACAGAACGTGTGCTAAAGGACTGGATTATAAAGAAGAAAGTAGCGTATTTCAGCCATATCATAAGAGGAAATAATTACGAAATCCTTCAACTGATACTACAAGGACAGATAGAAGGGAAGAGAAGTTCTGGAAGAAGAAGTACAGATTGGCTGCAAAACATTAAAAGCTGGACACCAACACGTCTTCCCTGCAACAACTACTTATAGATGCCAGACATCATAAAGTTTGATGGCACACTAGTGATCACATACACTCGATAACGAGTATGGCACTAAGGTTAAGAAAATATGCTCCTTCATCCACAATCCCTCTTCTCTGCATTCAATCTATATTGATGTTATAGGTTCTTAGTCATGTAGTTGTATGATGGAAAATGAAATGACGGATTTTCAAGTGCCAACTGCTGATTGATCAACAATAAACAATTAAAATTCTTTTTAATTCCGTTAACGATTGTGCCAAATTTTTTTTTTTCCTATTCGACATAAAATTATTGATGGCAACTTTAAAACTACAGGAAACACGTAATCTCTTTTGAACTCCGAAAATACCGCAAAATGTTTTTTTCTACCTTTACGGTTTTCCACTACATATCACCTACGATTAGGTGTGTAAAGTTTTCGTACTGTCTGTATTAAGTCGTTCCTGGTGATTTATTTTTTTCAACTTTTCCTCTGTAGTAAAAGAAAAATTGGGTTACCGCGTACTTTGTTTAAAAATTCATTTTCGCCAAAAACACAAAAAGGACTGATAGTCGATAACCGTCATAAAAATACTTTGTTTCCTGATTATAACCCAGGTGCCCGTGTAATTTATTACTTTTGATTTATCTAATCTGAATAACAGTGAAAAAAAAAAAAAAAAAAGGAAAACTAAAAGAAATGTTCACCTACAATTTTAAAAATTCAAATGTACATTCGTGCTGGCAACAAACAAAAAATACAGTCAAGTTCGAAAAACTGACGTAAATAGAATTTTATCAAACGCTTTTATGCTTGAACAAATAAGGAGCTATTATTTACACTTTTAGTTTTATTACGCATCGATGTAGATCATGGCCAATGCAAATTTGGTGCAGGGATTTTCGAGAAATTGAAGAAAATGTAAATCAAAAAGTAATTTAATCTAATGTAAAAGCTAACAAAAAAAGTGACACTTCAGAACACATAGTATCAACATATATATATATATGTATGTATATATGTATATATTCGTATATATAAATATATAATGGTCCAGTATAGAAATGATCATGAAGCTATTAGGCTTCAAAACGTTTTGGAACATATTTATAATTAAATATCATTTTATAAAAAGTGAATTTTTGTAAATTTTAACTGTTATCCAATAGAAATAATGCATGTATTTAGTGTTATAATTTACACGACATTAACTACAAACAATTTTTTCATCGAATTTATCTATCGAAAATATACACTTCTAGATCTTCTAATAACAGATTCGTTAATGTGAAGGCATTAGTCATTTTTGATAATGCATTAATAAATAGAATTTTAACGTTCATTGTGCAGTTACAAGCAAATGATCTCTTGAATTCGGGAACAGACTTAAATTCATTATTTCAATTTATAAGGGACAATGGCTGATCTGTCTTATAAACCAAAGTTGACTCTCGACTTGTAATAGATGTGGTCCTGAAGTCCAAAATTTTTTTTTCTTTTTTTTGTGACAAAAAATTTGATTTTTAGCAAGAAAAAAATTTGAGTGTAATGCTAAAAATTTTAAAATTGAAAAAAAAAAATACCGACTTCAAGATTTATTACAAAAATTTAATAAAAACGCACTAAAAAGTAAAAAATAATTGTTAAATAAAAAATATACTTCAGAGTGATATAACTTAATGTGATATTATTGTAATTCTTATACAATATTAAATTTATGGAGTCAGCATCAAATTCATATTATAATAATAATCAAACACTGCATTAAATATTCATTAAATTATTTTTAGATATTGTAATATGAATTTGATGCGGACTCCAAAAAGTTAATGTTGTATAAGAATTACGATACCACATTAAGTTATATCATTCTGAAATATATTTTTTTTCTAATAATTATTTTTTCCTTCTTCTTCTTCTTTGTTTTTCATTTTTTTCCTTTTTAGTGCATTTTTATTCAATTTTTATAATAAACCTTGAAATTGATATTTTTTTATAAGCAATTTTTCTTCTAAAGGCATTGAACTTATACTATTCAGAAAAGTATATTCGAAATTTAATAGATGGCACGTGAAAAATATTAATAAAATAATAAGCACACCTTGGTCAGCTCACCTTTTAAAAGGAACAAGAACAAAATTTTCTTTTTTGGCCCGGCGAGAAACCATCTGGTCACTAACGGAAAAACAAAATTTTGAAATATATTTGGAAAAATCGCCCATAAATATGTATTATAATTCCATGAATTCGGTTAAAAAATTTAATAATTTCCCTCGTTTTAAATTTATAATTACTTTTTAATGCATTATCTTCTTTTTAGATAAATTTTACCTAGACCAGTAATCCGGCTTTGTCAGGATTTGGTTCGGAGCTTAATGCATTTTTCGTTGTAGAGACGACTTCTATGGACCAGTAACAGATTTTACTGAAAATCGTTTGTGTATTCATTTTGACCGGCATTTACTATTCCTTCGGGGTAAATCTGGTACATTTTCGTTTTCAGATTTTTATAATAAAGCAGCGTATTTAATTTAAAAAAAAAAAAATCAGCACATCAAATTAGTATTTCGTATATTCCCCCATTATATTACATACTATGCTCAGTAATTGATATATATATATATATATATATATATATATATATATATATATATAATTCTCTTTTTGCGATATAAAACAATATTATCAGTTGATAAGGAAATATATGCTATTAAGTAATTAATACAATTATGTGACACCATGATGTCATTTTCTCATCAATAGGAATCGGATATTTTCATTTTTTTTTTTTTAAACTCGATTAAAGGAAAATAATTTTAAAAGCCTTTTTTTTTAACTTTCTAATGGATCTATTAAAGTGATTTGCGTTCTTCCTTGCTTTTTTTCAATCCAGATCTTTAGGCTAACTTAAAATTAATTACACACGGCAATACCTTTTTTTTTTGATCATTTTTGCACCCTATCTGTACGCGGCCATTTTAATTATAACCAGTACTTTTAGTAAACAATCAAAAATGATTTTAAATGAAACTTAAAATTATGCAATTTTAAAGTAAAAAAAATACAAATAAAAATAAAGTAAAGTATAATTTTTAATGCGAACCTTGGAACTGATGGATTTCTTCGATACTAAAATTCAAATTAAGTTAATTTAAATTTTAAATATTTTCCTGTCAATTATATTTTCTTCTTTTTTTCTCTTTTTTTTTGTAGGTGTAGAAATTAAAGAATCTGACTAAAACCGGTTTAACCAAATATAATGTTGGAAATACAGTAAAAAAAGTAACTGAATTTGTTCGTAAAATTTTGAATATAAAGTTTTGAATTTAAAATTGAACCAAAAACGGTTTTTATTACTTTTAAATATAATTTGTAACCCAATAATTTTCTCTTGAAATGCGCCAATAATATTAGATATATCACTGCAAACGGACCTATTTGAGCAGTTTGAAACGTTTATATTAAAAATATGCCAAAACTAGGTTTTCATTTCGTTATACAGATTTTTTTTTTTTTTTCTTTCATTGAACATTATCCTTAATATCCTATCGGAATTCTTTCGGTATTTGTTTCTTGCGAGAAAAAAGAAATTTAATATCATTATATTACACAATAAAAAACAAGTTCAATCAAGCGTGATGCTGCATGCGCTGAAGATTCCGTATGTTAAATTAAAAGATAACTATAATTTACGTGTTTACATTATATTAAATTCAAAACAAAGAAATCCCATTTTTCGCGACGCAAGGGGTTTTGTGCTTTTTTGAACTTTTCGTCAATTTCAAAAGTTTGATTAAAGAAATGAAATACGGCTTCGTTCTTGACAAATCGTGATCCTTCCAAGATATATCACATGCCCGGGAAAAAAAATATTTTTTTCAAAAATTTCGAGCTTTCGGCGCCCCGGAGACTTAATTTTGAAGTTGGAAATCCGGATGATGAAAGAGCTTCAGCATTTTATTTTATATTTTGAATTTCACTTTTTAAGTGATTTGAGATCATTTTAAATTCCATATTATATATTCTTGACGGTTTTTTGCCGCCCAACTCAATCGGTTAGTTTGAAGTAATAGATTGTCTTAAGGAGAATTTTAACTATAATTTATAATCCGATTTTTAAGTATTATAAGTCAAATCGTTCGTGGGTTATTGATTTTTATTTGATATTTTTGTCGTTTCTGAACCATCTTATTAGGATTCCATGCATTACATGTATACAGAATCTTAAAAATCCTCAAATTTTTATTTTATGCGGATTATTTCATTACCAATTAAAACAAACCATATTTTTCACCATTCTTTAAATGTTTTATGTGCAATATCATAGTCCCTTTTAAAAATTCCAAGTCTTCCGTTGAGAATCATTGATTTATAGTGTAAGCAATTCCATCTTGATTTTGCATTTTAAAACTCAAGGCAAACTGGTAGAGAAAATTGTAAAGATTTTCCGTACTAAACAACCCGTCAAACAAAAAAATAATTATTTCAAATTTTAAAAAAAAATTAATATTATCTTTTTTGCGTTATCAAAAGCTATCAGGGAACCACATTATTTTAATGCAAAATCAAAACCGATTTTTCATAGTAATAATGTTGATTACACCGAGTATAAACATGATTGACTGCCATCTATGTACAGAGTTACCTACTAACTATGTTAGATCAATTCTACCGTTAGATGTCGCTTAATAAAGACTCGTTACCAGATGAGACATGTTAATTAGGAGGTCGAAACATTTTTTCACTGTTGTCGTTCTAACCATTAGGGAAAGTCAGAATTTTTTAGGGCACACTTTTGGTATCCGGAGAAATCTTAATTTTTTCGGCTTAAAAATTACGAATAGGAGAGCATATTTTATTAGAACTATATTATTTCAAAGCAACGTAAAGAAAAAAAGAGGAAAAAGAAAATTAAAAGATATACGTTTTATAAAGGTTCCGAAAACAAACATGTTATAACGATATCTCAGTTGATAAGAAAGGAGAAAAATTGTTATCTCTTTTCGACCGCTAACATAGTAAAAAAAATAGGTGACAATTTTCCCGGTAATATTTATTAAACATTTTATGTTTCAAGAAGTATAAAATGGAAGAAGAAAATGTACTTTTCCTTTGCTATCTCCCTTAAAACATAATAAAGCGAAAAATATTGTGAATTATGAAGGATGTAAAAGTAAGTAATTTCAAGTTTGCGTCAAATTTCTTATACATTAACGGCAAAATGCAGGAATCTAGGAAATTAGATCCAACCGAAATAGCTCTTTTCCCAGCATTACGATAAGGAACACCGATAAAGGAAATTTATTTTCCGATGCGTCTGTATGGGTACAGCTGTCTGTAATTATTATGCCGATGGCTAAAATTGTGTTCCATTGATAATTCAGGGATGAATCCAGTGGAGGTTTTGGGGGGTCAATGCTCTCCAGAACTCTAAAGTTGCCCCCCAGAGCTTAATACAAGCTGTTCAAGAATGCGGTAATTTCATAGGAAATAAAACTCTTTTTATTGGCTTTGTTTCCAGTTATGTCAAAAGTTGCTACCAAAACATTTTGAAATGGTTCAATTAGTCGTATGTACATTTTTAAATTTCAAAATTACGAGATTTATTTTTGAAGAAAAAATGAAACTTCATAAAATAACAATAAAAAAAAAAAAATGGTCTTTTAAAATTTGACTTTGACGTTTGCTTGTTATTCTATGAAAAAATTGATATGCCTTCATTGCAAATATGCGAAAGATGTAAAATACTCGCGAGCTGAAAAAATTATTCGTTGTAGTTGGTATTTTTTCTCAGCCTAAACGGAAACCCTCATGTTTCATGTCGATCTATTTATCATTAATATCAATAAATTGTTCAAACATTTTTTTTTTTTCGGTTTTCATTTATTCTTTTTTTTTTTTTTTTTTTAAGCGACATGATCTATAGACAACTTTATTTCCGTTTCTGTTGTTTTTTTCTTGTTTTTCATTTCCAAGAAAAGTCCATTTGAAACAGCTGAAACATCACGGCGTTTTCGGGTATTATAAAAAGATAATGAACCCGTTAGAATGCGTAAAAACATGTTCTTTAATGCTACAATTAGAATTAATCTTTTTTTTTTTCCTTGGTTCCCTATTCTGGACATAGCCAGTGGGGCAAGTATATTTTATTTATAATCTATATATACTGTTTAAAGTGTACTTGTAAAAAAAAAGAAATTTGAATAAAAATTTGTTGTATGTCAGTGTAGTGGATACTTAGAATTAAATACAGATTTATCTTTTTATACTTAACATAAGTTGTAGGAAAATGCAACGGTGATGTTGATACATAGTCACCGAATACATTAAATTTAATTTAATTACGTTATCTAGTCTTAAGTTAAATACTGTGAGTATGTAATTATATATATATATAAATATATGTCTTTTGTATTTGTATATTGACAAGTGTGTTGAAAATTTATGGGTATTAATCTAGTAAATTATAAATGAATATCGTCACTCGGTTTTAGGATCATTTTCCTAGCCATCAGTTCATGAAAGTAACTAAGAGTTTTTTTTGAATTTTCTGTGGTTATTACGAATTGAGTGTTAATGTTGACGTTATATTTGCTGCGGATGTCACGCATTTTTTTGCAAGTGTAAATAGTATGGCGGATGTCATCAATGATAGGCTCCCCACAAAGTTGGCAGTGAGGAGTGTTCCTTAACTGAAATCTGAATAAATAGCTACCGAGATTGCCATGACCAGAGAGTAGTTGGACATTAAAGAAAGTTATGTCAAGAAAATACATTTTATTCCTATTGCTTATACTGGGAAAGAAATCATAGGTTTTACGACCAGTGCTTTCATTGTCCCAACGGGCTTGCCAAATATTTGTGATTTCTATATTTACTTGTTTTTTTAATCGTTTCATCATTGGAGTTTTTCCTAATTTGTTTATAATTTCTGTATCTGGTAGGAATTTTACGGAAGTTACTTTTTCCAAATTTTTTGTTATCCGATATTCAGATATTATGGCTCGATTTATCATCCAGTGGAGGAATATCGGCTATGACGCATGCTGCAGAAGTAGGGGCGGTCCTATAAAGAGATGAAATATGTAAAAGAAATTTTCTTTGCTGTTTTTCAGCACATTGAAGTAGAATTAATCATTTTAAAACCAATTGAGAAAACATTGTTATTTATAATCGGTTATTTTACTCGAAATTTATCGTTCACACTTGCTTTTTTATTATTTTAAAGTACGTAATAAATCATGTTTTACATATTTGGATTTATTCAGGAATATCCCAAAAAAATGTTCTCAGTAAAAATATAAAAAAACTCTGCTCCCCCGAGAAACAGATTCCTGAATTCTTCACTGTGATAATTCATTGCGTTTAACTCGTTTCGTTTAAAAAGGAATTTTACTATTAATAAAAAAAAAAAAAAAAAAAAGTTTTAAAAAAACTTTTAAACGAAAGCTTTTATTTAGACTGAAAGGTGAAAAATAATTTTCGTAAAGATTATAAATTATGCAAGTATATATAAGTAATGTAAAGTATTCGATGATTAAATTCGAAATAAAAAATAAAAACTTTTGTCCAAATCAATAGGAATATATCGAAACGTTTTTATTTTTTGTAGTGGTTTTTTTTATTTAACCATCAAATTCAAATTCAATATTCCCTTACATAACCTTCTATAATTTTATTGCACTTCCTGTATCCCATCCTTTCTCTCCCAATCTGTTGTCCCTGCCGCTAGTTCCTTTATTTCGGCTATTTCCGATGCAATTAAATTTTAATTAGTTAACTGTGCTTCCTATCGTTTTCGTATGGAAGTCCCTGATTGACAAGGTCGAAAAAGAGCAAAACAAAAAACAATACACAACTTTGCATAATTTCTGTAACAGATCTTTATGAAAATTACTCTTCACCCTTTAGCGCAACTAATTAAAAGCTCTCGTTTAACGACAAAATGATTTATTTTATTTAATCGTTTTCAGTCTCTGTTTTAAAAGAAAATTTTTTTTCAGCTCTAATATTTTTATTTTCTTTCTCCTTTCACTGTTGTCAACATTATTAGAATTACTGTTATATATTTATTGTTTTTATTGTTAACTAATATTATTCTGATAATAATTTAATTGATCGTAAAAAAAATAGTTACGAAGGGAAACAAATATATATATATATATATATTTTTTTTTTTTACTTATAAATTTCTAAAGGCCAGATTTTACCCCGAAATACCGATTAAATCAATTCATATTGTCTCTCACCCTTTTTATTTCTTGTATTGCTTTTAGTATTTCAAGGCTGCATTCCTATCAATTTAAAACAATCAAGCTTTTCAATCTGAAGCCCATCCAAAGATTTTGGTTTATTTAAGTTATCTACAGTTTCATTGACAACATTCATCCATGAAATCAATGTATGATCATCAGGCTCAATGAAAGAAATATGGTAAAAGAGCCTAATTGATATTAAACAATTACAAGTTATTTATAGTAGGAAAATGTTCTGCTTCATTTCCAGAAACGGAATTAAATATTATAAAAATTGAATCCAGCATTATGAAAACCCATTAAGTTTAGTAAGCCAACAGAACTGAAATCGGCTGTTCTGTCTGTAGAGGCAATTACTCGTATCGTTAAATTCATTAAAAATTTAGCAGATAATTTTGCTACACTATTCCCCGGTAGAATGCCAAATTGCGGAGATTACAAAGTGATGAAATTGTCATTAGAATTTGGTCGCTCAAATGTTGGTTGCTGCGAAGATTTTGAAGTTGTTAATCGATCTAGCCATAAAAAACTCAATGTTGCTATGAACGCGAGCTAGATCGAATGACGAATGCGGGGGACACCAAATTTCAAGATTTTTATCAGCAAATACCAGGTGCATTGTTACGATTCCGTATTTTCATCTCTCAAATTTTAATTTAATAACATTACTAATTCTGTATTGTTTTCATAATCGGTATCTCGCCATCTACAATTTAAGAAAAGCGAAATTACCTGCAAAAAGTTTGTCGACTGAGAAAAAGAAAAATTTTACCTACATATACAGCGAAATGTAACCCGCCAGCGATTGATTTCCCGTTATCAGTTGTTTGATAAAGTTTAATTGTGCTGCGTTCTTTGTTCCCGAATTATCGGTGAGATCGTTTCTTTTTTTAATTCGTATTTATCGTCGTCGCGTATTTATATTATTTATATCTCGTTGCCTTCATTTCTATTGTTATTTTGAATACCGTTGTTGTCTTGTTTGATTGATATTTCAGTTTGTTAATCTA
This sequence comes from Icerya purchasi, assembly GCA_039619475.1. Taxonomy (NCBI): domain Eukaryota; kingdom Metazoa; phylum Arthropoda; class Insecta; order Hemiptera; family Monophlebidae; genus Icerya; species Icerya purchasi. Next base: position 95,697,889 of record CM077115.1, read on the forward strand.
GCTACTTTTTAATTTTTGATTTTAGAGTTGCTAATTTAAAATTTAAACGTAATTTATAATTAATGCCAGACTCATCAAATGGGGGAGGTAAACCTGCCCCTAATTCTCCCCGCGCGGTTGGTAAGGATACTACCAACCCCATAGGCGTACCCAGGCCAGTTTTTCGGGGGTGGGTGGGGGGTATCAATTAAAAAAAAAAACACTTGACAGAAAAAATAATTTTACTTAGTAATTATATTTTATTAATAATCTCTTGTACCATAGTTCTAAATGCGTAAGGATTAGGATTTCTATTCGTTTTCATTTTGAGAATAATTTACACACTAATACATAGTTAATTGTACTGTCAGAATGCCTGGTACCAAGACATCTTACAACCGTAAAGCGACAATACAGCAACGTAAAAATTCATTTAAGGGGGGGGGGGCTTCCAAATCCTTCCCTCTCGGTACACCTATGACAAACCCTGTCGCACAGATTAAAACTAATAAAAATATTAGAAATGGCTCGTCTAATGTGTCTGCCCTTCTAAAGATAGCATTGCTTCAGCAGAAAATGAGACCATCGACACGGATATTTCTAATAATGCTTCTCCAACTAATACCATACCACTATTTCCTAATAATTTTGAGGGGCAACAAACAGTGGTTTTAGTCGAGAATTCGGAGAATAAAAACGTAGCTCATCTTCGTCCGATGTCTTTAGCTAATATGTTTTATCGGAAAGTCAGCAGTTTATCCACTGATAATTAGTTCCGGAAGGAACCCGGTTAAACTTATATTTTCTACTCTTGATCAGTTCCGGCTTTCCGAAAACGTCCATAAAGAGCCTAATATACGATATCATTTATTCGACAATCGTCATTATTCCGATTGGGCATAGTTCGCGATATTCCTACTCATCTATCCATATCGAGAAATTTCTCTTAAATCACTCTTGTCAAGTGCTAATCTCGAATATCTGAAGGTTATACAGGGACGTATTTCTGAAAATATTCTTTTACACCGATTCCTGCCGTCGAAACTAAATTTTCAAGCTCGACTCTTCCATTTTTTGTTAATTTCTACGATGCCTTAAACTTTGTAGGAATTGTCTCCGATTCGGCCATTACAGTTCTTCGTGTCGAAATAAACCTGTGTATGTTTTTTTTATTCCGGTAGTCATTCTTTTTCTGAATGCACTGTCACTCAATAAAATAAATAACCTAATTAGTTTTCATTAAGTTCAATAAGACGAAAATCATTCTGCTCTCAATCCTGTATCCGGTATTCGAAAGAATAAATAAAAATACGTAAGATATCACAAGTCTTCAAAATGTTTCGTACTTTGAAATTAGGAATATCAGTCAAGAGAAACTAATCTCCCCTGCTTTCGTTTTTGCTGATATTTCTAACGCAAACAATTTTCCCGTCTTACGGGGGACTCTTTTGATACCACAAAGACAAACCGGCATAACTATTCTAGTAGTTCCTCTTCTCCCTCTACTCATTCCCAAACCGAAATCATTAAATCCTTTTAATAAATATTATTCCAATTTAACCACATTAATGCCGGTTGTAAAAGTCTCCTCCGGTCAATAATCTCTCCCTACTACTCAAAAAGTTCGGCTGAAATTCCTTCTTCCTCTAAACCAACGAATATCGCTATGTCTCCGATCGTCAACAATTCTGTTTCTGCTGAGCCCATCATAAGTCTTCCTTCTGAAAATAATTTAATTTCTTCCTTATTGTTTACTCTTATGTTGCGAATTCTATATTAATCTGTCTGTAATTTTGTTATACTTTTTCACAGAACTTTACTAATACATTGCATAGCCACTAAATTGTGTATTCAGATCATCATCAACAGTCGTCACCCTAGACAAGGTGTATCGCGATTAACATTTAGTCGGCCGATAATTTTGTGATTTTATGCTGTTCAACTTGATCCTACGACTCTAGCGGTGGTACGTATTCTACGAATGACAATGATATTTAAAACAAAATTTAAAAATGCTATTATAAAGAATTATTTATAAATTCGTATTTACCTATATATACAGTAAGTCAGTACTATTGTTACATTATGAAGCCGCGGTTTTTAATTTCTCCTTGAAAAACTTATTAAAGTCCACTGAGTTTAATTTAAAAAAAAAAATTGAATTGCTTTAATCACGTAATCACCTGTTTTTACCCTCATCTTGGTCATTCCATGTTCCTCGTATCATTCATCTATGCTATAAACCGTCCATTTATTTTCCTGCTCGCTTCCTTTAGCTTTACATTTTTTGTCCCCCGAACAGTTCTAATTAATATATTCAAGTAAAGATTCTCTCTTTCTCCCTCCGGAAAACAAGTTTATCCCCGTCGCACAAAAAACGGTCTTTATGTTCACCTGAATATTCCCGGTCTTTTTATAACCCGTGTTTGTCGCAGTCTAGTAAAACGCTTAACCAACGGGCCCACACAGCCATTCTTTCAAAAAACATAAAAAATCAACAATCGATACGTAGTTTTATCATCCGGAAAATAGAATACTCCGTTATAAATCGGTTGCGAGTTAGTCACACAATTCTCCATAATTACATATTTAAACCAACATCTCCACTGGCCTGTTTTGTTCTAGGTTTTCCGACCTCTCCGTCTCGAGCAATTTATTAAAAGCAATTTGTTATTACCATGTAAACCGGAGTATCATTGAGTAAGGATTTAAAATTCGACTATAAATAATAACTGTAGCAGCAACAGGAGCGCGGCTCATATGTTTAAATTCTGTCACAGAGGTGGTTTAAAAAGAGATGGAAGGTTTATTGCTTGCGCCGGGAATTAATAAAATGTTATCTAGAACTTATATATTTATATTCACCATAGCGAACGTTTTATTCAAATGTTTACAATTTATATTTTCATTTCAAATATTTACACCATAGTATACGTTTTATTTAAATTTTTTTGTTTACCTTATCCGACATAGTATTTTTTACCTGTCTATTCTGCCAACTGCACTGACAAAAAGCCCCATAGCTAAAGCACACTATAAACTTATAAATTAAGCACTAAAACCAGGAATCAATCCATCTCTATAAGCGAAAACCGGAGTAAAATTGGAAGTTCGCGAGATCAACGCACTCAAACAGCAGACAAGAAAACAGACAGGTAGAAGCCGCAGACAAACAGATATACATTCTTTGACTTTCATTTATATTTATATAGATATGGGCATATTTATACGAGATTTTTGTATTTTTAAAATTTCTTTATCGGTCAGTTCAGTAATTTGGAACATAATCGATATGTTGAAAAGGAGTTGTTTATTTTACGAGATTAAAGTACCTGGTAAAAACATCCGGATAATGCGTTCGAGAAAATGCCTTTTCTAATTCTTCGATTTGTAAACTGGAGAATGTGGTTCTATAGCGGCGTTGTTTTCTTTTCGGTATCGTAGGGTAGTCTTCTAAATCACCGTCAATAATTTCCTGCTCCTCTCCATCGGTCGTATAATCATCTTCCCTGCTACCGGAGAGGCGGTCATCTTCACTAGTTCCGGTGTCGGCTGAATGATTTGAGGTAATGCTGCCTCGTTTTTCTAGATAACCGGAAATTAAAAAAAAAAAAAAATTAAATCAAAAAAATTAAGGCGTACATGTTTTCACTTTGTTAAAACAGCAATTTATTTTAAATAATAATAACGATAATAATAATGAAATTCCTAAATATTATATATTAATTACAACGTAATTCTTAGGCTACCCCCCATTCGAAAAAATGTCCCAGAAAAATGTCCCAATTTTATGTAACGCTAAATGTCCCAGAAAAATGTCCCAATTTTATGTAACGTTAAATGTCCCAGAAAAATGTCCCAATTTTATGTAACGTTAAATGTCCCAGAAAAATGTCCCAATTTTATGTAACGTTAAATGTCCCAGAAAAATGTCCCAATTTTATGTAACGTTTGTTATATTTTATAGGATTTTTGTTATTGTTATTTAAAAAATATCACAATTTTATGTAATGAAATATGTAACGAAAAATGTAACGAAAAAATGTCTTATTTTATATAACGGAAGTTAAATGTTAGAATAAGATTTTTGTGGTTATGTTATTTTTTGTATGTGTTGATGCCAATAAGAATTACGTTGTAAATTTTGATCATTTTATACAAAGTATAGAAGAGAAAGAGACAGAAATGAAAGCAAGAGGGGTCAAGGGGCACAGCCCATTGCGAGGCCAAAATGGCCGAGTTTATATATGTATATATATATAATATATAAGACGCGCAACATATTCGAAAAAAATAATAGATAGCGTAATATGAAACGACCAATTCGAAATTTTACGCACCCGTTGAAAAAACTGTTAATAATATTATGACCTAATAATAATAAAAAGTATATGAATACTTTATGGAACAACGACGTTTTCAGGATTGTCTCACCATCAGTCTCAAAGGAGGAGGTAAGTGAATGTGATGAAGGATTAAAATGAGCCGAGAAAATTAGTTCAAAGAGAGCAGCATGTACTTTTACCAAACATAATTTTTTAGGTTTTTATTTTCTATATATTACTGTAATATGCGAAATTCGGACATTTTGTAATATAGAGCCGGTCCTACATCATATACGGTTTTGTCGGCGGATTTGCATACAGATTTCAGAAATGTGACGCGTGACATCAGACTTGGCCTATGACACGGTATCTGTAAACTAACGGATTTATCTTTAAAATAATGCCCGCGTGGATTTGAGCATAGGTTTACTCAACGATTTCGATAGAGGCTTTTCGTTACTTCGCTTCGTGTTAAAGCTGTTTTTCTATTTTTCTCAATTTCGACACATTTACTGCTCGATTATTATTATTATTAATTTAATTTTTATTGTTTTGCGTTTAGAATTAATTAATAATTTATTAAAATGAATTTTAAAACGCGACTACTGCGCAATAATAAAGGCCGAAACTTTATTAATATTTCCAAACGATGCGCTTTTTTGTGGAAAAAAGTGCAATACGTAAATGAAAATTTGAAAAATGAAAGTTAATAATCTAGCTGTTCTAAGGAGTATTTTCCGGGCGCTGATAGAAATTTCGTAACAAAAAAGCATACAAAATACGAGAGACAGAGTTTTCGGAAAGAAATGAAAAAGACTGACAGTTTAAAAAGGGCATACCACACACAATTGCTTTCGTTCTCCTTGCATCGGGAAATCGCCCCATTTAATTATTGCACCATAACAACGTCTTCCTCCTCTGTAGCTAGGAACGTTAACGTACTTATCAAACGTTTTCCGTATATGGCTTCTCTCGCAACTTTACTTTTTTTTTTTTTTTGTTTTTTGTTAAATCGCATTCTAGTAAAAATAATTAATTATACGTATTCGTATCTATTCCTAAATTTCTCCGAGTTCTCTTTTAATAAAGATGTAACTTAACCGGTGTTTTTTACTCAACCAATTTTTGAACTGCATCATTTTGCCTATTGAGCATATTATAACACAAGACAAAGCGCGTTTTTGGCTTTTTTTTTTCTTTTGCAATAGGCATAATGAAAACTATACATTTTTATACAACGCGAAAATTACAAATCTAATGTAAAATTGTTAAATTATCGTGAAATCTGTATCTGGTTTTACGATTATTCGAGAAGTCCGATGTACAGACCTGCTCGCAATTTTACCGTTTACGTCGGTACAATTCTAACCTGACAGGTTTGTCCGCAGGTTTGCCACCCCGTTCGTCGTTAATAAACAGCGACAATTCTGGGCCTGTTCGGCTTACAGTTAAAACTGTATGGTTATCTGTACACACTTGCCTGTAGGCAAGTAAGCAGGCTTATCTTTTCCGTTAAAAATGCTGTATACATTACTACCCACCACGGTCCAGACGGCTAGCGCGTAAACCTTACGTGTTGCAGTATTGTGATGTCGGACCATCAGAGTAGATATGAAGGATGTTAATATTTTTATTTTCAAATATTGTTTATAGGATAGGCTTAATATGAGAGTCCATATCGCATGGACTTGATGATCGAAATTTTCACTCACGGTAGCAAAAGATCTAGAGTGCAAACCATCAACATTTCGTATATAATATACTCCTGTATGAACAGATAACTGGTTTTTTGCAAAGTGAGTCGACTGAATTTCATTTGCGAACTTAGTTATGTAGTTTTCTGAAAAGTTTATCTGTATCTTTTGTTTAGTTAAATTTTCTTTCAAATCTTTTTTCAGTTTGTTGTAACTATAAATGCCGCATAGATGCTTTTTCATAACTGGTAACTCTTCAACAAAAGCTATTTTTAATTCTTCGATTGTACTCGAAATTGCAACCTTTTTTCAAATAAACGAGCACTTTCTCGACGGCAGTCATCTTTGACGTCATGTTTGGCTTGGTTAATGTAAAATGTTTGAGGTTACTTCTTTCGCAAACACTATAAAACGTATTTTTTTTCTCAATATTCTGAGTTAAAAAACGCGTTCCCGGTACGATGATCTATTGATGTACGCTCTGCAAATAATACATCAAAAAGTACTTAGCACTTATTTTAAATTATTTTGGCATAGAGCTCTCTTGACAAACGGTTTGTTTACATCGTCCACTACGACTGCGCCATAGACAACTAAAGGTTACGTTCACAATAAAAATATTTCGGACAATCAAAACTGCGTTCACTTAAATAATAATGCTTACACTATCGGACACAATAATATGACTTTATTTTCTTTATTATTTTTTTCTTTTTTTAGTAATTGTTATATTTACTTAATATTTAATAAAATTTAAGGCCAATAAGCTCGAAAAAATTTTTAATTTATTTTATTTTATTATTATATCCGGTGTAAGTTTCTGAATATTGCTAGTTGGGACGCGTTCCCGGAATGACTTTTCGTATTTATTTCTTCAAATAATAATAAATATGTTTTATTTTTCCAGGTTATCATATTAATTATAGTTAACTAAAACACATATAAGCGTTTATAAATATTAATATGTTAGACAAATACTGAATTCGAACATTTATTTGCTGGCGACGCTAATTTTCCACCTTGGTGATTTTGGCCCATATATATATATATATATATATATATATATATATATATATATATATATATATATATATCTGTATAGTTATAAAAATATTTCACGTTCTCTTGTGGTTTAAGTTAGATTGAACAGGCTGATAGGTCTTTTATAGATTAAAGAACACCGGGCAGACTGTAAAAACAAACGTCCGATCATAAAGAAGAGAAAAATTAAATTTAGCGATGTAGCGCGGTCAGAATTGAAAGAAGAATTTATTAGTACAAAATAATCGAAATTAAAAAGTGTATAAATTTTAATAAAAAAAAAAAGGGGTCTAATTATTGACTCAACCTGAAAACCGATATAAACCGTGTAAAAATGATAGACAGTTTCAGTAACCAATATCAAAAGTTGGGAAATAGTGATTTGTCGTGTTCCGGCTCATTTACACAGCCTTGGCTTTTCCTATTAAACCTTCGCGTTAACTGTGAACAGTTGGGGCACAGTTTTACACCGAAAATAGATAAATAATGGTTAATAAAATTATTAAAAAAAAAAAGGTTATTGTTTTTAGGTTATTAATTTTGAGCTATTTAATTTTTATCTTAGCCAGTAGTTCGCTGATTTTAAACTATTAGTGTTAAATTTACATATAGTTAATTGTTAGTTAATATTTCAGTCCCAGTTAATATTGAAAATTGATGTATCAAAAATTCGTTTAATTTTTAGTTAGTAATCGGAGGTTATTCGGGGTAAATTTACATTTAGTTCATTATAGCGGGGGCGGAGGATCCAAAGAGACATTTCGGCTGGGAGGAATTATATAATTACGTAACATCTTATACGGTAGACAGTAGATATTTAAGAAATACCCCCCTTGTGTTTTTTCATAGAGAAAATCAAACAGCGACCTCTTTAGAAATTCATAAAAATGTGTTTTAAAAATACATAACTATTACAGTTTTTAATTTAACTTTTGTCTTATATTTAGGAGTGAAAAATAAAACGAAATTATAAAATTATACCTTAAATATGGTAGTTTAGAATTTGAATAGTAAACTACTAGAAAAAATAGAACGATAGTATTTTTTACTTTAATTCTTTTTTATTTTTGTTAGTAATCCGATCCGAATTCTCTTTGTTTATGAGCAAGCTTAAATACATATGTATTTCTCATTGAACTCTATTTTAAATAAAAATTACAAAATAAAAATTAATAAAAATGGCAAAAGATCGACGACAATTATGTTCAAAATAGAATAAAAACGTAACATTAATAATTTTACTAGAAAATAGTATTAAATATTAATTATTAAAATCCATTGGTATAACATTTATACAAATTTTTTATAGTATACATTAAGTTTCTCTGTTGTAAAACATTTTTTCATCAAGGATTTGGTACTTTGGGAAAGGGGAATGTCCCTTATCCCCCCCCCCCCCCCACACACACACACTCGTGGATCAACCATTGGATATAGCCGTTCAACGAAGTGCCAATGAAACAAATTCGGTAGAAATCGATATTTCAGCGTTCCTGTCAAATGTTTGATATTGTTCGTATTCAGATTGGAGTTTTTCTTTCATTATTTGGAATAATATATATATATTTCAAAAGTATTTTACCATCGTTATTCGAAAAAAAAAAAAAAAAAAAGAAAACCACTATCTCGCGCATATTATTATTTAAATTTGATTTTAAATAATAATAAATTTTAGTAAAAATTAAGCACTTTTAAGAGGACTGGTAAATGAGGAATAAATTTTCATTTAAAATAACACCCGTAAACAGTAATATATTTACTTTAATAGGTACGTAAAATACACCACAATGTTTTTTAGTAGCAAATTCACAGTAACAAGTTAAATTTATAAATAACAAAAAAAAACAAAACAAGATTACTATATCGCAATTAGCGTGTTTTTGCGAAATATGTTTATTATTATACTGTTATCGTTGATAATTAATGTAAAATGTAATTAAATTTTTATTAACTATTTTTAAAGTATATATATATATATATATATATATATACCTATGTATTTTTATGCGGCCAATTTTGTAATTCAAAAAAAATTTTTAGGAACAATATTGTGTGGAATATTGCGGCATTGTTAAAAATGCAGATTATGTATCACCTATATATGTTTAGCATAAAATACAATTTCGAAATTATAATAAATTGTTTACTGATTATATTTTTTCAGAAGGTTGGAGTAAGATTTCACTTATTAGGAATGAAATGGGAGAACCCATAGGTGCGCCATATATTAGGTTATATAAAAATTTCCATTAAATAGAAACAATTCTGATTTATGACTTTTATAAGCGAATTAATTAAATCGTTAGTGTATATTCTAAGCTATCTGCGGTTTTGTAAACAGAAATATCGATTATTTTTAATACATCAGGAATAGGATATAATTCAGTTTCATATTATACGACGCGGTATTTTATTAATATACTTACAAGTAGTTGTTATGTTATGAAAGCGTGTTTTAATAATTAACTAATGATTTAATCTACATATATTTGTTGGGATGAATGTGTAGGTTTAATCTATATTTGTTGGGATGAATGTGTAGGTTTAATCTATATTTGTTGGGATGAATGTGTAGGTTTAATCTATATTTGTTGGGATGAATGTGTAGGTTTAATCTATATTTGTTGGGATGAATGTGTAGGCAATTGCAAATCAGAAACATACGTTTGGATGTAATTTTGATCATAATGATTAATTTTAATCGTATATTTCCCTTAACTTGATTATTTTCTATATTTAAATACCGATTTCATTTGATTATTGATTTTTTTAAATATCATTTTCCGCTTATTGCTGTTTCTTCGTTTATTCTTAAATTTAAATAATAAGTTAGCTTGTCGTTATGATACATGTTTGTGTGTTTTACATATTTTATGCATTAAAGAGTAAATGTATTTCTGCTTATAAGTATTATTTTATATGAAAATCTAACTTACGGAAATGGATAAGTATATTGTCACGAGTTTTAAATATCGATTTATATTACTTTTTTTCTCATCGGCAAACTTTCGTTGAACAGACATTATTTCATCCATTTTTCCTCAACTAATGTTAAAAATTGATGTTTCCAATTTTTTTTTCTATTATCATCGTATTATCATGTGTCCGGTGTATAAACATAACCGATTTTCTGATTAACCTGTAAAAACTACGTTCTCATATATAACGTATATGTATTTGTATCGCGTATTTTACTAACTGTAGACCACCCTAGGAATATATCGTGTGAAAAAAATTCTATGAATTGCATTTCAAATGATGGCGCATATTCGTAATAAAATTAACTGCAGTTTTATTTATAACTTAATCGATAATAATAGTTAAACTTATAATTATTGCGTTAAAACTTTTGTAAGAACAAGTGCTCTCCACTAGTACACTTTCTCCATTATTCGACAACGTCGTAACATTAAATATTTCATCATCATAAACGCGTCAGAACCCAATTCGAACATTTTTCTTTACCGATAAATCAATTATATATATATATATATATATATATATATATATGCATGTCTATGTATGTATATTTATAAATACATTCATCCAACTTAGCTAATTACATAACTTCAGTTTCTTTGAATTGTTTGAAAAAGTCAAAACTACTTTTTTACTTTGTTGTTATCTTATCTGTATTATGCACTTACGTTTTACAACCATTCTCTGTTATTTTCCTTTTTCGACTTTCCTGTGGTGGTTCAGCTTCATTCGATAATCTATTTACTGGTAATTCTAATCGTATTTATTTTTTTAGTACTCTTCCTATCTTTTCCTACTGAAGGTTTTCGCGTATGTTCCTAAAACTTCGCGCAGTCTATACAGCGACCATTTTTTAATCGACCTTTTTTCCCTTCTTGGTGTTTCCCGGCGAAGTTACTTGACTAATTATGGGCCCCATCATCCAAAAAAGGAAAAAATCAAAAAAAATTAAAAATTGTATTTGCATTTTTGCGTTCTTTTTTTGAATATATTTAAAGAAACTTTTTTCGTAATCTTCTTTCACAATGTCGTAAACCACGGCCGGATCGGTATCAACAAGCACGACATTATTATTCTAAAAAGTTAAATTTTTTCCGAGAAAAAAAAAACAAAAAAAAACCATCAAGCTTATTTAAAATCAAAATTTTCTATGGAATTTTACTTCTTACTGATTCTTTATATGTCATCCATGTCTTGAAAACTAATCCCCCTAAACCCTAATAATAGCCGAGAAATATTTTTCACTTTATTCCAACTTCACGAGAAAGGATAACATTTAGTTTCTGAACCATGCAGCTATCCACAGGAACGAGTACGCCAGCCGGGACGCGAGGTGGACCATGACATGGCCAAAGCCTTACTCTTTATGTAATGGGCCCACTGTTTTTAAAACTTTTTAATAGCAAAATTATGACTGGCTTTCTAAGGCTACTTTCATTCAAAAAGATTACAACAAAAGCCAACGGATGGAACAACACGCAACGGTTTCTTGGCGGTAAACTATTTTAGAAGAAGACATACCTCCCTTCTTCGCTACTTCATCCTTAAGCGATTTCCCCGTCAAAGTACCTTGTCCGTTTTATTCTAACGTAGATTATCCACCAATCTCTCATATTTCTTACAATGCACACGTTTCGATGGTTTCAGATAATAACACTCTGATATCGACATTCTTTTAAACACTCCATACGCTGACTGAAGAGTTTAGTGTAATAAACTTAGGTTCCACGTACTGCGATAGTCTAAACAGTTATTACGCGACAAAAAAATAAAATAAAATAAAATAAGAAACCCAAAAAAGGATACTCTACAGTTAGTTAAATACCAATATCAGTGTACGTATTTTAACGGTTTTTACTGTAAAGCAAAAAAAAACATGTTCTAAAGAAGTTACTGGAACATTCTATAAATTATCGAACTTGTTTTGTAAATAAAATTCTCTGGATTGAGAAAACCCTACGAAAACTGATAAAAGTATATCAGTACTTGCATTTAAAATAACTTATCAATTACTATAAACTATGGGCCGACATTAAACGTATTGCCATTTTCATCCCTACTTCGAGCCTTTTTTTTATTTTTAATAATCTTTTTCAGACTGCCCCTACCTTGCGTTTCAGACTAGGGACTAGGAAGTTGAGACTTTGTTAGACAGGTCGGTTAATAATTTCGTTTATTTCGCGAATTAATATAATCTTGCTTTTTGCGTTTATTTACATGTAATGTCTGCTTATAGCTCTGTGCTATTAAATGAAATTAAATGCAAGCAAAGAAAATATGTTGCTTTAATTTTACTTTCAGACGTTTTTGTGTAATTAACCGAACCCGATCAAATAATGTACACTTTAAACTCCAATATACATTGAAAATTTAAGGAAGCAAACTTTCTTCAACATCTTATAATCCAAACAGTAACAGTTCAAAATCTTTACTATTATTAGTACGGGTAAAACACATATGCATCCGCGGTAAATACACTGAACTTTGTAATGTTTTGTTTTTTTTTAAATCGGTTAATGAAAGAGAACTTAATCCTACCGCGGTACCACGCTTGTTTCCTAAACTCATCGAATCGCAATTCTATTTACTTCAAGATTAAGAAATCAAGCCGGGATTAGTTTCTTCGCCGCCTATAACCACTTTTGATTTTCAAAATGCTAACCAACTTAGCTCTCCTAAAAGACTCTTTGAGGGGTAGTGCTAAGAATTCACGAATCTAATACTAGAAGCATCCAACTGAACGGACACAACACTGTTTGCCGAATAACAAGTTTCAAAAATCGATTATTTTGAACTGCAAGCTTAGAAATTCCCTTTGTAAAATCATTTGTTGTTTTTCATATTAACGTGCAATGCACAAAAAAAAAGGCCAGAAGCACCGGAAGAAAATCAAATGAGCGGAAAAAAAATTCGGAGAGCTTAAGAAACTGAAAAAGAACGGGTAATCTCGCATTTTTATTGTTTGCAAAGAGTTTTGGAAAGGATGAAGGAAGAGAGAACTTAAATCAGATGTTTAAGAACCCTCGATATGATGAACAGCGATAGCGACTAGAATTCTTAGAAAGTTTATTTGTACATGACTTACGCACAAACGCACGGAATGACTTACTTTCCCTTTAGTCTCTTCAGAGCTAGATGGAACGCGGTTTGTTTGCCGATGATCACAGGATAGATGTTATTTCAATTTTCTTGAGGCTTTCGGGAAATTCGCGAGATGCGAAAAAGGAACCGAACGACTGACTACCTTTTTGACGGCTTGAAGAGCTATTTCGTTAATTATGCATAATAGCCTCATGAAATTTTTCCAGCGTTAAAAAACGAAAAATTAGAGAGGCTAGAAAGAACGTACAACATATTGTTTTTCAACTGATATTTTTTAAATGTAATCGATGCCTCAGAATCTAATTTCCCAGCATAATACATTCAAGTGACTCTAAGGGCAAGCCCCCCAAAAAGAAAAAAAAAAAAAATGTAGTCGATTATTTAACTGCAATAGTCATTACAGCACACGGGCCAGCGTGAAAAAGCTAGTTCGTAATATTTTGATTGACACATATATGACATTTATTTATATAAAGAGATGTCTTTAATCAAATAGCTCTTAGTTGCTTCATTTCGAATATTCAAGCTCGAGGCTTGCCGATGTAATTGACGGAATTCTATAAGCAATAAAAAAAAAAAAAAAAAAGTTTAATATTTTCGCTAATGTTTAATGCTGAATTTAACGAAAAAAATTGTTTTTAGTTAACATAATTATTCCATTAAGAATAGAAAAAGAAAAAATCAGAAACAACCATTAAAAATATTTGGAAAAGTGGAAAACAATTACGAGAAATATTTAACCAAATATTGTTGATAACTAACGTAAATAAAATCAACACCAAAAATATAGTGTAAGTCGCAAAATAAGTTACTTCATATTTTTCCGGTTTCTATGTTAATTTTATTTCCTGCTACTATGAAAAAGTGAAACGCTAATAGCATAGTTGATCAGGCAGCGATAATTCGTTCGAATGAAACTCGGTTCGAATTCCGTCGCTATGTGCTGAACCGTATACAAATTTAACAAGTCCAATAAAAAAAAAGTAAAAAAATAAATTTTCGTTTTATTTAATGTCTGAGGGATAGAGTTAATTTAAAAAAAAAATAGAAATTGCAATTGGAACAGCTTAATTTAAACTACAAAGGAGATTATTTCTTCAACATTACCAATGAATACTATACTATTTATTTACTTTTTTTTTTTTTTTTTGTGAGGGGGGTTGTAATAGTACCATTGCGTTTTTAAATTTATTATTTTTATATTTATCAGATGTAGTGTAATCTCTTTATTCTAACCATCTACAGGTTTTCACCGATAGCGCCAAATTTTACGATTCCAAAGGAGTAGAGGCAGCGTTTATTATTCGTTGCATCGCAGTAGAAAAGTTTAGAATTCCATCTCAGGCTTCTCGGAACTATTGGCTACTAATAAAGCTTGCAAACACATTCTTAATGCTCTAAATTGCAGTGGGAGCTTTGTTATTTATTCTGATAGCCACGGCGTACTCCTAACCCTTCAACATAGCCATTTTAATTATAAAAGTCATAAGGCGTCATTTCTGACCGCCTGGCTATTTAGCTATATCTCTTAATTTTTCATGTTGTTGGGTCAAGGCCGCTGACGCGCCCAGGGTAGAAAAAAAAAAAATAAATTAAGTTTTGCTCGGTGCCAAGTCATTGCAGTATAGGGCTTAACGAACAGGCCGATGTTATTGCGAAAAACGGACTAGTGAATCGGGCTATACATTTCTATTTATACCATCAACTGATCTTATCGATATGAGATCAGGAGGGACAATAAGTCTGACTGGATACAGGCTATACAAAAGGTAAAGTTTACAGTATAGTTCAGACTTTACTCCCGAAATATCCTTGGTTTTACCAGAACTATCCATCGATATCGGCTGGTCAAGTTCGTAGGTTTGACACAACTATTTGTCCGTTACGCATGGGCCACTCCAGGGTGTGTCTTTAAATTTTCAAGGGGCAGATCGATCCGACCAACAGTGTAACAATGAAATATTCGCATTTGCATCTAACCGATAATAGGACTGTCAAGCGTGTTTCGGTCATTATTATACTACGCCCACGAGTAGTAAGGTAGCACATCTTCCATGTGTACCAAGTATCCGAAAGATAAGTTGCTCTAACAAAATTCAACGCAGAACAAGAAAGAGAAGAGAATATCACGCGTCAGTGAATCGATTTTATTTCTTAAGAGAACATATATGTTTAATTTAACAAATTGCATATTATCAAATACTTCATATTCACTAGGGAAGGAGGAAATAACGCTTTTATTTATTTTTATTTTTTTTCATAGGCTAGTATTGAAAAGTACCAATTATGTATGGCCAGACTTGGCCCATATGACACAAAAAAAAAAAACAAAACAATGCGTTTGTGAGTTTCTAAGAGGACATAAACTATCTATTATTTAACTATGAATTATTTAAAGCTAGAAGATCAATTTTTGTTAATGATTTAATGTTGGCGTAGAGCTGCCCACCATATTGTATACATCATATACTTTACCGCCATATGGGACTTCCCGGTGTGTTTAAATTTATTCATAATAATCAAATTTTAGTTTAAGTTAAAGTAATTTCTCCCTTCCGTTGAACAGTGCTAATCATACACATATATAAAAATAAATAAATAAATAAATGTATATATATATATATATATATACATACATATATATATATATATATACATACATATATATATATATATAATAATAATAATAATAATAATAATGATAATAAATAAATAAAAAAAAAAAAGATATGTAAGAATGTAATTCTTGATCTCGTTTCAGTTGAAGATAGGCTTGCCTGAAAATTTTACTAAATTGATATTTTTCATAAATTTATTCATCGTTTGTTATTGGTTTATTTAATTTTTTTGTTACTTTTTTTTCCATCTCTCTTTTTTATATTTCACATTGCACATTCTTTATTTTTGCCGTTTTTTAATGTTAAATTTTGTAACTTTCAGCGTCGACTCGCTTATGGTGTATCCTCACATAACACCCTTCTCCCACTACAAATTAGAAACTAAAAGATTGGCGACGATATTATATTTTTTATTTACGCGTTCTTTAAATCAAAATTTTCAGGTGTTTTAAAAAGGTTTTTTTCCACTTCCAAATAAATCGTTGCATATTCAAAAAAGAGAACAAAAAAAAAAAAAAGAAAACGAACGCTGACACTCATCTCTGTGTAAATTCAATATCTACCAAACAACTGAAAAATTAACCCCTTTTTTTTTGTTTTCGAATTTTTTCCGATTTACGCAAATCGTGCACATAGCTGTGTCCCGCGTAAGAAGATGTTTAAGGAATTTTCCAAAGAGTATCGCCGAAAGAGAAAAAATAAATTCTTTAAGAAAAAGTAACAACTGCGGTGAAGCAGCTAAGAAAGAGTTCATCGAGCGGACGGACTGTTATTTAAATTAGGAAATTGTCCGACGACAGAAGTCTGCTAGCGACACGCGGTTAATGTAGAAAACAACGACACTTCCTTGCGCGTTTTTCTATAATCAGCTTTCGCCAGAGCGGTACCAGCGCGTTGGAGAGTTTATCGGGAAAATTAATTATCCGATTTGAAACAAGAAAAGGAAATAGGAAATGGGCTCGGTCAGTTATAACAGAAATTTCATTTTCCAAAGTAATCAAGCAGCGGCAGCCGTGTTCGTTTGAGTATTAGTCAGTATGTGTGACCAATACACATTCTGTCACGGTTAGAAAGATAAGGGAAGGAAGTGAACAACGGATGATGATTAGAGCTGTAAAGGATGGAACGGTAAACTAGGTTGGTAAGCTGAGAGTCAACAGAAAGGACAATATTGTTACCTGTGAATATTAACTGACAGGTAGACCGATAGGTGGTTGTGTGCGTGCGACGGTTTAGCAGAATGTGCACATTTAATCTAGAGCGGTGAGGATAACATGTCTGCGGTGTATTGCTTAATGACTTTTGAAAGCAGGAAATTAACTAAGGCGTTTTTAGTTTATTGTTTTGTCTTGTATCAACCGTCATTTGTGTTTGGGATCGTTGCTTCAGACGTAACACATATACAGACGTCATTAGAAAAACTACCTAAAATGACTAATTATATATATATATATATATATAAATGTACACAATGATGTTTGTGCGTTTATGTATACACACAGATATAAATATATATATATATATATGTGTGTGGGTGTGTGTGTGTAATGAGCAAAAGTGCCAGAAATAACACGAAGAGTACAATTTGTACGAGTGTGTGTGGCACAGAATGGTCTGCGGTAGTTTTTTGATAAGAAGTGTAGTTGCGATAGCTCTGTGCGGCTATTAAGTGATGGAGGTCTTTTCTTGTTATTAGTTTATTCAATTAGAGATAGTTTTCCCCCTCACCGAGCAACAGCCGAAGGAACACAGTAAGTAACAATTTCCCGGCCAGGTATTACACGCTCTGCTACTCAGGAAACTTTTTATTTATGCTGGTACCCTGCTGTTGAATCACTTACTCGAATTACACTCGCATACCGCTGCTAATCACCTGAGAGATGTGCGACCAGTCAGTCAGTTGTCAATGTTATTAAATTGAAATTTTACCGGTATATTTTAAAAGCGACGCCTTTTTCCGGTTTCACACGGTCAATTTGTACACTACGTTCTATGTCCGAAAAGAAGCTAAGCGGTTATTCACCATTTATCGACTACTCTTGGCGGCAAGAAGAATCGAGAATTCCGCAGGTGTAGAACCAGATTTACAACATTGTATACTCGAAAATGAAAGGAAAACATATTGAAACATGTGCGAACAAATTATTTCGATCGTTTTTAAAACAGTCGCGAGAAGCCTCTTAGCAAGGTCGATCATTTTTTCTCAAAATTATTAGGCTGCTCTTTTTTGCCTTGTCAACTAATTGTAATTTATTATCTATGCAGGTATTTTATCTTTGCAAATATTCATATAGCTATACACATACATACATACATACATACATACACACACATATATATATGTATATATTTATATTACATACATACACACATATATATTACTGACTAAATCATTCTTAGGCCAGAAGTAATAAGATAATTCTGCAACGATAACGATCATGTTTTTCCATCCACTTACAAATTTTTTACGTCGGACTTAGAAGAAAATACTGTAGCTATATCTATAACGTTATCGTGTTCATTTAATTTTGCGAAAAATTACACAGTTAATGGAAACTGATTCTTCTATAGGAATTAAAGGTGATTAGCATTTGGAAGTGCAGATGTTTCTCTATGGGGGTTCCGCAGAATCGATTTTAATATGTATATTAATAAACGACATTCTTGAACCATGGTTAATGTGAAGAAAAAAAAGGAGAAACCTTATGAAAAAGTATTATGAAATACGTAATTAAAATTATAATAAAATAAAAAATCAGGAAGTACTCTTTGAAACCCGGGGGGGGGTCGACTCTAAAAAAAAAATAATGTACAATATGGAAATTAAGATCAGAAAATGAACTACCGGATTAAAAGAACAGAACAATTTAACTTTGGAACTTTTTAAATTAGAAAAAAGAGACACGTTATATGCAAACAGCTACGATATTCATTAAAAAATTCGGTCAATCAAAGCACATTGTTCATGGAAGAAAAAATGGCTGGAGACTTCGTGCTGGTAATGTGCATGGACCGCCATCGCACCTCTGCGCACTTAGCTAGTGAATGGGTACAATGCGGCGCGCAGGAAACTATCAAAAACGCGTGTGTGACAATTAAAAGAAAAGGGGAGGAATTTTTATTAATAAAGTTTTCTCCTCAGTGTGGATACGTTTCCGGTTAGAATCGCTCAAACAGTATTAAATCCACTTTCCCTTATAGCTAAATATTTATATAATTATTCGAAAAAATCTTGTTATATAGAATTCATGTAGAATTATAATTGATAAGAAAAAAAAAAAAGGATAAAAACTTAGATTACGAACAGATTTGATGATCAAATGGCGAGAGTGCAGTCAAGAAAAAAAAATAATAGAAATATTGCTATGTTTACGGCAAATGAATTCCTATTGTTTAAGAATAATGTAGTCAGTTGAAATTTACTATTCTGTAAGTATTACGGCAAAGAACTATCAATCTGGCGGTGTCCTCACGGCGAGGTCCAAAATATCGAATTCATATATATATATTCATATGCATGTGTATATTGACCATCCTTAAATTGCAATCGAAAAAAAAAAAAAGGATTAACTTTTTTTTAACAATTTGAATGTGTGTACATCAGGGCCAGAGATCTAAGGGGATAGCTATAGCCTCGGGCTCCAGCGTCCAGTAGCACCGGGTTCTTGAACGGAAGAAAATATAATTTTTCACGAAAAGTCTTTTTCCAAAAATACTCGATACCGTAAAAATGCAAGATTTTAAATTTGCGTTTTTCATTTTAAAAAGATTTCAGTTAATTTTTATATATCAAAAAAAGAATGTATGAATTCATTAATAAAATTATATATCTTATTCTCTATAAAACTTTCTCTTTTTTTCCCAGTAAACTAAATGCTACATAAAATGAATATTTATAGAAACTTTCTACGGTAAATCTAATTTATTGTGTTGAAAAAAAAACAAAAAAAAAATTAATGAACCCTTTGACGTACGTATTGAATAACAAATAAATATTCGACAAATCGATTACTAACAATTCTCTATTGAAATATTGATAATACCCGTGGAGTTGTAAATTTCTCTATGTAACAACGTTTTTCGATCTGAAATATTCTTAATTTTAACAATATTTATTTTTTATTTTTATTGCAAGTTAATACGTTTTACTTTGAAATGTACAAAAATTATTTAAAATAAAAGCGAGTTTTAATTGATTTCTGATTTTATAAATATATATTTGCACTTCGAAAAATTTAATAAACCATACACTGCATTTCATTCGCTTTCTTCTAATCACATAAACAATTATGGAATTTTAAAAACATGCCTGTTTAATTTATATTAGGACATGAACACAAAAATCAAGCCCATAAAAAGCCCGTATAAGCCGTACGCAGTGTTACGAATGGTTTACGCGTTTCAAATCGGGCAGCAGATCATCGACACCAAGGACAGTGAGGGATCAGGACGACCCTCGACGTCAACAAATGATGAAAAAACACTGATGTCGTTCGATCTGTGATTCGTAGAAATCGTCGTTTAGCTGTGCTGGAGGTTGCAGAAGAAGTCGGGATCATCAGCATAGGATCGTGTCACGAAATTTCGACAAAAAAGCTTTTGGCATGCATCGCATCTCAGCAAAAATCATGACAACGCGCCAAATCACTCGTCTCTGCTTATTGGCCAATTTTCGGTCAATAATGGAACAGCCGTACTTCCCCATCCTCTCTACTCTCCAGATATGGCTCCAACAGGCTTTTTTTCTATTTCCCAAACTAAAATCCACCTTGAAAGGACGTCGTTTTCGAAAGATATAGAAGAAATTCAAGAGAAATCGCAGGCACAGCTCCGAGACATCACACTAAACGAGTTCCAGGGTGCATACGGACAGTGGAAAAAACGACGGGACCACCGGTGCATAGCAAGCAAGTGGAGGGGGGGGGGGAGAGTATTTTGAAGGAGACAAACATGTGTAAAATTGTAAGTATTACAAAAAGGATTCTATGACGAAGGTTCGGTAGTTCTTTTTGAACAAATAAAATTTCTTATTTAACGTTCAATTTATGTGTAGGTATTTCGTTTCTTAAGGCAAGAAAGTCGACTTTTTAAAGAGAGCAGGATTTTAATTGTATTAGTCATTCGCATGTACGCAGTAGGGTTTTTTTTTTTTTTTTGCTTTCCACATATATGACCAATGAATTTTTTCATCATTTTTTCTTCGAAGGGGAGGCCCCTCATTCAAGATTAGTCCCGGACCCCATAAGTCCTTAATCGGCCCCCGGTGTACATCAAACATTCTGTATTGAAACCTAGCATTCTCAAGTTACATAATAACATATTGGTGGAATGTTTAATCAACATTTAAAATTTTTTTCAACAGCGGCATCGAAAATTCATAGTCTATTCCAAATAGTTGAATGTGATTCTTTACATTTATTGGGTACGCTTACTTCGTACCTCGTCGTTCGAAATGTGAAAATAACGTGGACGAAGAAGACGAAAACTGAAAAAGTGCTAAAATTAATGGAAAATTAACCACAGGTATTAATGGCAATAATAAAAAAAAAGCGGAAGACAAATTTTGTTTGGACACTTCGTGAGCGGTGAAGAATAATACAAATTGTTACCGATAATAATAACGGGTATGATAGAAGGTAGAAGAAGAAAGACCCTTTGGTTGGATAATATCAAAAAAATGGACCGGAATTACGAAAGCACAGAGTATTTATTCAGAATAGCGAGAGACCGGGACATATTTCATCAGACAGTCCAATCCATGCAGGCTGATTAAGCAATAAATAATCGGGTGGTCAAAATAGCAATTTATTAAATAAAACACGAAACGAACTTACGGAATAATTATCTAGAACACAATGGATTTTATTAATTTCCATCGCGAATAATAAATATTATATCGTATAAAAATCGCAAATTGCAAAAAACGAGGCAATATATTTATTTCGCGAAATGAAAATAGTATAAAAGGGCGACAATTGATTTATCAAAATGAAATAACACGAAACGAACTAACTGGATTTCTCATAAACGAATAATAAACTCCAGCGAATAACGATCAAAATTGTATTGCACCGAAAATCGCGAATTATCAGCAGATTAACAGCGAATAAAACGAATTAGATCAAGAATCGATTGATAAGATCAAAATGGAGAATAATACACGAGAAATACAACCGTGAAGAACGAAAAAGTTAATGTAAAACAATCAAAACGAACACAATAGGCAACTACGCGACTATGTATGTATATATTTCAAGTTAAAAACGATTAACAACGACCATGGCAAAAATAACAAAAATTAATATAATAAACCAAAACTATACCGCGGAGGTTTTTATTATCTTGATCTTATTGTTTCTTAACAGGTGGCACGAGAAGAAGAAGAATAAGTACTTCTCGTCAACTTGTCATTTCCCAAACTAGTTATTTTCCAACAAACTATTTATTTATTTAACGTACTGTAATTATAACCATACAACGAAAGCCAGAAGTATAGCGTTACAAAAATTAATGATAATAATGGTCTATTATTCTATACATATACATATATATATATATATATATAGTTAATTAACTGTGTGTTGTTTAAAAACTGTGTAATGATGGGAAGGAAGGAAAGAAAGAAGAACCGGAGTCTAAAGGTTACGGTATTTGAATACGTAGGAAATCTGATGCGCGACATTCTAAAAGAAGGTGGGATACAATGATAGAATAATGACTAGGCGGTTAGGAGGAGGATCTTTTTTGAATAGGAACTCGTATGTGTACGACTAAAAAGTAATCGAAATAATTACTGAATCGTATGACCAAATGAATGTAAATATCCATCGGAACATTGAAGATAAAACGAAATTGTATGTCATTTCGATAAAATTGCGACTTTGCATGTGGTCGATATATTTGCTTCTATTCGATATTGTAATTAGATGAATAGGTTCGACAACGATGAAGAATATTTTTTTGGTACAAGACGAAGTTGCTGACGATACTGTTAACGGCAGAACATTGTACATTTGCGCTATTCGTGATAAGAAAAGAAGATAATTTTTCGGGTGTAATTCAGGTTCGTTTGAAAGAATTTACCAACTTGTACGTGATATTGAATGAAAAGCTTCAGTGGCAAGTTGCATTGCTGAATAGTAAATAACATTCAGCGAGTTTAGAAACGATTTTGAAACTGGTGAGTAGATAGCGACTCGGTAATAATCACATTTCGTTCGAAGGAACGCATGGTAAGTGTAGAGTAACGGTGTTGCATTTGTGAAAGTTTCTTTATTACATTCAAGCGAAGAAAGCATTTCAAGTCAGCTATATGTATGTTGTTTCTGATTTAGCTTTCGGTCAAATATATTGGACGCCGAGATATCTCATCGATTCCTTCTGGTCGGCATTGGAACTCCCGTTTTAGACTGTACACAAGCTGTAACACATATGACGTCTGCAAAAATCAAGAATCTTCGTAGTGGAGCATTCTAGTCAATTTTCCTTTTTGTCCGTGCGAGTAAATGATTAATAGTTCAATGGAGAATCCCTTCATCCATTGTGCCTGCTTTGCACGACACAAATCCAAAAAAGTCGTAAGCGAATACGATATGAAATCCGGCTGGTGCTTTAATCGTATTGATGATGGTACTAAAAACAGCATTATACACTATAGGACTTATCGTGGATTCTTGCGAGAAACCGTTAAGAGAAGTGCTAGAGAGTTTATTTTTTTTTTTAATTTTCGTCGTTAGAATGAAACTATGAGACCGCCCGAAAATATTAAAACCATAGGGCCTAAATAATTTAAAAGCGTGAAAATCAAGTTGCGACATTTATTTTTTTTTACCTGAAAATTCCAAAGCCCGTTCTATGGTAACTACGGATTGATTTTATTTTAACCGGCGTATTTTTATCCGTAGAGTACCGCAAGTGTACAAAAGTCTAAAAATTTTGTAAAATTAAAGTCTAAATTTGGGAACACATCTGAAACAATAAGTTTGCGAACTAAAAAAAGGATAGTCCATAGCCGCGTCCAGAACCTCGTCATTGTGAATGTAGGAAGGAGAGAGCTTAATGCATTGGAAAATTCAGTTCTAGCGACATGTTGAAGAACAGATTTAGAACAGATCGGTAAAGAAAAACCCTTTGGTCAACAGTGACGTAAAATATTACTGCTTAGATTCTAAAAAAGAAAATGTAACGTAATTGTTAATATTTCATTTTAAAAACAATTAAACGTAAAATATTCCTTTCACGTATATTATCACGCTGGCGGTTTTAATTTTTGAGACATTTAATCTAAATTTCACTGTTTTAATTGACGTGTTCATATTTATTTTTTTTTTTCAATAAAAATAGAACAACTGAAAATCCGACGGTTTGGGCTACAAAGCTGCCAACGAACCCAGTCCCTCCCCTGGTGTATACATATGTATATATACATGTATAAAAATCCGTATATATGATATATTTTTCATATATATATATATATATATATATATATAAAATATATTTTGTTTATTATCATTTGAATTAAATTAATGAAATATGTGGTTAAGATTGTATTGATATTGTCTTTTTTTTTTTTTTTTGGAAAATAAATATTAGTGAGAAAACCTTTTTCTTTTACAATTTATTTACGAGCACTAAATGTGAGCTGAAAAAAATTTACTGACTATAAAACCTAGATAAATGTAGAATGCGTTTTACAAATGAATAAATAAACTGCGCAGTAAATAAGTGAAATATAAAGAAAACGGGAAAAAACATACATAGAAGGCAAAAACGATTAAGATCCTTCATAGCTTTTGTAATGTCATGACACTTTACAAATATTGCCAGTAATTATCATTTGTCAGTATTAAAAAGAAAAAACAAAACCAACAAAAAACAAAATAAACTATCAACGGTAATGAAATTTAAAAGAGCATTGATATATACAATGTAGAAAAAATAACAAGTAGAAAATTTATTACAAAAATTCTGCGTAATGAAATCACAAAAAAGGAAGGCTGATGTTGATGAGGATAGACTAGATCAGATCGCACTATACGAGAAAAAGCATAAAGTTACGGGGTTAAGGGCAGTCAGAGGCACGAAAAAACAAGTATTTTTAATAATTTTTTTTTATCAGTAATTTTATTTATTTTATAAAAGTAAGAATACTACATCATTATGTCATGTTTCAACTTGATTTCACCCAAATTTGAAAAAAAAATATTAATTATGTAAAAAGTTATCGCTATATGTATCGACCCCTATTCCACAAGTAGCCCTTTGCGGTGACCACCATAACTTCTCAACAGTTTACCTAAAATCATTCAAATAAAAAAAAAATTGTATTTTAATAGTTAATCTAGTGCCTGATCGAAGCTTTTTTTTTTTTTTGAAAATAAACAAAATGGCTGACTCAGACAATTTACTCACGAATTTTCAGGAAAAAAGCAACAGTAAATTGTTTATAAAAAATCGATTTTTTGGGGGGGAAAAAAATCCTTCGATCAGGCACTAGTTTAATATGTTTTAAAAAAGTTGTATAAATTTCATTCAAATCCACCGAGCGGTTTTTGAATGATAGTGGTCACCGACCTTGAAAACATAGTTTTGAGAAAAACGCGTTTAAAGTTTTACACTCGATTTATGTATAGAAAGAGGAATCATTTAATTACTTACACCGAGTCATCTATTCCTGGGCCATATAATAATTCTTTAGCCGATGTAGCAGCTTCTGCAATATTGATTTGCTGTTGTCTACGTTGCATTCTGCCTTCTCGAGTGTTATCGTTAGCACGCTTATCTGCCACTTTCATACGGGCAGCATCC
Organism: Icerya purchasi; assembly: GCA_039619475.1. NCBI lineage: Eukaryota > Metazoa > Arthropoda > Insecta > Hemiptera > Monophlebidae > Icerya > Icerya purchasi. The sequence continues at coordinate 95,723,434 of CM077115.1, forward strand.
GTTTTTTCGGCATACCGATGAGAATTGGGCCCACAATTTAATCCCAGTCTATTCATAATTATCAATAATGAATGTATACCTTCATTAAATATACCAGTAGCAATGTATGCAGCAATCTGTACGATGGTATAACTAGTATTTATAGTTTTTGGGCATATTTTTCACACTAGTTGATTAAAGCTTTCATTATTGTTTTGATTAAATCCACCGACACATCTTGAGAGTTAGTTTTCACTACGCAGGTCGTTATAAATTGGTTCGATGGCCTTTAAAACATCAGGAGGTAAGGAAGCAAAATCTTGAGTGTAAGTATCAAGTTTTCCATACGCTTCAGAGCGCTGATAAGAGCACCAGGAATCTTCGCCTTTTGGACACATACTGTGATTTGGATTGTCATCGGTTGAGCCGTAGTGATGAAATGTCGCCATGATTGCAGATTTCATATCTTCGACATAATCACAGTGTCGACGTATTGCTAAACCATAGTACACAGTTAATTTGTCAATTATTTTTCCTGTAAGTTTACCTCTACCGCCTAGACCTTTGTTTTTGGTTTTCAATGTTCGTAATCGAGTCCCCATTCGCTTCTGAGCATGTCCTACACACTCCTTCTTATTTACGGATGTATTAACGTAAGGATTTGCTTTTAAAATCCCTGAATAAGTTTTTGAGTCCCCATCTCCAATATAATTAGCATATTTAACCGCATATTTAATTTCAGACTGCTGAAACATTTCGACCATTGAATCTACTTCCATCTTCCCAGATGACCCCTTATGATTAGCAGTACACTCATTTTCGTGCGTATCATGCCACTCCTCGTATTCAGCCGTATTTATTTTGTTCTTCCAATATTCACATTGTTTACAATATGCACTTTTAATATTGAAATCAAGAATTTTACCGGTAAAATAACCAATTAAAGAAGAAACTCCAAATGAAGATGTATATCCACGCTTGTGCCATGTTCCATCCCCAGATACAGTCAATTCATTCGTATCTTTATTTTCACTTGCTGACGTTGATTGCTTTTCTTCGTTCACAGCTTTTTTCAATAAAGATTCTGCGACAGCTGTACTACAATCTAATATTTGCTTCAATAATATTGTATAAGTGTTTTTATCTAAAAATGACGGCATGTCCATTAGACCACAAAACTTTCGCATTCCTTCGAATCCTATTCCTAGTATTCTCATTACTAATATAAAACGTCTATTCCTATTTCATACGAATGTCCAACGAAAGAACAGGAATGAATTCACTTACACAATTGTCACATGAAACTACAATTTTAAATCCCAGACCACGTGTGCCTGCCGTTTGAAATTTAACATTCCCGTTACACTTTTTACACTTAACAGTACTCGAAATAGCATTAAATACCATAATAAAGTTAATAACTCTAAATTCAGTACTACTATCTTCGGGTACATCTTCTTTTCAGTGTGCTCCGTTTCAATTTTTTAGATGACGTACTGCTAATACTTTCATCACGTTCCGCTGTTTTCGGATTGAAAACATTTTTTCTTTTACCGAGACGCGATTTACGAAAATTCTTAGAGCTCCGAAGTTCTCTCGAACCTTTTGCAAAATCACGTCCCATGACTCGAAAATTTTTTTTTAAACGCTTAACTATTAACTGCTCACTGCAACTACCACAGGCGGTATACTGATGACAAACAAATAACTTTCAGCACTTTTGCAACCTAAAATTGGTAAATGTATGTATGAGTGTATAATAACAAACAATCTATGACAATAGAACCCGAAAAATCAGTTGTCTATAGCTGCCGCCAGCTTCATGTTCTCGAGCGTCAAAGAGCCCGCCGTTTATTGTTGAATAATTCGAAAAGTATTTGTCGGATTCTCTTGAAATTTTCAGAGAATATTTTAAAAATATTATACTTTGAGAAAATGCAAAAAAAAAAAAAATCGTTTTTTTGAAAATTCTGACTGCCCCTAACCCCTTAAGGTATTAGCTAAAACCCAAAACAAGAGGAAGGTATCGCAATAATAATGATAATGATAATGGTAATGATAATTATAATTATAATAATAATAATAATAATAGTAATAATAATAATAATAGTAATAATAATAATAATAATCAAAAATCAAAATAGCTTTATTATTATTATTATTATTATTATTACATAAATACCATCTATGCGCAAGTAATGCGCGAGTGATGGAATATTATTCTAATATCTGAAAATTAAGCTTGTGTACAACTATTTACAAACAAAAGCACAAATCTTCATAAAATAACAGTATAAACATAATTTCTTATTAACTTCGCGTAACATTTACAGGCTAATTGTAACATATAAGAAAACAGTAAAAAACCTCTGAATAGCATAATTTAAAAAATAAAATAAAAATGAAATAAGAATTTTATGAAATGTCTAAATGTTTGCTCCATTTATCCACAGAAGTCAGATACTTTCATTATCGCTCTGTGCAGCGTTATTCAGTTAGTCTTCCATAGATTAGTCCTCGGTAATAATTATTTTTCCGTAACGGTGTTGTTCGATCTATTTTATTCTTAATTTTTTAAGTAAAAATCTTTGTAGCCTCGTCATGCCACCACTGCACTGTCGTATTATTTCTTGTCGCTGATAATCTTTGTTGACCATATTTGCTTTTTTTCCAATGATTAGCTATCCGTTGTCGTATTTTTTTTTAATACGCCCGTTTTCATTTCTATTCTTACCCAATAGTGCGTTGTTCGGTATGAAATAAGTATAATACAATGATAATAATAACGAGCCAGCTGGTTACAGAATGAAAATTAGGACTAACTTCGTAAGTTCCACCGAGGGAAAATTTTCACAAAACATTTTAATTCATTTTTCTTAAACCGCCGCTTTTACCTTTTTCTAGTTCTTGAAAGATTTAAATTCCACAAATAAACACAGATTACAAGACTGAACAATACTGCGTGTCATGCCGCGACAGCTTGCGCTAGAGAATCCAAAACATATCTTTTAGACACCGTAGAGAAAAAAATAATAGATATCCCTAAAGTTGCACTATAATTAAGCCTGGATTTGGGGGGGGGGTGTCTAGCGGGGCTGCAGCCCCGGGCCCCGCCTTTTAAAGGAGCCCCCAAAAGACACCAACTTCCGACATGTAATAAAAAATGAATCTATCATTTCAAATATGCATCAACTTTTTTTAAAAGAAATTAAATTAACTTTACAGGGGCAAGTGCATTTTTTAATACATTTATTTTTTTTTAATTTTTTGTCCATTTTTATTTCCTCCTAGAGGAGGAAACTTCGTAATAGTAAAATTTCGAGTTCCATTAAACGTACCAGAAATTAGTTCCTTTTTCTTGGCTTGAACTTGGCTTGACACGCTACCGCGTGTCTAGATATACATATACATATGTATATATAAAGTCGCTAAAAATTAAAATATAACAAACGTTACATAAAATTGGGACATTTTTTTCTAATGGGGGGTGGCCTAAGAATTACGTTGTAATTAATATATATATACGTGTATATATACATACATACAGTCATGGATTTACATCACGGACTTAAATGAACTACAACCCACAGCGGCAAAATTCGAAGGGCGGTTAATTTGCATGAGATTGAAAATTTTTTTCTTTTAAAAAATATTTTAAATTTTCAAAATATTATTTCATATTATGGCATTTCAGCTATAGCAGGGTAGGAGAGGAATGCGATAAAATTATTTTGTCTTTAACTTGCATTAATGTACAGAAAAGTTAAAATGGGAATATATTGATTTAGGTAAAATTTCCAAATGATTATAAACAAATGACATGTAAGCAGGGGAATCGGGAAATTAATTTAAAATTAACGAACTGTAAACCGGAAGTTTCTTTATTATTAGGCAAAACAGTGTTATATTAGCAGTTAAAGGAAATTCTCGAGGTGTGCACGAGACAATGGCTGGTCGGCATCATAAGAGGTCAAACAAGACTGGAAGAAAAACTGAAAATTCCCAAATGTAGTAGCGGTAACTCATTGATACGACAAAAGTTAAGATTTTTCGATGAATTATTTATATTATTTCTTTCCGTACCAAACGATGAAAGGTCCTCAAAGCAGTATGGCACTGGGGCATTGCGGGAAGCGTGTTGGGCCCATAACCTGTTGAAACTATTCTGAATACTGAATCTGAACGCTAACGGCGAAAATAATATATTACGAACAAATTTGTAGACTTTATTTAATTTTTGTGATCATTTAACAAACGAAAGTAAAAACTCAATGTAACTGGAAAAACCAACTCTAACAACACTACAAAAAACACAATTACAATAACGTGATGATAACATGATGGGGAGAAAAACACAAAGAAACATTAGCGCTGAATAAGATTTGCTCAGCAGAACGCTGCTTTCCTGCAATGAAAAGAATTAAACATTTTTTTAGATCAACAATGTCTCACCAAAAGAGTTAAATGATTTATCTGTTTTATTTATTGAAGAACAGTTAATAAAAAATTTAAACTTTGATGATATAATAAATGAATTTGCATCTTTAAAATTGCGTCGTAAAAAATATAAACTTTAATTGACACATGAAAGAATAATGTATGTATAGAATTATAATAAAATTTAGGTATGTTTTTAAAATGTGTGAAATTTCTTAATTGAATACTTTTTTAATTTTTAACTTTTATGTCCTATGTTATTTCAGTTACTCGATTATAATTTTTATTACTTAATTTATAAATTATTCAAAGGGCGGCAGAAATTACTGAGCCCACAGCGGCATTTGGCTGTAATCCGGCCCTGTATATATATATGTACATATATATTTTTTGGCATCGAAAATTCTACCCGTTGTCTATGTAATATTTAATTGTGTTTACATTAATAATTATATGTTAATTCATGAATTCAAAATAATGTAATTAAATTAAATTAAAGAAAATTTAGTTATTCTATAAAACTGATAATTTTGTCTCTTCCGAAAAGAGCCCCTAATATTTCCGTAGCCCCGGGCCTATCATACACTTTTAATCCGGGCCTGACTGTTATCATATACAACCCGGAATATCTACGAAAATAACAAAAACCCGAAATTTTACAATTTCGAACGAGGAAATAATGCTACTTTCAAAAAATCGCTCCATTTTACGCACCTAAAAACCGCTTGATGGGTGTTGTGTTATTTTTAGGTAAACGTATATGCGCGCGCGATGAATGGTCCATGCTACGTCTGCAAACAACAAGGCACCTCATTGGCTGCGCAACTGATTCCGACTGTAACGCGAGGGAAATATATGTGTATGAATTCGGTACAAAGCCCAGTTAAACTAGTCCCATAGACAACTTTCGAATTAAATACACAATTTTGAATTTTTTCCTGTACATACACATTTTTCTGGCAATTAAAATATTGTCGGATCATACGGGGATTAATTATAGCGCTATAATAAGTTAAATCAGTAGTCGGCTGTTCTCTAGGAGCAATGAAGTTCCGAAAGAAAAAGGTATATACCTACGTATTTAAAAAGATATATATTAAACTTGCTTTCTTTACTTTTTTAAAACAAAAATTATATAAAAAGGCAACTTTCTTTTTATATTTTCAATAAACAGCTGATGCATAGAAATACGTTATTAAGAACTTGGCCTGCTGTAATTAATGTT